>CM077011.1:71658444-72858444 GCA_039090855.1 Macrothele yani | reverse complement strand
GTATCAATCTATGTTAGCCCTACCAGGCCATTGGAGAAAGCTTTAGCTTTATATTTGACCATATTGGTAGTGGATTCGTCTTACTCCATTCGGAGCTCCACTAGGACTATTGAAAGGCTTAAAATGTTTCTGCCACATGGTAAGCCTTTTATTTTGGCATCCCTTTATGTAGTTTCCTTGTACCCTAACGTACCTGGGGAATCTGCCCATCAAATTATTGAGGCTCTTCTCGCTGATTCTTGTGTCCCTCCTAATGAAATTTCGGCAGTTATGAACGCTCTTCGGCTTGTCATGCAGCGTTCATATTTTAAATTTCAAGGGTGTATTTATCAGCAGTTAGAGGGCTCACCTATGGGCTCTCCACTGTCTTGTATCCTTGCGGAAATTGTTATGCATTTTATTGAAAATAAAGTTCTTTTCGAATTCCCTTATACCCCCTGCTTATATTTAAGGTATGCCGACGGTATCCTGGTCATTTGGCCTCATGCACAGGATTTAGTGATTCAATTTGTCGACACACTTTCTTCTATTTTTCCCACTATCAAGCTCACTGTAGAACTAGAATATAATCATATTTTACCGTTCTTAGATATTAGTATCTTCCAGGATCCAGCTGCTCATGAATTATCATTTTCCGTGTATCGTAAACCATCTTATGTTTGTTCAATTATTCCATACTGTTCGAACCACCCTTTTGTGCAGAAGACGTCAGCTGTTGACTTTTACTTTAGAAGAGCATATACTCACTCCTCTACACACTCAGCTTTGCATAGTGAGATCGATAGAATTTTTGTAATGACTAACAAATTTGGGTATCCCAATTATATTACTCGTAAGATCCATGCAAGAGCTTTGGCACAGCGATCCACTACATCAGTAGGGGTTAATGAGAGTAATCCGTGGATTATGGGGTCATTAGAGTTTTCACCCGGAATGACAAATCTTTTGTCACGTGTGTGTTCCGAATATGACTTACAATTTGGTGTCAGGTGCAGGGATTTATTTGTACAACTCAGGCGTGACAGAGATAAACCCGTCATATTACGACGTTGGGGAGTATATAATATTCTCTTTTGGACCCTGTTACCAAACAGCACGTGTGTAACTACGTGGGTTCCAGAAGGAGACATTTGAATTTGAGATTAATGGAACATAAATATAGTGTTAAAGCGCAATTTCAAAATACTTCTCTTGCAAGAAATGTTAATAATGGGACTTATTTTCCGGATTGGTGCAATGCTAGTATACTCTTGACACCCTCTTCTGTCAGTACTTTACTGATAGCCGAGAGTGTATTTATTAAAGCATTAGACAAAAAATGTTGTAATGATTATTACCCAGTGGACCTGCATGAAAATTGGACACCGATTGTGAAGTCATTGAACTTTAATATAATTCGCAAGAATCTCACTTAATCTGTGGCAACTACTGTGTATATTATGTAGTTTTGTGGTATATGAATAACAAGTAGCTGGCTTTGTGATGTCACACATGGCCTGCATATATATACAGCCACTTGTGCTAGCTGCCTGGAACATCTGATGATGGAGTGAACGGCACTCCGAAATTGCTAATGGTTTTAATTTGTAAATAGTTTTCGTTTTCATAATAAATCGTGCTTAGACGGTGTGTTATCTATATTGCGATTTTTTTAATCGAGAATTTACAAGCTCATATTTTGCTGCAAATACATCAGAAGCGGAAATTCAGATTTACGCCCCATGGTGGCCAAACCATTATTTTTTACAAAATTCAGAAATTATGTGCAAACGATTTCCCATCAGGAGCTGCATCCGGTGCAGAAAGAATTTTTCAAATCGGAGATTTAGATGCAGAGATATAGGAGAAAACGCAATTTAGCTCTCCGCCCCCTAGCGGAAAGTCTATATATTTGATGAAAATTTTGAAATTATATGAAAAGCATGTCACACTGGAAACACTATCCAAGAAAGAAGGAATTTTTCAAATCGGACTCCTAGAAGTAGAGATATTGACAAAAACAGAAAAAGTAACTATATACATCTACGCCCCATGGCGGAGAAACTGTGGAATATTTTAAGAAGAAAATATTCCGAAAATGTTTATCGGTGTGAATGACATCAGTCCACGAAAGAATTTTAACAATCGATATTTTAGAAGCTCGGATTTTATCGCAAATACATCAGAAGCAAAAATTAAAACCTACGCCATCTGGTGGCCAAAGTATTCTTTACCAAAAATTTGAAATTACATGCAAAACATTTTCCATGAGGAGGTGTATGCGCTGAAGAAAAGAATCGGAGTTTTAGAAGAAGAGTTATCGGGAAAAACGTAATTTACTTTTACGCTCCCTAGCGGAAAATCTATGCTTAATTTGAAAATATAACTATATCTGAAATACTCTTCGACATAAATGGAATCGAAAGATAAAATATTTTTTTTCAATCGGATGTTTAGAAGCAAATATGTGGAATAAAACGTATTTTTGAATTCAACATCGTCTGCGTTTACGACCCCTAGCGGCGAAATTGTACATCGTAAAAAAAAAAAACGAAATAAAGGATCATCATTCCCATATTTCAGGCTTCCCAATGCAAAAAGAAGTTTTCAAATCGGACTAATAGTTGCAGAGATGTCGAGGGTACAGACGGACGGTCGGACGGACAAACCGGTAACATAAGCACGATTTTTTTTTACAAAAGACGTGCTAATTAAGAGGGAGATGATGTGACGTAATACAGAGGCAAAGCACGTGTCATGACGACAAATCTGCATCGATACATTCCGTCCGTGTAGCTTAGTAAGGAGAACAACTTACTCCGGAGTGAGGGAGTGCGGTTCGATCTCCGTCACAGACAAACTTCTGTTTTCACATATCATATAATATAATTTACAGTTTACATGGGGGAAAGCAGCATCTGTCAAATTATCAGAAAAATTACGTCTGAAGCCAAAAAAAAGAAGAAAATAGTATGATAGTAAAAAAAATGTACAGGTGCCCTTAAAACAGAAAAAATCAGTAGGCTGCAAAAATATCTTTATAGACAGGAGT
The DNA here is from genome assembly GCA_039090855.1 of Macrothele yani. Lineage (NCBI taxonomy): Eukaryota > Metazoa > Arthropoda > Arachnida > Araneae > Macrothelidae > Macrothele > Macrothele yani. Next base: position 72,855,413 of record CM077011.1, on the reverse strand, counting down.
CGTAATCAATAGATCTAATGATAAATCAGTAGAATGGCAACACTGGAAAGGCTATAGAGAATTCCCTGTCCCTAATTTTGGACTACTGTTTCCCGGAAGTGGACAGTACGGTTAGTCCACGGCTCATCCCGAAATCAGTTCCAAGCCCAGTACTGACGATTAGACAGATATCCGTCCCTCTAGTGACCAGGGCACCTGGATGGCGTCTTGTAGTTCATCAGGTATCTATGTAAAATACAAACAGGAATTAATTAAAAGCAGGGAAACATAAGAGAGATCTTCACACAGAAATAGACACATTATGTGAAGAATAAACTGTTAAGTGTGTGTATTTCCCGCTTACTTAAAACTTTAGGCGCACAGCTCTTGCTCGTGTATAATATACATTCCCTTGTTTCTTCCAAAAACCTGTATTGAAATTTATTCAATTGCTTTCAAAACCACAATTTGAACACTTTTTCTCGTTCAGTCACAATAAAAACAAATTGCTTCATTTTTGAAAAAAGCCACTAAATTCTTTAAACTGCAAAGTTTAAGGTACAGAATGTATTTAATAATTTTTAAAAGATATGTTTTCAGATTTAAAAGTTTTCTGCTCGACGATAGTCAAGTTTTCTCTAAGGGTGAAAAAAGTCGGCGATCGAAAGACATGAATTGTGTAATATTAATCCCATCACGATAAAAGATATTTTAACTGATTTTTTTTTTATCTTTTCATTTTTTTTTTTTTGAAATTTTGAGTAAAAAATGCCACAACGCATATATTTTAATTGTCGTTGTCATGCAAAAACATTCTCTCAATCTTTTTTTGTAGTGGTAGCAAAATGTTTCCTTAAGGGAAACGTGAGGTTCTAAGATCTGCCATATTAACTGTTGTAAACTGGAGGACACAGACGTTATCTGTATATTGTACTGTGTATTTCATCCTTTAAGTGAAAATTTTTTTGATGTATTTTTTACTTCGCCGCTGCGTGCGTCAAAGTAATGGAACATACGCATAAATTATCAAATTCCAGCAGGACGTTTTGAGAACATTTCTAACACAATGCGTCAGACAATGATTTGAGATGCTGGTTTTTTATTGATTTCAGTGTTGAAATGAAATCCAAAATAAGGTGAGACGGCCGTTAAATAGGAAAGCAAATAAAATTAATTGAAAAACTAAAATTTCTTTTCAGATTAAATTACTCATCTAAATTTTATTTTTTTACGGAATGTAAATAATCTTTTGCATTTCCATGCTCGGCATAATACTGCGTTCTCTAAGAATTCTTCTCTACCAGACGTGAGAGAGATTAAGTGTTAAATATTTTTATTTTAGTATTTTTATGCTTGTACATAGAAAACGAAATTCAAAAATTAACACGATTCCTTGTTTACCTTTGAATGATATCTAGCTGTCATTGTTTCGAGCATAATATCAGGAAAAAGAAGTCAGCGATAAAACATTTATTCAATTACCAAATGGCTTCTAAAATAAAAACAACATGCAAGTTATTTTTTCCAAACCAAATTTCACGACAGAAATTTAATAATAATGAAGTTTCATTTCAGAGTTAAACAAGAAAGAGGTTAACATTTAAACAAGAACGACTTAAATCATTTTTTTAATGTATCGGGCATAATTGTTCTAGAAAAATCACGAATTTTATAAATATATATATATATTATTTACATCCCTTATGGGCCCCTCAACCATTTGGTGGTTGACTTCTTGACACATCGTAAAGAATGTCACTATCGTTCCATCTCCAAGCATGTAAGTCCTACAAAACATCAACATATATTTAATGACAACTTTCTTAAAACAGTCCGAGCATGATGGCGTCTTTCAGGAGAAGTTTCACAAAATGGCGTGTACAGTTTCGTAAGAATAAATTGTCCGTTTTTATACTATGTATGTCTTACACTGCCGTTACCTAAAGGTATACACGCACACACACAAACAAATCATATTCATCACTCTAAGGCAAAATTTGAATAAAATAGCAAGTGAATATTTAAATCACATTTAAATACATAGAGAGGCCCCTCGTCCGCGAAGGTCCTCACAACCCCTTACGTAGATCCTTCGTGACACGCCATGCGACAAAGCATGGATTCCAAAAGTCACCGGAAGGAGTCCACTGGGCCGCCCAGGTGGAGCATTGGTCTAAGCGATGGCTTCTGATCATTCGCCCGAGATGGGTCCGGTTCAAATCCCGTGAGGCATGGATGTTGTGTTTGTTTTACGGTGCTGGTTCTCTCCCTTCCCTGGAACCAATGATCCTAAATTAGTAACGGGTCATTGCTTACAGCCCACGGGGTTGCTCACGGTAGACGTTAAACCTCCAATCAAAAAAAAGGGGGGAAAAAAGAAAAAAGAAAGCCTTCAGTCCACTGACTGATCTTTGACTTGCTAACAACTGATCCTATAGTAAGATCATGACTATATTATTTCACCTTCAATATAAATTAAAAAGCCCCGAAGTTGCTCACGGTGGCCGTCAAACCTCCAATCGAAAAAAAAAAAAAGGTGTCCACTAGTATTTCACACCACCTTAAATGTTCTTTGTAGGTAGTCCTGTCCGTACTTATATATATATATATATATATATGGTGACACTGGACATGGCTCAACCGAGAGAACAAGCTGGATTCAGGAGTGGCTACAGCACAATAGATCATATCCACGTACTGAGAGAACTAATTGAAAGAGCGAGGGAATATGAACTTCCATTGTGCATGGCTTTTATCGATTATGAAAAAGCCTTTGATTCGGTGAAACCATCAGCAGTTGCAATGGCTCTGAAATCCTGCGGTATTGAAGATGCATACATTAATATTATTAATAACATCTATGAAAATGCAAGTGCAAAGATTCGGCTGTTTGAAAATACAACACACATAAAAATTGGAAAAGGAGTGAGACAAGGTGACACCATATCTCCGAAGCTCTTTAATGCAACATTGGAAAATGTCTTTCAATCACTGAACTGGGAAAACAAAGGGATAAAGATTAATGGAGATTATCTAACCCACCTTCGTTTTGCTGATGACATAGTCATTTTTGCAACTACCCCATCAGAGCTACACAGTATGATCCAGGAACTTGCTGACAAGAGTAAAGAAGTGGGATTAAAAATGAACTTTCAGAAGACAAAAGTGATGTACAATGCTTTTACAAGAAATGAAGATTTATCGATTGATGGAGAAAAGCTGGAGATAACAGACACGTACGTTTATCTTGGACAGCAGATATCAAGTGAGGGTCACATTGGTGAAGAAATTAATCGGCGTACAAAACTTGCTTGGAGAGCTTTTGGAAGAAACAGCATAATTTTCAAGAGCAATATGCCATTATGTCTTAAAAGAAAAGTGTTTGATCAATGCATCCTTCCAGTGCTTACGTATGGTGCAGAGACGTGGACCTTAGCTAAAAGAGACATACAAAGGCTGCAAACAACTCAAAGGAGCATGGAGAGGTGCATGCTTGGTGTAACCAGGAGAGATAAGGAGAGGAACACGTGGATCCGAAAAATGACAAGAGTGGAAGACATCATGATCAGAGTTAAATCCCTGAAATGGCAATGGGCTGGACATACTGTGTGACGTACCTGCCAGCAGGACGCACATGACATAAAGGCAGATAGGAATCAGAATACATGTCTGCGTAGCTCAGTTGGTAGAGCTGCTTGTTCCGGAATAAGCGTACTCGGGTTCGAATCCCGGCGTAGACCAAAAATGACGGAGAAATTCACTTCGTTATAATGGCGCCCGAACTACCCGGATGACCCGACCGTTCAAAATCTCGCATTGGTGTGATGTTATTTCCACACCGCGAGATAGGAAAAATCAGAGAATCCCTTCTCCAGTGCTTCGAAAAATAAATGTGTGTGACGTTGCATTCCACACACCAGATTGACTGGGAGTTCTCAAGTGCACGTTCTACAGTGGTTGTCTGCCTGCAGCGATTCATGGTCACGGCTGATCCGTGGGCCATGCCCCCGGCCCTCTTTCGGGGGGGGAGATGTGACGTACCTGCCAGCAGGACGCACATGACATAAAGGCAGATAGGAATCAGAATACATGTCTGCGTAGCTCAGTTGGTAGAGCTGCTTGTTCCGGAATAAGCGTACTCGGGTTCGAATCCCGGCGTAGACCAAAAATGACGGAGAAATTCACTTCGTTATAACTGCCAGAAGAACAGACCATCGATGGACAGCCCAAATTTTAGATTGGATTCCAAGGGACAGGAAAAGACCCAGAAGAAGACCACATGGAAGATGGGTGGATGAAATTCGAAAGTATGCGGGAGTGACATGTAGGAGACTGGCACAAGACAGACCGTTGTGGAGGAAACTTGGGGAGACCTTCGTCCAGCAGTGGATTGATAATGGTTGACAATGATGATGATGATATATATATATATATATATATTTTAAATCTGGTTGTTCACTTCTATTGTTTATGATAATTTACTTCATTGTAAAACACTAAACGCTTAGCTATCAAAAGGTTTAACTTAGTGAATTGGCTTCACTGTGGAATCCGGAAAATTTCACTGCTCGTTGAAGCTAAAAAAACCTATACATAACATGTACTCTGGCGTGCAAAAATTAAGGACCAGGCGGTTTTTCGAATGTGCAGAAGTGCTCCACATCGACTCAAATCATACCATAAGATCCCCAAGATGTAAGAATATGGGACAAATGAGCAAAACCGTCCAAACAAGGAATCCAAAGGATACAAAGACACTTTATTGAAAAGGTAGCTTCGTGCACAACTGGACAGAACACAGAAACGTCCATGTGACAGGGTTCTGACAAGAAATCTAGTCTTTAGCAGGGGATATGATCACCCTTGACTACGTTGCAGGATTTACAATGTCTGTCCATGCTGAGGACGAAGTTGACAAGGAGCTGTTGAGGCATCGCGGCCCATTCCTCTTGTAGCGCCAATCGCAGATGCGGAATCGTTGCTGGCGGCTGGTGACGTGCTGCCAAGCGTCTCCCAAGAGGGTCCCAAACGTGTTCGATTGTATTTAGGTCCGGGGATCTTGCGGGCCAATGCATGCGTTGAATATCTTCACTCTCCAACAGTCTGCGACAGCCACTGTACGATGAGGTGTAGCGTTGTCGTCCATGAAAAGGAACTCAGGACCCACAGCATCTCTAAACAAACGCACGTGAGGCAGGAGAACCTCAGTACAATAACGGATACCAGTGACTGAACCTTCTTGGGAGATGTGGAGGTAGGTACGGCTACCAAGCATGATACCGTCCCAAACGAGAACTCCGCCACCTCCAAACCGGTCCCTTTCGATCATGTTGGAGGTGTTATTGCGTGGTCCCTGCTCTTCCAGATGTGCATACGCCCGGAATCGTTCGTCAGACTAAATCGGCTCTCATCCGTAAAGAGAACTCGGCCCCATTGCTGATGTGTCCAGTTATTTTTCCTGGCACAACAGAAACCGCCGTCTTCGATGAGCAGGCGTAAATGACACACGCTGTACTGGTCGTCGTGCAAATAGACCACCTGTGTGCAGCCTCCTGGCCACGGTAAAACGCGATAACAGACGTCCAGTTGTCTGTTGCATGTGCCTTGCGATTTCTCCCGTTGCCTGCCGTGTGTCTCTTCTCGCCTGTAGGACAATGTACCGGTTGTCTACCGCTGTGGTTGCTCGTGGACGACCACTGCTTAGCCCACGAACAGCTGTTCCTGTCGTTTGAAATGATCTCCAAGCTTGTGAAACGATGCTGAGATCAATCCCGAACTCCTCGGCCACACTAGTCACACTTCGACCTTTTTCCAACTTCCCAATGACGCGACCTCGGTTAAAGTCATCCAGATGTCGTTTACTAGATTGCCTGTTGGCCATATCACACGGTGGCAGCAACTCGACGTCGTTCAAACCGATGTACACCGTGCAATAGCTTTCACCAAATTGCTGAGAGTACACCGCCCGTGTGCTTTATACCCTTCCGACACTCCCCTCCCCCTACGTCATGCTGCATATATGCGCATGCCCTACCGTACCGGACCCTAGTCTATCTCCTGAGTGGTCTTTCGGTCCGTTCTGCCTGCTCGTTCCGCTGTTATGCTAATTTCTCCTCTTCGTCCCTAATTTTTGCACACCAGTGTATGAGGGCCATCCAGAAAGTAAATACCATTCGTGCATCACTTTCCCGCAAGTATTTGTTTCAGCGTGGTTGTGTTGCCTCATCCATTAGCCACGCCCTGACGCCATTTTGGGCTTATGTTAAAGATTTGCGCAATGCGTTAATAATGCTTAAGTCAATGGAACGACCTGGCGACTGCGAAGTTTGATCTGTGATAAGGTTTATGAATGCGCAAAATATAAGACCAAATGAGATTCATCGGCAAATTTGCGAAATTTACGTTCAAAACACAATGAGTGCAGGAATGGTGCGGAAGTGGGTTCGAATATTTAATAAAGGACGACGGAGCGTTCATGACGAATTGAGCAGTGGTAGGCCTGCACTGGTCACGGAAGATTTGATGGAGAGAGTAATTGAAAACATTAGAGAGAACCGACGCTTTACAATTTCTGATCTTTCAGAAAATTTCCCTGAAGTTTCGAAATCAGTACAGAAAAACTTCAGTACAGCAAAGTGCATGCACGGTGGGTGCCAAAGTGTTGGCGCAATAACACAAAACGAAACACATGGTATCTGCTTGGGGATTTTTGTTCCGGTACGCATAGGAAGACGATGAATTTTTATGCCGTTTAGTGACGTGAGATGAGTGTTGGCTATGAATTGAGTTCACACCTGAATTGAAATAGCCGTTCCTGCAATGAAAACACACTGCCACGCCTATCGCCAAAACATTCGAACAGACGATGTCAACGAGGAAGGATCATATACACTGTCTTTTAGGACAGGAAAGGAATTTTGTTGCTTCAATTACTGCCTAAAGGCACGATATTGCGAGACACTGACAAATTTGCTTCGTGCAATTCAAAACAAACGGCGGTGTAGCATGCTGAGCAAGAGAGGGTTTTTTTCCATGCCAAAGCAAGGCTTCATGCCGCGAATGTGACGCAAAACCTGGTCACCAAATTTGGATGGGTGCAGCTCGTCCACCTTCCTTACAGCCCAAACTTGGCGCCCAGTGGCTATCATTTGTTTCTCTCCTTGAAACGATTTGTTGCCGGCGAGCTGTTCGATGACGTCGAGGACCTGAAGACAACGGTTGAGCAGTGGCTCAAAAACCGGGCGGTAGGCTTCTATGAGGTGGGTATCCAGAAACTTGTGTCACGATTGAACATATGCTTTAACATCGACGAAGAATATGTTGAAAAATAGATTAAGGTATGTAGAATTAATTCCACATTAAAAATTAGTTATCAATATTTTTTTTGTTTTATCTTCGAACCGTACTACCTTTCTGAATGGACCTTATACTTTTAGAATGACATTCAAGACTATGAAATGAATTAACTTCTTGTACATAGAAATTTTATTTGTTATTATGGTACGTCATCGAAGTGGAACACAGCCAGAAAACGCTTGCTGGCTTCAAATCAAATCACACCACTTTACCCAATCCAACACCCAGTTGCATGCACCTCTCTCTGCTCTTTCAATTGTGAGATTAAACCTTTCGCTCGCTATAGGTTCGTTACATAGATATGAATCATTCGTGCATCATTTAACAAACATTTCTCAAGAATCGTCTAAGGAGCCGTGCTCACCTAGAGTTGCACGCAGAGATTTTATTCCAACAGTCTTACTATGTGGTTTCTCCTTTGATTTGCTGTCAGGAGTTGCCATCTTCAAGTTCATCGAGAGGAACTCTATAGCGTTAAGTTAGAAAATATTTAACGGGAAGAAACCAAATTTACATAAGAAAATCGCCACTCAAATGAAACGCTAAAATAGAAGAACTCAATACTGGAGGATCCATACGCCGCAGGTGCTAACACTTATTGTCCTAATCTCGTTCATGTTAAGCAAAATAGGCACCCATGACAGAACATGTAATTTATCCTATTGTTCCTCGAACCTGCCCTAGAAGATACGATCTTTGTGATATGGCGAGTTGTCCTGTCGAAATACCACATTTCAATCTGGCTGCAAATGGGTAGAGACTAGCTGATGACCAATAACCTGTACCGTCCAAATGCGGACTCCCCAGGGTTAGACAAACTCTCTCGATAATAATAGTGACGGCGTTGCGAGTAATCCTGCCAGGATCCAACATTCCCCCATCTGGACCGAATCGGTCCGTAGACCTGCAGCTTGCTGCTACCCCAGTGGGCCGGCACTTCTCACCTCTCCGTCATGACCCGGGTGTGCGTACCATTTGGGCAGGGGATAGAAAAATTATCTTCCCCTGACTGGGAGAACCAATTGCTGGCGCGAACTGTTTGGGGCGCCCGCTCTTTTTCAAACAGATAGATACATGCACATTTATTTACACTGAGGAGCCCATCTCCACGTGGGAAACAAATCCTTTGCTCAATAAGCCCTCTCACACTGAGAAACATTGAAAAATATTTACATTGAAATTTACATTGCCACAGGACTAGGGTCAGTTCTGTGGTGATGACTCTGGGCTCGAGTCATCAGTTCCTCTTCTCATTCTTCATCATTCTTCTATCTTCTTTCTTCTTCGGTCACCCCTCAATTAGGTAGACCATCTGCTCTTCTTTGAGGTGCTTGACCATCTCGATAATCCCCTGTCGCGCTCTTGGGTACGCGAGCAGGATCGAGAGGTCCCTCGTCTTTAACAATTCTGGTACTAAAGTTGCTCTCTTCCCTGCCAGAGAAGCACATTCTAGAATCATGTGTGCGACATCTGCAGTCTGGGCACCACACATGCACACTCGCTCCCTAACCGCAAATCTGCGGAAGTACTCCGGCGACACGCCGTGCCCGGTTAGTACCTGGTTAAGGAAACCATTGCTCTCAATGCACCTTATCGAAATTCGGGGGAAAATACGGCGTTTTCTTCTGCCCGTATCCCCCTCATCCCATCTCTGTTGCCACTCCGCTAATGTGGCTTTTTTCAGTTGCTTCCGCACGCTTTGCAACTGCGTTCGCATCTGAAAATCTACGCCCTCTTTACCAGCAGCTTCCTTCGCTAGCTGGTCTGCTCGTTCGTTTCCAACTGTACCGATATGGCTTCGGATCCAGTGGAAGGTAACCCTCATACTTCCCGCTGACTTTAATAGCACTTTTATCTCTCTAACAAGGGGAGTCTTACTCCCGAACTGACCAAGCGCTTTCAGGGCCGCTTGGCTATCAGAGAATATGCTGTAAGCCCCTTCGCTATTGATAGATAGCACCCAGCGCAGTGCTTCTCTGATCGCTAATAACTCTGCTTGAAATACATAGGAATTGGGCGATAGTTTCACTCGCTCCGCGTGCGTCTCGTTGCTATCCGAGATCACGCATAGACCTGCGTCAACACTACCACCTATTTTCGAACCGTCCATGAACAGTTCCATCCCCTGTCCTGTGGGGAGATCTTTGTCCCAGGCCAGACAAAGCTCATTGGCTGGGTGGCTAGTCCAGTCCATTCTCAGCAGTTCCACCTCGGACGACCGGTACTGGTGTCCTAGGAATGAAACATCGTCCCCGTAGCCGAGGGTCTGCATTACTGCCACCCTCGCTACGACTAGGTCCGCCGGTTCACACTCAGCCATCACTTGAAGCGCTACCTGTGGAGGTCATACGGAAACACCTCGTCATGCCCAATAGCGCTCTCCGCTGAATTTGGTTTATACCATTTCTCATTCGCACGGTGTCTGACCACCAGGCGGGACACGCATACGTTAATATGCACTCTACTTCTCGCTTATAGAGCACCTTTTTAGCTGGCCCAGTCAGACGCATTCCGTTGATCTTGTTCAGAATGCTGGTGCATCTGTCCTTCAAGAAGCGAAGATGCGGTAGCCCCGACAATCTGGTATCAAGGATGACTCCTAGGTACCGCATCTCTCTCACTGCTTTAATAGTATGCCCATTGAAGCAACCCTTCGGTGGAGTGACCAATTCCCTCTTCTTAGCTATTAGCATGAGTGTCGTCTTTTCGGGAGCGAAGCAGAGCTTACACTCCTTGCTCCAATTATCGAGCTGTGAGAGAGCGGTGTGTACCTTCCGCTCAATCATGTGCCTATCAGATGCTGATACGATTAGCATGATGTCATCTGCGTAGGCCTGCAGCTGCACCCCGTCTTCTAGTGGAAGCGCAAGTGCCGTATCTGCAACCACGTTCCACCACAAGAGGCTCGAGCAAGAGCCTTGCGGGCACCCCTTGGTGTACTCCCTGCTGTAGGTCTTATCTCCGACCTCAAACTCTACTCTTCTATGCGAGAGAAAATCGCTTATTAACAGGAACAGATTACAAGAGATTCCAAGCCTTTTCAGATGGTCTAACACCAGTGGCCACTCGGTTAGTGCCTATGAGATGCTAAGCTGCTGTTAAGAAACTTCCATGCAGTTTTTTGCCTGGAAGAAATTAATGTCGAAAGGAAGAAGTGGAGGTGGTAGCTAAATGTGTATCACTCTGGGCGTTGGAAAATAGTTACAAAAGGTAATTCCCCATGCGCGCACGCGAGAGAGAGAGAGAGAGAGAGAGAGAGAGATCATAAACACCATTTTTTCCATGAGAGATGAGATTATAACCACCACCTTACCGATCATAACCACCATTTCTGCTCTGTGAGCTGATGCAGTTTTCAATTTCTTTCTATTCACTGCTTTGGGGTCAGTAGGGTTGGTTTTGCGATGTGTGTCTTTGGAAGAAAAGGGGTTTGTTGGAGTGAATCTGACGGATGTTGGTTTTTGAGTGAGGAAGAGAGGGTTTTCTGTTGTTTATCTGGTAAGTATAGGTATCTCCGAGTACCAGTGAAGGAGAATGCGTGATAAAAGGGAGAAAAGAGTGGAACCGAAGAAAGGGAGTAGAAGGAGTCAAAATACGACATCAATAATTCCTTGATAATATATTTTATCTATTTCTAGGGAGTTCAGTTTTCTGTGAACCCATTAATTTTCATATATTGTATTTTATTTTATTCGTTTTACTTTTTGGCGTGAAGAATTTATTCGCTAATCAAGTAAATTAATGAAAGAGGCGAAGCAAAAACAAAGAAACACTTGCGCCTGTACTCTTGGAAAAAGGGAGCTTATAGCTGAACACCGAGTCGCGTAGATGATTCTTCAGCTCCCGTTGGGTCTAGGATCTAGCTACGACGGTGCACCGTTGACCCACACTACAGAGCGATCGTTTCACTATAGTTATGGGTACACTCCTCTGTGATCCCTGGTTGTACACTATGAGCAACTGTGCCATTGCATCTCCCTTTCCTTCACCAGCATGAGTCATGGCAGTTCAATGCCCGTCCGCCTATAAAGCATCAAGCCCCTTTCAGTTCCCTCTCGGTGCATATTAACAACGGCAACCCGTGAGCAGCCGAAAAAGCTTGCTGTTTCCGTGGTACTACCACCCATTGCTCTGTATCTGATCATCACACCCTTTTCCACAGGAGTCAAATCTTGTACCTTACGGATCGTAACCACTATTTCCGCTCCGACTGATACTTCAGAGACACAGTGTCAGCCGGAGTGGAAATACTTGTCATAGAGACGCTGCATGCGCTCTTGGCCATCATCGAAGCGTCGGAAACGCGAATTTATTCTCACATTAGAGAAGAGGGTTACACTGTTTTGCTCTTACAGTGTAAATACCCTACATCCCATTTTTTTCATTTTCAAGTGCTGTATCATGCCAAAAGAAAATGAGAATGCAAATTTGCACGATATGCAGAAAATTACGTAAAGACAGACAGAAATGCCTGAATAACCTTTGTCGTATGACTATAGGATTTAAGTCGGTCATCCAGGTTTTTCAGTCAGTAACCTGACTTAAATCCTGGAAGCACGGAAACTTACCCATTAATGGAGTGTCTATAGTGTGTTCTCCCAGATTTTCGTCATGCTGGATGAATCCAAGAGGAAACACAGAACATCCAAATATAATTCGAATCCCAGATTACATATGGGTGTTCTGTGTTTCCTCTTGGATTTAGTTCTTTCCTTTCCGTGTAATCGTGGCCTAAAATCAGGTACAGTACATCTCTAGGATTTAGTGCTCCAGCATTAAAATCCGAACCAAAGAATTAACAAATAAAGCGGATGTATACCTAGTCTAACCATAAATACTGTTACAAAGTATTCAATGAAATAACCTAAGAAATTTAAAGATATTTTAATATACCTGTGATATGACCTAAGTAGGTGAATACATTTCACCAATCACTTTTCAAAATGGCATCCTTTTGTCTTCACACAGTCCTTCAGTCTCTGCGGCCACTCATCAACAGCTTTACGCAGGGTCTCTACAGGGAAAGCTCCTACTGCCCGCACCATAAAGCGTTTGAGTCTGCCAATGTTTTTCTGCAGGCTATGTCCTCCAGTGTGGCTCACAAATTGTAGTCCAATGGGTTGAGGTCTTGGCTGCTTGAAGGTCAATCATCTTGAGAAATGAAGTCCGGCAAGTTTGCCTGAAGTCACTCCTGGGTTGGCTTGACCTTGTGGGCAGGTACGGAATCCTGCTGAAGGCTCCACTGTCGGTTTTGGAAGAGGGTGTGACCCACATATTTGACCACTGGCTCCAAAATTCTGTCCTGGTAAACTTTTGGCGGAAATGTTTGCTACTTCCTCACAGAAATGGAGCTCCGTGTTAACCTAGTAGGAGTCTCCCCACCAAGCCATGACAGAAGCGGGATGATGGCCCCTCATGATCTTTGGAGCTTTTTCCTGAGCTTTTCGTGAGGTAGACGCATACATCCTGTCATTTTGGCGCTTGAAAGCTTCTTCAATAGTACAATGTTTTTTCATCAGAGGAAAGGATCTCTCTGTGGCGATTGTCTTCGTAACGCTGCAGCAAACGTTTCGCTTTTATCATTCTCTGTTGCTTCAGTTGTGGAGTGAGGAAGTGCCCTGCACGCCGCCGGTAAGCTCTCGCCCTTAGATCACCCCGAAGCACACGTGACATCGACATTTTTGGAATGTTCAGCTCACAAGCCATCACTGATTGTTTTCTGACAGGAGTTCGCCGAATAATAGCTGCCACTGTTTTCACCAAGTGAGAAGTCCTCACGATACACGACCGGCCCTTTCTGGGGCAGTAAGCAACGGTCCTAGTCTCAAGGAACCTTTTCAAGGTCCGGTAGACAAAACTTCTGCTGATTTTCAGCTTCTTTAGCATGTTGAAAATCTCGGAAGCAGATTTTCTAACTTTGTACAGCGCTATTAAAGCAAGGCGATTCTCATAATCGCCCCACTCCATGGCAAGTACTTCTCGAAACACGTTATCTCCTTTGTGACTGAACGCACAATGATTCACTACCTGCTTCATGTATCCTGGCTGGTGGGTGACGTTGCGCAGCGGTTGTGCGCCATTTGTCGAACGTTTGTAACAGTGTTTATGCTAAGACTGGGTAAAATAAAATCTAAATACAAAATTCTACTTAAGCTTTCTAAGGGAAAAATTGTGAGAGAAAAGGCGAACAATATGAAGAAAACGGTGGTCTTGAGCTTTTCGATGTATCTTTTCACCAATGACAAATAACGATGTGGAAAAATGATAGTATAGTCATGTCACTGGTTGACATATGCGGACATAGATATCAAAAGTGTGTGAAAAAATAAGGCAATTAGTAAAGTGTCGGAGTGTTTGTACTGATCCAAAAAGAATTTCAATTTTACTTGAGTTATCAAAACAATAAAAATCATGCCTTTAGATTTCGAGAGTTTTCAGTCGGAGAAAGAATGTGCTGCTGTAATTGTTGGGATAAAAATAATGCTCTTTCATTAACATCAAAGGTTCGGCTACATCGCAGATGAGCAAGCACTGTACACCCTGATTCATAAAGAAGTATACAGTTTCCAGATGCTGTAAAACAAACAGTTGAAGACACGGACCGCAACCGTGAACCGTTCGGTAGATGTACTCATAAGATTTGCGTCCCGCTACTGAAAGAAGTGACGTAGGCGATAGAGCCCGTGTCACGTGACTAGTCAGTTAAAATGGCAGCGTCTGCAGTGGAGAAGGCGTTTTGTGTTCTTGAATTGAGCAAAACGGAATCTGTAACTGTTGTGCAACGGCATTTTCGATCACGATTCGGAAAAGAACCTTCAACCAGAAAATCTACCTACGATTGGCATAAAAACATTTGAAATTACTGCCTGTTTGTGCAAACTTAAAAGTCCTGGACGACCGTGTGTATCGGAAAAAGTTGTTGATAGTGTTTGCACCGCCATTCAACGAAGCCCGGGTAAATCAACGCTGAGGGTGAGTCGTGAAGTGCAGATTTCACAACCTACTGTTTCGAGAATTTTGAGAAAGAAGCTGAAAATGATTCCATACAAATTGCAGATGTTGCAAAATCTCACTGACCTTGACAAGACAAAGCGCTTTGAATTTTGTGCCGAAATGCAGCACCGTTTTGAAAATCAAAACGGTGCTGCATTTCAGCACAAAATTCAAATCACTTAGGTTTCGCCGATGAAGCCAAATTTTACGTGAATGGTCAGGTAAACAAGCACAATGTTATTTTTGAGGAACGGAAAATCACAGATTTACAGTGCAACACGTGCGAGATTCCCCTAAGGTAAATGTGTTCTGTGCTGTGTCCAAAAAAAAGGTGTACGTCCCCTTCTTTTTTCACGAGAAAACTGTCACGGGAGGCTCTTTTCTGGATATGTTAATTCTTTGGTTGATGCCACAGTTGCAGGACGACACTGGCAACTTTATTCTCCAATTGGATGGTGCACCCCCGCGCTGGTTAGACGACGTGCGAGATTATCTCGATGAACTTACTCACCGATGGATTGGACGAGCCGCGGACTACAACATGCCACTGACCCAATGACTACCCAGAAGTCCTGACTTAACACCTTGTGACTTTTTCCTGTGGGGGTACGTAAAGGACAAGGTATTCGCCTCTCCCCTTCCTGTTGATCTAGCGGAGCTGAAACAGCGTATCACAGCCACTATCACTACACTTGATATAGGTATCTTACCTCGCGTTTGGACGGAAATGGATTACCTGCTCGATGCGTGTCGTGTGACTAAGGGTGCACGCACAGAACATCTGTGACTGTCTCTAAAAAACTTGAAACATTTACCTACAATTCTGTTACAGGTAACATAAAATATCTTACGTTGTTCTTGTTTTATAGTGCGTTGAAACGGTATACTTCTTTATGAATCACCCTGTACTTTACACAAGACTACGTCATGTTTGTCACTATGCAAACAAAAAACCTTTCCTTTTATGTTGGTGGTGCATGGGAGTGACTACTTGGATCGTAGATTGAGGTTGGAGTTCCCACCGACCGAGATGATATTTGTTGATATCCCCATCGATCGAACTGATGCATTGCCTAATTATCTTAACCTTTAGTGCTGTATAGGCAAACCTAAACCTTATGCAATAATACGCTAAAATCATTCAGCTTACAAACCAAATTTAATGATCTTCATTCTTATGTTTTCCTGTTCACCGTGTCTTTCTAGTTTTATCTCCACATCCTAGAAGAATGATGTCTAAATTATCGGAGGCAAGCTTTCTAAATGGCCCGTACAGAATTACATTTCAGTTGCATCATATCGGTTCCCAGCAGCAAATTTTATTGTTGTATGAATATACGAGGTAACCGGAAACGTAAAGTTCACCTCATTCTCTGCATTAGTTCGGTGACACGTGTTAATGAAGATACATGTGCTGTTTTTCGCGCGTCAGGAGAAAGTTTAGTTCAACAAAATGGGTATAACAAGGTAAACGTGAAATGTCTGGTAAAACTAAAGAAAGTGACGACTGAATCTTTTCGTATGATAAGTGAGGCCTACGGGGAAGAATTTATGTCACATGCTCGTGTTCTTGTGTGGAATAAGAGGTTCACTGAAGGCTTAGAAGGCATCAAAGATGACGAACGCCTAGAACGCCCAAGCACTTCAAAAATAGGAGACAGTGTAGAGAAAATATAAGCAATTGTTCGAAATGGTGGGCGACTGAGTACTAGAATGAGAGCAGAAATGGGAAGCATCGATAAAGAGACTGAAAAGTTTTGCATGAAAATGCGAACATGATCAGGTTTTCTCTAAGATAGTGATGCTTCTCACGTCTGATTAAACAAAAAGTGGCAAAGCATATTTGTGCTGACATTCTGGTGAAAATTCAGGTGAACCACAACGTTTTTTTTTCATGATCGGAGGTTTGACGACCACCGTCAGCAACTCAATGAGCTATAAGCAGTCGCCTGTCCCTAATTTAGGGACACTGGTTCCAGGGAAGGGAGAGAACCAGAGCCGTAAGACAAACACAACATTTATGCCTCACCGTTATTTGAACCAGAACCCCTTTCGGACGAATGATCAGCGGCCATCGCTTAGACCACTGCGCCACCGGGACGGCCCACAACGTTTTAGAAGATAGTATCACTTGTGACGGAACCTGGGTCTTCCAATATGACCCTAAAACCAAACAAAAACAGTTGAGGCTTTGTAAAACATCAACGTCACCAGAAATGAAGAAAGCAAGGCAAAACTCAAGGCCATGTTAATTGTTTTCTTTGACATTAAGAGGGTAATTTTAGCAGAGTGGGTTCTTTCTGGAGCAATAGTGAACCAGTGTTACTACAGATAGGTTCTGGCAACTTTAAGAGGGCTAATCAGAAGAAAGAGGCCAGAGTTCTGAAACACTGACTTCATCCTTCACCAAAACAACGCGCCCCAGCTCATTCAGCGCTCTCAGTGAAGCAGATTTTAGCCAAGAAATGCATCACTGAGCTGCAAAATCCTCCGAACGCACCAGATTTGGCCACATGTGACATTTCATTTCTCCCTAAGATCAAATCTGTACTCAAGGGACCCGTTTTGAGTCAGTTTCTGTGGTGAAGAAAAGAACGACCGAGATTCTCAAAGGGATCACACCAGGTGAGCTCAGCATTGCTTTGTCCAGTGGAAGATCGGAATGTAGGAATGTGTTGATGTAGAAGGGAAGTGTGTACATTGAAAGTGATGAGAGTTAAAAATGTAAGTTTTTTATTTGGCTAAAGTTATAGTGTTAGTACCGTTATTTAATAGCCATATCTCTTATCGTCAGCGGCATCGGACTGGGTGGACTTCAAATTCATCAAACTAGCAAAAACAGGAAAGTGCAAACAAGCATGAATAAATCTTCAAATATCATTAATGATATGATCGGAAGATTGAATCCATTATCTTAAAGATATTCGTCAAATAAAGTATGAAACCTACGCTTGGTGATCAGTGAATCACTTATGTTAAGAGGGGAGGAAAGCATAAAAATGTTGTCAGTAAATGTCGTCAATATTTTTTCTTACTGCTTATATTTCAAACCTCATGAGAACTTTACTGTTCCAGACTTCCTTCAGTTCCATGGCATGTGATCATCCGGAGTTCTGTTTTTAATGAGATAAAAAAATAGATTTAGAAAACCTATATTGAAATAAAGATAATAGGAATAGATGTAATGTTGAGGCATTTGACTACCAATTATTTACCTATGTCCACAGATAACCTACTCAATTTCGGTAGTTTATTTTTACTACAAACCCCAGAAAGTGCAAACTTTAAAATGATAAGGAATTTGATGCTTTCCGTAGCTAAGGGGACAAAAATTTTGGTCATAAGTCATTCGATATATCAAGAGAAATAAGAAAAAGAGTTTCGACTGTTTTAAACAAGAAATCAAGCTTTTTAAACAAATTTTATGGCATTCAAACATTCTGACTTTAAAGATAGGAGGAGGGGTCAATACACTTGCATCTGGTATGCTGACAAAAAATTTCCATCTCTATGACAAACACCGGGAAGCATGAAGGGAGATACATTTTGTGGGACATGATTAAGACTTGTACTGTACTACCGAAGACATAACTGGAGCAAATATGAGCTCTTGTTTACTGAGAACTATTGTCCGTTCAGCTGAAAAAGAACCACCTGTCCCATGGAAGTCAATGAGATCCACGAATTTTCTTTATTGGAACAAGCTATGTAAATTATACGATAGCTCATATTTGCTCCAGATATGCTAGTATTTAGTAGTATCAGTCTTAATCGAGCTGAACAAAATGTATCTCTATTCATAGCTTCTTGGTGCTCGTCATTGTCTCTGAAAGCAATCTGTGGAGGGATGTCTTCAATGCTCAAATGAAAAGAAACTATCATCAAGATCAGGAAAACGCAGAGATAAATCTTGTCACTTCAGTGAGGAAAATAATTACTGAAACTACGTGAAGAGAATACGGATGGATGACAACAAATTTCAGACGAGGAAAAGTAAATGTTGTCAAGTTCTATAGAAAATGGACTGACGTCTTCAAATTTTGAATGAGCAAAAGTAAAGATCATTAATTTATGAAGAACAGGGTCTTCAAATTTCGTGAGAGGAACAGTAATTGTTGGCAAACTTTAGAGAATGTAGAAGAAAGAGATGGTTTGTTCAGCGTTAAATCAAGGGCGACAATTCTAAACCTCACTGTCTTTACCCAGCAAAAAACAAGTGCTGGGAAACTGCTGGCCACCAGCTGGCAGTGATGGGTCACTGCTGGCTGAAATCTGCCGCTCACGGCCCGGTAGCTGTCCGTTGGTGGCAGCGCTATCAGTTGGCGAGCCATCGATGGCCCTACAGCATCGCCGTATGGGCCTCCAAGCAAGTGCCACTAGTGACCCGTTTGCTTGCAGCCAATGCAACCCCGGGACTGCGCATGCGCAGAAGCAACACTTGTTGTGTCTCTCATGGTACCAGTTAGTTGAAGACGATGCTATCGGCATCGTGTTATTTTAGTGGATGTTAAGAAAAAATCCATATGTAGAGAGGCGAATTAATTCCCTAATGAAATTCCACGTCGACGAAGATATCAGATTAAGCCATGAAATACTAGATTACAGCCATGAAATACTAGATTACAGCCATGAAATACTAGATTACAGCCATGAAATACACCCATCTATTCCCATGAATAACAATTCATGGAATGGAGTGGGTGAATAACAAAAAAATTTTTAAACCGCTTGAATCAAATGTCCTGGAAAACCATTAAAAAAAACGTTTGTTGGGAAAAAAATAATTATACGCTTACAAAATTTATCAATTATTTGAAAGAAAAAAAGCAACGCTATGTGGATATAATGTACTCATCCATGGGTTGAATACACCAGACTGGGCTACATTTGTTTTAAAGAGAAAGCATCTTTCCTCTTTAAAACAAATGTAGCTCCGGACAACGGAAAAGAAAGAAACAACGTTAAAAATGTAACAGAATGTGACATGAACCCGGGTAAATATATATTAATTCAACAATCTCCTTTCAAGAGGACAAGGACAGTACAAAACTTTGGAAAGCGACTCTAAGTATGTACACTCCTTGAAAATGAGTGAAGTTCCCTTAAGGTAAAAAAAATATCGTTACGTTGAAAAAATAAATTTATGAATTATATCAAACTGACTTTTATGAAAAATACCTCGAATATTGTAAAATGAAAGAGAGAACCATTCGATTCCATATTCTGCACGAAACAGACAGCTTCAAGCACACGCGCGTGCGTGGCAAATTAGTCCGGTCGGTAGAGAGCTCAGCAGTGCTATAATAGTCCGGTCGGTAGAGAGCTCGCAGTGCTATAATTCACAAGTTTCGTAAGGGTAGAAAAAAAAAGTTGTATCTTTGAGGAACTGCGGTGATCCTTTTTTGTTTTTTTTATGGCTACTACTGGGAAATTGGCGGACAAGATTTGCCAAGCCACCAGTTACGTCACGTGGTTGCCGGCTGCAACTACCGGCAAACTAGTAGACCACATTAGGCAAGCCATCATTTCTGGCACGTGCTTGCAGGGCCGCTGAAGGGCCACTTGTGGCAGCTACTGCCTGTGATGGACAACTGATGGCCCTGTTGTGGCATATGACAACTGATGGGGTGTCAACTATTGGCTATCTGTTGGCCTGAACTGCTAGCTCTTCTGTTAGCCGCCCGGAAATTTTATTGACGGTTCGGCAGCGGCAACATAGTGCTGTGCCATTGCTGGCCCAGCGAGACTGTTTTTGCTGGGTGGTCTTCATTCGTGTTTAAAAGTGTGTGGGTGCACGCTCGTGCAGAACGTGTCCTGCGACTGACCTGAGTCTAAACACACAGACACTTTGAAGCAGGCAAAACTTTAATGTAAAAGTGTTCCTGTGGTTCGAATATTGAACTTCATGTCCTTTCCAGTTCGTAAAACTGTCACAGCCAGCGCGATGTTGAGGGACAAATTGCTCCATAGCTTGTGATACTTTGATTCTGTGATTATACAAACTGAACTTTTGGTATAAAACTCGAAGGATTTTGTTAGCACTTTCTGTTTCTAAATTATACAAACGATTTTATCAAATATGTAAAATTTACGAAAATAAGGAGGGGAGCCAGCTATATAAACAGTTTTATGGCTAAACTTTTAACGTAGTTTATTTCTTTAAGCAGTGTATCTATCTACTTATTTTAGTATCCCATTTTGCGTCTTCTTTGTCGCTTAGTTTTTACTTTTGACACCAGAAAAGGTTTTTATCTTTTCTTCGGCTTTTGATTTAATTGCTGAATCGGCTGAAACGAATTAACTCGATGTTGGCAAAATGGGCTGAAATCAGCAGGCACGAATACTGTATGTTCGCTACCTAAGAAATGGGCCGAACGCCGCTGGAAGCAGGAAACCTGCGCATCAGAATCAGGAAGTATTGCTTCCCCTTTACATTTGTTATTCAATTAATTATAGGGGGGGGGCTTGACACTGATCCTCTGTGAGTGATTACCTACTAAAAGGGCTATAACAATGGCGATGAACACACGAAGGGAGAGAGAGAATGTTTGAGATACTTGCTTCAACCCAGTGTCACGGTGTCCGTCATGGTGCATAGAATAAGATACCAGAATGGGGCAATTATCATCATTGACAAATTCATGGTCGTTAGAGGAGGAAAGGTATTCTTTTGTTGTCGCTTTCGAAAGATCCAATCGCAGCGTAAACATTTCTCTTCGGGGAGGACAGAAAAATTGGGGTACCATTTGCTCTAGATATATCGGCCACTTAAAGGTTAATTGCTCCAAGGATTTTTACCTGCTTTAGCTTTAATTTGAATGTTGTTTTGTCCATTCAGCCTTGAAAATTATGCTTCTTGAAGTTTCGGCCTTACTCATTCTGTGGACATTCTATTTTTGGTTCTCATTCAAAAATCTAATCAATTCCAAAGCGTTAGAATGAATGTATGAAATGATATTCCTCGGAATAAAATCGTTTTGCAGAACACACTCACGTACTGTCAGAATGGTATGCACGAAAGTGTGTAGAATTACAGTACTGTTGAGCGTGTTGCAACCAATGTCTTCCTGAATTCATCAGACGGAAGCAAAAGGAAAGTGAAAATTTTGCTAAAGGTTCATCAAAACTTTATTTAATTAAACATCCATTAGAAATCAAGGAATAATCATGAAACTATTACACCAACTTCTGATACTGAAGCTAGACCTACCGTTGGCAAACGCTGTCAAAGCTAAAGATTGATAAAGCCTCTTTTTCTTCTTTTGATATTTTACGTATTTTCATTTATCATCTATTGGTTGGGAAACAGCCACCTGTGCCTGCAGAAGTCGAAAGCAATTGCATTTCGAGCAAACAACCCAGCAAAAATACAAGTGTTGGAAAACTGCTGGCCACCAGCTGGCAGTGATGGGTCACTGCTGGCTGAAATCTGCCGCTCACGGCCCAGTAGCGGTCCGTTGGTGGCAGCGCCATTAGTTGACGAGCCATTGATGGCCCTACAGCATCGCCGTGAATTGCGGGCCTCCAAGCAAGTGCCACTAGTGGCCCGTAGCTGGCAACCGATGCAACACCAACACCAGGTGGAAGGAAGGGGACTGCGCATGCTCAGAAGCAACACGTGCTGTGTCTCTCGTGGTGCCAGTTAGTTGAATACGACGCTATCGCCATCGTGCTATTTTAGTGGATGTTAAGAAAAAAAAGCCATATGTAGAGTGCCGAATTAATTTCCTAATGAAATTTTACGTCGACGAAGATATCAGATTAAGCCATGAAATACTAGATTACAGCCGTGAAATACACCCACTTCATTCCCATGAATAACAAAAAACAATTTGAAACCGCTTGAAACAACAGTCCTGGAAAAACATTAAAAAAACCTTTGTAGGAAAAAAAAAAGAATTATACGCGTACAAAATTTATCAATTATTTGAAAGAAATAAAAAGCAACTTTATGGGGATATAATGTACTCATCCATTGGTTGAATACACAAGACTGGGGGAATTTGCTTCTAAAAATAACGAGAAGTAAAATAAAAAAACATACTTCCTCTTTAAAACAAATGTAGCTTCAGACGACGGAAAGGAAAGATACAACGTTAAAAATGTAACAGAATGTGACATGAACGGGTAAATATATTAATTCAACAATCGCCTTTCAAGACGGCAAGGACAGGACAAAACTTTGGGAAGCGCCTTTAAGTTGGTACACTCCTTGAAAATGAATTATAAGGAAGTAAATTTCTCCGTCATTTTTGCCCACGCCAGGGCTCGAAACCAGGTTCCCTCATTCCGGAATAAGTCACTCTACCAATTGAGTTAGCCGGACGTTCGTTATCGCTGCTATCTACCTTTATGTCGTGTGCGTCCTGCTGGGCAGGCACGCCACAGAGTGAAGTTCCCTTAAGGTAAAAAAAAATAGTGTTACGTTGAAAAAATAAATTTATGAATTATATGAAACTGACATTTATGAAAAATACCTCTCAATATTGTAAAATTATAGAGAGAACCATTCGATTACAAATTCCTCAGGAAAGAGACTCAGTTCAAGCACACGCTCGTATGTGGGAAGTCAGTCCCGTCGGTAGTGAGCTCGCCTCCCACTCCGACAGCCCTGGTTCCTGTCTACCCAAATCCAAACTGGCGGTTTTCCGGTTCCACAGTGCAAACTTCCCCAGTATAGTGCCATCATTCAGAAGTTTCGTAAGGGGGGAATAAAAATGTTGTAGCTTTGAAAAACTGCGGATATCCTTATTTTCTTTTTATTTATTTTTTTATGGCTACTACTGGGAAATTGGCGGACAAGATTCGGCAAGCCATCAATTACGTCACGTGATTGCCGGCTGCCACTGCCGGGAAGCTAGCGGATCATATTAGGCTAGCCATCATTTATGGTACGTGCTTGCAGGGCCGCTGAAGGGCCACTTGTGGCAGCTACTACCTGTGATGGATAACTGACCGCCCTGTTGTGGCATATGACAACTGATGGGGGTGCAAACGGTTGACCTGAACTATTGGCCCTTCTGTCGGCCGCCCGGACATTTTATTGACGGTTCGGCAGCGGAAACATAGTGCTGGGCCCGCAAGACTGGTTTTTGCTGGCAACTAATTCTGAGCTTCTGTTCAGCAGCACAAAAAAGGACTAAACCGGAGGAACAGATGGTTTTCCATCATTTTAGGACTCAAAATCTTGCGTGATTCACTTTATTGAATGGAAAATTTCTTATTTTTTTTTTCGTTTTTTTTCTCACTATGACAACAAACTACCAGAACCCCCAAACAGACCACCAGCCGACACTTATGATTAGAGTATATCTTTTTCAAAAGGAGTATTCAATTTTACTTTTGGTACAACTGACTATTGAACTGAAACATTGCAAAGATGTAGATAAAATGCCAGAAGCCGTTACCACTTTCTTCCCAGAACACGGAAAACAAAAGATGATGAACTGCTTGCAGCCACGCCATATATTCCTGTATTTTATCTTCCCGAAAGCTTTAAAGAAACAGATGAGATTTCATCTATAAGCGTGAGGATCAGATTATTGATGATGCGAAACTTCAAACTGTACCGTTTTTATCAATTCCAGTAATGCCAATGTTGGTGAAAACATCGAGGCCATTGCTAAAACTGAAAATGATGAATAAAGCCATCTACACGTACAGTTAGTTCCTTGCGGAAGATTATCCAGACTAACTTCTATAAATATTAAACAAACTAGCACAAAAATTATGCATTTAAAAATTACGAAAGCGTTTGCACCAATAAAAAGAGGAAAAGAATCCAAAACACAGATAAAATGCCTAAATTGTAAAATACCACATTCCGAAACTAAAATAATGTATGCTTCATGCAATCCATTTGAATATTAATGATTTTTCGATTAAAAAGCTGCGGAAAAAATCCTTTTAATTTGTTGAAAGCTTTTTAATGGCCCTTCATTTAAATTAAATTCCTAGAAGGTATAAGAGTAATTGCTGCATCAGAACACAAATGCAAGAGGAAATACTTGTGATCATGAATATGGCCTGCGGTATATCACCCATTCCAGCCGCAGCGCTGAAGTTTGATTTGTGCCCACTCCATCCTCTCTCCCTCTCTCTGTCTGTCTTTTCGTTTCTTTCATGCAATAATTTGATGTGATGCACATTTCTAGTGTGTTGATATTATCCTAATTTCCAAATGAAGAACAATATTTCAATATGGAAGTGATCACGAGTAGCTGATGTCATGGGCTTCACAGAAGGATCTGAAAGGCTGCGTTTTTGACAGAATGATCTTTGAATTGTGCGTTTTGAAATCCCTACTAAGCTGAATATACGTTGCCTAACCATTAATATATACATAGGCAGTAGCGTGAGGTCGTTGCAACGCATGCATTGCATGCCCTAATAAAATGCAAAAAGTTGTTCTCTGAAAACAAAAGAATTACACGAATATAGCTTTGTACTCCGTTTTTATCAGAAATTTGAACTGAGTGCCTGGTTTAGAAGAGTTTATTTAAATATATTTACATATTTGTGTCTATTTTTGCTGGAACTGAAACAAAGCGCGAATGCGAACTTAACTTCGTATCAACGTTCCCATGTGAGATTGGGCCGTGCTTGCCAGAGATATAACATTTGATGCGGAATCGGCCGTTGCATTCAGGGCTTGGGCGGTTAACCAATCAGAGAACCAGAGTCCCTTTCCTCAGTCCCCGCATTTTATTCCCACTAGGTTTTGGACTATCGTTATCTGCCGTCGCGAAATGCGAAAGAGAATGTCCCATCAACCAGTGGAAAGCTCGTTTTCTTTTGTCAGTAAGTATCTGCTATCTAGTGAGTAGAGGGAATCATTCATGTGTTGTTCGAAAATTGTACTGCTACATTTCTGTATATTCCATGCATTTCTGAAGTACTGAAATGCTTCAAGATAATTTAAGCAAATTTCAAAAGGGGAATAAGGAAATGAATGATTCAGAATTAATAAGTCTTTTGATTCCCTAAGTTTTATAGAAAAATCCAAATGCGTAAGCAATGAAACACCAACCTCAAACTTTAGTCGCTTAATATCGTAGTTAAGTATACAGGTTAAACATACAAAAGTATATAAATCATAATCATCCGCTCATAACTATTCTAAATGGAACGCTTATGGGTTCAAAAAATTGTAATACAAAAAACATCGGATTTTCCGAAGTGAGCGTAAATACACTCAAGGAAACATATCCCACTCGTTTTGATTTCGTTCGGTAAAAAAGTAATTTAAGGGTTTTTTACTCTTTAACCCTGGATTAAGCGGTAAAACAATAAGAAAATTTTTCATAGCGGCGCAAGATCTTTGTTCGGATAAATGCTAGAGAGAACTAATACGTTGTGTCATTAAATTGTGCGAATGAGAACGTATTCTTGCAATATGCGCAAAGACAAGACATATCTAAAAAGATTTAATAACAACTGAAAAAGTTCTCCTGAAGATTTTAATGTCGAAACCTATGCTTTAAGATAAAATAACAGAAGCATAAAATGAATCGCAGGATGGAATTCCGCAACAACAAAAAAATTCACGGTCGCACAATATTCACAATGAATTAGGGGCTATGCAAAACTAGCGGAAAATGTGCTCGTAGGTCTGTGATAGGACAATAACACGACTTTGAATGCAACATAAGCAATCGCTTTCTACATGATATTTCAGCATTATTAAAGATTCCTAGGTAAAAGGTGGGTGATGTGATATGCAAATAGAAGCAAACTAGGACTAAATCTGCATAACATCGACCCGGTGAACCTTCGAAGCTAACAGGACATGACAGAAGAGCTCAGAACGCAAACCAACATTGCCTAGAATCCTTCATACCCTATATGAGACTATTGGGATTTATTCTGCCACCAGTACAGTGTAAACAACGCTGCACGACAGGGTTTTCCACGGTCAAGAAGCCATTCGCAAGCCAACTATTGATACGCAACGATTACTTTTATGTAAGGAATGTAAATCTCAAACTGTAGATTAGGTGAAAACAGTGCTTTGGACTCATGAGTTACAGCAGAACAATTTTACCAATCGGACGGACGTTCCTGGTTATGTCGAATGCTGAGAGGAACGTACCTTCTGGACTACATCATCCCGAAAAAAGATATGGTAGAGGCAGCGTGATGATATGAAGCTGCTTTTTGAGATTCATTTTGAGCCCATTAGTCATTTTACACCAAACCATGAATACTGAGCTCTGCCTAGACTTCCTTAACATCATTGCACTACCAAAGATGTGGAAGTACTTTGAGGAAAGGCTATACCTCCATCAGCAGCACAACACGAAATATCATACTGCTCCGGTTTCTACAGACTGGCTTTAGGGCATAGGCTTCGAAAAGTTGGACAGAGTAGCCCAGATTTCTGACCTGATTCCTATAGTGAATCTCTGGTGCATGGAAAGATTGACCATCCGAGAAACAAAACTGAATCGAAATACTGTGAAGAGAATTCAACGAAGGCTGGAGGCCGTCGTAAAAGCGAAGGTTTCAGCACACAATATTATATTTCCTCTAGATAAAGATAATTTCTAGACATTAAGGTGCCCGGATCTTAATGTTAGGGCTGTATATAGGCTACTTTTATGCAACGATTCTTATTTCGAATGTGAAAAATGCTTAAATCATCGAATGCAGAAGTAATATAATCATCCAGTTCATGTATTTCTCATCAAACGGTTGTTTCTTTATGCTTTGGCCATTTTATAGAGACCATATTTTCAAATCCGTGTCACCAACAATCTGCTGTAATTCTACGGCTTTAGAATAATGGTTTTTAGATTTGGCGTTTTGATAAAGGCATAAGCCATACTCATAAGTTCTAAAGACATCTCATTTTGACGAGTTGCATTTTTATGAAAATTTTATTACACTACAGTCATTTGGTATTCTCATGCCATATTATGGAAATTTGTTCATCTCAGAAATAATGAATTATCGGACCGTGTTGCTACCTCTGTTTTATCGAAAACAATTATTTAATCTCCTCCAATGTTCCACGGGCTGTCATGGTTCAAGAAATACTCTTATATCGTCGAAAGAATGTGGTTAATATCTAAAGACTTGTTTTATTTCTTCATTCGTAAGTACACGGTCGAGTCACATTATTGTATCCATAGTAACCACCATGTGCAGCGCGGACAGCAGCTGGGCGTGCTGGGAGAGACTCAGTAAGGTTCTGGAAAGTGTTCACAGGTATGTAGAGCCATGCTGACTGCATTGCATCAGACAGCTGCTGGAGGGTACGTCATTTAGGATCCATAGAGCAAACAACACGATCGAGGTGTTCTCACAGATGTTCAATTGGGTTTACGTCTGGGGAATTAGGGTTCAGGGAAGTACTTTGAAGTTTTCATCGTGCTCTTCCAACCACTCTCGGACATTTTTAGCTGTGTGACACGTCTCATTGTCGTGCTGGAAGATATCTTCAACCCCAGGGAAGACACTCAGCATGTATGGATTTACGTGGTCTGCAAGGATGAATTCATAACGAATTCGGTGCCTAGTGCCTTCTACAGGTATGAGTGGACCCATAAAATGCCACGAAAACATTCCCAGACCATAACACGGCCCCCACCAGTTTTGTCTTCTTCCAGCAATGGTTGAAGAGTGTTTGTTCTACGATGTTTCTTACCTTATACACCAACGTCCACCCGTTTGACGAAGCTGAAAACGTGACTTATCGGAGAAGGCAATTATTTGCCAATCAGCGGAGGTCCCATTTCCAATACTGCCATGGAAATGTAAGACTTTGCTGCCGATACATCTTCGTTAGCAAAGGTGCAGTGACCATGCGTCTGCATCTGAGCCCCATATGCAGCAGGGCTCGCTAAACTGTCGTTTTAGACACACTTCCTGTAACCCCCTGGTTCATTCGGCCAGTGAGCTGCTTCACTGTAGCGTGTCGATTGGCCCTCACGCACCTTCCGACGTTCACCTCTCACATCAATGGCACGTGGTGCTTCGCAGTTTCCACGTCACTTATTTGCAATGGTGCCATTTCTCCAATCACGATACACTTTAACCAAAGCAGCACGCGAACAGTTCACAAACTGCGCTGTTTCAGAAATACTTCCACCCTTGGCCCGAAAGCCGATAATCACCCCTTTTTGCAAATCTGATAAATCGCTCCTTTTATCCATCATAGCAAAGAGTGATATGTTTTCGGAATTCCTACAGCACACGTTATATACCCTCTAAGCCAGATCACGACACGTGTCTTTATTCATTGGCTAAGCGTTGTTGACGTCAAAAGTAGGAGGTGGTCACAATAATGTGACTCGACTGTGTCTCTCCGTATTAATTTTGGCTGTATAAAACGTTGAAGGAACAATCCACAGGCTGAGCTTTTAATTGGATTTAAATCTTTCGGCCCTGGCACCTGTTCCCACCACACCACAATGACGTGGCTCCGATGACGAATTTTGAAGCTTACTCGTGCGGCTTTATAATCCAGTGATTCGCGAAAAAGGAAAATGCAAGAAAAATCAGCCATTTTTAGCATTTTACTTTGTAAGTTTGTAGAAGTGCTTGATATCGAAACGC
Organism: Macrothele yani; assembly: GCA_039090855.1. Taxonomy (NCBI): domain Eukaryota; kingdom Metazoa; phylum Arthropoda; class Arachnida; order Araneae; family Macrothelidae; genus Macrothele; species Macrothele yani. Next base: position 72,826,526 of record CM077011.1, on the reverse strand, counting down.
CAGGCAAATATTGTGTTATCATTTTGCTTCTTTTACCATACTTTTAATGAAATCGCAGAAAATGTTGTTTCCCCTCGGTTTAAAATTCTCAGCTTCGCAGCAGAGTATACCTGCTAGAAAACATTGCCATCGTGGTACTCGGGGAGTGCTGTGTTTCTTGAGTTTATTCGCAAAACTACATGTAAAACTGATACATTCAATTGTTTTCCAGAAAATCTACTGGTGAAAGGAGAAGTTTTTAAATAACGCTTTCTCCAAACCGATCGCTTGGATCTTTGAGAGAAGCCAGAAACTCAGAATAGTTCCAACTAAAATTGATCAATGGTACAGAAAATAATTCTTCCCCTTTTTGAAGACATAATGTTGCGATACATTTGAACTCGTAGGTAGCGTCGTATTTCACACTTCATTAAGTCTGGTCCTCATATTTACTTCCCACGCTAAAGACACTTTCATTCTTTCTTTTCTTCAACTTAATTTTCGTCTCATTCTCTGAAAAAAGACCGTTATTATCTCCCGTATGTAATTGCCCCGTACTACTTTTTTGGGAATCTCAAGGCAATTAAGTCAATCGACCGCATCTATCGAATTAGGCGAAAGAAGATTAAGAAAAAGAAATTATTTGGAAAGAAAGCGATCCAAAAAAGACAAAACGCTTGTACTTCTTAGAACGGAGTAATTGCGAGCCCCGTCAACGAGATCTGAAAGAATACCTATAGAATGCCAATAGTTAAAAATGTTATGTATGTATGAAGGCAATTCTGAAAATGAACTGGCATTATGTGACAGTCATAACTCCTGAAAAGGAGATCAATTTAAAGGAAAAATATTAAATCTGGAAAAAAGCTATACGGAATCCGAATGTTTAAATTCTAGCCGCCCGATGGCCAAGAGGTAAGAGGCGCTGTCTTCTGACCATTCGTTTGAGATGAGCCAGGGTTCATGTTCCTGGTGAGGCATGGTAGTGAGCTCGTTCAAGGCCGTCTAGAAAGGACAGGACCATGACATTACAGAGATCAGTTCCCTCCGTTTGTGACGTCATTCTCATGTTGCACGGCCTGATACGTCGATGTCTTGTTTAACGACATACACGACAGTACAAATTTTGAAGATGACACTGTCATGATACACGACAGTGTTGGAAACTGATATGAACCCTTGGATTCCTCATGACGTCACTAAAAGGGGAAACTCATGTTTAAAATGTCATGGTCTTGTATTTTCTAGACGGCCTTCCTATGTCTCCGGGATGGGCGACTGTTCATATATCTCAGATTTGCTTATGGGGGTTTTCGTACCTCGGAGCAAAAAGAAAGAAAGGTAATTTTAAAATTAAAAGGTTGTACTGACATTGTGAGGCAGTTATAGCTTCTCAAAGTGAGAGCAATTTAAAGAGAAAAGAAATACTCGAGTGTTAACAGAACATGGGCGCTATTTACGGGATTTTACGACAAAATGTTTTTTTATACAAGAAATGGCTACCATTCACTAGTGTTGTACAATATTCACAGATACTGGCTGCACTAAAGATCGCATTATGTTGTTCAGACCTCAGTGCCCAGTTCAGACTTGTATTTTTCCATTATCGGAATTTTTTAGCCTGATCGTCATTTTTTTTTTTTCATCTAACTATTCGTACCCTACGCCTTACTTTGCATATTATTTTATAGGGAAATTCTCTAGTTCATTCGTCCACTTGTAGCGCACTAAGTCCTCCAATAAAGAGTGTATTATGATAATGCGCTATCCACACGAGATACGTTTCATCTTTACTTTTCCTGCGCTTCTCCTGACATATTCCACTTACATTTTTTTTCATGTAAAGAAAGAAAGCCTCGGAACCAGTGCCCCTAAATTCTGGGCGGTGACTGCTTATAGCCCACTGAGTTGATCACGGTGGTTGTTAAATCTCCGATCAAGAAAATAAAAGTCTTCAGTCCACATACTAGTCTTTGACTTGCTAACAACAGATCCTACAGTAAGATCATGATCGTACTATTTCACCTTTAGGATAAATTAAAAAGGGTCTGCCTTAGGCTAACTGATATCTTTCACCCTTTTTACCGCGTCGGAATTTTAATCTGGTAATTTGAAAGTAGTTACGGGCACATATACCCACTTAAATTCTCACGAAAAATTGATTTAGTTTGGATGAAAGGATTCCAACATAGGAGTTACAATACTCAACAACGAGCTTTTGTTGAACGTTTTTTAATATACACTATCTACCAAAAACTAATTGGGCACCTGTGATAGCAAACAAAAACGAAGTTTAGTCACCTTCAATAGCTGGTGGAGCCTCCACGAGCGGTGATTACAGCTGCGACCCTCCGGGGCATACTCTCAACCAGGCGTTGTACGACGGCTAGCGGTATTTTCTTCCACTCGGCTTTGAGAAGACAGGTCAGTTCCTTCACCGATTTCGGACGGTGGGGGCACCCCTTAAGTCGACGCTCCAACTCGTCCCAGAGGTGCTCGATAGGGTTAAGGTCCGGGCTCTGCCCAGGCCAGTCCATTCGATTAACCCCATTGTCACCATACCAAGCCATTGGTGGACCTCACAACACGACAGCTGGCATTGTCATCCTGAAAGTAACATGCCCCGCCCCCCTTAAAACTGCCACAGCGTAGGAAGCGCATGGTCATCCAAAATGGTGCAGTAGGTCTCGGCGTTGAGTCTACCAGGAATTGCGACCAAGGGTCCCGTGCCATACCAGGAGAAACACCCCAATAGCACAATTCCACCGCCGCCGAACTTCACGGTTGGCACAATACATTCCGCCAGGATGCGTTCTCCAGGCAGACGCCAAACCCAGGCCATGCCATCCGAACGGTAGAGGGTGAACTTTGATTCGTTGCTCCAGAGAACCTGTTTCCACTGTTCAACGGTCCACTGTCGACGTTCTGTGCACCACGTTAGCCGAGCAGCGTTATTAGACTTGGTGATCAAAGGCGTGTGGGCAGTAGCACGTCCATGATAACCGAGCAGATGGGCTTCCTTACGGATGGTATTCATCGAAAAGAACACTCCCGGATGCCTGTTGAAACTTTTCGCGGATGTGGCCGATCGATTTGGTGCGGTTCTTCCGAATTTTTCTGGTCAGCACCGTCGGTCTCTAACTCCCAGTTTTTGGGTCTGCCGGATCGGGGCACATTCCGACAGTCACCTCTCATCTTCCACTTGCCAATCCCGAAGGCCACTGTCGAATTTGGGTACTTCAACTCGCTGGATATGTCACGTACGGATCGGCCATTTCTGTGATACCCGACGATTACATCTTTCTCGAAATCAGAGAGCTCCGCACTGCGTGGCATCTTGCATGCGACTGGTTGCGTTGCTGTTTCCCACACGATATTTAACGGCGGCGGCTGTGATGTGTATCAGGACCGCAGATATCGTCGATTGCAGGGGTGTTCAATTACTTGTTGGTAGATAGTGTAGTTTTATTATTATATATCTTTATACACCTATTTTAAAGCTGGAAATTATTAAAGAAATTTTCGGCTCCTCAACTTTTAACTATTATGCTATACACTTCTGGATAATTACAGATTCTTTCTCGTACATACGTGTGATGTTAACAAACGCAAAGTGTTTATTTTCTTACGATTTTTTTTTATTTAACCAGGAGATCAAAAACCCTGAATTTGGAAAGAATGTAATTTAGATGTTCACAAAAGTTTCTGAACTATTTACGTAGAAAAAAAATTCCAAATGTTACCGTAATATGAAATGAAGGTTCCGAAGTTCAATACTTTAGAGTAAGAGTAGCAATACCCTCACACAAAAAAATAACCGCAAGTGGCAGTAGATAAAACAAAAATGATTATCCGAGCTAAACGGGGACTTATCCACATTATTTTGCCACACTGCATCCGATCAGTTCTTCTAAAAATAGAATTTCTAGTTTTTACTCCCTGTTCCCATTTTAAATACCTCAGGGCTATTCGTTAGCCAAGTGGTCAGAGCCGCGGGCCTCCGAACAATATCTTAGGGCTCGAGTCCTCCATGGGCAGTGTACATTCAATGGACTCTCTCTCTTTCTCTCACTCTTTTTGTTTGAACTAATTGTACTCAATGGCGCATAAAGGATTTCTCTTTTGGGATGTGTTTTAGGACAGTAAAGGACAAATTCCGGTTTGTTTACACGTGATTGATCTCGTTGAATTTTTCCAACACTGCCGCCAATGTACAGCACCGTCGCTATATTCACTTCTTCAAAAATCTGACTTTATTTAAAATAACTATTGACTTTTCGGAAATGATTAGTATTAAAATATTGTTCCGAAGATTATTCTGATCATTTTTAGTACGCACCACCGTTTACCTAAAGCTAACCGTTTTTTTAAGAAATGAGAATTTTAATTAAAAAAAAACGACCACCGTGATCAACTCAATGGGATATAAGCAGTAGCCCATCCATAATATAGGGCCAGTGATTTCAAGGAAGGGAGAAGGCCAGTGTCTTAAGATAAGCACTGAATCTATTCCTCACAGAATTCGAAACCGGACTCATCTCGGAAGAATGGTCAGAAGCCAATATTGGGCCACCTGGCCGTCATATGTAAATTTGTGGTACTAATTAACACTGACTCATCTCCACAACAAATTAACAAGTTTCATTCAAATACCCATGTCGCATACAAATACACTATCTACCAACAAGTAATTGGACACCCCTGCAATCGACGATATCTGCGGTCCTGATACACATCACGGCCGCCGCCGTTAAATATCGTGTGGGAAACAACAACGCAACCAGTCGCATGCAAGATGCCACGCAGTTCGGAGCTATCTGATTTCGAGAAAGGTGTAATCGTCTGGTATCACAGAAATGGCCAACCCATACGTGACATATCCAGCAAGTTGAAGTACCGAAAATCGACAGTGGCCTACGGGATTGGCAAGTGGAAGATGAGAGGTGACTGTCGGAATGTGCCCCGACCCGGCAAACCCGCAAAACTGGGAGTTAGAGACCGACGAGTGTTGGCCAGAGAAATTCGGAAGAACCGCCCCAAATCGATCGTCCACATCCGCCAGGAGTTTCAACAGGCATCCGGGAGTGTTCTTTTGATGAATACCATCCGTAAGAAAGCACATCCGTTCGCTTATCATGGACGTGCTGCCGCCCACACGCCTTTGATCACCACGTCCAATAGCGCTGCTCGGCTAACGTGCTGCAAAGAACGTCGACAGTGGACAGTTGAACAGTGGAAAAAGGTTCTCTGGAGCGACGAATCAAGGTTCACCCTCTCCCGTTCGGATGGCAGGGTCTGGGTTTGGCGTCTGCCTGGAGAACCCCTCCTGCCAGAATGTATTGCGCAAAATGTGAAGTTCGGCGGCCGTGAATTACGCTATGGGGGTGTTTCTCCTGGAATGGCACGGGGCCCTTGTTCGCAATTTTTGGTAGACTCAACGCTGAGACCTACTACACCATTTTAGATGACCATGCGCTTCCTATGTTGTGGCAGTTTTACGGGGTGGACCCATGCTACTTTCAGGATGACAATGCCACCTGTCATGTTGTGAGGTCCACCAATGGCTTGGTATGGTGACAATAGGGTTAATCGAATGGACTGGCCTGCTCAGAGCCCGGACCTTAACCCTATCGAGCACCTCTGGGACGAGTTGGAGCGTCGACTTAAGGGGTGCCCCACCGTCCGAAATCGGTGAAGGAACTGACCTGTCTTCTCCAAGCCGAGTGGAAGAAAATACCGCTAGCCGCCGTACAACGCCTGGTTGAGAGTATGCCCCGGAGGGTCGCAGCTGTAATCGCCGCTCGTGGAGGCTCCACCAGCTATTGAAGGTGACTAAACTTCGTTTTTCTTTGCTATGACAGGTGTCCAATTACTTCTTGGTAGGTAGTGTATAAGCTTAAATTTCAGTTTAGTTATTTATGCTAGTAAGGTATTTTCAAACTGAGTCTCGCGTACATTTCTCGCCCTTGCATAGAATTGGGAAGTCTAGGCAGATTTTCGTCAGTGATAAAAGGCAGCCGTTCACCATGTTGTTTTGTGAAGCCGTACGCAGATGGATTTATGTTTTCGAGAATGTTCATAAAAGTTATAGCACCAGTTGCTCTGACAGTAGCCTCCCTTATATGAAGATGTATGGAAGATGACGTTGCGTACTCTCGCATAGCAGAAGGTTTTGAGCGCTTTTGCAGTAGCAGCTTTTATTCAAAAATAATTATCCAAAGTGCGTTGATTTTTGGATGGAGTAAATTTTCTGCAAAAGGATTTCGGGAAAGAAACATCTGTTTCTGTTAAACTTTTAAAGTTTCCCAATTGTTGAGTCTCACTGATCACCTTATTGATCCAGATCCCAGGCAGGTACGAACGCTCGATCCACTAAATATTCGCCGTGCGTCGGATGGACACGTTAAGCCGTCGAGCCCCGGGTACTGGCCCCCCGGCAATAAATAAAAGCGTCTTCCTCCCCTTTCTACTTCGCCTCCGTGTCACTTTCCTATCGGACACTCTAGCCCAAATCTCCTAGCTTCCTGTTTCTAAGGGTTGTTTAAGACCTGGGGTAAGACACTCCCTTCCTAAAATCCTCTACATATTATCTGATCTGATCAACCACAAGTCATAGCGGTCCGTGTCAGTATGATGTCCTTACCGGACAAAGCGCTCTTGGTGAAATTGTTTTATTGCAACGCTGAATGTGCGAGTGCTGCGTTGAGAGCCTACCGGTCACTGAAAGGTGATCGCAGTGGGAAAGGACCGATGGAAAGTGCTGTGCTGCGGCGAATGGTGAAATAATTCGAGGAAATGGGATCTTTGGCAGCACGCCCATGAAGTGGTAGACCATGAACACGTGCTGCTGCAGCAGAGACAATTACGTAGGAAATGGATCTGATTGCAATGTCATCCGCACATGGCGACTCCAGTGCTCGCCATGTTTCTCGGAAAACAGGCATTCCATACGGGACTGTATGGCGAATACTACGACGGATTCTGCACAGATACCCGTACAAACTGCAACGGCATCACGAACTGCAAACTGTCGATTACGTGCAGCGTCAGGAGTTCCCAGCATGGTTTTTTTGACAAATGGATGTCGACGAGAACTGGCTGATAAACGTTTTGTGGACTCATGCGGTACACTTTTCCCTAAACGGAGCGGTAAACACGCACAACTTTCGCATCTGGGCCACGGAACATCCCTGAGCAGTCGTCGAAGCGCCACTTTTTCAGCTGAAAGTGACAGTGTATTGTGGATTCACGGTTTCCTTCTTTATCGGTCCTTTTTTTGTTTGAAGAGGCCCGCGGCACCTCCTTCAAAACCGTTTCAGTGACAGGTGTACGTTATGCGAACATGTTACAAACTTACGTTATCCCTAGCTTGCAAGAGCGGGATGCAGTGAATCTGTGCACATTTATGAAGGACGGAGCCCCACCCCACATCGCACGTTCCGTTAAGCAACTGCTGAAAGAGACGTTTGGCGCAAATCGTGTGTTGAGCCGACACTTTCCGAAGGCTTGTCGTCCTCGGTCACCAGACCTGACATTCTGCGATTTCTGGCTCTGAGGTTACCTAAAATCACAAGCGTACAGATGTCGCCCCACTTCATTAGCCATGCTGAAAGCCATTCGACACCATGTGGAAGCTATACCACCGCACATACTCTGCAATGCCGTCCATGGTGTTTTCTCTCGTCTGCGGGCAGTGCCAGAAAAGGACGGGCATCACATTGAACACCTGGTAGAATGAAGTGTCTAACCTGGTAAAATCAGGTGTCTATTTTTCTCGACACTTCTAACCTGTGGTTGCAGCGCCAACTGGTGATGAAAAATGAAAGTAAAATGAGTAAAAATTTATGTGATTTCATAAAAAAAACCCGATGTTGTTCCGATCATTTCTACGCAAACCGCGTTACCCTACTCTCAAAACTCCGCAAGTTATAACGTTTTCAAAATGTGCAAGACTTTGGATCACCCGGTAGGTGCAATGATTTGGTGTCCAGAGACGGATAGATGGACAGATGAGCATATTGATAACATGAGCATGTATTTTTTAAGACATGTTGAAAATGAAATTCAAGAGCATAAATCGCAATTTATGCACCCCATAGGAATATAGAAACTGCACCCTTTTGCATAAACTTTTTCGAATGGAAATAAGCAGAAACAAGCCGATGTATGCAGTCAGTTGTACAACCCAATAAATTCACAGCGAATTACAAATACGATAAAGTTCACCATGGAGCTTGAAATGGATGGAAAGTTGAATTATCTTGACGTCGCGCTCAGAAGAAATAGAACATCCAGCTCCGATTTTAACGTCTATTACAAACCGACGGCAGTACCGAACCTTGTCCCTCCTGATTCGCACTGCCCAAAATAGTCCAAACTTTCTGCTTTTAGAGCATGGTTCTATGGAGCATATGATGTATGCAAACCCGACTACCTAAAATAACAAGGAAATTGATATTTACAGAAAAAGGTCTAAAAGCTGGATATAAGAAGGATGAAATAGACAGAACACACAGAACTGTAAGAAATCGTATGTCAGCAATAACAAAATCCCCTAGTAAGACAATGAGATACGCAAGATCCATCACATATGTCCCAGGCTTTGCACAATGGTTAAAGAATTTGTTATCTAAACACAACATATTAATAGCATTGAAGTCCCCTTACCTCATTATCAGATATAGTATCAAGCTGCAAGGAGAGACAATGTGAAAAAGAAAAGGCGGGTGTGTACGCTATACCGTTGGTATATCCTGACAACACGGAAAAGGTATATATCGGAATGACAAAGCGATCCTTGGACACTATATGTAAGGAACACGTGCGAAGTGTCAACCAGGACATGCAGAATACAGTCCTCGCCGGAGAAGACATGCATTCATCGGCCGCTCCAGTATGAAATAGTATTAGCAGAATTGCCCCTTACCCTAACTTTAAAGAGACTGCCATCAGGGCAACTGTCGAAATCCTCTCCAACAAAGTAGCATGCAATGATATGATCCCTATTGAACTACCAATGGTTTGGCATGCGTTGTTAAAAGACAGACACACGTCGCGGTGCGTCGTGTAATTACGTGCTGAATATCGTCTGCGATATCCTAGAAGAATAGTCACTACTACAGTGGGTCGAAGCCTGCGTTATTGGCATTACTGCTTCTAGTACTACATGTTTAAATTAGGCTTGTGTTCTGTTAGAACATGAAACGGGCTGAATTACTTTATTTCTTCCCTGTCGACAACATATCTGTGAGGTTATTCTTCATTTAAACTTAAAGACGTTTTCTCCGAGAAGCGAAGTATCCTTCTTCATCTGGACCTGTCATGTCCTTGTTTAAGAGCTAAAGAGAGAATGTGTAAGTTTAAATAAAATAAAGTTTATTTCATGTACAACTGATTCAGATGTCCAAGAAACATCAAAACGTGCGAAAGTTGAAAGATAATTTCCTTAGAGAAGACTACAAATAACTTTTAAATAATGTTTTTCTTTGATGTTTTTACGCGGACTTCGTATCGGTATGATCAAATTTCGGCAGCAGGAGCATATCATTTTGCCAGATGAAAGGCGAAATGAATTTATTGTATTAAAATGTAGCTATTTAGGAAGCAATTTAAATTATCCGTAAAGGGGAGCTAGAAATACGGACTATTTCCTATTTCACTGTAAAGTTCTACCTAAATGCATGAGTTTTCACCCAGAACACAATTTTAACTGTATGAAATGATATCACTTTCATTTAAAAATTGAGTACATATAGATCAAATAATGATAAGATGGCGAAAACCTCTTCCAGAAAATTTCTAAACTATCTACAGAAATTAAACGAAGTATGCGAGGGATATTTTCTTTATTTGATGACCGACAATGATAAGAAACGTCTAGAAACATTACGCTAAAAGATCAAAAATAAAACGTCAAAGAAGACGAAGTATGAAAAATGCATGTGCTAAGTCAGATGATGTCCTAAATTTCATCTGCAGACATTCCAAATGAGTTACTACCTCATGTCACTAAAATTATTTTCGAGATTTAATGTGTTCTGCTGTTGTGCCCAATTTACAGGAACGACCACTTGGTTTATATACGATGAAGAAAATAATTGGATCATTACAGGGAGTAAATAACACTAAAGAACGAGCAGTAAGGCTGATGGAAGGATTTAATGACAGTGTAAGGAAATTAGAGAAAAACAACCATTTTATTATACGTATCCCCCTTTCCATGCAAATGTTTTACATACCAAATATGTAAGTAATGTATGTGTATATTTGTATATATAAATCTCAATAACAATAACTAATTTTCAATGTAATGATTAGGTTTTAGAGCTAAATCTAATTCTCTTGTTCTATTTTCCGAGATAGTACAAGACCACAGCCGAAGACATTCTGGACACAGGCCTAAAACTTTGCAAAAATCCTACAATTAGCAGTTTCTGAAGTAAAGGCCTAATTTACTTCCATAACTTTTGAGAACAGAATCACTAAACGCATCTTGGAAGAATCGTAAATCACAGTTTCCCATAACATTTTTAAATGAATCAGTGTTTGATATGTGCAGTTATTTTATGTACTTCAATGGCTATAACATTTTATTGGGAAATGATCAACAAAAAATGATTATTTCTTCAGATTTCATCCTAAATGTTTCACGTGTTGATATTATTGCATTCATTTAAAATTCAAACCGTAAAAAGTACGGGTATACTCAACAAAAAATTCCGATTGCTGTAAGGACCACACTAGTAAATGTAATCAACTTTGACACAAGCTGGATGAGAAGTTCTCTGAAATCCTATTTGCAAAACTTTGAAATCTCGTAATGAAAACGGTTTTATAATATTGCTGAACTCTCGACCGAAGTGACCTCGGTCATGCAACACCGTAACTTGAACCACTTTGTTAATGGGCATAATGGACTTATTAAGAGAGAGAGAGAGAGAGAGAGAGTAGGTATTAATAAAGATGGAAATCCTAGTTTAGATGTGCAAAATAATTCTGTCAAATATGTACTCATGCAGATATTATTACCGTAGCTTTCACAGCACTGATCAGCTAATGGGTTTTCCTGAAGAATGATCAAGGTAGATAGATGTTCTACTAGGACAAAGGAGGAAGAATGTCACTTTTACTAAGTGTTGATAACCGTCGTCGTGAACACAATGAAAAAGTATATGTAAGATGAATCGAGTTCTTTTAATTCGGTTAGTTCTAATATTGCTTTCAAATAAAAATATTTCACCCTCATGCACGAATGGGGATGTAAAATATGAGAACGTTTGCAGAAACACTTTAATACACATTGGCACAAAATGAGAAAAAAGAGAATATGACACATTTGCATTTTTGCAACGTTTAATAAAGTGATGGAGTCAGTATTCTGGAAGAAATGCTTTGGTTCAAAATTTCAGGTACCAGAACAATTTCATTTCTTTATGATTAAAATTATAAAACATTTTACAGTCTCGAGAGTTCCTCCAGAACCAAAAGTAGCGATGACCGAAAAAACGCAACTGTTTTTAAAAAACCTTGTAAAAACCCTATTTCCTTCTGCACGAAAATTTCATCAATCGTGTATGTTTAAAATAAGAAATAAATAGGGGTTTTTTCACACCTTAATGTCTTTCAGCGAATAAGGGGAAATCTATTATTGCACCTAATAGGTTTAAGTCTGCTTTTACCTTCATAATGTGGAATCTATCTACATCATAATAATATTTAACGGATATTACCTAAATGACGACTTTGCTTGCCAGAAAGGCATTTTGCGCTGTCTTTTTCTATTAATGCAAATCTCTAATTTATGCGTGACGTGAGCAAAAAAGAAATGTTACCACAAACCTCAAAGTATGAAGCACGACGAAAATATTTGGACGGTATATGAAAAGCAATAAAGATTGTTTGTTTTTGTAAAAATAAAGGCTAGATTATCTCATTTATTTTTGCGTGTTCGTTTGTGTAAGGTCTATGTCATTTTTTGGAGGTTTAACGACCATCGTGAGCAACTGGATGGGCTGCTGCAAGCAGTAGCCCGTCCCTAATTCAGGGCACTGGTTCAAAGGAAGGAAGAGAGCTAGTACCGTAAGGTAAACACAGCATCCATGCCTCACAAGGATTCGAACCCGGTCCCATCTTGGACGAAAGGTCATAAGCCACCGCTCAGACCATTGTGCCATCGGGGCTGTTCAAAATTTATGCTTCATTACAGACAACAATAAAAAGGGCCAGTAAAAGTTATTACATCACTCGACAGAAATGTTCTAAAGAAAGTGGGAGATGAACTGGAATACAAAGTAACCCGTTATGGTAACGATATTAAGAAATTGTAATGTCTATAATTGTTTTTCTGGTATGTACAAATGTTCATGATAATTTGCTCGGAATTTGTACTCACTGACTGTACGTTCGCAGTTTTCCATATGATAAATATTTTAAAATGGTACATTCATTTGTAGTCCTCCTTCGTGGAACTGAAATATTCATAACAGTAAACGAACAGTTTTTTGGGGGGAAATGGTGCTTTGTTTTCAAAGTAGAGGGAAACGTTATTGTGACAGATTGGCCATTGAGACTACGACATTCTGTTACAATAAATGACCGGCGGGAATGCTTTAGGCTAACCTTTGGAAAGAAGGCATTCTTACAAAACGACAGGTGGGACGCCAAAGGGACAAAGCAAAGAAGTACCTCCATAAACAACTGATATTCGTGCGCAGAAATATTAAAATTCACAATAAATCTTGTCTAAAGACTACTCTTTATTTCCCCTCGAATTCATTTGTGCCCGTTGTAAGTTTTGCCACTGGTACTAATTTGCATTAAGCTTAAATGGTTTTTTACTGCGTTGTGACCAAAATCTTCATAAAGGCCAATCTGAAAAAATATTCTCAGAAATACAAAGCACCCTAAAGCACATGCAAATACCAGAAAATATTAGTTTTTTTTTTTTTTTTAGTTTTTTTTTTTATTGCTTTGCATCTTGTTTTTCTTCTGTTCCACAGATTCATGTGATGGAAGAATGATACTAACCTGCGATCATATAGCTCCATTTCTTCCATTTTGTTTTTCAAATTGTTTGTTTGTTTGTTTGTTTGGAGTTTAACGATCATCGTGAGAAACTCAGTGGGCTATACAGTAGGGAACAAATTAATCCGAACATACATATTTTAAAGAAGAGTTGTCATTTCGCAAGAAAATAAATACAAAAAGTAAATTCTCACTTTATCTAATAATAATTGATATCTGCTCCTCTTTTCTTGATCAGCTCATTAATTCTCTTAGGCATGGACTCTACCAATATAGAACCAGTTTTTATTTTTCTTATTTTTGCATCTCTGAACCATACTTTAATAATGGATTGTACTAAGTTATCCTTTATACACTGACGTGCAAAAAACTAAGGACAAGACGGTTTTTCGAATGTAACGTCGTGCAGAAGTACTCCACATCGACTCAAATCATACCATAAGATCCCCAAGATGTAAGAATATGGGACAAGTGAGCAAAACCGTCTAAACAAGGAATCCAAAGGATACAAAGGCACTTTATTGAAAAAGTAGCTTCGAGCACAACTGGACAGAAGACAGAAACGTCCATGTGATAGGCGGCTGCCAAGAAAAATCCAGTCTTTAGTAGGGGATATGATCACCCCCTGACTGCGTTGCAGGATTTACAACGTCTGTCCATGCTGAGGACGAGGTTGTCAAGGAGCTGTTGAGGCATCGCGGCCCATTTCTCTTGTAGCACCAATCGCAGCTGCGGAGTCGTTGCTGGCGGTTGGTGACGCGCTGCCAAGCGTCTCCAGAGAAGGTCCCACACGTGTTCGATTGGATGTAGGTCCGGGGACCTTGCGGGCCAATCCATGCGTTGAATATCTTTACTCTCCAACAGCTTTGCGACAGCCACTGTACGATGAGGTGTAGCGTTGTCGTTCTTAAAGAGGAACTCAGGACCCACAGCACCTCTAAACAGACGCACGTGAGACAGGATAACCTCGGTACAATAGCGGACACCAGTGACTGACCTCCTTGAAAGAGGTGGAGGTCAGTACGGCTACCAAGCATGATACCGCCCCAAACGAGAACTCCGCCACCTCCAAACCGGTCCCTTTCGATGATGTTAAGGTGTGATTGCGTGTTCCCTGCTCTCTCCAGATGTGTATACGTCCAGAATCGCTCGTCAGACCAAATCGGCTCTCATCCGTAAAGAGAACTCGACACCATTGCTGATGTGTCCAGTTCGTGTGTTCTTGGCACCACAGAAACCGCCGTCTCCGATGAGCAGGCGTTAATGGCACACACCGTACTGGTCTTCGTGCAAATAGACCACCTTTGTGGAGCCTCCTAGCCACGGTAAACGCGATAACGGACGTCCAGTTGTCTGTTGCATGTGGCTTGCGATTTCTCCCGCTGTCTGCCGACTGTCTCTTCTCGCCTGTAGGACAATATACCGGTCATGCGCTGCCGTGGCTGCTCGTCTAAACTCTAGGACAGCTGTTCCTGTCGTTTGAAATGCTCTCCAAGTCGTGAAACGATGCTCTGAACGATCCCGAACTCCTCGGTCACACTAGTCATACTTCGACCTTCTTTCAACTTCCCAAAATGACGCGACCTCGGGTAAAGTCCTCTAGATGTCGTCTACTGGATTGCCTGTTGGTCATATCACACGGTGGCAGCAACTCGACGTCGTTCAAACCGATGTACACCGTGCAATAGCTTTCACCAAATTGCTGAGTGTACACCACCCGTGTGCTTTATACCCTTTCGACTCTCCCCCCCCGTCATGCTGCATATATGCGCATGTCCTACCGTACCGGACCCTAGTCTATCTCCTGAGTGGTCTTTCGGTCCATTCTGCCTGCTCGTTCCGCTGTTATGCTAATTTCTTCCCTTCGTCCTTAATTTCTGCACACCAGTGTATAACAATTAAGTTTTTCCAAGTATCATTTTCACTATGTCTCACAAATTTTCAATTGGGTTAGAGTTACTTGGGCACTGGAACATTTGGGTGTTGTGATTTTTGAAGAACTCTCACTTTTTTGAAGTGTGCCGAGGTACAAGATCCTGTTGGAAGAAGAGTTCTTAGTCCTTCTATATCGGTGCGTTAGATCACTCTTTCTCCAAATATTTTAATTTATTGGTCACTTTTCATCATACCGTAAAACGGCACAAATAATCCTGGACCGTCATGTGTAAAACAATCAGAGAACGTCTGTTTAGCTGGATGTTTACGAGCTAGAGACGAGAGAAGTCTTTTCAGCCAATGATTTGCGAGCTTGTTAAGGGTGGAAGGGAGGTCTTTTCAGCCAATGATTTGCGAGCTTGTTAAGGGTGGAAGGGAGGTCTTTTCAGCCAATGATTTGCGGACGTCGCTCTCTTTGGACAAAAAATTTAAAACATGACCTTCTGCCATTTCTCAACAGTCCAGCCATTATGAACTGTTGCTCACTGGAACCTCTTTTTCTGCATAACCCTTGTCAACAGTTCTTTGTTTGTTGGCCTGAGGGCTGTCATCCCTGCTTCAAAGAATCTTCGACGAACTGTCATGTCAGAAACGTTAATACTAGTAGCCGCCAAGTTTCTGTTTAAGTTTATAGCAGACAATCATGGATTCATCTTGGTTTTCCTAACTAATGCGAGGTAAACGATCTTGAATGCGTGTAGTTTTCCTTTTTCAACCACATTTTCTTTTTGTGTAGGGAGAAAAGATACTTGTCTCCCTAAACCTTTTTAAATTGCATTAACAGTACCCAAACCAGCACCACACTCATTGGCTATTTGTCTTTAAGTCATGGATGTGTGTTGCGAAAGATTACGTTCAACGATCAGCCAAAACATTTAAAAAACCACCTCTGCGTTATGCAAGTAAGCGCGCATGCAGCCAATCAGCGTCACATGCGAATGTCCCTAATGATGTATCTAATGACTGGGTCGGAGCTCTCTCAGTCAGTATTTCGTTTCGTCTCAACATTGGAAAGCAAAGGATTAAACTGATTTTGACAAAGGCCTGATCGTTATGGCAAAACGCCTTGGTAAGAGAATCTCCGAAACAGCGATGCTGGTAGGCTGCTCACGCTTTGCAGTAGTTAGTACCAATCAAAGATGGTCCGAAACAGGTGACACTTTGAACCGTCGATAGTGCGTGGGCAAGCCACGCCTCATTCATGCCAGAGTGGCTGACATTACCCATAATTCCAATTGTAGTGAAAGGCTTAATGTGTCCGAACACACAGGTCCTCATACGCTCTTGCAGATGGTCTTCGGAGTCGCAGACCCATTCATGTGTCAATGATCACAGCATTCACCGTCGTCAATCCTTTCCGTTGGCACGTGATCATCGACATTGGACCACAGAAGACTGGAAGAGAATCTCATGGTCAGATAAATGTCGTTTTCTGTTACACCACGTCGACGGACGACCTCATGTGTGACGATTACCCAAGGAAGCCTTCTCACCCGGATGCACTGTGGAGAGTATCCAGGCGACTGGAGGGAGTGTGATGGTCAGGGCAATATTTTTTGGGGGAACCCTTGAAACCATTATTCCTGTAGAGAGAACTCTGATAGCTGTCACGTACTTGAACATCGTGAATGACCAAGTACACACCTGTATTGCTACTGTATTCCTTGGCGGATGTGAAGTCTTTTAACAAGATGCCACAATGCAAAGAAGGTTCATGCCACAATGCAACAATGCAAAGAAGGTTCAGCAATGTTTCCAAGAACATGAAAGGGAATTCCATTTGTTGCCGTGACCCTCAAAGTTACTGGATATGAATCTTATCGAGCATTTGTGGTTTGACTGGTAGAAACGGATACTAGCAGCAAAACCCCAACCAGATAATTTACGGGAACTGCGGGAACTTCTGTTGCAGTCATGGTACCAAATATTCAAAGACACCTACCAACATCTCGTTGAATCAATGCGTCATCGCGTGAGAACTTTTTTGGCAGAGAGAGAAAGACCTGCATTTTATTAGGTACGGGGTTTTTGGTGGTTTACAATACACTGAGTGACCACTTTATTATGACCACCTGACAGTTTTAAGCAAACGAGCTATGGCTGCACGTTGTTGCCGCCAGACAACGAGGCTAGTATGAAAAGGGAAAGCTTAGTGCTTGCGCCAGTAGTAGAAGTGATTTTTGGGTGACGAGATGGGTAAAAAAGGCGAATTGACGGACTTTCAACGTGTGATGTATAACGAAGTAAATTTCTCCGTAATTTTTGGTCCACGCCGAGGATCGAACCCGAGTCCACTTATTCCAGAACAAGTCGCTCTACCAACTGAGCTACGCAGACGTTCGTTTTCGCTGCTATCTGCCTTTATGGTGTGTGCGTCATGCGGGGCAGGCGCGTCACATCCCCCCACCCCCGAAAGAGGGCCGGGGGAATGGCCCACGGGTCAGCCGTGACCATGACTTGCTGTAGGCAGACATCCGCTGAAGAACGTGAACTTTTGAGAACTCCCAGTCAATCTAGTGTGTGGAATGCAACATCACACATTTATTTTTCGAAGCGCTGCTCTTATTTTTCCTATCTCGCCGTGTGAAAAGAACATCACACCAATGCGAGATCTTTAACGGCCGGGTCATCCGGGAAGTTCGGGCGCCATTATAACGCAGTAAATTTCTCCGTCACTTTTGGTTAACGCCGGGGCTCGAACCCGAGTCCACTTATTCCGGAACAAGTCGCTCTACCAACTGAGCAACGCGGTCGTTCGGTTTCGCTGCTATCTGCCTTTATGTAGTGTGCGTCCTGTGGGGCAAGCACGTCACAGATGATTGTAGGAGCTCGGAGCCATGGAGCGAGTATCGCCGAAACCGACGCATTCGTGAAATGTTCCAGAACAGCTGTTGTTGAAGTGTTTAAAGACTGGACTGTCAGCCAAAAAACCTGGGTCTCTACGTGCTACGTGTGGTCGTCATCAACTAGCGACTGCTCGGACGGTACGGATAGTGTCCAGACTGGTAACAGACAACAGAACGGTAACAGTGCAGCAAATTACAGACCATCTTAATGAAGGATCCCCTCAAATGATCTCTGCACGCACTGTTCGCCGTACTGTACATGATGGGATATGGCAGTCGAAGGCCTGTTCGAACACCTTTGCTGTCTGCAGTTAACAAGAGAAAACGTCTTCAGTGTGCACAGGAGCACAAAAATTGGACAGTCGATTGTTGGAAACAAATTATATGGTCCTATGAATCACGTTTTCAGTTGCTCCATACCGATGGCCGAGTGAGAATTTGTGGGAAACAGCACGAAAGCGTGGACCCGAAATGCATTGCTACAACTCTTCAAGCTGGTGGAGGCAATGTTATGGTTTGGGGAATGTTTTCCTGGCATGCTTTGGGCCCTTTAATTCGTGTTGATCAACGTTTGACTGGCACATCATATGTAAACATCGTTGCGGACCAAGTGCATCCTGTCATGTTGGATGATTTATCCCAACGGCGATGGCTACTTTCAACAAGATAATGCGTCCTGCCATAGTGCTCGTATTATACGGGATTGGTTTCAGGTACATGCCGGTGAGTTTTCTTTGCTTAGGTGGCCCTCACAATCTCCAGATCTCAACCCCAATGAGAATTTGTGGAATAAAGTTGAACGAGTCATCAGACTGCTGGATCCACAACCCTGCAATCTCACACTCCTGGAAAGTGCTATTCATCAAGTATGGTCTCAGATTCCACAAACCACCTATCAACACCTCGTGGAGTCTATGCCACGAAGAATCGACGCAGTATTATAGGCAAAAGGTGGCCTAGCGAAGTACTGAGGGGGTCGTGATAATAAAGTGGCCACTCAGTGTATACCTACCATCATATTAGGTAGGTGCTGTTGTTTTTTTATTATATTAAGTATGTTTTGGCTGATCGGTGTATTTTTGGAGGCTTTCGTTTAGATGTGTCCACTTGTTCTTACTAGAAAAATGGAAAACACTTTTAAGAAACATTGTAGCTTTTGGTTAGACATCGTAAACCACAACCAAAACTAATAAACTGACATCAAAATTTAAATCATTGCGAACTAAGAGAACAACCGGTACTCGTATACTGGAACCAAAACTAAAATTATTGTTATCTAAAACAAAAACCAAAACCAAACCCAAACCAAAAATTCGACGAAAATTTCGACTTGTTCTAATTAATTTGTTCGCCACAGTAAGCAGTCACCAGACCTTAATTTGTTCAGGAATATAACACAAACCCATCTCGGACAAATGGTTAAAAGTCAATTCTTCGTGCCATTCGGCCACCGGGCAGTTCGTTTCTCTTTCTATTTAGTTTTTTAGAATTATTCCTCTTCTAAATACTTTATTGTAACCGAAAGCAACCGAGATCAAAAATCATGGGGTTCACCGATATCTTTTTCTCCTAAAGTTTAAGAAAATCATTTACTTATTTATTTATCTTGCAAGTGTGGAAGATGGTTTAAGGATTACAGTGAGAAACTTGAAGGGTTAAAAGCAGTCGCGGGTTCTTAATTTAGGGCCACTGGTTGCAGAGACAGGGAATACAAATAGTTCCACAAGACACGCACACCACCTGTGTCTCATCCGCAACTTGAATTCGGGATTACCGCAGATGAATAATCAGAAGACAAGGCCTCAGACCACTCGATCACCGGAGAGGCATAATCCGTTATGACATGGGTTTAGATTTTATCCTCATGGTAAGATCCACTACTCGACATAGAAACTGCCACACCCAGGAGGAGAGAGAGCTGAAATTGAGCATCCAAATAGGAATACATAAGGGTTTATCTTGATGTTTTTTTCAGTCACATACAGTGCTTAGCGGATAAAATGATGCAGTGCAATGGGTACGTCTCAGTAAGTGGTTGCACAACCGCGAACGGCAACACAAACAGCAGTACGGCGTGGCAATGAGTCATACAGTCGAGGGATATCGTCTTGTGGAAGGGAACACCAAGCATGGTTGACCTGCTCCCACAATTCATCAAGATCGTGGTTGACCTGCTCCCATAATTCATGGAGATCGTGGTTGACCAGCTCCCATAATTCATCGAGATCGTGGTTGACCTTCTCCCACAACTCCTCGAGATCGTGGTTGACCTGCTCCCACAATTCCTCGAGATCGTGGTTGACCTGCTCCCACAATTCATGGAGATCGTGCGCAGGCCGATTCGATTGCAGATGACATAAAATGTGGTCCCGAAGGTTTTCTATTGGGGATAAATTGGGCGATCTTGCTGGCCATGACAGTGTTTGAGCATGTTGCAAGCATTTCTGGAAACCCGATCAGTGTGTACACTGGCGTTATCTTGCTGGAAAATAAAGTGATGTAGGCTATTTAGGAACGGTACCAAAATGGGCTGCAAAACATTAGTCACGTATCGTGCAGCTGTCAGTGTGCCCGTGATGAGGACAAGAAGTGACCTGCTGTTATGCGCAACAGCTCCCCATATTAGGAGGCTTTCCTGACATGAGGTGGGGCGGTCGCAAACGAGACCCGGGATCGCTCCGTTCACCAGAGTGTCGCCAGACATGGATCCGTCGATCTTTGGCACTCCAGACAGAAACGGGACCCATCACTGAAGACCGCAGTAGCCCATTCGTGACCCCAGTTCGCATAACTTTGGCACCAAGTCAGAGGAACGCTGCGATGGTTGACCGCCAATGGCAGTCGACCTAACGGTTGCCTACTGCTCAGGTATGCCACATGTAAACTTCGGTTTACAGTTCGGGTCGTTACGGCGACGTCCATGACCAATGACACAGTACGTCAAATATCGGCTGCAGTGCTTTCTAGTGATGAACGGGCGTGTCGAACAATCCTCCGGTCCAGGCCTGCTGACGTCTGTCGGACTGACGCACCTACTAACCTTCCTGCAGCCAGTGGTGCCAACAGCGTCCAAACGTTTGTGCAACCTGTTGCACATACGCAGAGATACGACAAGTAGACCAGTCCGCTTCACACAGGCCTACAATTCTTTCCCTCTGAAACGCATCCAAATGGCGATAAACCTGATGATGGCATGTACCCTGCATTTTCGGCTTTCGCTGAGCAGTTTCCCAGCACAAACAGCAAATCTGAAACGTCTGCGACACTTTGACCAGCGACCACACATTACCATCCCTGTTGCTGCTGGTACCTCTATCTCACGGAAGTGTGATGTCATCGGCTCCGGTATAATATCATTTTCATATATTGAATGGGTACAGCCGGCCTGCGATTTGCATGTTTGTAGTACACATACTTCTGGATGGGGCAATTTCTATGTCGAGCAGTTTATTTCATTTCTATGTCGAGCAGTGTGTATCAAAGAAGGTGTGGGTAATACCAATCGCTGTTAGGTATGGTTATTGATAACTTTGAAGAATAAAATGTTGACTCCTCAACACCGCCCAATTTATTGTTACTCCCAGATTTTTAGTTCTTCCTCTGAATCACTGATTACGATCCTAGGGTCAAGGGGAAAATATTTTGTGGAAGGATGACCTATACGACACAGGACGTTGTTTGCATACTATTTATTACACAAATACACTGGTCACAGAAAGTTAGGAATATCAGGGTTTCGAACGGAACAGGTAATGATATGCAAATTTAGCTACTGCTTGAGCACGGGCACCAGCGTGCTTACCGTCACATTCAAAATAACCATAGGACGTGGAGTGCGAGTTCCGATAAAACTACCCCGAGAGAAGTTGCAAAAGGGTCGTTTCACGGCTTGCTTTAAAAGTGTGCTGAATGTAGTAGGTGTACACATAAGTTTTAAAGTGTTTTAAGTTAACGCAACATGTAATTTGAGAGAAAACAACAGTACCTTTACTAATCAAAATATGCGCTGTCATTATCTATCACCTTCCGCCGTCGGTCGGGCAGCTGACGTATTTCAGCCATGAAGAATAAATTCGTCGTGTGACGCGATTAAATCGTCAACGCATTTTTGCACTTCGTCATATGTCTGTAACCTTACAGAAGACAAAACACGTTGCATTTATCGGAAAAAATGATACTCTAAAGGGGCTATGCCGAGTGCTCCAAAAATTCCCAGCGAAGCGTCAATAACGTTTCCTTGACCGATTTCTCGACATGAGGCCTAGCGTTATCATGCAGCAAGTTCACAGGACGCAATCCTTTGCCTTTGAATTCACGTTTTCAACAGATTTCCTGGTTCAATCGCAGGAATTCTTGCTTGTAGAGATAAGAAGTAACAGTTTGACCCTGTTCCAACAGTTCATCATAGAGCACACCCTTCATATCCAACCAGATGCACAGCAGAAGCTTCTTCGAGTGAATATTGCGTTTCGGTGTCGAAGTCTTTGCTTCACCGGGGTCTACCCAGTATTTTTGGCGTTTGGGATTGCCGTACCATATCCACTTTTCATCAGCCGTAACGAATTTCCACAGGAAAGACTTTCTGTGTTGTTTAATCAACAGATTCAAACACGGTGAAAATCATCTAAATACGTGGCGTCAGTTGAATAAATAAATCAATCGCTCTTTTCACGTTACGCAACGTACAGCAACCGAAAAATTGTTATTCGGCCGCCGTCGGGGAATTGAATCCCAAATCACTCGATATCTTGCCGAGCTCGTTAGCTTTAAACCACAGCGGCCTACAAAAATTCGGGATTCAATTCCCCGACGGCGGCCGAAAATAACATTTTTTGGTTGCTGTGCGTTTCTTAACGTGGAAAGAGCGGTGGATTTATTTATTCAGATTTAAACACCTCATGACACACTCATCCTTGTTTCCCTGGCTCAGGTCATGTGGCACCCATTTTCCTTCCTTCTGAATCTTTCTCATTGCGCGTAAGCGATTGAAAACGGTTTGTAGAGTTATCCCCAGTTGTTCAGTTAGTTCTTTTAGTTCTTTTTGCGTTTGAGACGAATCTTCATCCAGCAATGCTTGCAGTTCCTCGTGTGCAACCGCAGAAGGTTGCACACCAGGAACAGCTGATTTTGATGTTCTCGATCGCTAACATCAAAATCACCTGCTTTAAATCTTCTAAACCAAAACTCACACGTGCTCTTCGATACAGTATTCTCCCCCATAACAGAGCATATCGATGCACATGCTTTTGCAGCACTTTCTCCTTGATGAAATTCGTAACGAATACAGTGTCGAATAAATACAATATCGCTTGCCATCTTTCACCTACCAATGTGCAAGTGCGTTCGACTGTTAGGTTGATCATTGATCATATGTAGAGGATTTTTTTAGGAAGGGAGTGTCTGACTCCAGGTCTTAAACAACCCTTAGAAACAGAAAGCTAGGAGATTTGGGCTAGAATGCCCGATAGGAAGGTGACACGGAGGCGAAATAGAAAGGAGGGAGGAGGACGCCCTTATTTATTACCTGGGGGCCAGTACCCGGGGTTCGACGGCTTAACGTGCCCATCCGACGCGCGGCGGATATTTAGTGGATCTAGCGTTCGTACCTGCTGGGATCGAACCTGAGGTCGTTTCCGCGGCAGTCACGAACATTGCCCACTCGGCTACCCGCGGCCCCTTGACTGTTAGGCAGACTTCTGTGCCACATTTTATACTCTGGATCAGTTACGGTCACATGACAACAACGCGGGGGAATGTCGGATATGTAAATTAGCGGTATACGTCACACAAAAAAGCTTTAAAACTTATTTGTACACCTAATGTTGCCAAAGTGCGGGATTAATCTGAAATTGTGTCCAGACGACGTTTAAGCTTTGACAACAGAAATGGGACTATTGGTATGTTACAGGCAGGTGTACGGAAGACCGATGTGGCTGCTGCTTTAGGACTTTCGCGAAGTGTAGTAAGTCGGCTAAACACAAGATTTCTACGGTACGGACATTTTGCAGATCGACACAGGAGTGGTCACCCGAGGATAACCACGGAAAGACAAGATGACAGTAAGTGCTCGTAAAAGGCCTAAAATCGCCAGTAGGAAACTCCGGGAATCACTTCGAGCAGCTTCTGGTGTCGCAGGATATACGCAAACGGTATAAAATTGTCTTCACGAGTATGGACTCAGAGCAAAGAGGCCGCTAAGATTTATAGCATTGACATCAAGTCAACGTCGTTCAAAATGTACCTGTATCTGATAGTACTTGTCATGAAATTCAGAGTGGATAGTACTTGAGTGAAATAGTACTTCTCCTTTCACAGAGGAGAATATCTCTTTATTTTAATACTCGACGAGAATACATGTGGAGGAGATCAGGCACACGAATGCAACCACACTATGTGCAGTCCGCCCACTCTTGCGAACGGCAGCTAGTCCTGGTCGGTGCAGGAGTGTGTTTTAAAGGACACACTTCCTTGTATGCTTGTTAAAGCAATATAGATGCCTCAGTGTACCGAAACGTGATCATTGTTCATATTGTGACACTGTTTCACCCTGCAGTTGAACATGCATTCCTTTTCTTGATGATAATGCAACCAGTCACCGTTTCTTGAGCATGCTTCAGGAGCTTAAAAAACATGGCGTTGAATAGTCATAGCTGCTTCCGAGGTCTTCTGACCTTAATTCTATTGAAAGCATTTGGGAAGCTGTACAGGGACGTATAGATACCGATGTTCCATACATTGGCAGAACGACATAACATGTCTGTAACGTGCGATATGCGGCCCAAAACACTCACAAATAACATCATTGCAAATAGGCCTCGTAGGCGTCAAGACGTTCTTACACACAGAGGTGATGTTATTGGGTACTGAAATCCAGAGGTATAGATATTCTCCGAAATTACCATTTTGTCTATATATCACGGCTGCTGTACTGTGGGCAGAAATTGTGTAATAAATTATTTCTCAAATGCACTCATTATCGTTTGTGTTAGGTGGTCTCACTGATGTTATTTCCATTGTTTGTTCCTCGAGTCAAATATATAAACTGAACAGCAACTGAATTAGATATACCTGTCTAGTAACGTGTCGCACCACCTTTCACCCGGATGACGGCAGCGATTCGTCTCGTCATGGACTCGACAAGACACCGGAAACGTTGGGAAGCCATACGGATCCACGACCCCTGAACAAGTTCCCACAGTTCACGAAGATTTCATTAAGGGGGGTCAGAGCCTCGAACATCTCTCTCGATGGCATCCCAGATATGCTCTATGGGATTGAGGTCAGGTGACCTAGCTGGCCAAGGAAGCAAGGTCACGTCGGTGGAGTGTTCATCCAACCATTCGGATACAACTATGGAGCTCCATTGTCTTGTTGCAGGATGAGGTCCCCAGTGGGATGTTGAAGACGCACAAACTGGAGTAAATGGTCGTCCAGGATATCCTGGTAACGTTGACCTGTGAGGGATGATATCACACGCACCAGGGGTCCCATTTTAGTCCACGTAAACAGTCCCCAGGCGAGAATGCCACCCCCACCAGCTTTAGGTGTAGCCTGCTGGCAAGAAGGATCCATCGCTTCATGTGGTTTGCGCCGTACTCGTATCCTTTCATCCACATGTACCAATGTGAATCTCGACTCATCAGTCCAGGCAACATTTTTCCGCATGTCTAAGATGCAGTGGCGATGTTCCCGCGCCCATGCTAATCTTTGCACCCTGTGATGTGCGGTCAGCAGCGGTGCCCTCGTGGGACGATGGCTTCTGTACCCCATAGCGAGGAGATGGTTCTGGATGCTGTGGCTGCTTACACGTTTTTGTGCAGCAGCGTCAAATTGCCGGGTAATTTCTTGCAATGTGGCCCATCTATCCGCTGTTACAATGCAAGCTAGCAGACGATGAACCCCGATCATCCACACGCTGTTTTCTACGGCAGTTGGCCCTTGCAGGGATGGTTTTATCGGATTCGATGTACTCACGGTGCTCCCGTGAGATAGTGGCTCGTGAAAATCCCAGTGCCTGCACGACTTCTGAGACGGAGTGACCCATTCGTCGGGCCCAGACATTTTTTTCCCACGATCAAATGCGCTTAGATCTTTCGTCTTACCCATACTGCGTCTGACTCTTACTGATTCCCGTTGCATCACTCCTTATATTGTCGGATCGCTGCATACGTCATGTCGTTTCCGTTTACAGGGCCGCCCACAGCGCCACTATTGCATAACGCCAGCTGTCTCTAATTCAGTTGCTCTTCAGTGTACATCCTTCATTTCATGCAATATCCTCAGTTTTTTTTTGTGACTAGTATATAACTCTGCTCTAGTAATATCATAGTTTTGTTCTCCATCTGGTTCTTTTGCGGTTTAGAGAACTTAAGTAAATTTTCAATGAGGAAATGTTTAGGATTTAAGTTCACATTGTGAAACAAAAAATTTGTATAATTACCTTTTTTTACAAATTTGGAAACTGTGAATCCGTTTATTGGTGTAAATATGACATGAATGGTAAGTCAGATAACATCTGAAAACTTGAAAATTTCATCGTCGTACAGCGGGAATAGAACCCACGTCTGCCAGACAGCGGCCGAGTGTGCTAACCACTGTATCATCCAGAACGATCAAGTTTCAAATTTCCGATTAATTTGAATGTAACCATCACAGGATTCGCTAGTCGAAGCAACCAGCATTCATATATAGTGAATCTGGAAGAGAAAATCTGAATGAGAAAGAGAGAGTTGCCAACAGTGAAACGATCCAAATTCTCAAGTTTAGTGCTTTTAAATTCCCATGTCACATTTACACCAAAAAAACAGATTCACAGCTTCGAAATGTATATTGTACAATGGTTTGATCAAGTATTTCATTCACTGGTTACCTGTTTCTGTTCATCTTTCTCTTCGTTCAACTTATTGCTCATAGGAATTATTTCTGAACAAGCAAATCGCTTGCCTGAAACTAAATAAGGAACAAAAATACGCGCATTCAAGCATAGAAGACACATAAGGCTGTCCCATGAATATTGTGCACCTCCTCATTTCAGACAGAAAACACAAGTCCAGAAATTAAATATATCACATATATCATCATCATCAACTATTATCAATCCACTGTTGGATGAAGGTCTTCCCAAATTCCTTCCACACTTGTCTGTCTTGGGCCTGTCTTCTCTATGTCACTCCAGCATACTTTCGAATTTTATCCTGCCATATCCCATGGTGTCTTCTTCTGGGTCTTTTCCTGTCCCTCGGAATCCAGTCTAAAATTTCGGTTGTTCATCGGTGGTCCGTTCTTCTTTGATATATATATATATATATATATATATATATATATTAATTTCAGTGATTTTACAAGGATGTTAATGCAGTTTTTACATACATGTTTTGGGTTTGAATCATAGGAGGCAGACCGTTTGGTTTTGTCAGCATCCAAAGCTACAGCTTCTTCTTTTTTTCTATTTTCAATATATTTTGCAATTTGTAACTTTGATTGTTGAAGTGAAATTATATTATTCTAGCTGTTCCCCCACAGAGCATCAGCGCTCTAGTGTTTTTATTCCGAAATATGTTTTAGGAACTTATCAGAAATGTCGTTATGTTCATATTTGTGAATCTACACTGCTGGCCGCCCAAAATGCAACACCAACAAGGACACGAAATAGCAAACCCAGATTTACTGGACACATAACAACAGATACAAAGATGCAACGATTGAGATTACAGGCCCGTACGACTTGCGGAACACGCAGACATCAATAATTCATGTAGCCCCCATGGCTGGCAATAACGGCCGCTACACGCCACGGCATCGAACGAAAGAGGCTTTGGATGTGGGCTTCGGGTATGTCAGTCCTGGCTGTTTCCACACATTGCCACAGTTCATCAGGCGTAGTTGCGGGTGGTGCTTGCCGGGCCGCTCGGTTGCCGATCAACGACCAGACGTATTCGATGGGCGACATATCGGGAGAACAGTCGGGTCACGGCAGCAGTGACACCTGGTGGGCCGTGAAGAATTGTTGCACGATGCGTGCTACATGCGGGCGCACATTGTCCTATTGAAACGTGGCCGCTGGCAGGTCCTGCAGGTAAGGGAGGACTACAGGCTTTAAAACGTCGGAGATATAGCAGTGGCTGTTGAGTGAACCGGCGATGCGTACCAGAGGGGTGCGGGTGTCATATCCAATTGCGCCCCAAACCATAACGCCAGGCGGCGGATCGGTATGGCGATGCATAATGCAGGTGCCAAACAGTCTCTCGCCGCGGTGCCGTCACACGCGGATTCGACCATCGTGGTGTTGCAGACAGAAGCGGGATACGTCGGAGAAGACAATGTCGTGCCATTCCGTAGTCCAGGGTCGGGCGTTCAACGGCCAACTGCCGCCGCACTCGCCGGTGGTGTAACGCCAATGGTAATCGGACCAATGGGCGCCGTGCGACAAGTCCCCGCTCCTGTAGACGACGTCCAACGGTACGTGCTGACACTGGTTGTTGCGCAACACACCCTAATTCCTGCGCTAACGTTCGTGATGTGGCGGTGCGAGCCGTCAATGCCCGCCGCAAAACATGCCGGTCCTCTCGTTCGGTGGTGTGCCGCGGATGCTTCAATCACTCACGTCGGTCCGTCCGTCCCTCCTGCACTCACCGAATTCATACTCGCCTCACTGTGGCTGGATGTCGTCCCACACGGGCGCCGATGTCGGTACGATAAACCGCTGTCGCGATAAGCCGCTATTTGTCCTCTGTCGAACTCCGAAACGTGCTGTAATAACTGCCGCATTCTGCAACGTAGCATCAGGAAGCTTCTCATGCACAGGTCCAGCAGCACAACACACTTCCACTACTTACATCCCGCCTTCTGTGCACCCTTCTTATAGTGTTTCTCGGTGGCATACATATGCCCTGCAATGCTAATCGTTTGCATGTCCTCTCGCGGGCGACGCATGCTGCAAATGTCAGGCTAATCGAATGCTTCCTTCGTGGCGTTGCATTTTGGGTGGCCAGAAGTGTAATATAATTGGATAAACACATCATAAAATTGGTGAAAATGTGATTTGACCGACTGCTTGGCCACATTTTGAAAATCGCCAATTTGGTGTGTTTCTGCGGAGAGTCTTCCTAAGAACTCCGCTCTTCTCGTTTAGAGGTGCAAGAGTAAATTTCACAAAATGAAGTTCAAAGACTTATATTTTAGAAATTAACAAGATGTTTTCACATAATATAACATTCATCAACCACTGTTTGTGTGTCCATTCAGATCACTTTATTTTGATTATTATTAATAATCAAAAACTTCTTTATACGAACAATTGAAAATTTCTGAATCTGGGGACACAACAGTGACAGAGTCAAATGATCTTACTCTAGATAAACCTACGTACAATTGTCCATGGCTAAAAACTGGTTTTCATAAAGCTAGACAGATTTTTACAAAAGTTTGGCCCTGTGATTTGTTTATAGTCATTGAAAAAGTCAAGCGAATGGGGAACTGTTTACGTTTAAACTTGAAAGGCATCTTTGTTTCTGAAGGAATGAGTGGTATTTGAAGTATGAGAAAAGTTTCAGTAGTATTGGAATCAATCTGTCTTGATTCAATAATATTACGCTGCAAATTGGTTACTATAATTCCTGTACCATTGCACAGACCTTTCGACGGTACTAAATTTCTAAGCAACGTGATAACAGTGCCGGGTTTTACTTTCAGTTTGTGAGGTGGCATTCCAGTCTGTGTCAAAGTGTTTAAAAATTCCTCAGTACATGCAAGTTGATCTTGAGGATCTTCACTTACGATACTATCTATGCTTTCATAAATTACCTCCTTTCCTGGTATACACTCCAGGACACGGTTATTGAGTTCAATGGACAAATCATTCGTCACAGTGAGAATGGTTCGTCCTTTAAGTTGCTGAGATGTGACTGTGGTAAAATCCATGTCATTGTATAGTTGTTTAACTGAATCTTGTATTTGTGAATAGCACATTGGAGGTAACTTAACTGTTTCACCACTCTTGCAATCACCAACATCTAAAAGCCAATTTCCAAACTCTCTCTCGGTATCAAAAGCACGCATATTTTCTGTAAGGCTCATAATATGAAATTCAGACCAAAGACGGTGTTTCTTTAAACAGCTAGCAAGTGTCAGTGATCGTGAATCTCTCAAGATTACAGGCAATACTTGACAGAAATCTCCACCAAGTAAGATTATTTTTCCACCAAATGGTTCAGAACATTTTTTAACACTTTTGAGAAGTCGCCCGACAGCTAAAAACGCATGCACATGCATCAGTGGCACCTCATCCTAAAGAATAAGTTTTGTATCCAACAGAAATTTTGTTTCTGGTGTATTTGGTTTTAAATTATAGGTTGAAGTTGCATTCAAAGTGAGAGGTATTTTAAAAGTGAGCGGTCCTTCCTCTTAACAAAGTAGCTGCTATTAAAGTTGAAGCTACAGGAGTTGCTTGATCACCTCTTCCTCTGATTGTATCCAATAAGGTTGAGTATACAAAAATTTTCTCTGTTCCTGCGGGACCATCTAAGAAAATACGTTTCGGTGTCTCTTCTTCATTTCCATATATTGCATCTAGTATTGTTTCAATAACTAATCGCTGTTCAGTATTAGGCTTTTCTGTTTATGCGGACTTTTATTTGCTCTTCTAAAACATCAAAGGAAGACATGTACACTGAAAAGCAATTGAATTAGAGACAGCTGGCATTATGCAAATGTAGCGCTGTGTGCGGCCCTGTAAACGGAAACGACATGACGTATGCAGCGATCCAACAATATAAGGAGTGATGAGACGGGAATCAGTAAGAGTCGGACGCAGTACGGGTAAGACGAAGGATCTAAGCGCATTTGATCGTGCACAAATTGTCGGGGCCCGACGAATGGGTCACTCCATCTCGGAAGTCATGCAGGCACTGGGATTTTCACGAGCCACGGTGTCACGGGTGCATCGTGAGTACATCGAAATCCGGTAAAATCATCCCTTCAAGGGCCAACTGCCGTGGACAACAGAGTGTAGATGAGCGGGGTCATCGTCGGCTAGCTCGCATTGTAACAGCGGATATACGCGCCAAAGTGCAAGAAATCACTCGGCAATTTAACGCTGGTGCACAAAAGCGTGCAAGCAGCCACAGCATCCAGAACCATCTCCTCGCTATGGGGTACAGAAGCCATCGTCCCACGAGAGTACCGCGGGGTGCAAAGATTAGCATGGGCGCGGGAACATCGCCACTGGACCCTAGACATGTGGGGAAATGTTGCCTGGACTGATGAGTCGTGATTCATTTCATTTACTGCATTTTAGTTGTTACAGACATGGTATTACGCAATCATAAATATATAGCACACATTATTTTTTTGTAACAACAGGGAATGAGGAGGGAAAAGGCCTGATATGACTGACGTGCGCTCTCTTCCAAAGCATCCAAATTTTCATGAAAAAAAAAATAATAAAAAAAACAAACAAGTCAAGTCCACACAATATCAAACACAGCTAGGGTGGTACTATAAATTAATTAAGGTAATAATACATTATGAGCTTTTGGTCAGTAAGAAATACCTGAGTTTTCGTTTAAATATATTAATATTATTAAGTGATACAATATCAGTAGGAAATGTATTCCATAATTCCGGACCAGTATAATTAACAAATGATCTAAATCGTTCTGTTAGTGGAAACATGGGGATTAGTGTTGTTTTTTGCCTCGTGGAATAATCATGACCACGAGTACTTATTGAAATTAAATCTTGGTAGTAACCATTTCTTATTCTCAAAAACATCAGTTTACCTATACTATAGATATGCAATTGTTGAATAGTTAGTATATTAAAATCATTTGGACTGAGTCTAGCCTGAGAGACTGTATTTGAAAATTGAGTATATTGTAATTTAAATTGTAATAGTCTCACGAATCTATTTTGTAATGACTGAAGTTTTTTCATATTATATAAGGTGGTCGAACCCCATACAGATATGCAATAGATCAGATGAGACTGAATTAATGTATAGTATAATAAAATCATTAGTTTTGGGGTTAAATTGGCCACTGCACTACTAATAACCCCATATATTTCTTGAGATCTTATTAGATAAGTAGTCAACATGTGAATTCGATTTTAAATCATGCTGAATAATGATACCAAGATAAATATGATTTTGAACCACTTCTATAGATGATCCGAGTAAATTAATATTCTGAATTAAGGAAATAGGGATTGACGTACTTGAAAAATCATTACTTTTGTTTTGTTAATATTAATAGCCAGATCATTTTTAGTTAACTAATTAGTGATAGATATAAAACTACCTTGTAGTTGTCGCACCAGTGTCTCAACATCATTTCCATATATTAATATGGTTGCATCATCTGCATATAAAATAATATCTGAATTGCGTAGACAGGTACAGAAGTCATTAATATAAATATTAATAATAATGGAGCAAGTACCGAGCCCTGAGGGACTCCGGAAATGATGCTAGCGACCAGTGAGATAGTTTTTTTTTTTTTTTTTTTTTTTTTTGATTGGAGGTTTAACGACCACCGTGAGCAACTCAATGGGCTATAAGCAGTCGCCCGTCCCTAATTTAGGGTCACTGGTTCCAGGGAAGGGAGAGAGCCAGTGCCGTAAGACAAACACAACATCCATGCCTGACCGGGATTCGAACCCGGACCCCTTACGGACGAATGATCAGAGGGCAACGCCTTAGACCACTGCGCCACCGGGGCGGCTGAGATAGTTTCTGAAGAGATTATGTAACGTACCCCGAATACCAATTGCATACAATTTTGATAATAATAAGTTGTGATTTAAAGTATCAAATGCTTTTGATAAATCAATGAAAAGTCCCAATGTAAATTTATTATTAATATAATTAGATTGAATTTTATCTTTTAAGTGTAAAAGGGTGATTTCTGTTGAGGAATTTGGTAAAAAGCCAAATTGATTTTTGTGCAAAATTTTGTATTTTTCAATATAAGCAGATAATCTAACAAATAGTAATTTTTCAAAATTTTTAGCAAATATGGATAATTTAGCTGTAGGTCGATAGTTATTAATATCTGTCAAAGAACCCTTTTTAAAGACAGGAGTAATTTTTGCAACTTTTAACGAATCTGGGAAAATACCTGTAGCTAAAATGGAATTAAAAATGTATAATAGGGGAGAAACAATGAAAAAAGTTATAGTTTTTAAAATTTTTGGGAAGAATATCATCTGGACCAGGTCCTGTATTTATGTTAATATTTTGCAGTTCGTAGATTAATTCGGTTCTAGTAATTTCCAAAGTATGCATTGAATTTAAGGTACATGAGTTGAAGTAATGAAGTAATTGTTGATCGTTTAGCTTAGAAAGTTGTTGTATTATACGTTGTGGTGATACAATAAAATGATCATTAAATTGATTAGCAATTTCAGTTTGATCGGTGATTTTGATGTTACCCCGAGTGAGGTGAATCAAAGTCTTTGGTACATTCCTACGACCTAATAATATGTTTAAGTGCTTCCAGGTTACTTTTGGATTATTTTTAGAAAAAATATAAAAATAATAATCTCTTTTTAATTTTCTAATGTAGGATTTATGATTATTTCTAAATTTTTAAAAAATATTATAATCAATTTGTAACATTGATTTTAAGAATTTTGTGAACAGTTTATTTTTTTATTTATCTGATTAAGACAGTGCCTTGTTAGCCAAGGTTTCCGCTCTTTCTTGAATTTAGACGTGGTTCTTTTAAATGGAAAAGCCTTATTGTACAATCTCTTCAAAGTTATTTCAAATAAATTATAAACCACATCAGGATTAGAAATTTGCATTATTTCATCCCAGTTCGTATCTTGTACTAGGTTTATGAATAGATTCGTATTATTCTCATTAATAATTCGAGTGAAAGTATTTGTTGGTCTAGATGCGTGTACATCAATCACTATATGTGTAAATTAAGAAAATTGGCAGATGATCACTAAAATGAAAATTAAGAATACCTGATAAAATAGAGTCCGATGGTATATTTGTTATACATAGATCCAAAATTGAGGCCGTATATTGAGTTATTCTTGTAGCTGAAAAAATAGTGTTATAGAATCCTGCAGTGGCAATTGCAGAATTAAATTCTCGTGGGTATGAAAGATTCCGTGACAGATCAATATTAAAGTCTCCAAGTAACAGTCCCTTATTTCCTTGTAAAATTTATATAATTAAGTATAGCAGTAAATTTTTCAATAAATAAAGAAGGGTTTGCTGTTGGTGGACGATAACAGGCTGAAATTATATTATATTGATCTTCAATTGTAATAATTTCAATATCAGAATTAATAAATGTCAATTTTTCAATTTGGGTGTAGTCCAAATTATTTGTTTTAACAAAAATTGCAATTCCTCCTCCTCTAGACTCAGTCCTATTTTTATTAAAAGTCTGATAGAGTGGGAGATGTAGACAATAGTCTTCAGAAGGAAACCATGTTTCCAAAACGCAAATTATATATATTTGATAATTTAATAGTTTAACTAATGCCTCCAGATCAGATATCTTATTGACTAATGATCCGGCATTAAGATGAATAGCATTTAGAGAAATTATTAGGGTTATTAGATATTGTATCATTAAGATACTGTACTGAATAATAATTAATAATCATATATCAATGTACCCCAAGCAGTTTTGTAAGATTAAGTCCCCTCCCCTAAGCACTATTTGAGAATCCCACAAAACGGTGGCCACCCATGCACCAATTAATAATTAATTGACCTTATCTCCTTATATCTATATATATATTTTCCCTTTTTTTTATTGCCAAAGGAATTAAAAAAATAAAAAATTCTAACAGTTAGTTATTGTTGCATAACATAATATCTTTAAAGTACCATGTAAACAACAAGACATTCTCCAATAGTTTTAATCAGTGACATATAAGAACTCAATAAAAAATTATAAACATATTAATAACCTCAATACACAGTACAAATTCTATATTTCCCTCAATAATCAACAATTCTGTGTTATAATCAATTAATAAACCAAACAATGAAGGGAATGTAATAAAAAAGGTTAGTAATAATAAGGGACCATGTACAATTTATTTTTTCAGTTACCATGTCATAATTCCAGTAGCTAAACATATTCAGTGACTGGATAGAAGAACGTCAATGAGCAACTCTCATGACATAGAGGAATTAAATAAAGATTCTGTTTATTTGAATAGTCCCTATATGTAATACAAATTCCCCACTTCCTCCCAGTAATCAACAAATCTGTAAATTAATGAACGAAATATACTAATAAAAATTAATAGTAAAAACCAAATACAAATTAAGTTTTTCAGTTCCCATACCAAAATTCCAACAGGTGTGCTCACATAACAGGAGAAGAATATATCACTAGGAACTCCAATGACAGTCAAAACTATATGTATCAGTAACCTCTATACACAGTACAAATTCCCTGATACCTCCCAGTGATCCCCAGCCACTATACAGCAGTCAAGTATAATAACTAAAAAAGGTAGGTAGTCAAAAATATAGTACAAAAATAGCTAACCAAATATCGTTCAAATTTCCAATTACCATACTAAAATTTCAATAATTATAAAAATTTGACAAGTAGATAAACCCATGAGTTCCCATACCCAAATTCCAGTGATTAAAAAAGATCTAATGACTGTGATGGAATCTGCCATCAATCAACTCCAATAACATGCAAATATAAGATAGAAGTTAGGTTAAAGGAAATAACCTCTATACACCTTATAATTTCTTCTTTTCTTCCAAATAAAAACAATAATTAAGTATGATGGTATAATGTAATAAACCAAAAAATAATAGGGAAATGATACTATAAACAGATAACATCCAAACAAATATAAGTCCGATTTCTTTGCCCTCAGATCAAAAATCCAGCAAACATACACAAATAATGGCAAGGTGAAAATAGGACAACATTTCCAATAACCTGCAGAAATTACTGAAATATTAAATAAGTTGATTACATAGTACAAAAGCAGTTCTGAACAATAGTCCAGTGCAGCAAATCAAGAAATGAAAGGAATAAAATAAAATGAAGTAGAATAATAAAAACAAGCCATATACAGTTTACATTTGTCTCATACCAAAGTAATATACAGCCATATACAGTTTACATTTGTCTCATACCAAAGTAATATACAGCCATATACAGTTTACATTTGTCTCATACCAAGAATCAGTGGAAGTAGATAGTAAACCAAACTCAGTCAAATCATTCATGGAAATGTGGTGTTAGATTACTTGCTGCACTTTGGTACATGCCGATGTACCAACGTGCAGCAACATGCGGATGGCAGGATACGAGTACGGCGCAAACCACAGGAAGCGATGGATCCTTCTTGCCAGCAGGGTACTCTTCAAGCCGGTGGGTTGACATTCTAGTCTGGGGGACTGTTTACGAGGACTGAAATGGTACCCCTGATACGTGTGATATCGTCCCTCGCAGGTCAACGTTACCGGGATATCCTGGACGACCATTTGCTCCCGTTTGTGCGTCTTCAAGATCCCACTGGGGACCTCATGCTGCAACAAGACAATGCACCGTGCATCGCTCCGAAGTGTATCCGAATGGTTGGATGAACACTCCACCGACGTGTGCTCGCTTCCTTGGCCAGCTAGGTCTCCTGACCTCAATTCTATCGAGCACATCTGGGATGCCATCGAGTAAGATATGTTCGAGGCTCTGACCCCCACCGTCAAATCTTCATGAACTGTGGGAGCTTGTTCAGGGGTCGTGGATCTGTATGGCTTCCCAACGCTTCTGGTGTCTTGTCGAGTCTACGCCGAGACGAATCGCCGCCGTCAACAGGGCGAAAGGTGGTGCTACACGCTACTAGACAGGTATCTCTAATTCAATTGCTCTTCAGTGTAGATATGATTTGTTGGTAGATCGAAAACTGGCAGTTTGAGTTTATTCATATTCAAACCATAAGGTTTGAGTAGGTCATTAATTTCTGTAAGTGCATACTGTGGTCCTGCCTTTTTGGAATATCTGTGTACCAAGTCTTCACAAATAGCATCTTTATGCTGAGCCCAAAGTCCAGGAATGTTTTGTACTTCTCCAAATCCAGAAATTATCGCAAATAGTATTCGTAGATAGCTTGGCATTCGTATCTGGGCTGCTTCGCGTAGTGGACATGATGTATCATTCCAGTGTTGACCTCCTTTAAGAAGTCCAAGCTCTCTGCATGCTTGTAGGAAAGTGCTTCCTACATACTATCCCATTAACAGTCTTTAGATCATCGAAAGTGAGTGCACCCGATTTTCGTACCAACAACAGTCGCAGGTAGTATCTTTCACTGTCCTAGATACTAATCACTGGCATTCTCCCAATCACTTGCTGTCCTCCCTGTTGTCGTCTTTTCCATGTTGTTCTACACTTATCAAAAATATAGTACTGTGGGATATCGATGTAATTGTAAATATGGGCTTGTTCATTAATTTTATTGAGTTCGAACCATGCCGTCAATGTTGTATATTTTGTAGAAGCCCGTGCAATAGCTAGATCTTCTTGACCATCTTGATAAACAATTTACTGTTGTTCTGGCAAATGAACTGCTAATCTTAGTATAAAATGAGATTTTTTCAGACATGCTGAACTTATACATTCGCCACATTGCTTCAGGAGCACTAACATATCTGCCATCGAGGAACGTTAATATCTCATCATTATCTACAGCACTATTTTCCTTTTGAAGTCTAACAGTGCAACATCATGTCCTTTATATACGTATTTATATAGGTATTTAGCACTCTTTACAGATGCACAAGCTTCAACATTGATATGAGCGTTGAATTTCTTTAATAGCCAGGGATTATATGGCACAACCCATCGATTATCAATGTGATGGCGACCTACTTTCACAGGATCCATGGATCGTCTTTTATAGATAAGGTATCCATTAACATTTTCTTCTGTTGCTTCTCTGAACTCCTTTGGAAATTGTTTGCAACATATTCCATCTTTCATGCACGGTGAATTTTGATTTAAAGCCCCACAGGGGCCATGGATCATGCATTTTGGGACAATTTCAAATAGCCTTGGATTGATACTAATACTTGGTAATTCTGCACTTACATATTTGTCAATATCATCTTTCGTACGTATCTTTGTACTTGAATCTAATGTTAGTAAAATGTAAACGTGAGGTAAACCTCGCTTTTGAAATTCAATTACATAAATATATGCAATGACTGCTCCAAATATATTGCGCTTTAAAAATCATCTAATAACTCTGATAATTTTATTTTAAAAAGTTCGGACAATAATGTCTGGTCTATTTTCAGGTCTTTGAGTGCGTTGCATTGCATTCAAAATTTTAGGCCATGAAGAATTGCAAGTAAATGTAATAAACAGATCTGGTCGTCCAAATTTCTTGACAATAGCCATTGCATCCTGATAATTTTGCTGCATGTATCTTGGGCTTCCTTGAAAAGTAGAGGGCAATATTATTAATATCTTGCTTGCTCGTAAATTTTTATTTTGTACACGGGACTCTATTGCATCTAAACCTCCTTTGTACAGCTCAATTCTTAAGTCTTTCTGATTCATTCGTACGTAATTCAGCCGAGATCCTTCTGTTTTAACATACGCATCAATAATATATTATTGAAACAATTTTCCGCTGCTGTGCAAAAGGCTAAAACCACTGCGCACTGAAAGATGGCATGCATAAATACTGCAGCTGGGTTACCCGCACTCGCTTGGCTATTTGGCGTTCTTCAACATGCTCCATGCCATTTAACCAACCACATAACCCTGTAGGAAAAAGCAGAGGATAAACCAGTGGGTCACTGCATTGATTTAATGGTGATATAGTTTTGCAACTATCACCAATTGGGTAGATGCAAATATCTCGATTTGCAGGTGGTTCTCCATCATCCCCCACAAATATTGCTGTAACTTCTGTCTTTGAAGTAGGTGCCTTGTACATTCGCAAGTATAAGTTAGGCTGCTCCATAAATATAATTTTTACGTCCATTGCAGGATTGTATTGTATTAATTGATGCATCTTTAGATATGAATTGGCAAAAGGATTTATATTTCCCATTAACAAATTCAATTTCTGCATTACAGTCCGTAAACAGCCTTGGTTTTTTTCCATGCGTATGTTTCTTGCTTCACCGGAATCAAAAGTATGTAATTGTCCATAGTCAGGTTTGTTTTGCCCACTGGTATATAGGGTTGAAATCTTGTGATATATTTGTTCATGTATACTGAAGCAGTATTGTCCAATTCCAGGTGGTGTCTTTATTTCAGCACCCATCGAAGCAAAAGCTAAAGCTGCATTGTATTCACGGTCATGCTGACGATAGTTTTTTGCTTCATCAGAACTATCACTTAACAGATCTTTCGACAGATCACGAGTTTCAGTCAAGTTCTGTAACAAAACTTTACCATCATGACTGCATTTTGTATATTTTTACTGTAATTGAGTTCACTTTTCCAATAAAGTGCATTAAAAAATTTACACACCTCTGTCATGTTTCGACAATTATGCTCTTCGACGACGAGTTCAATTTCCGAATCGCTTGTCCATTCACATGTCCGGTCACATGTCGGGAAAGGCTTTGCATTTCCTTGGCTTAATTGATTTCTGCGATTTTCAGAACTTTCCCTGCCTCGACGAAGTCTATCTGCTTCATTTCTTAATAATCTTCTTTCATTAGTGTCTTCTGGTGTTTCATTGGCAAACTCTGCTCTTCTCCTTGCATTATAAGAAATAATGCTAACTTCACGTCGTACAGACATTTCGAATAAACAAAATTCTTATATAGATTAGAAGAATAACGACAAACTATCTAAATCTAAGATTCTCTAAATGGTTTACAGACACTTGGAATAAATTGGAGTAACGAAAAACTATCTAAATCTGAGATTCTCTAAATGGTTTCTCTCTCGAATAAATATGAAGAATTTGAAGAATAACTAAAAACTAACTAAAATTATCTAAATGATTTCTCGGTAATGTTTCCGGAGGAAGCCGTGTTTGTTTACGCTCTATGCGTTTCACCATTCTGCAACACATTTGTGAAATCATAAAATTTACAATTTACTAATAACTAAAAATTATGAAGAAACGCTAAATGTATTTATCTGCAGGCTGATGCCACTGCCGATACTTACTTCTGACGTCACGATCTAAACTGAATGTTTTCCATATATCTGTTGCTAATAAATTTTAAACGGCGATACGATAATGAAGTCTTGATCGAAATTTGGCAATGTGGAAACGCAGTTAAGCCTTTTGGCAATTATAAATTTAAGAATGTGGAAACGCTATTAACACTAACAGGTGATAATTGAGGCAGCCATGTTTGTTTACGCCCTATTCGTTGCCATTCGGCAAATGATAAATTAGGCCTCTTTTTTGCGGAACGTACAATTCTTATTTAGACACTTTCAACATTTATTTTAAAATATTTCTTCTACAGATATGTCCCATTTCGGGTTTTCAAACATTTGATCAGTGTGAAATTATGTTCCTTCAACATTTAATATTCAGTTAACTATTTTTTAAATTCTCATTTCTTCTATTTATTCTCACGGGTTTTATAAGCGCACTGCTTGGTATGGAAGAGAAAAGGACCGAGAATCGGCATGAAGCGCATTGTTAGACAATGTTGCTAAGGTTGTCTATTGAGCTGATGAGAGTTCGGCAATTAGTCTTCAGCAAAGTACTTCCGCCTTTTCTTTCTTTTTTTCTGCTGTTGTTTTTCTGGATTGCAATCGTGACTTTTTCTTTTGAAACTGCGTAAAGCTGCGAAAGCGATCCTGTGTTTGCATTGATAAGGAATTCCAACGGAAGAAAGTTTGTAGGCTGCTGCTGCTTTTATCCCGGCTCATGTTCCGCTCTCTGCTCAGATACACGGTAAGCCAGGATTTCAAATGATCCTCATTCCTCCAATGAAGATTGACGTGTAAGACATCCCGGATCCCACGTAATAAAAGAGAGTCCTATCGCCGTCTCTAACATAACAGCTAGAACATTCTTTCTGTCAGCAGTTTTCTTACGCCTAGAAAATATATTTCGGGAAGGTTACCAAATAAATAACATCCGTAAACTGTTCCAAAAAAGATATATTAGGAATCAGTACATCATTTTTTAAGTTTTATACTAATTTGCATTCCATATATCAAAAGCGAGTCTTAAAAATAAGCAAGAGGAATATATTTGCTTTCTATTGTCAGACCTATGTCTGAAGTAGGATTTATCTCTCAGTTCGATATAGTTTGTATTATTATGAGTTACGTGTATTAAAACGACTAAATTTGCCCATGTGATAAACCCAATATGTCTCTCCTAATCATATATACGCTGAGTGGCCACTTTATTATGACCACCCTCTCAGTACTTTGTTGGGCCACCTTTTGCCTTTAATACTGCGTCGATACTTTGTGGCAAGGACTCCACGAGATGTTGATAGGTGGTTCGTGGAACCTGAGACCATGCTTGATGAATAGCACTTTCCAGGAGTGTGATATTGCAGGGTTGTGGATCTAGCTGTCTGATGGCTCGTTCAACTTCATCCCACAAATTCTCAATGGGGTTGAGATCTGGAGATTGTGGGGGCCACCTAAGCAAAGTAAACTCACCGGCATGTTCCTGAAACCAATTCTGTACAATACGGGCACTATGGCAGGACGCATTATCTTGTTGAACGTAGCCATCGCCATTGGGATAAACCATCCACATGACAGAATGCACTTGGTCCTGCAACGATGTTTAGATATGATGTGCCAGTCAGACGTTGATCAACACGAATTAAAAGGCCCAAAGCATGCCAGGAAAACATTCCCCAAACCATAACGTTGCCCCCACCAGCTTGAAGGGTTGTAGCAATGCATTTAGGGTTCATGTTTTCGTGCTATTTCCGCCAAATTCTCACTCGGCCATCGGCATGGTGCAACTGAAAACGTGATTCATCGGGCCATATAATTTGTTTCCAATTATCGACTGTCCAATCCTTGTGCTCCTGTCCGAACTGGAGACATTTTCTCTTGTTAACTGCAGACAGTAAAGCTGTTCGAACAGGCCTTCGGCTGCCATATCCAATCCGATGCAGTGTACGGCGAACAGTGCGTGCAGAGATCATTTGAGGGGATCTTTGGTTAAGATGGTCTGTAATTTGCTGCACTGTTGCCCTTCTGTTGTCTGTTACCAGTCTGGACATTCTCCGTTCCGCCCGAGCAGTCACTAGTCGATGACGACCACACGTTGCACGTAGAGACCCAGTTTTTTTGGCTGACAGTCCAGTCTTTAAACACTTTAACAACAGCTGTTCTGGAACATTTCACGAATGCGGCGGTTTCGGTGATACTCGCTCTATGGCTCCGAGCTCCTACAATCATCCCACGTTGAAAGTCCGTCAAATCGCATTTTTTACCCATCTCGTCACCCAAAAATTAATTCTACTACTGTCGCAAGCACTAAGCTTTCCCTTTTTATACTAGCCTCGTCCCCTTGCGGCAACAGCGTGCAGCCATAGCTCATTTGCTTAAAAGTGTCAGGCGGTCATAATAAAGTAGCCACTCAGTGTATAAATAGGTACTTATCCCATTCTGCGTAATATATTTAGTAAAAATCATTTATGAAGGTGATCCGGGTGGTAGGACTGAAGTCTTACACAATAGTTCGGTGATATTTTCTCTTCTCTGATCAAAACTTAAGTTTTCCCTTTCATATACAGCGTGATCAGAATCGACCGCACAATAAACCTACCGGACGATTCCTCGTGGGGACAGAAGCCGAAAACCGTTGTCCGTTGTCCGATTGGACGTCTCATTCCGGAGATATACGCGCTGAAATTTCGTGACGTCCATCCGATAAGAATACAGACATTACAAATAATTTACCCAACCACTTTGATAGAAACGTTTCATTTATTGATGTATACCACTACAACACAAATGATAAAACACGTGGATTCGTGTCAAATTACAACATGTTTTCAAAACGACCGCCTTGTAGTGCGGAACAGGCGGCAGCCCGCCGAGGAATAGACATCTGCACGCGTTGCAGCATACCATGGATTACAATCGTGAGGGCCATGTGTGAGGTGGCCACTAGGTCGTGCAGGCAGTTGACAGGCCGTCCATATACCTGTTACTTTAGATGACCCCAGAGGAAGAAATCCAAAGGGTTAAGATCTGGCGATCTAGCGGGCCATGCGACAGGACTGCCACGGCCAAGCCATCGACCGGAATATTCCGTATGCAGCCACTGGCGAACATTTCCAGCGTAATGCGCAGGTGTTCCATCGTGCTAGAACCATAGATTGCTGAGAACAGCCAATGGTACGTTTTCCAGTATGTCCGACAGATCGTCACGTACCATGTAGTTAGAAGCTGTGACACGTTCGGGAAGAAGATATGGTCCCACTAGGATATCGCCCACAATACCACACCAGATATTAACACATCACTGGACCTGATGAGCGTGTTCACGTGTTGCGTGCGCATTGTCCAATGCCCAAACATGACTATTATGGGTGTTGCAGATACCCTACCGTGTAAACCTTGTTTCATCAGTCCACAAGATCCGGTCGATGAAACTATTATCGGCAGCATGTTGCTGTAGCAGCCACTCACAGTATGCTTGTCTTCGAGGATAATCCTGTGGTAATAGGCCTTGCACCCGTGTGATGCGATATGGATACAGGTCTTCGTCGTGTAGAACGGCAAGTACAGTAATTTGATTCACACCGAACTGTCGCGCGGTCGCACGACTGCTGGTCGTTGGCTCCTCCTTTATGAACTCTGGTATAGTGTCCTCGAGGGAGGGTGTTCTCACAGAAGGTCCTGGCGCCAATGTCTACACTTGGACGTGGTGCGACATTTCCTGTGTGTCGCTCATTCGAGCGTCAAGCCGCCGCATAACCTGGGCGTCCGCTGGCCGTTGTACTGGATATCGCTCGGTGTAGGCCCCTGCTGCACGCAATGCTGAGCCATGGCATTCCCCCAGTAGGAGATACATGTCACAACACTCTCTCAAACTGTTCGACATATCGCTACCCGCACTACTGTCAAATGTACCAACGCAGTATGAGCTTACCTGCTACCGTCGCCAACCCTTTTTATCCCTACCTGCTGCATCGCGCAGGCGTACAACTGATGGTTTCACACCACCACGTCCTTCAAATTTGCATACCGACCCCGTGCCACATTTTTAAATGTTGATTGCCTTTTTTTTTTTTTTTTATTTGGGAGGTGTAACGACCACCGTGAGCAACTCAGTGGGCTATAAGTAGTTGCCCGTCCTGAATTTAGCACCACTGGTTCCAGGAAAGGGAGAGTCAGTGCCGTAGCACAAACACAACATCCATGCTTCACCGGGATTCGAACTCGGACCCCTTTCGCACAAATGATCAGAAGCCATCGCCTTAGACCACTGCGCCACCGGGGCCGCTTGATTGCCTTGTGACACGTGGGTCTGTATAACTATCCACGTCGCTCGTCAACGAGCATGTGCGTTACCAGATGTGACGTCACGAAACTTTCGGCGCGTATATCTCCGGAATGCGACGACCGATCAGACAACGTTTTTCGGCTTCTTTCTCCACGAGGAACCGTCCGGTAGGTTTATTGTGCGGTCGACTCTGATCACTTTGTATACCAAACGCAATTGAATTATGCGCCCATTAAATTTGTGATAAAATGAATTTGGCATAAGGAGTCAACAACTTTTATACGCGTTTGCACCTTCTGATATGCATTTCATATTCACATGATGAAGTTAAGAAGTATTTTATAACAATGCTTTCGAACGAAGGAGATGCGCCTACTAGGGAAATGCGCGTTACTTCAACGTTACAGCGGTTCAACACTTTTTCTTCGCAGCTAAACCATACAAAATGAAAATGTTTCAATTGTTCTTAAGAATACAAAAATATC
Source organism: Macrothele yani (assembly GCA_039090855.1). Taxonomy (NCBI): domain Eukaryota; kingdom Metazoa; phylum Arthropoda; class Arachnida; order Araneae; family Macrothelidae; genus Macrothele; species Macrothele yani. The sequence continues at coordinate 72,781,840 of CM077011.1, read as the reverse complement.
TACTTTCAGTTTTAATTAAATCAAAGCCCACAATGAATGGCATATCGTCATATTGACACATAAATCAAATTTGAAAGCTAGAAGTATGGAATTATAGTTTAGAGAAAGGATGTTTCAATTTTTATTTAGTTTGAGAGGACTTCATTCTGAGAACTGAAATACCAGATGAAGGCGTTATCCATGATAAACGCTTAACCATCTTGAGGAAACAATCACTCAATGTTTCAAAAACATCAAAGTTTCGGGGCACAAATGCGTTAGAAACATCTTTAATGAACATCTTGCTGGTTTCTAAACTTGAGAATTTGAAACCCTTCACTGTTGGCAAATCATTCTTGCTCATTCAGATTTTCTCCTCACCGAACAATTGTCAGAGGAGTCTTGATTACTTTTACGGTTTCGCATAGATTTTCAACATAATTTTTACAAATGGCAGTGATTTAAAAAACGTGTTGATATGAACAGAATGTCAACCAGGAGCAGAGGGTGCTTTCTCTCTGAGAAAGCAACTCGAATTCGTCTTATTAAAAAAGTAATGGAGAAAAAACATTTTTCGCAAAAACACAACCCTAAATATGGGAATCAAATAATCATAATTACTTACGAAATAATCCAAATAGGACTCTGATTTGTTCAAGTTTACTTTCACCATGTAAAATCATATCAGAACTTCAAAATTATAAGTTCATGTAAAATCATATCAGAACATGAAAATCACAAGTTCATGTAAAAACATATCAGAACTTAAAAATGACATAGCGGTGTAATGAAAATTACAGCGCCATGCAGCAGGAATTCAGCACACATCACCCGATTTCCCTTCCAGTGTCCTACCCGTAACACCACTCGGGACAGCGAGGTTCCCAAAATTACAATATTACGCGGAAAAATTGTTTTTTACTAAACTCGTTTATTTTGCTTTGGTTTCATCTCGCTGGACCTGAAACTAAGGAAAATTACGAATAAAGATACATAAGTAGCGTGAAAGTTAGAATAAAAATAGTAATGTTTCTTACAATAAAATATTTATTATACAGTATTAGGTGTACAAATAATTTTTAAAGCTTTTTTTGTGTGGCGTATACCGCTATTTTACATATCCGACATTCCCCGCGTTGTTGTCATGTGACCGTAACTGGTCCAGAGTATAACATGTGACACAGAAGTTTGCCCAACAGTCAAACGCACTTGCACATCGGTAGGTGAAAGATGGCAAGCGATACTGCATTCGTTACGAATTTCATCAAAGAAAAAGTGCTGCAAAAGCATGTGTATCGATCTGTTCTGTTCTGGGGGAGAATACTGTATCGAAGAGCACGTATGAGTTTCGGTTTAGACAGCTTAAAGCAGGTGATTTTGATGTTAGCGATCACGAACTTAGCGGCGTCCCGCAGAAATTTGCACATTAGGAACTGCAAGCATTGCTACATGAAGATTCGTCTCAAACGCAAAAAGAACTAGCTGAACAACTGGTGGTAACTCAACAAACCATTTCCATTCGTTTACACGCAATGAGAAAGATTCAGAAGGAAGGAAAATGGGTGCCATATGACCTGAGTCGTAAAAACAAGGATGAGCGTGTCACGTAGTGTTTGAATCTGTTGAATAACAACAAAGAAAGTCTTTCCTGTAGAAAAACGTTGAGACTGATGTACAGTGGGTATGGTACGACAATTCCAAAAGCAAAAAATGCTGGGTAGACCTCAGTTAAGCAACGACGTTTACACCGAAACGCAATATTCACTCAAAGAAAGTTCTACTGTGCATCTCTATTATGAGCAATTGGAACAGGGTCAAACTCTTACTACTGATCGCTACGAGCAACAATTGCTGTTGAATCAGGAAATCTTTCGAAAACGTCCATTCACAGGCAAAGAATTGCGTTCCGTGAAATTACTGCATGACAATCCTAGGCAGCATGTTGCGAAATCAGTCAAGGAAACGTTAATGACGCTTGGCTGGGAAGTTTTGGAACACCCAGCTTATAGTCCCGACATAGCTCCTACAGACTATCATTTGTTCCGATCGATGCAACTTGGTTTGTCTGCTGTACGGTCCCGGACATGTGACGAAATGCAAAAATGGGTTGACGACTTTATCGCGTCACACGACGAAGGGTTCTTCATGGCTGGAATCCGGCAGCTGCCCAATCGATGGCGGAAGATGATAGATAATGACGGCGCATATTTTGATTCGTAAAGGTATTGTTGTTTTCCCTCAAATTACACGTTGCGTTGTCTTAAAACGCTTTGAAACTTATTTCTACACCTAATACATCGACTATAGTTTACCTAAGTGTTTGGCTCCGCATCATCATTCGTCCTGGTGATGCGGAGCCAAACGCTCTGAGAAACTATATAAACTATATTAGATCATAATAAACATTTTATTTTGAGATTTATAATAACATTTTGTTGCTGCTATTTTTATTCTATCCTAACACCAAAAGTTTAGTAGTGAGAAATTATATAACGTGAAGGTTTCAGACTAATAAAATTATGCAGATTTTAAATGGGCATTTCAAAACAGCTATGAAAAATTTATTTAGATTTCGAGAAGGACACAAATTAGTGGTACATAGTATAATCGAAGTGTCGAAAAGTTTTTCCTTAATTTCAAACTTACTCTTTTGCGATGTTCTTTAGAAGTTGTCACGTATACTCTAATTTAACTTTCGTTTTTAGTTCCGGACATTTTATGCAAATTTTGATACATTCTCTGTGACGTACTACAGAAGAAAATCACGTGTCAAGACGACGAATCTGCAGTGATACATTCCGTCCGTGTAGCTTAGTTGGGATAGCAACTTACTCCGGAGTGATGGGGAGCGAATTCGATCTTCGTTACGGACAACGTTGTGTTTTCACATCTCCTTAAGCACTTTTTAATCTTAACGGTACAGTTTCTCTCTCGCTGAATGTTTTGGTGGTAGCATGACTTGAGGTCAAATGTTGAATGACGTATATTAACGAGTCTGACAAGAGTGATGTTTACGATGTATCAGTATACCGTTAAATGCCGACGAGATTGTGAGACCGATGTAAGTTTTTTGGAGAGAGATTGTTTAGTGAGCTCAGGTTGCATCAATATATATCGTATAGTTAGAATGTGATGTTGAATATTAAGTTTGCTTTATCGTTGAAATCTCAAACTGTTATCCAGTTAACGTATGTGACTTTGATAATATTTGGTGTTTGGAGTATTAGATTACACTGATATTGAAGCAACCATCGATTAAGTACGATTGAAGTGATTTTGGCACTTGATGTTGTGCTGTCATTTAAAGCGACTGCAGTGGACTAAGTAAACAAGTAAACTACTTTAAGTTCTAGACCATTTATTTAGCTAGCCGTTAGTTCTGTCCAGTGCTTACTAAAAAAGCGCATCCTGAAAGTAATGTCTCGTCCCTCATAAGATTTTTATTTTTAGCACCAATAACCTGAAACTTGGTGGCAAAATACTTGGACGTATTGTTAATAATGCTAGTCTATTCCAACTATTGTCCATCACTTTCTATGCATTTGCACCATCTTTGAACCTATAGGTAAAATCAATTTTGGAAAAATTCCTGGAACTGTCATTTCATCCATGAGTTCACAGCCAGTTTAACATCTGTCACATCATCCAAACGTTCCCCACGAAGGTTGTTTTTCATGGGGGCAAACAGAGAAAAGTCTGGGGGAGCCAAATCAGGACTGTATGAGGTTTGGGGAGTCACCGTTCACCCCATTATGGCAGTATCCTGTGAAGTCTCTATTGAGGTGTGGGGACGTGCGTTATCATGGTGTAAAACAACACTATAAAGTGGAATGTCACGTCCTTTCCTTCTGATAGCTTCCTTTAGCTTCTTCAATGTCTGCACATAATGAACACTATTTATTGTTGCAGCTCCTGGATGGTGACATATCGATCAGCTATGATGAGGTCTTTCACTCGCTGCCTGTTCTCACCCGTCACTGCAGTTGCGGGCCTTCCACTCCATTGTTTTTCCAACACTGAACATTCTCCTTCTAGAAAATTCTTTATCCATCTTCGGACATTACTGATATCAATTATAGCAGCTTCATACACCGCCAGTAATCTTTTGTGGATTTCTGGTGCCTCATATCCTTCTTTTTCCCGGAATTCAATTACAGCTCGCTGCTTTTCTCTGTCACTCATGATCTTTATATCCGATTCTTAAAAAGCCGCCCCGGTGTCGCAGTGGTCTAAGCGCTAGCTTATGACCATCCATCCGAGAAGGATCCGGGTTTGAATCCCGGTGGGTCACGGATGTTTTGTTTGTCTTACGGCCCTGGCTCTCTCCCTTCCCTGGAACTAGTGCCCCTAAATTAGGGACTGGTGACAGCTTAAAGTTTATTGATTTGCTCACGGTGGTCGTTAAACCTCCAATCAAAAAAATATTCCGAAAAAAATTGTTCCCTCATTGTTACATATCGTACATGCCAGTGCAGTTTCATTAAAATCCCTTAAAAATTTCAATGGTTATTAAGGAGGAGGCATTACTTTCAGGATGATCCTGGTAAATTATGTGTTACACCCTTTAAACTATCAGGAGAAAGATAGCTTAATCTGGTACGTACAGTATTTACATGGAAGTAATGCAAGTGTTTTGGTGCAACACAGACAATTAACTGGTGTCTACAACCAAATACACTAAAATGTTATTAAGTCTATTATAGATCCCTGGATTGCTGCAAGTTCCGCCCAGTGTTTAGGTATTCTGACTTCTGGTATTGGACTCACACCTTATCCGACATGGACATCAATATGTCGTGTAGACATCCAAGATACGGCAATCCTTCACATTTGGGCTTTGTACTTATATTTGATGGATTCATATTCGCAGAAGTGTTTTGACGGATATGGCTAGAGCAAGTCACTTAATCAAAAAATGCAAAATTACATTTTTTAACAAAGCGAGCTACCCTCATTACTTTCTCACTGGAATTGATATGAACAATGGCTATGAACAGCACATGCAGCGGATTTTATAAATCATGTTGTACTTGATTACTCTATCACATGGATTTTGGATTTCCGATAGAAGGGTGTATTACTTAGCCTTTCACAGAAAGATTTCTGGAATGTTTTGAAAACCGATTTACTTTTTTCGACAGTCTTTTCCCTTAAATGAAAATTAACACTGGCATGATTCACTAGGTTTTGTAGCTCGTTCAAGTAAAATTCGGAAGATTTTGCCTCAAACCGTTTGCTCAATCATTTATCACATTACTGTTATTATAAAGTTTTGCCCTTAGAGGACATATTTGTGATCTAAAACGAGTCCGATGGCGCCAAATCCTGTGCCGGAGATTCCAACTGCAAATATTGGGTTGGAAAGAAAGTAATGTCTGCAAATGCAAAACAACAGAAAAGTGCTAATTACCGTACATACTAGTACAAATCAGTCCAAACTTTAGTCCCCATCGTTCGCCATGATCTGCTCTCGTCATCTAGGCAGCTGTTAGATACCATCTCTGTAGAATTGTGGCGTCTTAGATGCAAAGAAGTGAGCAAGTGCGCGTTCTATATCGTCCCAGTTGGTGAACCGCTGTCTGTCTAGGAAATGCTGCAACGACAGGAAAATATGATGATCGCTCAGGCCAATGTCCGGAGAGCAGGCTGGATGTGGCAGAAGCTCCCAGTCCAGGTCCCTGATCTTGCGAGAGGTCACCCGTGCCTTGTTCCGTCTTACTCTAGGAGGACTGGTCATTTGACGTGAGCGATGCATACTGAGCGTCGAGATGGCGTGTGTATGCAGTGACGCTCTGTAGGCAGTGCACATCGGGGGTGATTTTGGTATTGTCCGGCAACAGCTCAAAAAACACGGCACTTCGCATATCCCACCAAACAGACAGCAGGACCTTACGTGGGTGCAAGGAAGATTTGGGGGTCTGCATGATCTTCAGTTCGGGTCCAACCACTGTTTCCGGGCGCTGACATTGTCATGCAGGACCCATTTTTCGCCACCTGTCACAACGCGGTCGAAGAACGGTTCAACTTTGTCACGTGCAAGCAGGGAAACGCATGCACTCATGCGATTTGCTTTCTGCTCAACTTTAAGTTGGTGAGGTACCAAAACTTCCCTCTCTTGTGCAGCTTCCTATGCTCGTGTGGTTAGTCCGCTGCTGTTTGACCAACTCCTGTGTGGTCACACGTGGATCGGTCTCCACTTAGGTCTTCAGGATCTCCATATCCACTGCCACGGGTCTTCTGGCTTTAGGGCGGTCTGGCATGTATAAATTTTCCTCTCGAATCCATTTGAATCAACGACAGTACTGACGGCGTGATATGGCATTGGGGTACACTGTGGGGTAATGCTCCTTGCAGTACTTGCTAAGGTGCTGCCACGACGAAACTCATACAGCATGCAATGGCGGATGTACTCCTTGTCCATTTGCATGATGGCTGGCGTTTACACTCTTCGCCTTTTGACGGCTAATTGCAACTGACTTAACTACCTAACCAATGATGTTATGATTGTGGGCTGTGAAATCTCAGTGGACAATGTGCGCCGTGTCCGGGGCTTCGACATCGGAAACCTCGCGTTCGGGCAAAACATTTTTTCTAACCCAATATATATATAAAGATTGAAACTAGAAAGGAATGTTAAATTAGTGTTATACGTCACACAAAATATAATTTCCTAAACCCTAAATTTTCTGTAATCACACAGGAAGTGTAGCACATATTAGTAATATTTTCTTTCACGAAAACTTTCGCAGTCTACGTTTACATTGGGCTGAAATCTTTTCAACATCCTTTCGTATATTTGAGATTATTTTGTGGAACTGTTTTCGTTCGAATAAACGGTACTGTGCAGTACATCTAAAACTGAGTTTTGCATTTGCCCGGAAGAACTTATATAAACCGGCTGAAGTATTATTTCGTCTGCTGTGCCTGTGTCATATATATCAAGACTGACCTGGACGAGAAAGGAGAGTGGGAGGTCGAACATGAAGGATTATTTCCTCTTACATAATGGTATTTCTTTTGATTAAATGCCATTAATTGCAATCTATAGCCACAGTCTTCAAGACTGCGAAGATAAGTCCAAGCTGTGAAAAAAAATAGAAAAAGAAAGGTAAAGTGAACAAGAAAGAGAGAATAGAAACGTTCATAATCTTTGCGATTGCGGGCGATTAATCAAAATCGGGGAGAAAAAAGGATTTTCATGGTGGAGGAAATAATCCATCATATCTGACCTTTCACTCTTTCAAATATAGTTATGATATGATGCTTATGAGCGTTTAAGGGTAGGAGTAAGAATTTCTTCTCCGCAGTTCCATAACACCAGATTACTGCTTCTGCGTACAAGAGAGATGTGGATTCTGAGAAAAGATTAAACAGGTCTCATCATGGGTGTGATTTTGATGAGTTGCTTTAGTAACCCTTTACCCTGCTGTTCTGTTCAAATTTACTATTTACTACACACCTGTAATGTTCGATTCAATACGACCCATATCAGAAAAGTATCATTTCTAGGAGTAAAAAACGCTGCCTTAAGCTTTATTACAATAAACTTCATTTAGTGTGAATATATAAAATATTGAAAAAATAATAATATAAAACATGTAAAAAAGCGTCCTAACTAAACACAAATAACTTTTGAAAAATTGCTATGTACATCTTAGGATCTTACCTTTGATTTTCATTTGCAGTTTGGATAATAACAAGATATGTGTGACTTACAAATGTGTGTTTTACAATTACAGCACAATATATTTGTTTTGTTGTCATTACTTGATGAACAGAATTTGCACTGTGCACGTTTAATACCCACTGAGAAATTCACATCAAATCCTGAAGCTGCGTTTTGACTTTTACCCCGTATTCTATGTTACGCGACTTTTCAATTATTTGAAGATATTGCCTCAATTGCATGTGTGGAGTAATAAGTGATTTCTCCAATTCCTTCAAAAATATCTTCCTTTTAGTCAGTTTGATTTCATTTCATTTGGTACCTATTGTAGTCCATAGAACAAACACTATGTAAGCACAACTGTTAAGCATGTTATACTCAAAAATTGTTAAGCATGTTGTACTCAAAAATTGATCAAAAGTATCCACAGCTCATTTACTTGCATTGTGATCTAATATCATTTGTGATTTACTGTCAGCTTTACTACTAATTGCGTTTCCATATGCAATGTACTTATAAATATAACGTTCTTGTTACTCGTTTGAGATGTAGTTTACGACTGTTGTATCCCTTATGAAATAAAAAGATGATCTATGCACGTCTTTGTTTGTAATTTGTTCAGGAAGTTCGGGTTTGTATTTCTTATGGCCCCAAGCATAGTCATCTTCCGTTGTAGAAGAGGTTGACCCAAATTGTATGAAATGACAAAGTTATCACATGTAAGATAGCGCTCCCTAATTTCATATGTAAAGTCACATACTACTTATAACGAAGTAAATTTCTCCGTCATTTTTGGTCTACTCCGGGATTCGAACCCGGATCCCCTCATTCCGGAATAAGTCACTCTACCAATTGAGCTACGCAGACCTTTGTTCTGACTACTATCTGCCTTTATGTCGTGTGCGTCCTGCTGGCAGGTACGTCACATCTCCCCCCCCCCCGAAAGAGGGCCGGGAGCATGGCCCACGGGTCAGCCGTGACCATGAATCGTTGCAGGCAGCCATCCGCTGTAGAACGTGCACTCGAGAACTCCCAGTCCATCTAGTGTGTGGAATGCAACATCAAACATTTTTATTTTTCGAAGCGCTGGAGATGGGATTCTCTGATTTTTCCTATCTCGCGGTGTGGAAATAACATCACACCATTGCGAGATTTTGAACGGTCGGGTCGTCCGGATAGTTCGGGCGTCATTATAACGAAGTAAATTTCTCCGTCATTTTTGGTCTACGCCGGGATCCGAACCCGGATCCCCTCATTCCGGAATAAGTCACTCTACCAATTGAGCTACGCGGACGTTTGTTCTGACTACTATCTGCCTTTATGTCGTGTGCGTCCTGCTGGCAGGTACGTCACATACTCGCAAACTCCAATTTTTCTCTGCCCTTGATTCTCGTTCTTTTCTAGTAAAAATTTGTGTCTTCAGAACATTCAAAGTTTTACACTCATATTAAGACCATATTTTAATTCCATACTTATCTGGTTTACTGGGAATATACTGTCTGAAAGGGCATCGTCCACGAAATACAACCAATTGTTAATCTACAGTAACATTTTCATCAGGATAGTATAATTTTGGAATAATTTCTATCCAGTTCTTCCGGATTTCCTGCACAGCAGCAAGTTATCCATGCACCTTCTTTCTTGATGAGTGGATTTATTATCGAAACGAATAACTCGAGATATGGTGCGAGATGCTTCGAGTGACATTGTTGCAAGAAATATGTTACGACCAGTTTCTTTATCCCAGACTTTTTGTTGATCATCCGTTATGATTTGTAAACTCCAGCTGATAATAATAATCCAAGGTATGCTTGAAAAGTGACACCCTACATTTCCCATTGCGTTTTATATAATTCTTTCCCCTACAATATTTATCATTTTTATTATTTCATTTTTAAGTGTAAAATTGTATACAGTCTCGAATAAATATAGAAATAAATGCAAATCGTTTTAGGAGAGCAATTGCATACTATTTAACAAAAAAATCATGAACGGCCATAAAAATATATCCATGCATTATTTTTTTTATGAACAAATGAAAAAAAAAAACTCGGGTTAAACAGACCCGAACAGAACAGCAGCGTTAACTTCAAATTATACAGATAGAGCTTATTAAATCTGCGTGCCGTTGATAAGCTTCGCTTTCAAAACTAGTTATACTGAATTGTACTGCTCTCGACAGTTACTATTTGACTGTCTGGAGATTCTTCGAGAGCCTAGTGCAAAAATTTAATATTAGATTTGGGCGCTTTTGTTCGAAAACTGGGAAATCTTGGATTTGTTTTTTGTTTTTTGTCTCTACAATACATCTGATTTGATAAATAAATACGTGACACTTCTGTCTCTAAATATCTTAATATATTTATTTAATTTTTAGTGAGTAAGAATTATTACATGCACATCTGAATGCTTTCGATAAACGTACACAGACATGAAGATGCTGGATGTTCATGATAAATTTAATTTAATAATGAAATTATGGTTCCCAGATAAAAGAATCAATATAACTAGCATAAGGTACTGCACTGGGTAGCTTTTAACAAATATATTTTATATCTACAAGCTTCTCATAGATATATTTCCTGCGCATTTATTGAATTATCAGCTTTTGGCATTAACGTTATCTTCCTTACATTTTCTTTCCACGGTCGAACTGTAGGCATTATTGTGACCACCAGCTAATATCCAGAGTAAAGGCCGTGTGCAGCGCGGACAGCAGCTAGACGGGTTGGGAGTGACTCAATAATGTGCTGGAAGGTGTTCACAATTATGTGGTGCCGTGCTGACTGCATTGCATCTGACAGCTGCTAGAGAGTGCGCGGTAGAGGATCCTTATCCAACACGATCGAAGTGGTTTCACAGGTGGTTCTTCAAAGTTTTTCCCTGGCTCCCTAATTCCCCAGACGTGATTGGATTTACGTCTAAAGATTTAGGGGGCCAGGGAACCACTTTGAAGTCTTCATCGTGCTACTCAAACCACTCTCGATCATTTCTAGCTGTGTGACACGTCGCATTGTCGTTCTGGAAGATCCCATCAGCCCCAGGGAAGACAATCAGCAAGCATGGGTGTACGTGGTCTGCAAGGATGGATTCATAACGAATTCTGTCCATAGTGCCTTCCACAGGTAGGAGTGGACCCAGAGAATGCCACGGAAACATTTCCCAGACCATAACGCTGCCCTCACCAGCTTCTGCTCTTCCAGAAATGGTTGAAGAGTGTTTGTTCTCCGATGTTTCTCGCCTTATACGCCAACATCCATCCGTTTGAGAAAACGCCACTCATCGTAGAAAGCAATCCTTTGCCAATCAGCGGAGATCCAATTACGATACTGCCGTGGAAATGTAAGCCTTTTCTGCCGATGCACCTCCGTTAGAATAGGGGTAGTGACCATACGCAGCAGGGTTCGCTGAACTGTCGTTGTAGACACACTTCCGGAAGACCCATGGTTCATTCGGCCAGTGAGTTGCTCCACGGTAGCGTGTCGATTGGCCTTCACGCACTTTCGAAACCGACGTTCACCTTTCACATCAATGGCACGTGCTGCTCCGCAGTTTCCTCGACGCCTATTCCCAATGGTGCCACTTCTCCGATCACGATACACTTTAGCCACAGCAGCGCGCGAACAGTTCACAAACTGGGCTGTTTCAGAAATACTGCCACCCTTGTCCCGAAAGCCGATAATCTTCCCTTTTTGCAAATCTGATAAATCGCTCCTTTTATCCATGACAGCAACGAGTGATGTGTTTTCAGAATGCCTACAGAACACCTTATATACCCTCCAAGCCAGCTCAGCCGCCCCGGTGGCGCAGTGGTCTAAGGCGATGGCCTCTGATCATTCGTCCGAAAGGGGTCCGGGTTCGAATCCCGGTGAGGCATGGATGTTGTGTTTGTCTTACGGCACTGGCTCTCTCCCTTCCCTGGAACCAGTGACCCTAAATTAGGGACGGGCGACTGCTTATAGCCCATTGAGTTGCTCACGGTGGTCGTTAAACCTCCAATCAAAAAAAAAAAAAAAAAAAAAAAAAAGCCAGCTCACGACAGGTGCCTTCTTTCATTGACTACTCGCTGTTGACGTCAAAAGTAGGAGGTGGTAACAATAATGTGACTCGACTGTGTATATACCTTCTTGTTGATTTTATGCAGTGGAAATATATTGGTATATTGAAGAATTTATGGCTAGGTAAAAGCTTATTACAAGAAGGATGATGGGAATTTATTCTGCTTGTGGAATTTTCGACACAGAGACCTGATCGCAAAAGTATATTTTTTTTAAGACCGTAGCGTAGACGAATAAATCTAATTGAATAAAATCTGCGATTTTTATAAACTGTGACAAGGTATTGCTCCTATCTTCAAACAAGCAGGCAATTAAATATTCTCTTTAACTGCATTTTCATAAGGCCTGCTGTTTAGTCTAGTTGAAAACCAGTAAGTTAGCAAACAGCTTTTTCAAAAATTCTGCTAGTCACGCGTGAGCCACTCACTTATTTAAAAAAACAACATAACGTCCCTTGTCATTCATGAGATTTACATCACGTTGAAACCCTCAACAACAGCATTGAAAAGCTGGGCATACAATTCTCTCTTGCTTTGTACATTAGATATAAGCTTCTTACACTCCTACCTTCGCCTTAAGAGTACGATTATTAATTTTTAAGCAGCTCAATGATCCCCACTAGAGCTGGAATCGAGAAGTAGTTGCCCATATCTAGTACAGTGTTTCGGGTTCCAAGTCACGGGAAGAACCAGAACTGTATGACACACACAACTTCCGCGTGATATGCGCTCCCCAGTGTCACAAAGATACCAGATGCCTGACGTTCGACCACGTAAAGCCAAATATTTTCTTGCCCTAAGTTTAATGATCTTTCTAAAACATTTCATCAAACTGTAGCATAGTGGTTGTTTGTAAATGGAGGTTCATAGGGACATTTTCGGTGGTCTACGGGAACGATGTTCAAAGTCACTTCATGTGTGCATGCGCCGTTGCACGAATACGAATTACAATCCACCTGTTCACGTCGCTCTCTCTCTCTCTCTCATTGTACGTATATTTTGTTTAACACCGACAAATCCATATGTATGGTAGATTTAATAAATAATGATGTATAAGGTGTATTACTAACAGTAAATATTACTGCATTATATAAAATTTGTTAGAAATAAACACACAAATTTCAAACCAAAGCATTAATTGTCTGCTCTTTTTAATCATGTTTCAAGAAGGATGTAGTCCGCGAGCATTTTCTGAGTAGTTTGATAGACCACGGACAAGTTGAAGGCCGCTGCACTAGCATCTACTTGTAACAAAGCAATATGATTAGAGATCCGTCAGTACTATTAATCGGTCTTATAAATAATTCTGTTATATAATAAAAAACTTAAAGACCTACCAAAAAGAATTTCTGTAGCCTAATGAACATACTTACAATTTTTGGCCACACCTGGCCCTCGTAAATATAATCTGACTTACCGACAACTTGCGATAGCAATAAAAAAAAAAAAAAAATGTAGCCTTGAAGATTTTTTTATTTCTATTAATTCCTATGCTAATGTCAGCTACTCATCATTAATTAACGTCTGCAGAGCAAATATTAATATTGTACTGTGATGTGTTTCATTGATTAAATGGATTGACCAAATTTCTTGAAAAAATGTTGTCTCTCATCACCGGATGTTTTTGACAGGGAAACTCACTGTTTATCGATTTCACCTTACTCGAATCTCACATTCCCCAATATCATGATGCCTCCCTCAGTTGTTACTCAACTTAATAACTTACAGTTTTTTTCCTGGAAGCAATGGTCTTGAATTAGGGAAGGGTAACTGCTTATCGCTCTTCGAGTGTTTCGCGGTAGTAATTAAGACCCCAAAACAAAACTAAAAAAAATGACAAAGGACCTGTCACAATAAAGCAAAATACTCGGAAAAAAGCAGTTCCTACGCAAATCGGTAGTTCAAAGTGTCATGTCTGTAAACGGTAAATGATTGAACGTGCACCGACTCTATGTTCAGCAACAGTGCGACAGCTCCCAGTGACCAATTGTAGGAGAAACGATTGCTTTTACACATGCAAGCCAAATAATTAGAATTAGAAACTTTTATTTAATACCGGGTTGGATCTCCTTTATCCAGAATTATAGCACATATGCAGTATGGCATAGATTGCACAAGGTGCTGGAGTTCATCAGTCTTTTACTGGCTCAAATTTGACGGAAGAGGACTTTTTTCCCTTATTTGTGTTTTCTAACATGTCCCATACATTATCAATGGGGTTTAGATCCGGGCTCTGTGCTGGACAGGGAAAATGGTGGAAGTTGCTGCCATGCTCGCTGAACCACTTTCTGAACACATTTGGCGAGATGGATAGTAGCATTGTCGTCCAAGAGACAATCGTCACCTTTTGGATAAAATGTCAACTTTGTGGGATAGAACTGATCGGCAAAAATATTCAAATAATCCTTCGGAGAACACCCGACCTTCCAGCGATGTCAAGGGACCTACTCCGTACCAACAGAACGTGCCCCACACCATACTACGACCTCCAAAATCTTGAACTGTGTTTACAAGGCAAGCGTATTTCATTGGAGCTCCCACCAAAATTTCTGCTTCCGTCAGCAGAGAACAAAGTGTACCGCGCCTCATCGGACCACATGACTTTTTCAGTATTTTGCGGTGTTCCCAACACTATTGCAGGCGAATTTTCCGGTTCTTTGTAGAAATAAGTAGTTTCCATATAAGCATGCGCTTGCCAGTACCGAACATTCTCAAATCTTTGGCCATATTTCGCTGAGTTATAGGTCGGGAATAGCCTTTGTTGAATGCTTTGGGGAGTTGTTGCGCACAGGAAGTCATCTTTGCCCGTATAAACCTTCTCAGTCGACCGCGATCTCGTTACTGACAGATTTTCGTCGGTGCACAGTTTCGTCTCTTAAAAGAGCAATGTGGCCTATTTTCCCACTGATTTAAGATCCGGAATATCTCACCTTTTTGAGAAATTTGCCCACTCAGCTGTTTTCAAAATCGTCGCTCCAGCCAAATGGGCATCCACAATAAGCCCTTTATCGCACTCAGAAAGTTCCTTTGTTTTACCTGTAATGATTAATACTGTCGTCGATTATCTACGAGCACCATTCTTAAATTGTTGTTTAGATCACGTGTTGACGCACGTGACAACGTATTTTGGATATACCTTGCGTAAGTGACTTAGGGACATCTGCATAAACGTTTCTAATTCAGTGGCAGGTGTGAGTGTACAAAAGATTGAGCTATCTTTTGTACACTCACACCTACTGTATATGGACATCAAAATGACTTTGAGATAGGTTCCTCGAGAGAGTGGATGGTCAACTCACTGTATAGAGGAACATGTGGGTCGCGAGAATCCTTCGATGCTGGCAACACTGGTTGTGAAGGCGAACACACTCCTCAGCTTATCAGGCTGGACATCGGACGATGCACCACGGACGGAACGTTTGACCTCTCTACTAGCATTCACAAGCAAAGAGGGGAAGCTTGTCAAAAGAAACTTCATTACACAATGAACCATTTATTGTCTGCTGGATGTGTGAGGATTTCGTGTTTTGCGCACATTTTGTTGCCTAGCACGGGCCGAATCCCACCATTGCCAGCTTTTGGAGTAAAGCCACGCTCGAGTCAACTGTAATATACTGTGGTGTCTTGTGGTCTGAAGGGATGAATTCCGCATCTGCATATGATCGGATGATAGCCGTATCCACGTGTGGAGGGGACAAAATAAGCGCATTTATCTCAAAGACATTATCGAACGGTATACGGCACGAACACCAGGCGTCCAGATCTTAGGTGTGGTCAGCTACGAAATCTCCGGTGTATTTCACAGGTAATTTGAGAAATTCGTGAAGTTGTAGAAATTATGGATCCCATAGCAATCATCTTCATAACAGCGACACTTGGCGTCATGTTTTTGCAACATAATACTCGTCTACAATAATCGAGGTGTCTCCCGCGAATGACAGTGAGATATCGACTTAGTGTCCTGGCCTGTGGTATATGTCTAATAGGTAATGCCTTGGACACCAATCCCACAGACTGCAGCCTCCATACAAGATATCGACTTAGTGTCCTGGCCTGTGGTATATGTCTAATAGGAAATGCGTTGGACACCAATCCCACAGACTGCAGCCTCCATGCAAGATATCGACTTAGTGTCCTGGCCTGTGGTATATGTCTAATAGGAAATGCGTTGGACACCAATCCCACAGACTGCAGCCTCCATGCAAGATATCGACTTAGTGTCCTGGCCTGTGGTATATGTCTAATAGGAAATGCGTTGGACACCAATCCCACAGACTATAGCCTCCATACAAGATATCGACTTAGTGTCCTGGCCTGTGGTATATGTCTAATAGGAAATGCGTTGGACACCAATCCCACAGACTGCAGCCTCCATACAAGATATCGACTTAGTGTCCTGGCCTGTGGTATAGATATCGACTTAGTGTCCTGGCCTGTGGTATAGATATCGACTTAGTGTCCTGGCTTGTGGTATAGATATCGACTTAGTGTCCTGGCCTGTGGTATAGATATCGACTTAGTGTCCTGGCTTGTGGTATAGATATCGACTTAGTGTCCTGGCATGTGGTATATGTCTAATAGGACATGCGTTGGACACCATTACCACAGATTGCAGCCTCCATGCAAGATATCGACTTAGTGTCCTGGCCTGTGGTATATGTCTAATAGGACATGCGTTGGACACCAATCCCATAGATTGCAGCCTCCATACAAGACCAGATACTGGAGACGTGCTCAGAACTGCCTCAGAATACAATCCGACAGTTCTACAATATTTCTGGACACGTAGGTGATTTACTACAGGAGAGATTTTACGTCCTTCTGGTGTGTCACACAAAACCAAGTGCTTATCGCATTCAGTTGGTTCACTTACTCTTCCTCAAATCCTAAGGAAGGCCTTGGGCTTGTTTCTAATTGACCTACCGTTTCTTCGTGTTGTAATTTCAATTTCACAGAGTGTGTTAGTTTCTGACACTGATTGTTGTGAGCAGAGAGCACAAGAGTTCAGACAAAAATGGGAAAAACACTATTTCTTCCACCATGTTTACTAAGGCCAAACGGTAAGAAAACATATGTAGACCCTACATTATATTAAGTACTGTTGGTGAATTCTAGTGAAATTACGCACTTGGCGTTTCTTCCCAGCTATGGGTCTTGTTTCCTTTCCGTGTATATGAAATTTAATTTCCCCTGTGTGTTTGCTACGTACAAATGCAGTTTGATTGATTTCAGTCAGTTCTGAAGTATCATTAACCATCTGCACCTAATCCTGTCTCTGTTGGAAATGGATAAATAGTCTCATTAAGCAGGGCAAATTACGAAACTTCGCGAAACTTAATTTGATCGCATAACGAAATACTGCGCGAATCCAATTAATAACGAGGAACTATACACCAATTACGTGGAAAATAGTATAACTATATTACTAATCCGAATATACAAGCGTAGGATAAAAATCAGTTTTCCAAACTTTCGCACGTACAACAGATGGCTTTCTTCAAGGAAGATATACAGAAACTGCAATCTGAATAATAGAATCCTTCATCAATTTGAACACAAGGACTTCACTTGGCAATAAATAGACACGAGGCATCACGTAGGTTGTGCACGCGGTATTCTAATAGGAAAAAGGCGTTACTTGAAAAACTGGTTCCAAATTAATGGCAACTACAGAGAGACGGTATCACTGCAAGTGTTATTGTTGATAATGATCTCCATGTTTTCTCGAATAGCTGTAAATTTAGTGGTAGAGTAGGTAGCTACTTTCTTTATATCATCCCGTATAGAAGTAACGAATTTGATCCAGAGGAGTCAAACTCAAGTCCACTACTGCTGTCTGAGATGATATAAATAAATTGCTACCTACTCTACCCCTAAATTTACAGCTATTCGAGAAACCTTGGAGATCATTACCAACATTAACACTTGCAATGATACCATCTCTCTGGAATTGCCACGAATTTGGAACCAGTTTTTCAAATAAAGCCATTTCCTACCCCGTGTGCAATCTGCGTGATGCCTCGTGTTTTTAAATGAGTATTAATTCGTATCTATTTATTTTCAAGTCAAGTCATCGCGTTCAAGTTGTTGAATCGTTCTATTATTCAGATTGCAGTTTCTGTCTATCTTCCTTGAGAAAGCCATTTGCTGAATGTGCAAAAGCTTGGAAAACTCATATTTGTTTTGCCTGAATCCTTCATATTTCGCTGTCTTAAATATTTCAAACTGTTCCACGAAATTCCCATGTTTCACTTGAAAAGTTTTATGTAGAAAAGAATCAATTCAGTATCCGACAATGTGTAATTCTGAATTTTATTTGGGAGATGAATTTGATTGCATGACATTTGATAAAGTCTGACCGTCTTTAATCAATTCGTGTGTCATATCAAATTCTCTATCAAAATATGTAATATATTTCGAAAAATTTAAGAAAGTAATCAAGAATTTAAAATTAAAAAGCACTTTAACCAGATGTACTCCACATTTTTCTGTTACAATGAACATAAATAATTCCTGAAGTTAGACTGAGAAAAAACACAGGCAGTATAAGCAACAGAATTTTAAAAAGTAAAAAAAAAACTATCTTGTTAGAATATGTGTTAGTGGTTGATGTTTCGAGAATAAAATATTTTCCTCACATCGTGAATGGAGATTTGTTTTTCCTAATTAAATGTGCAGGAACAGAAAAAGACACTACATTTACCCAATTCCTATGTTTTTCTTTGTGAAAATGTACCTTTGATGTACATCTTTTCTTCTTCAGTAAAACAGAGGAATTTGGAAGAGTGCGTCTTTCACTGCGTATCTTTCACACTAGCAGCAAGCAGCAGGCGAATGAAAGAGAAAATATTTTGCGTAATAGGATTCAGCCTCAGGTATTTTAGCGATTTTCGATAAAAATGAGTTCATTTCTGAAAGTTCTGCTTCCTCTCAGAGGATTATTTTGATGCACTCTTTATGAAGCAGGACTCGCACCGTTTTTTCCGCTGGGGAACGCGGGTGTCAAGAAGAAGAATACTTTTTGAATCAACATCTTAAGAAGCCATGTTGTGACACTCGCTTTCCCTTCTAATGGAAATACTAGAAAGATACTTTGGGTTTTACCATAGGCTTTTGCATCGTCGCTTAAGACATTTTGTTACTCGAGGCGGTGTTTAAAATGTATCTGCGCATTCTGTAACTTCAGATTCCTTTCTGTATCTTCTGGCTCAAGTTACTCAGCGAAGCGCATTTTCGACATAACTCCTTAAATGAGCTTCCGAGATTTTCCACGTGGTCATGATTTCTTCCAGGTTTTGGAGCAGAAGGCTCAGGTGAGCAGAGATATATCGCATTTTAAACCCCAAAATGAAACAGTTTTTAAGGATGTTATCATGAACATTCTTACAGCAGTTGCCATTTTCTATATAAAAATTAAATTAATAGATAAAATTACGTCTTGCATATGATGAAACCGCTTAAATCTGTCACCTCTGCATTCTTCAGTATGAGGCCAAACATCCATAGCCTATAATGTTTTCAATAGTTGAACCTTGTTCATTAATTGATTAGTTAGTGCCACTCTGGGTAACTGATAAAAAACGAAAAAATGACTATGGATTTTAGGCTGTAATGAGCACTTTTTTTTTAATCCTTTCTGACACCAGTAGCGTATTTCAAAGTCATTCATAATCAATGGAACCCGTTAAATAAAAAAATCATAAAAATCAACTGGATTTCTACAATCGATAAAATTTCTAAAAACAGAAACAGCTACTTTCTCCGACTAACAGCTGGAAAGTACATTACGCCGCCCTGGTGGCGCAGTGGTCCAAGCAATGGCTTCTGTTCATTCGTCCAAGACGTGTTCGGTGTCGAATCCCTGTGAGGAATGGATGTTGTGTTTGTCTTACGGCGCTGCCTCTCTCCCTTTCCTGGAGCCAGTGGCCCTAAATAATGGAGGAGTGACTGCTTATAGCCCACTGAGTTGCTCACGGTGGTCGTTAAACCCCCAATCAAAAAAATATATATATTACGAAAATTAACAAATTGTGCACAAAACCTTTCTCGTCGATTAGGAAATATATTAGATACAAAGGGATTTTTAAATTAAACAGTTACTGCAAGAGATATAGATGAAAACTTGATATAGCTTTACCGTAGCAGAAGAATTTTGAATAATGGAGAACTAGGAAATATGCCAAAAGTTATTCCTCATACCAAAACCTATGGTAAGGAAAAATACTTTTTTAAGTACTTCTCCTGGAAGTAGAGATAGATAGAAAAAGGTTTGACATTTACGCTTCTTAGCTGGAAAACTATGCATTATTTAAAGAGGAATACATATTTCCCATTTTACTGTGGCAAAGAGCATACACTAAGAGAAATATATTTTCCAATAGGATTCTTAGAATTAGAGATACAGCTGCAAAGAGAAATGCACACGAACACCACCTAGCGTCTGATCTGTGAACTACAAAACCCCACAATTGCAGACAAAGTGTTTCCCAAGGTAAATGGTATCCGGTGTTAAAATAGTTTTTTAAATTGGATTTTTAGAAGAACCGATATCGAGAAAAAACAGATTAAATACATGTATTTGCACACATTAGAATAAAATTGTGCACTATTCTTGGAACGAAATGCCCACAATTTTGTTTTCGTAGTTACTAGCATCTGACTGAAACAGAATTTTTTAATCAGATTTTTAGACGCACAGATATTTCTGTAAATGTACTGTAAACGAAAGCTTGAACTTATACCCTCGGGCCGTAAACTTGCACGTTAAAAAATTGAAATTACATGCAGAACGTTTCACACTGGAAGCGTTGTTCGACAAAGAAAAAGTTTTCAAAACGGAAGGTTAGAAACAAAGATATTAAGAAAAATAAGATATATACATGTACAGTATATATAGACGCCCTGGCCAGAAAACTATGTATTAATTTGATCAGGGGAAACATAGGAAAGGTTATGTAGAGTCCAGGACTTATCCTGCCTTATCAAATGTTACACCAAATTATGCATAATATGTTGTTGTTGTTTTTTCACAAAGTCCGTAATATCCCACTGTCGCTTTTTGAGCACAAAATCTTCGCTGATATAACAAAAGTTATCTGGTGAAATAAGAGACCTCCTTGCTGCTATTTAGTTCACTATGTTAACAAGGCCGGATTAAGGCATCAGCTTTAGGGGATGCAGCCCATGGGCCTCGGCCGCCTGGGAGGCCTCGAGAAGAAAGAGGAAAAGCCGAAAAAGCACTAAAAAAACCAAGAGAATGGTAGGGAATGATAAGCCTTTGGCCGAAGTCTCTTGTAATATTGGCAGTCGCCGCGTGTGCCTACAGTTAGCGTCTGTTATGCGCCTGTTGCTTGTGATTGGGCCCGACGTGTTAATGAAACGCATTTTGCCAAAGCACTATTACGTTCTAACCTTCCTTAATCAATATCAGCCAGAAATTTGAATAAATATATATCATCATCATCATCATCATTGTCAACCATTATCAATCCACTGCTGGACGAAGGTCTCCCCAAGTTTCCTCCACAACAGTCTGTCTTGTGCCAGTCTCCTCCATGTCATCCCTGCATACTTTCAATTTCATCCACCCATCTCCCATGTGGTCTCCTTCTGGGTCTTTTCCTGTCCCTTGGAATCCAATCTAAAATTTCGGCTGTCCATCGATGATCTGTCCTTCTGGCAGTATGTCCAGCCCATTGCCATTTCAGGGATTTAACTCTGATCATGATGTCTTCCACTCTTGTCATTTTTCGGATCCACGAGTTCCTCTTCTTATCTCTCCTGGTTACACCAAGCATGCACCTCTCCATGCTTCTTTGAGTTGTCTGCAGTCTTTGTATATCTCTTTTAGTTAAGGTCCACGTCTCTGCACCATACGTAAGCACTGGAAGGATGCATTGATCAAAAACTTTTCTTTTAAGACATAATGGCATATTGCTCTTGAAAATTATGCTGTTTCTTCCAAAAGCTCTCCAGGCAAGTTTTGTACGCCGATTAATTTCTTCATCAATGTGACCCTCACTTGATATCAGCTGTCCAAGATAAACGTACGTGTCTGTTATCTCCAGCTTTTCTCCATCAATCAATAAATCTTCATTTCTTGTAAAAGCATTGAACATCACTTTTGTCTTCTGAAAGTTCATTTTTAATCCCACTTCTTTACTCTTGTCAGCAAGTTCCTGGATCATACTCTGCAGCTCTGATGGGGTAGTTGCAAAAATGACTACGTCATCAGCAAAACGAAGGTGGGTTAGATAATCTCCATTAATCTTGATCCCTTTGTTTTCCCAGCTCAGCGACTGAAAAACACCCTCCAATGTGGCATTAAAGAGCTTCGGAGATATGGTGTCACCTTGTCTCACTCCTTTTCCAATTTTTATGTGTGTTGTATTTTCAAACAGCCGAATCTTTGCACTTGCATTTTCATAGATGTTATTAATAATATTAATGTATGCATCTTCAATACCGCATGTTTTCAGAGCCATTGTAACTGCTGATGGTTTCACCGAATCAAAGGCTTTTTCATAATCGATAAAAACCATGCACAATGGAAAGTTCATATTCCCTCGCTCTTTCAATTAGTTCTCTCAGTACGTGGATATGATCTATTGTACTGTAGCCACTCCTGAATCCAGCTTGTTCTCTCGGTTGAGCCATGTCCAGTGTTACCTTCAAGCGGTGTGAAAGAACTTTAGTGAAGATTTTATAAACTACTGATAGGAGGCTAATAGGTCTGTAGTTTCCGAGATCCTCAATGTCACCTTTCTTATGTAGCAGGATCATTGTAGCGGTGTTCCAATCCTCAGGAATCTTTCCTTCATTAAGGCATCGAGTGAAAATTTGGGCGAGTACTGTTTCGATTTCTCCACTTGCTTCTTGTATGATGTCTACAGTAATTCCATCTTCTCCTGGAGCTTTTCCCCGCTTCATGTTCTTGATTGCATGTGCAACTTCTGCTGGAAGGACTGGAGGAACTCTGGTATTGGTATCTTTCATGATGTCTGGAGTGCATGTATCATCCCTTTCATATAATTTGGAGTAGAAATCTTTCACTCTTGTCAAAATTTCGCCTCTATTTCTTGTTACAGAACCATCTTCTTTTCTCAGTGCCATAATCTGTTTTCTTCCCTTACTGAGATGCCCCTTTGCTATCTTTAGGCTTTGGTTCTTTTCAATTGCTTTCCTCACTAGTTCACAGTTGAATTTTCTTACGTCTTCAGTGATACTTTTTCTTACTGTCTTGCATAGCTCTATATATTCCACTTTGGAAGTCACATCTTCTTTAGTTGTCCTCATCTCTCTTCTTTTTTGCATCAACATTTTCGTTTTCCTGATAATTTGTTTACATGCAACTTGTTCTTGAGCCAGCTAATTTTGTTGCTGTTTCCATAAGAGCTTTGGTTACTTTTCTGTTAACTTCAGAGATGTCCACTTCTTCCGATGTTAGGCCTTCTAAAGCAGAGAACCTGTTCTTCAGTTCCAACTTGAAGGTATTATGGTGTTTTTTAAGGTTGGTTATGTCAATAGATTTTGTTTGTCTTATGAGCTTGCCACGTTCAAGTTTGGTGTTGAGGTGCATCTTACATCTCACCAATCTATGGTCACTACCTGTGTTGAACTTGTTTAGCACACTGCAGTCTTCTATGACGAATTTTTTGTTACACATAATAAAATCAATTTCACTTGTCGTCCCATTTGGATGTCTCCATGTCCATTTCCTGTGTGGCTTTTTCTTGAAGAAGGAGTTCAAGATGAAAAACCCTTCTGCCTCTGCAAACTCAACGAGAGTATTTCCACGCTGGTTTCTGTTGCCGTGACCGAATTTACCTACTGAAGTTTCATTCTGTTGCCGTTGCCCTATTTTTGCATTGAAATCTCCCATAATTATTTTCAAGTGCTGCTTACCTTTATTATTTAGATGACAAATTTCCTCATAAAATTCTTCAATTTCTTCTTCAGGATGACTTGTGGTGGGTGCATAAGTTTGAATAATCTGAGCCTGGTATCTTTTCGAGAGTTGGATAACAAGTCGTGCAGCTCTGTCAGAGGAACTTTCAACTTCTACAACTTTATCCTTCAGTTTCTTGTTTATTATAAATCCAACACCACTAGTTCTGCCAGTATCTGTCCCACGATAGTAGAAGAGATGTCCACTTTTCAGTTCGATGAGATCTTCTCCCTTTCTCCTTACCTCACTTAGCCCCACGATGTCCCACTTGATCCTTTGTAGTTCCTCTTCCAATTCAAGAAGCCTTGAATCAGAAGATAGGGAGCGTCCGTTGTACGTAGCCAAGGTCAGCATCAGATGGCAGCCTAGTCCGGTCCTCCGGGGATTCTTAGCACCCTCTGCCTTCATGTCGCACTGGCCGCTGCCTTGGCCAGGTACATTCCAGCTGCCGGAGACTGAGGGCCAAGATTTAAGTTGTGGAATCATTTTGGAGGGGTTTGGCCATAACTCACCACGCTGGCCAAGCGGGTTGGTGAGTGTGGGATAGAATTTCCTCTAATCCCGATGGTATAGTTATACCGCTATTGGCGGTCGCCAGAGCCCCTTTAGTGGGAACAGGATGTACCACGAGAAGGCGGGGTTGACATTTGTCAAGGAGAGGCTGTGATGTTACGCATCACCTGACCTTACATCCCAAATATATATATATATATATATATATATATAAATGTACTTAAAGAAGTTAAATTAACATTTACCAATTGTTTCACCCTTTCCGATTAATTATGTCGGAGAAGAAGAGGTTTCAGAATGGAGCAAGCAAGAGAAAAAGATAACAGGAAATGATGCGGAAGCATGAAGAACTGCCCAGTCAGTGTCCAAAATAATTTGATCTTTAATTCAAACCCAAGGCGCCGCCCCGGTGGCGCAGTGGTCTAAGCGATGGCTTTTGTAGTATATGCTTTTTGTGTTGCTGTGTTTTTCTTTCATCACCAGGAAGTGTGACTAGTGTTTCTTTCTCGTGATGAGAATGCCGCATGTTTGTTATGTCTTCAGGAGAGATGAGACTGATATTTTGCCGCCCCGGTGGCGCAGTGGTCTAAGCGATGGCCTCTGATCATTCGTCCGAAAGGGGTCCGGGTTCGAATCCCGGTGAGGCATGGATGTTGTGTTTGTCTTACGGCACTGGCTCTCTCCCTTCCCTGGAACCAGTGGTCCTAAATTAGGGACGGGCGACTGCTTATAGCCCATTGAGTTGCTCACGGTGGTCGTGTTAAACCTCCAATCAAAAAAAAAAAAAAAAAAAAAAAGAGACTGATATTTTTCATGTTGTTTTTCCATCATGATTAACTTTCTTGTGCTCAGCTGTGAATGAGACCTTGACCTCGATAGTTCCTGAGATCTCCTGGACCTTGTTTATCCTTCTGTTCTTGCTCGGATTCTCTCCAGTGATCTCCGTGGGTGAGGTCTGTGACTGCACCATCCCTTTTGGTTATCATCTCGTCCTGACTGCTTGATGTTTGCCATCCTTCCTTCACATTCTCATCACCAGTGCTTCTCGAATTCAAGAGTGTCGCATCGTGTTGTGCGTAGTCATCGCTGAACTTTCTGCGTCTTTCTATGATGAGTTCCTTCCTTCACAGTGAAACATAGAGATTTCTACAACGGACTTCTTCTGCGAAGCCGACACCCAACATCAAGCTGGCTTTTTCTCCTTCTTCATCAGTGACTTTTCTACATTTCTTCAACAATTGATCACTTTATGTTTTGTTACGAAATTTGAACATTCCGCGACTGACTTTCACTGACTTTTATGAACAGTCCTATATATGCGACATTCTTTGTTACTTCTGTTAATTGCTTTTCAGGTGAAAATCATGATGGGATCGCCAACGCGCGACGAAAATACTTGTATATATTTTTTTCGACGAAAATACTTGTATACATTTGTTTTTAAAATTGTAAATACTTGTATATATTTGTTTCTCAATAAATACCATTTGAATTCTGATCATTTGTCCGAAAGGGGTCCGGGTTCAAATCCCGGTGAGGCATTGTTGTTGCGTTTGCCTTACGGCACTGTCTCTCTCCCTTCCCTGGAACCAGTGACCTTAAATTAGGGACGGGCGACTGCTTATAGCCCACTGAGTTGCTCATGGTAACCGTTAAACCTTCAATCAAAAAAAAAAAAAAAAAAAAAAAAAAAGACGAAGGCCAGCAGTAGACCAGTAGCCAGAACTAACAAGTGCATCGAATGATAACAAAATAATTAAGGTATTAGTGGTTCACGTTGTCTCTCATAATCCTGCTGCCACAGCGATTGATTCTGAAATTGTTTGTCAGAGAAAAGATAACCTTGCATTTGAATATCAAAATGACATTGGTTTGTGAACGAATGTCATTTTGACAAGCAGGTACTTGTCTTTTGGTGCAAGCAAGGTCCCGTGGAATGCCAGCACCATGATGATGACTTTTCTCTATCCGAATAGAATAATCCGATCAGGGAATAAAATTTTCGCGTTCTTTGATATTCCGAAAACACATAACTGGTGTAACAATTAAAAGAGAATGGTTTGTGTATTCTCCCTGAACATGGTATGTATATTACTTTGCTTACGTTCTCTTTGATGGTATTCAGAGTGCAAAATCATAGTTTTCTAATGGTAGATTTTCAGATTGAAAACATGCCTCTACACGAATTTCATAACTTGAAAACAATTATGGACATAGGACCTCTATGATGACATGGATTTCTAGGGGTAAAGATCTTGGATGAATTTATTCAATATTAAAAATTGAATTCGCAAAGGAAATTGAATTCACAAAGGAAAAAACAAACAGTAGTTTCTTCTATCAAATTTCTTTCATCACGTGGATTAGCTTTTCGTGGCGATATAGAACTCCTCAATTCTCAACAGAACGGCTACTTCCTTGGGATTCTTGAATTAATTGCTGAATATGATCAATTTCTTAGTTCTCATATAGCAAAATATGGTACTCAAGATCGAGGAAAAGCTTCATATTTATCTTCAAAAATATGTAAGGAAATCATAGAGATTATGGGAGACAAAGTATTGAAAACCATTGTAGAAGAAATCAAGGAAGCTGAATACTTTTCCCTAAATGTTGATTCAACACAAGAAAATTCTCGTACTGATCAGCTGACTGTAGTTGTTAGGTATGTCAAACAAATCAGATTATAAAGTTGTTGAACGTTTTCTCAATTACATTCCCATCATACGTCACACTGGAGAAGCTCTTGCCAACATTATCTTGAAATACACTATACTGACAAAAGTCACCGGACACCTAAAAGCGAAACACAACATAGCATTTATTGACATATATTAGTACGGTGTCGGTCCAACTTTGGCCTTAATGCATGCACTGACCCTTCGAGACATGCTTTCGACAAGGTTTTGGAACACAGCGATAGGTATGCGCTTAAATTCAGTACATAATGCTTCCCCTAACTGTTGCTTAGTAGTAGGCCTTGGTTCCAAACTTCTTATGTGGCGCTCTAATTCATCCCACATGTGCTCTATGATATTAAGATCAGGGCTCTGTGCTGATCAGTCCACACATGATACGGAACTATCGTCAAACCACGACGTAACAGTCCTTGCTTTATGGATCGGTGCATTATCTTACTGGTACCAACAAGGCTTGGTTCCATGGTATTGCCACAGAGTTGGTTGGGCATAACTATCCAGAATATCGAGAGAAACGTGCTGGTTAACAAATTTGTCAACGATAACCAATGGGCCGGAACCATACCACGAAAAACACCCCCTCACGAGGACACTGCCAGCTCCAAACTTGACCGTAGGAACAGTAATCTGTGGTCAATAGCGTTCTCCCGGCTGTCGTCACACCCACACACGGCCATCATACTGATGGATCATGTATCTGGATTCATCAGTCCATAGGATCCGTTTCCATTGATCTACGGTCCACGATAAATGTTTTTTACGCCATGCTAAACGACGTGTAGCATTCCGAGTGGAGATGAAAGGCTTATGAGCAGCCGCACGACCACGGTAACTCATGAAATGAAATTTTCTGCGAATGGTTCGTGCACATACCAAGGTTCCAGCATTTTACTCATCTGTGCGCTGAGGTCTTGTGTAGTACGTACTCCGTCGGTTAGCTGTAATGACTCTACGGAGGCTTCGACGTCCTCTATCACTGATTTTCTTTGGTCTGCCGGTACGTTTTGCTGCTTCAGGCACGCCATGCGTCTTCCACTTATTCAGTACATCCAAAACAGTTAACTTGGGTACGTTTAAACGCCTTCTCGGTTTCTCTTATGAACAACCCACTAATACACTGCTGGACAATTGCTAAGGACGGATCATAAACGGCTATATAGCGCATAAAAAAGTAAGTGTCGTTGGATGCCAAGTGAAATAAAATAATGTCAGAATGCCAGGACATTACAAGAAAGACAATTTATTGTGCTCTGAAATCCAGAAGGCTTTGGAACGTGTTCAAGGGACAAACAGGCCATTTTGTGCAGAATACGTAAACGTTAAAAAAATGCAATTACCGTCCGCAGGCGTTCCGGCGGAAGATGTCAATACGGGATATGGCCACCATGGAGAGCGATGCAAGATTCCACACGTCGTGTCATGCTTTGCACAGCATTATCAAGCAGCTGTTGGGGTAATTTATCCCATTCCTCTGTCAGTGCACGGATGAGGGTGTCCTTGTTTATTGGAGGGCATTGGCGACCAGCAAGACTCCTCCCCAAAGCATCCTACACATTTTCAATGGGATTCAGATCTGGGGAACGTGCTGGCCATACGAGGCGTTGAATATCCTCGCTCTCAAGACACTCCTGGACAGCGACTGTTCGATGACATGTTGCGTTGTCGTCCATGAAAATGAATCTATCACCGACAGCACCACGGAACATGCGAACATGAGGTAGCAGAACATCATTAACGTATCGTTGGCCAGTCATAGTCCCAGCTGGAAGCACATAGAGGGACATACGGCCATTGATCATGATGCCAGCCCATACCATGACACTACATGTCGGATATCGGTCCCTTTCCTGTATGTTTGCTGGACAATATGCAGTACCATTATCACGCCAGATCATTTGTCGTCGACAATCAGACGATAGACTGTATCTACTCTCATCTGAGAAGAGGACAGCAGACCAGTCATTATCAGTCCAATTGCGTTGTTGATGGCACCATTGCAAACGGGCGGTACGGTGACGTCTGGACAATGGGATGCACACAACAGGACGGCGGGCGTATAGTCCTCCTTCATGCAAACGTCTGGCGACAGTTTTTTGGGAGATCCGCTTGCTAGTAGCAGCCATAAACTGATTTGCTACCTCACTAGCTGTGCTGCGCCGGTGTCTTTTTGTTGATAGCACTATGTACCGATCTTCTGCAGGTGTCGTACTGCGAACACGACCTCCCCCGTGACGTTTGCTACACTTATTATTTGTTTGAAATGATTTCCAAAGCTTTGAAACAACACTGTGGCTGACGTCGAACTCCCTGGCAACATCTGTTATTTTTCGCCCCTCTTCAATCTTGCCAATTATACAGTTACGCGTAAAATAATCTAAGTGATGTCGGGAAGACATACTGAAAATTGTAGGTTCGTCAATTGATTCTTTCCCTTTCAACTTTGCGTTTGAACAACAACGGTCAATACGCGTCAAATCCTTTATATCTCTTATCAGCGCTATGACGTCACGAACAAGTTCGGCAATCCAAAATTTGCATACGCACAACACGTCTTACTGTATCCCACACTTATGCTAATTTCCACATTTTCCTGCCTTCCATTTTATGGTTGCTATCGTTGTTATTGTCATCCGTCCTTAGCAATTGTCCGGCAGTGTATAACACCCAACAATCTTTCCTTTCTCAAATTCAGTTCTCTCCCGCCGCGACATTTTCACTCAACCTCACAGTGCGATATGATTGCGGTCAGCTGCAAGCTTGTTTTTATACATTTAGCAGATGTACCGCGCATCTTAACAACGCAGCGTATCCGTTCATTATATTTTGAAGGGGTATCCGGTGACTTTTGTCAATATAGTGTACTTTGAACAAATTGGTATTGATGTATCTAATATAAGAGGACATCCTTATGACAACGCATCAAACACGTCAGGATGCTACAAAGGGCTGCAAGCCCATATTACAAATGTGAATCCTTTTGCGTATTATATTCCATGTACTGCACACTCCTTCATTTTAGTTGGTGTATGTTCTGTGAAAAGCTGCTTTTGAGCAATAACATTATTTAGTCTGATACAAAAACTTACAATTTATTTTCTAGTTCCACTCAACGTTGGCCACTAATGCTTCAGTGTTTCAAGGCTGAAAATGGAAGTCCGTATACATTAGTAGTTAAAAGAACATCCGATACTAGATGGTCTGCAAGGGCGGATGCCGTAAAGGTTCAGTCTGAAGAAGCTTTGAGGTTAACACATGTCATGAGGCAAATATTATTCTGAAGCAGCTGTCAAAATTGAAAACAATTCTCTTGGAAGATTTCTGGGCTGTCATACTTGAGAGGTTCAATAAGGTCAACAAATCACTTCAAGCTGAAAGACTGAAGCTTAAAACAGCTATTAAACTTCTTAAATCTCCACTAGATATTTTGATGTCACAGCGAAATCAGTTGGAAGTGTTGGAAAGTAAAGCACAAGATAAAGTTGAAAATGCAAAATACTGTGATGAAGAGAAACGACAACATTTGAAAAGAAAAGGAATCAATTTTGGCAATGCTGATGATGTTGTTTTGCAAGGAAGAGAGAAGTTTAAGGTGGAAACATATATCCCCATCATAGATAACTTATGTTCCGCACTTGCACATCGCGTTAAAGCATACAAAAATATTCACACACTATTTGGTTTCATGGTCGAATTCACAACAATGAGCGATGCAGACATATCAACAGTAGCAGCCAAATTTAGAAGACTTACTCAGATGACATTGACCTGGATTTGTGCCGGAAATTCTTCACTTCAAGAACTTTTTAGCGCAATTTGATGAATTCAGGCAAAATATGAATCTCTAAAGGCTTCTGATATCTACACCCTTGTAGCAAACAATGGATTAACTTCTTCATTCCCTAATGTTGAAATAGCTCTGCGGATTTACATGTGCTTGATGATAACTAATGCGACTGGAGAAAGGAGTTTCTCCAATATAAAACATTTGAAGAATGCATACAGATCGACAATGGCTCAAGACAGACTCAACAGACTTGCTCTTATGTCCACTGAAAATGATATTCTAAAGGAATATAACTTTAGCTGAGTCTGACAATAGACTTGCTCAATAGTTAGATTTTAGTTACCATAAGAGAAAGTCTTACAATTTACCGATGTTTTTTGAGAAATTTGTTTCCAAGAATTTACGCAAAGCAAATGTTTGAATTTTAATTGTTGTTGACTTTGTAAGAATAAATTCAATTTTCTCTTTAACTTCTTTTTGCTTTTGAACATACAGTGATGTAAAAGTCGCTTGACACTAGCAGTTATTCATCTTTTTGATGACCAGAGAAGTAGCAATGGGCGCTCTCCACAAATAACAATAACGACAAAAACAACAACAATAGATGACACTGTCGCATTGCACATAACTTTATATTCAATAAAAATGAGAAAATATAAAGACGTAGTAGTATATTAAAATAAACATTTGTCAAGAGACTTATGCCCAGTCCGATATCACTGGTGGCCTCACAGTACCCGTAGCCCAGGGCCTACAATGCCTTAATCCGGCCCCGGTGTCTGGCCTGAGAACCACAAACCTTGCTTGATGCTTCTGTAACTAGTTTTACACATTGCTTGCTGTGACACGAAGTTGAGTGTTACAGCTATTTAGATACCTTTTTGTTTAAGACCGGAGCAAAGACCAGAGACACCTTTTTGACACATGTTCAGATGATCTTGCTTTTCGTGAGCCAGGACGGCATTCCCATTCCAGATTGTTAACAACAGCTAACAGTTCTTCGTTTGAATTAAGACAATTCTTTCCGTTCGTGCATGACGATCAAAACAATAGAAATTCCGAAAAATTTAGACAATCTTCCAGTTTCAATTTTACCTTTTTTATTCCTTTTCTTTTTTGGGAATTACTTTGAAGGCAGACTTACGTGATAATTCAAGCATGATGGATCTTGTTAACAATGCTGCACGGATGGACCCGTCTTTGGCCTGAGATCCACAAACTTTGCTTGATGCTTCTGTAACTAGTTGCTCACATTTCCATACAGCTTGTGTGTAACACGGAAATCTTGTTATGTCCCAGTCAGGTACACCCCAGATTGTATAAGTGACGAAATAGTGTCGTCCCTGATGTCCTATAAAATGGCGGCGGTTAAAATTTCAGGTGATTGCAGCGATTGCGCTGTCAGATACTTCAAACCAGTCACCAGCTAATGGTGTAGCTCTCAGCTGAATTGTCATCAGCCATGGCGATGTTGAAGTTTGGCTATTACTAGATGTGCTTGGTCCAGGGCAAAAATCTTCTGGGAAATCATCTATTTCAGTTTGAGATGATGTGTTTTCTTCAGTGCACAGAGAGTATCGTGTCGTCGAGCTCAGTTGTAGTCTAGGCACTAGAAGGAAACTCCGAGTCAGAAGTCGCAGCGATTGGCATATAGTGAATTTGTGTTCTTTTCTTTGTTTCCTCTTTAGTTTCGGGTTTCCTGTATATCTACTGGTCGAAGCTTCTTATCACATGCTGTCTTTGGAGATATAGGAACTTCAGCTCAATCGAAGAGACCTTTTTTGATTTCTCACAGTTCAATTAGATGGATATTGGGCAAATACGAGTCACGTTTTTCTGCCAGGAACGCAACCCAGCGTCATACAACACGTGAAAAAAGAAACATCGAAAGGTGACTTAGATTCTTTTTTTAAAACTGTGAAGCTTGTTTTTAAAGTTTGTTTCTGTTTTGTTTCTTTTTTGTCCACTTCCTCGGGTTGTAATATTTATCATGGTAGACCTCAATAAGCAGCACCATTCTATATTCAGATACTCTAGGGATGCATGCTTTATCAAATACAGATTTTATTCTGTTTGCCACAGTCACTCCAACAGATGAAAAGTTGCCGTTCTTATTATTACATTCCAATGCCCGCTTACATATCTCTTTAAAACAGCACCGTATTGCATCCTCGTGTGAAAGCAGTTTACTTGGAACAAGATCTCTTGGATGACCAAATAAACGGCAAATAAATAAATGTCTCGTTATATGTTTATATGCAGCTTTCATAATTAGAAGTTAAGTAATTTAAGTTAGTTAGAGTTAGATGAATATATCAGTGTGCTCCGTCCAAATGCGGACTCTGGAAGGTTAAATGGAACTCGCTATTCACGTTTACGGTTATATACGTTACGGTATTAATACCGATCCCAACCAGGGACCGCAGATTCAGACACACCGACAGGTGGTGCAAACTGGGGAGGTCGTACTCGGTGGACCGTGTAACGACCGTGACTTCCTGGAAGATTTGTTCACGGCGCAAACAATCTATTTGGGTACAAGGCCTTTAATTCATTTTCATTACAAAACAAAACCAACACAGACAAAACAAGACGCATTAAAAAATTAACACATTCGTTTCAACACAGTGTAGGAACAGAATAACGCACATTCAGCGTAAGACATTCAATGGGGCACACAGACCCGGTTCTTTTCGGCTGCTGGAATTAGCCGTAGTCTACGCGGTTGCGCAGTTGGTCCAGTTCTCGCTTAAGACTAGGACAGTCCTGGTCCAAATTGGAGTGAGATCAGTCCAGTTTAAGGTGGAATTTCTCGTT
This sequence comes from Macrothele yani, assembly GCA_039090855.1. Classification (NCBI taxonomy): domain Eukaryota; kingdom Metazoa; phylum Arthropoda; class Arachnida; order Araneae; family Macrothelidae; genus Macrothele; species Macrothele yani. Next base: position 72,748,378 of record CM077011.1, on the reverse strand, counting down.
TGCTCGCTGGCAGTTGGGGCACCGAGCTTCCTTGGGGCAGTTCCAGTATTTATGGACCGCTTGGCCGCAGCGGGCGCAGCTCACGATAACAGCGGAGTACTTGGCCTTATGGTACCCAAACTCTTTGCATTTCAAGCAACGGGGTTTCTCTCAGAAATTCCCGGCAGGGAAGATTCCCTCCAGGACAGATTGACTCTGCCTGTTTTAATGAAGGCTCTAAAGTCCACTGGGGCGAGTTCAATCCCCCAATGCGTCTTAGATTTGTCTTTAGCCCAAATGGGGAAGAGCACCCTGCACCTCGCTGGGTAATTTAAATCATTTGCTCGAGGACAATCCATCTGGAGCGCCTCTATCACATTGCCCTGGTTCCGTACACGATTAGCCTTGGTAGTTTCTTCACTGGTGTTCTCAATTTGTAGTAAGGGCCCAAGTCACCTTGCTGCTCGTAACTCTCGATCAGCTTTTCCAGCCCTTCTGCCTTTGAATATTTGATCAGTATTCCTCCCTTGCTCACTCATTTCACCTTCTTAATTCCTATTCCCAGCTTTGCCGGGTGGAGTGTTGTCTGGAAACATACTTCAGTTAGGCAACTCAAGTCACCTCTGGGTCGGTGTTAAACGCCAGAAGTGAGTACTTTGTCTGGAATTTCTTTCAATTGGTCTTCGGATTCGCTTTGACTGCATCAGCGAAAGTCCGCTGTCTTGTTTTGGGTTGCTCACTCCTTACTCGTTCCGTTAGTTGTCCCTTCAGGTGCTCTATCTCAAGCAGCTGTCTGGTGTGGACCTCAAACATTCGAGCAAAGATCGGTAGCGTGAGGCTCCTCACGTTGTGCGATACTTTGGTGTTGGGACTTTCCAAGGGCTCATTCATCTCTCTAAACAGTCACAAAATTTCATCTGAGCCTATGCTGACTGGTGTCTCTGTGCCCTCCATTCCCCGCATCTAGGGTTTGGAGACCCGAGCGAGATGGACTTCCCTCGTCTGACATCGCACTTAGCCCACTCATGTTGAGGGGGAGGGGAAACCCACGCGTACACGACGTGGCGGGGTCGTGGATTGGTTAGAGCTCTAGCTCTGTCGAAATCGAACTCGATCTGATTGCAGGCGCGCTTTGAAAGTGAACCTAACGTGCCACCTGCGCTTAAGCTTCAGTCACAATCAAAAATATCCTGCTCGCTCCCCAGGGATGCTACCGATCCGCCGATCTCCATAATTGTAAGAACTAGCTGATGACCATAACCTGCACCGTCTAAACGCGAACTCCGCAGGGATAGATTGAACTCTCTCAAACGTTAAAAGTGACGGCGTTGCGCGAGCCATTCCTCCAGGATCCGGCATTCCTTCCCTCGGACAGGACCGTTCCAGAGACGCGTAGCAGTCTCTTGCCTCCCCCCTGAGACCGTTACTTCCCACCTCTCCGACATGACCCTTGTGTGTGCGTGCCATTGGGCAGGGTCAAGTATTTCCCTCTGTCTCTCGTAGGGATAATCGATCGCTTAGACGAATGTGTTTTCGTGCAAAAACCCTTTATTAAAAAGAAAAGAAAATATACATGCACTTTTATACAAAGGATCTCATTCAGCGGGAAATTAATCCTTTAATTAATGAACCATCTCACAAAGAAAAATTATTTACAAAGTACACTATCTGCCAACAAGTAATTGGACACCTGTGATAGCAAAGGAAAACGAAGTTTATTCACCTTCAATAGTTGGTGGAGCCTCCACGAGCAGCGATTACAGCTGCGACCTTCCGGGGCATACTCTCAACCAGGCGTTGTACGACGGCTAGCGGTATTTTCTTCCACTCGGCTTCGAAAAGACAGGCCAGTTCCTTCACCGATTTCGAACGATAGGGGCACCCCTAAATTCAACGCTCCAACTCGTCCCAAAGGTGCTCGATAGGGTTAAGGTCAGGGTTCTGCGCAGGCCAGTCCATTCGATTAACCCCATCGTCACCATACCAAGCCATGGTGGACTTCGCAACATGACAGGCGGCATTGTCATCCTGAAAGTAACATGTGCCCACCCTGTAAAACGGCCATAACGTAGGAAGCGCATGGTCACCCAAAATGGTGCAGTAGGTCTCGGCGTTCAGTCTACCAGGATTTCGACCAAGGGTCCCGTGCCATACCAGGAGAAACACCCCCATAGCTATATTCCACAGCCGCCGAACTCCCCAGTTGGCAAAATACATTCCGGCAGGAGGCGTTCTTCAGGCAGACGCCAAACCCAGATCCTGCCATCCGAACTGTAGAGTGTGAACCTTGATTCGTCTATCCAGAGAACCTGTTTCCACTGTCCAACGGTCTACTGTCGAATTTCTTTGCACCACGTTAGCCAAGCAGCGCTATTGGACGTGGTGATCAAAGGCTTGTGGACGGCAGCACGTCCATGGTAACCAAGCAGATGGGCTTCCTTACGGAATGGTATTTATTGAAAGAACACTCCGGTATGCCTGTTGAAACTCCTCGCGGATGTGGCTCATCGATTTGGTGCGGTTCTTCCGAATTTCTGTGGCCATCACCCGTCGGTCTCTAACTCCCAGTTTTGTGGGTCTGCCGGGTCGGGGCACATTCCGACAGTCACCTCTCATCTTCCACTTGCCAATCCCGTTGGCCACCGTCGATTTTGGGTACTTCAACTCGCTGGATATGTCTCGTATGGATCGGTCATTTCTGTAATACCCGACGATTACACCTTTCTCGAAATCAGAGAGCTCCGAACTGCATGGAATCTTGCATGCGACTGGTTGCGTTGTTGTTTCCCACACGATATTTAATAGCGGCGGCCGTGACGTGTATCAGGACCGCAGATATCGTCGATTGCAGGGGTGTCCAATTACTTGTTGGTAGATAGTGTATTGACAATTCTGCAGGGCTAGGACCTGCACTGCGTTGATAATGACTCTTAGCCGAAGTCATCCGGATCCTCTTCGCTTGCAGTCTTCTGTCTTCTTTGGTTACCCTTCGATTAGATAATCCATCTGTCTCTCCACGAGATCTTTGACCAAGTCGACGAGTCCCTGCCTCGCTCTACGGTTGGCGAAGAGGATCGAGAGGTCTTTCGTGTCCGCCAATTATAGCGCTAGAACTCTTCTCCTACCTGAAAAGGAATCACATTCTAAAATCATGCGTAGAACACCAGCGGTCTGGGCACCGCATCCGCACACTCGTTCCTGTACCGCAAAACGGCAGAATTACACTAGCTAGACACCATGGCCAGTGAATACCTGGTTTAGATTCGGGGAAAGAGACGGTGTATCCTTCTAACCGTATCCCCATTCGTACCATCTCTGTTGCCATTCCACCTTCGTGTTTTTTTTTCATCTGTGTCAGCAAGCTTTGCAGCGGCGTTCGCAGCTGAAAATCAATAACCCCTTTCCCAGCAGCTTTTTTTCGCTAGCTTGTCTGCAAGCTCGTTTCCAGCGGTTTCAACAAGGCTTCGGATCCAGTGGAAGGATACCACCGTGTTGCCTGTTGTCTCTAGTAGAACCTTGATTTCCCTGACAAGGGGTGTCTTACTCGCATAGGGACCAAGTGCCTTCAAGGCCGCTTGGCTGTCAGAAAAAATTCCTAGTGCCCCTTCGTTGCAAGTGGGTAGTGCCTATTGCAGCGCTTCTCCGATCGCCAACAACTCTGCTTGGAAGACAGAGGAAATGGGTGAGAGTTTCAACCGCTCTGCAAAGGTCTCGTTGCCATACGAGAACTCGCAGAACCCTGCACCAACGCCTCCACCTATCTTGGAGCTATCCTTAAACAGCTCCTTCCCCTTCCCCGTGGTGAGAGCATTGTCCCATGTGGGACAGAGTTCATTTGCCAGGTGGCAAGCCCAATCAATTTTTAGCACTTCCACATCGGACGACTGAAGGTGATGTCCGAGTAGATCCACGTCGTTAGGGTTTGCATCGTAGGGTCTGCATCACAGCTTTCTTTGCTACCACTAAGTCCGCCGATTCACACCCAGCTAGCACTTGCATCGCTGCTGTGGAGGTAGTAATCCCCAAGAGCGCTCTGCCCTGAATTTGCTTCAGACCATTGCCCATTCTAACTGTGTCCGACCACCAGGCTGGACACGCGTATGATGGGATACGCTCCGCCCCTCGCTTATAGAACACATTTTTGGCTGCCCCAGTCAGACGCATCCCGTTAATCCTGTTCAGGATGGAGGTGCATTTTTCTTTCAAGTATCTCAGGTGTGGTAGTCCAGACAGTTTAGTGTCTAGGATGAGTCCTAGGTACCACATCTCTTTCACCGTCTGAATAGTATGCCCATTAAAACGACACTTAGGAGGAGTGACTATTTCCTCCTTTTTCGCTATGAGCAAGAGTGTCGTCTTTTCGGAAGAGCGAAGCAAAGCTTACACTCCTTACTCCAGCTATCTAGCTGTGAAAGAGCAGTATGTACCTTTCGCTGAATCACATGCCTTCCCGATGCAGACACTATGAGAAAAAGGGGATCCGCATAGGCCTGCATTTGCACTCCGTCTTCCAAGGGAAGTGCGAGTGCGGTATAATTGTAAATCACACAATTAAACTGTGATTTGACAAGGTAAAAATAAGTACTACTTACTTTAGTATATCCACTGGACAAAACTCAAACTGTGATTCGCATTTATTGCGAGCTAGCTCGTGACTGGCGGAAGGAACGGAGCGTTTTTCAAGGTCAACACGTATCTCAGCAGCATATAGCGTGTTTGTTGACGTAGGGGTCCGCAAGTGAGTGGAGAGGAAAGGATTTCCTTTTTTGAACGAATCTCTACAAATGTCTGGAATTTTTATAATTTAATTCGTCATTCAAGAACGGAAAATTCTGTCTTAATTATAAAAACTGTTTTTATTATAATAACTACACTAGAGGCAACTTTTCCGCACTATAGCGATTCGATTGTAATTTATTTGATACTTAGAAAAAAATCAATACAATTGCGTAGATTTTGGAAATTTCTATAATTCCTATCGTCATGCTCAAACGGAAAATATTATCTGATTTTTTTATATTATCTTTAGCTACCCCAGGGCCAGCTATTCCGTACTATAGCGTTTCGATCAAAAACATTTCTATATTCTTGACCCATTCATTCCACTATTTCTTCTATTCCATGCAAAAGTAAAAAAGAAATGCTTTCGTTGGTTTCAAATATACTCCATGCAGAGATAAAATGAAAAGAAAAACTTTATTTTCCATTACTAAATACGAGTACAAAAAAGAATCCTCGAAGTCGAATGAGTGGTTTGTACATCAACATTCCGAGAACAACATCTACACGTTTTCTTTCTTGAAAAGGAAGCAGGCAAAAAACAAATCCGAAAACAAATTGGATAACCACAGTATTGTGCATGAAATGGAATATCATCTTATAATTTACTTTTGATTACTGAAACTTTCATACGACAGCATCAGAACGTATGAATTTTGTTTTGGACGGTACTGTACTAATCGTACCAATGGGTAAATAGAAATTGGACCAATCGTATCATTGGAAGAATCGGCATTGCAGCGAACGTATCATTAGATGAATCAGCATTGGAGCAAATGTACCGATGGGCGAATCGGTAGTAGAGCAATCGTCCCATTGGGAGAATGAGCATTGAAGCAATCGTATTGTTGGGCAAATCAGTTTGGAGCAATCGTAGCAGATCTGTTTTAACAATTGAAATAAATAAAAAATTAACTTTATAGACTTCCGTATTTGTACTCTCAAAATATGTTATAACTCGGAAGGAAAGCGATTCCGTTAACCCTTTAACGCCCATAACGCCCAAAACGCCCGTACGTACAAATAGCCAGAGCCGCATGAAACGCTTGTCTATGGTGAGTCAGAGTTCCTACCCTTACCTGTTCTTCAAATTTTCTCGACGTATGAGGTATCAGCAGGAGTCACCCTTAGTCACTATTGTTGTTATTAAACAAAGAAGTAAACCAAGAGACAGTTTCGGGCACTATGGTATTTGGAGTGGTAAAAGATTTTTGGGTCACAGTCGTTAAAGGGTTAAATGTTCATGGGAACTTTTTCATCACCATGTGCCGTAGGACACGTTCTCAAAATCTACTAAGAACTATTGGAAATCTCCTGTAGTCTGTTACTATAATACTAAACAAAGGGGCAATTTGTTATGGTAAGAAAGAAGTGACATCATAAAAATCGCTTTTTTAGCTCAAAGTCTCGAACGCACAATCTTCAAAAAGGTTTATGTGAAACCTTTAAGTCTTAAGCACTTGTCATACATTGTTATATGCTATGATACAGTAGTAAATATCGAATGTTTATCTCTTGCAGCTGTAGGATACGTTGCAGAAAGGAATCTACATAAAAGAAATTGAAAAAATTTGAACCGAACTTCCTCATTATTTCCTAAATAAATTCCCGTTCGGTCTTCTGAAATCGGTGATGTCAAGTAAAATAAAACTAAATAGTTTCTAATCCTAGATAATAAATATAACAGAAAAGCTGAAAACTGTGCTGTGGATCTTCAACATTCTTACTCCCAGTTAGTCAATACAGCAGAATCATGACAAATACAGAATTGTATTTTTCATCATTTAACAATAAAATTCTGCAAACGAAAAGAGGAAACAATGAGAAAATTTTGACCGTTCTTATATCTATCACACTATATAATGAGAAGCTTTCCCTACAAAATTTTAGAACTTCTAGAAACGGATAAATCGTGCTCATAGACTTAAAATCTAACAGAAATACGGCTTTCTTTCTTTTCTTTTTTTTTTTTTTTTTTTGCATCAGTAAGTATATCAAGAGACGAGCTAAAACTCTATTCTGTTCAGTTCAGCACGTTTGAGAGTTCAAGAACTTTTATTCATTTATACCCATTCAAAAGTCCACGTGGCCCGCATTGATTTCAAGTAAAAAAAAAAAGAAACTTTTTCTTGACTTCTTTTTTTTTCCGCTCTTATTTTTAACTTTCCGAGAAACTGATTTTATACTGAAACCTTACTTGAGGAAATTTAATTTCTGGTGAGAGACACGATCCTCCGGCAGCATAGAAGAACAGTCCAACATCACACCTTTCTTTAAAGAGATACCGTTTTAAGGCTTCCCACCTTTTCTCAGGGAGGAAGAAAAATCCGAAACCTTAAAAAAAGACTTGGGAAAACTCCTTTTTAAGTTTCAGGAGATAAAGTCAGAGAAAAAGCTATTCCCAGCAGCCTTTTTTACCCTTGTGGCTCTTAAATAGATTTTTACTCTGCGTCGGATTCCGAAAGGCAAAAGCTCTGGTAATTAGAAATGCAAAGGCTTTGGAAAATCGGCTGCTGGAATAAAGAGAAACCACATGCAAATTAAAAGAACACTTTCTTCAGATTTTTCTTAATTGGATCAGAGTCTGTTTTCACAGGATTTAAGAGCAACTTCTTCTGAACAGTAATGTGAAGAAAAGTAAAGCTACTTTTAAATGGCGTTTTTATGAGAAACAGCACGGGAAGATTCACCTGAAGCCTCCTAAAATATTAACGTGTAAATTATTGCAACTTTTCTCTCAAAGATTGAAAGATCAGTCTTTTTTTTTAACAGAGAAAAGGGGAAAAGAAGCGAAGTTTGACATCAAACTTTAAAAGAGTTTTTGTAAAGTCCTTGTAAGAGTTTAAAAGTCAACTGAAAATTTGTAGCTGAGATTTTAAATAACATACAGGGTGAGCCGAAAGTCCCTGTGCACCTGATGTGCTTTGATAAGAAATGACAATAACTCTATAAAGTGTAGTTACCGCGCATGTACATGAAATATTATGAATGGAGAATGTTCGTGTGTTTGGGGCCGGGTTACGCACATCCTGCCGTCTGACCTTGAACGACGCAGGTGGTGTTTCCGGCGTCTGGCGTCTGTCCGTGATGGAATCAGTCAGTAGTGAGGCGTCACAGTGGCTGGTTGAGGGTCGAATGTTTCTGATTGAACATGTATTCCGTAGTGGAGGTGAAACTTAAGTACAGAGAACAATTTCCCGATACTGAAGCACCCATCGTAGTGCAGTGAGGTTGTTAATTGAAAAGTTGCGTAAAACCAGATCAATGAGAGATGCTCTGAGAAGCGCCAGCCCGCGATTGTTAACAGAGGAAAATGTGGAGAATATTTCCGTTCGCATCACTAAAAGTCCAATGAAATCGATCAGAAAATTGGCACAACAAGCAGGTGTATCGTACATTAGCATCCATAGGGCACTGAAGACGCGAATGCAGCTCTACCCGTACAAAATCAGAACACTGCACGAACTGAAGCGCACAGACGATAAGCGTGTGGAATATTGCAGATGATTCAAGGACTTCATTAATGACAACAGAGAGGATATTCTGGACGTCACATTTTTCTCCGATGAGCTGCTGTTCCGCTTATCATGATATGTGAACAGCCAAAACAGTCGCATGTGGCCTTCTAATAATACACACCAGATACACGAAAAGCCATTACATGATCAGAAGATTGGTGTGTAGTGTGAGATATCTCGAAAACGCATAATTGGGCCCAAATTCTTTGAGGATACCATAAGAACTGCAAGGTATCGTGACAATATCCTGTACCAATTCATCGGGTACTTAACTGAGGTGGAAATTGTTAATGGCTACTTCCAGCAGGATTGCGCTACGTTTCATGCAATTGATGTATTTGTGGCGTTGTTGACTGATGTGTTCGGGAACAGGATCAACTCCAAAGGCATTTGGCTGCCACGTTCGCCCAATCTCACGCGTCCAGATTATTATGTGTGTGGTTACTGAAAAACTCCATTTACAAGAACAATCCCCGTTCTCTGCCGGGACTACAGGAAGCTATCAACACAAGTAATCAGCAACATTTCACCGTTGGGCCGGTCACGTGTCTTTGGGAACATGTTCAGACGAGTGGATTCAAGTCTACACACAGGAGATAATCATTTCCAGCATTTATTGTAGCAGATACTCTTGTAGTTGTTGTATGAGTATTGTCTTACCAGGTGCACAGTGACTTTTGGCTCACCCTGTGTACACACTGATATCAACTGCAGAAGATGAAATAATGGTGCCAAACAAAACACAGATACGAAGTATTGTATTAAGAGGCCCATCAGCAGTTCCTACCAGCATTATTTCAACCGTAAAATCATTCAAAGTACGAAAGAAATGTTTCTACGTTCAAGGAACACCCTAAGTACCTGCAGAGGAAAACTTGCGTTTCGTGGAACTTGTGTTACCCAGTTGTTCTCGTTTTTCAGGACCATTTTTGAGAGTTTTTCTATTATCGCTTTGTTCTTTCATCTCTGAGCATGAATGTCTTTGAACTCGAAATCCCCCTCTTTTAAGTAGGGCGAGGAAAATACTCTGGGCTACACTGATGTACACCGATTAGCCGTTATATTATGATTACCTACCTATAAAGCTGTTGGACACTCTTTAGCCCGAAAACAGCAGTCACTCGGCGAGGCATCGATTCGATGAGGTGACGATAGGATTCCTGTGATATCTGGTACCATAATGTCAACAGCAGGTCCTCCAGTTCCCGTACATTTCGGTGTGGTGGTGATTTAGCACGAACTCGCTTTTCCAAGTCGAACTACAAATATTCGATTGGTTTCATGTCAGGTGAATTTGGGGGCCAGGGCATTAACAGAAACTCACCAGTATGTACTTTGAACCACTCCTTGAAGATCCTGGAAGTGTGGTATGGCGCATGATCCTGTTAGCCATGATCATCACCAGCAAGCAACACAGTTGCCACGAATGGGTGAACTTAGTCCGCAAACTATGTTCAGATATCTGGCAGCTGTCAGGGATTATGCTGTTGGGATAATGGTGCCTAAAGTGTCCCAAGAAAACACGCCCACTGCATAACACTGCCACTGCTGGCCTGTATGTGCCCAAAGGTGCATCAATATGCCATAGCCTCCGTTGGTAATCGGCGTATCCGCGCTCTGCCGTCTACGTGATGCACCAGCAATCTTGATTCGTCAGACTAGTCCATTTTCTTCCAACCATCCACGGTCTAATCTCGATTATGTTCGGCGCATTTCATTCGTTGTTGGCGATGACGTGCTGTGAACATGGGGATCCGGCAGGGTTTCTGACTACGCAGGCCCATGCGTAGATGGCTGCGATGAACAGTGTGCTGTGACACATTACCCTAATCACTACTGTTGTAGCTACGGGTGATTTGTCGCACTATGTCCCTGCGGTCGCTTTGAACAATGCGCGACACTCTCCGCTCCCCTCTGTCATCAATGAGCTGCTGACGACCCACGGCTGCACGACGGTTCGTCATTTGGTCATGTATGCACCAATTTTGATACGTACTCAATACAGCGGCGCGTGAACAACTCACAAACCGCGCCGTTTCCGAGATCGTTGTTCCGAGGCGCCGTGGCATCACAATTTTTGTCCTTTATCAAACTCAGATAAATCGGTAGCTTTTCTCATTCTGACTCCGAACACTCTACTAACCGAAAGCTGCTCCTCAGGTTGTATATATACTGTTCTGTGAACTTCACCTCCGCCACCGTTCGGTCTCCAGGCAAGCTCATTTCTCTAGATCAGGGGTGGTTCATAATGTAATGTATGATCGGTGTATACGTGATAATCGCCGCCCCGGTGGCGCAGTGGTCTAAGGCGCTGGCCTCTGATCATTCGTCTGTAAGGGGTCCGGGTTCGAATCCCAGTCAGGCATGGATGTTGTGTTTGTTTTACGGCACTGGCTCTCTCCCTTCCCTAGAACCAGTGACCCTAAATTAGGGACGGGCGACTGCTTATAGCCCATTGAGTTGCTTCCGGTGGTCGTTAAACCTCCAATAAAAAAAATACGTGATAATCACACGTTAATGATATTTTAATGGTATTTTTAAGTGGCTTCACCTGCACGGCCATTCGCAGATACATTTTCGCCTCTGTAGTTCAAAGGATATTTATTCGTGAAATATGGCTAAAATATGAAGTTATTTACAAATATTAAAAAACTGAGATGCATAATATACAGATGGCGATGATTGTAATGGTGATGCATTATCATCAGTTCGCTGCTAACTTCAAGGTACAGGCATTTGCAAAAGCTTAAGACCACTTGTCAATTTATAGATACTTAAGATTTTAAAAGCAAACAAAAACTAATTACTAGTCAGAGAAATTTGAAGAAAGGACACCACAGATGAATGTTTACATTCTTTGGAACACAAAATGGCCGAAAGCAGTACTTTGTGTGGCTACCTTTGTTTTTTGTAACGGCCGGAATACGATGTGGTATACTCTCAATGAGGGATTTGCAGTAGTAACTTGAAATGTCTTTGCACTGTACGTACTTTATCGCATCAATCAAAGCTTGGGAATTTGATGGCTGTTTTTTTCTGCCACCTTATCTTTTAAAATGGTCCACAAAATGTTCGAGACTATTATCGAACGAGTCAAGCACAGTTATGTATTCCCTCTGCAGGTAGTCTTTTACTGTCTTTGATCTGTGGCATGGAGTACCCTCATGCAAAAAATTGTGCATCTGTGCAATTGTATATGAGCTAACAGCCTCTCATGTAATATTTCCACATAACAGGGCCAATCATGTTGGTGCCTGCCGGCAAAAAAAATAATGAAGCAGTACCGGATGCTGACATACCACCCCATATCATCTGACTAGGCCAGTCCTCCCCAACCGGTGTGCCCCCACAAGGTGAAAGGTGTGACGCGAACTTTTACCTAATATCCTATTGTAAGAAATTAATTGTCGAGTTTCATTTTTTAATTTTATCCCAGTTACTGTGTTTCATATGCTCGTATTTCATTATCTGCCGCTGCACTGATTAAATAAGATGAAGCTTGTTTATTCTTTATTACATGCCGCGAATTTTTATGTATTCTGAGAAATTAAATGTAAATTATTTACTCACAGTTGTTATATCGCAGTTTTGCTTATCGATATATTTTTATTTCTGGCCACTACCGCTGTGCTATGTGGCTTCTTTGTTACATTTGCCGCATGTTCTATGTACGTTTTTCCCTAAAAGTGTGGGGATTACCAAAACTTTCCTTGTCTTTTATTACGTTGTTTAGGTATTTCTCCCTGTTTGTTTGTGCTTCTTCAACTTTATTACTTGTTTCCTGTACCGACGCACCCACCCATTGTTAGACTTTATTTTAGGTTCCGAGTCTTACAATTATTTCAGTTCTATCACAACTGTGCTCTGAAGTAGTCCGAAAATTCGGATTGCTAATCAGTCTTGCTATTTTCTATTACTATTAAACTAATGGGTCTTCTGAGATGTTCCCGACTGTATGGTTCAAGAAGTATTTTGGAGAGAGTGCTCAAGATTTCGACTGGGTTCGTGATCCATTCGTTGCGAATTCAAAACCTCTTCTGATTAATATACAAGAGGAACTCTCAGATTTTAAAGCAGACAGAACATTGAAATTAAAACTTCCCGAAGTGCCTTTAGACACATTTTGGTTGATAATAAGGAGTGAATACTCAGCTATCGCCGAGATGGCAGTTAGTGTGTTATTGCCATTTTCAACTTCATATTTATGTAAACTGGACCTCTCGACGTTGACTGAAATTAAAACATCAAAGAGAGTGAGACTCAAATCCGTTGCTGAAGAAATGAGACTTGCATTGTCAATGATTCCGCCACGGATCAGCCGCTTGTGTGCAGCTAAGCAGGCGCAAGTATCACATTGAAAGTGTGAGTAGAGTTATTTACTTTCATAGTTATAGAAAAGTGTATTTTCTACCGTGAATTAAAGTTCATAAATTTTTAATAAATGCACTAGTCGATTTCTGTTTAATAATAATATAACAATAATAGGTTGATTACATTACGTATTTATATTAATAGTGTCATACCATACGCTTTTGAGAGAATTAACATTTTGGTGTGCCGTGTTGAGTCATGGATAATTTATGGTGTGCCGCGAGTAGAGAAAGGTTGCGGAACACTGAAATCACGGATGTCTCATGGTGCTAACGGTGTATTTTTCATCAAACTTTTTGCCCTTTGGTCGTCGAACATGCGCTTCACGTGATTCGAATTGACGCACAGTTGCTTCATCGGAAAAAAGAACTTGGCTCCAATTTTCAGCAGTCCACGACTGATGACGCTTCGAAAACTGGTTTCTCTTCTTTCATCATGGCAGAGGTCATTCTAGGTTTGTGTGCAGGTTTATAAGACTTTAATCCTCAATCTTTGCTAAGACGTCGGGAAATAGTGCTGATACTAATATCAGACCCTTTTGAATGTAGGAAGGCCTTGATTTTCTTGCACGAACTCCTCGGAAAACGCATACTATTCACCTTATGGTATTGTCCTCACGTGGGGTTGATTTCCTTGGACGTCCACTTGTCGTTTGGTGGCTAAATTACCCTGTGTCTTGATATTTCATGATAGTATTATGAATAGCAATCTTGCTCACATTCACCTTTCTGCTTATGTCACGTTCGGAGTAAACTTCATGATATAAAGTCACTAATTGTTCCCTCTGAATAACACTTAATGACGCTCTTTTGCCCATTTTTCGCTATATAGAAAATACGTACAAAACCTCTCAGCATGAAAACCAGAAGCAAACTGACGCTCGCACGCTTCCCCCAACTCTATCAGCAGCTGCAGCTGTAGGAAGATGCAACACCGACAGAAAGTTGAGTAATAGAGAAAGTAGTTGACGTCATCGGCTGAAATCTCCTGATACCAACAAGTGGTCTTAAACTTTTGCAAATGACTGTACATTAATTCGTGAAACGAGAAAATATGACATATTTACGGAAAATAATCGAGCTATAAGTATTTACATATGGAGTTGGGTGTGATATCGAAACGAAAACACATTTACAAGTGGTGGTGGGTGTGATTTTGAAACAAAAGCATATTTACAGAAAATAATGAAAATGATCGTGAAACGTATGTAAATTTACAGATGGTGGTGAGCGTGATTTCGAAAAATCTGCAGTTGAGTTCGGCTGTGATTATCTCCAGTTCGTCGATAACAGTTGGAGATCATAAAAGAAAAGAACATAATGCGCTGAAAGTTCGTAAGCAAGATGTGTCATGTGAGCTCCGGGTTAATGTCCGAGTGCAGAGTTTGCGTGTTGTAAAGTCAGAAATGCAGAAAACTGAAGTGATGGACATTTAAAATACATATAATAGCAGAAGAATTTTGGGTTACATCTCTGAGTCGGATTCTGTTTATCGAGTCGGATTCTAAATATTTTATTGAACCAGAAGCCTGTTTTATTGAAGCGGGAGCCAACCTGTTTGCGTATACCAGGGAACGAATACTGCGATCATATTCCGACTAGGAGAATGGTCCGCGCGAACATTTCTTCTTTTTCCTAGTGATCAAGGCCTTTAATTCAGTTCAAACAGACAACAGATGCATACATACTTCAAAAGAATCACACACACACACACACACGTCAACGTTTTTACAGAAATACGGAAACGCACGTTTTGCGTTTCAACAAGACAACGGGAGCGCAGTCCCGAAAAATATCAATACAGACTTTCGAGTGATATCATTCACAATTTCAGAGATACTTAAATAAAATAAAATTACATTCTTAAGGTTCACATTCTGGGCACATCTTTTTACCGGGCGCTGGTGCATCAAATCGACGATCGATTCCTCACACGTAATTGACTTCATTTTTCTGCATCTCAAGTTTCCTCTTAAGACTGGCACAGTCCGCTGCTAGACTAGTGTATTCGGTGTCCAACTACAACTTAAATTTTAAGTTTGTTTTATTGCACTTTAAACTATTTTCTTCATTATTACATTTCCAATGTATGTGCTCGGGTTGGCCCGCAACGGGCGCAGCTTTCAAAGTTTTCAGGACATTTTGACTAGGAGTGGCCAAAACCTTTGCATTTAAAGCATGTCGTTTCTCGTATGAACTCACGAATAGTGTGGACCTTCCAGTATCTGTTCCCCTTTCCTCTTTTCTGGAGAGTTTTGAAGTCCTCTGGGGAAAGGTCCATCATGCAGTTGTCTAATAGCTCAGATCACTCGGTTTGCTTATTCTGAACTCCTATCGAACGTTAACTAATGCTAAGTCAGCCGGGTGCATACTACGCTCACATCGTGTCTTACGTGTTTTCGAGTGATCCATATATATGTGACGAGTGCAAGTGTACGTAATAAACAGGTATCTCAGTGTATGTTTTAACAGCCCTTGTGTTTTCGATCCACAGCATGGACTTTGAAAAGATTTTGAAATAGTCCTTACGATTTCTGAAATGTACATTCATCATGTGTGTTGAAGGCTAAACGTTGTCGACCAGAGCATTAGGCTTAGTGGAAGCAAGGAGCGCACACCGAAGAGCCAAATTATTATGACCATCACGTCTATTTCCAAATAGATGCAAGTACCGGTAAACTACAGCGCATGTGAAGGTTATGAAACGATATGAATAACCCCTGACGCTGAGGTCTGTTAATCAGTGTTATTACTGTTCTTAATATGAGAAAGACAGCTGACTTAGGGAGTTTGACAAAGGCGAAATTATAAAGATTAGACGACATGGTCAGAGCATTTCCGAAATGAAAAAGATTGCGGGGTCTCGCGGTCAGTCGGGGTTAGCACCAGTGATCCGAAGAGGGAACAGTGGAAACCCATGAACTAGTGGCAGTTAGTGTGCTGACCACGGCTCATCAATGCCAGAGGTGAAGACAGCTGACTTAGGGAGTTTGACAAAGGCGAAATTATAAAGATTAGACGACATGGTCAGAGCATTTCCGAAATGAAAAAGATTGCGGGGTCTCGCGGTCAGTCGGGGTTAGCACCAGTGATCCGAAGAGGGAACAGGGGAAACCCATGAACTAGTGGCAGTTAGTGTGCTGACCACGGCTCATCAATGCCAGAGGTGAACGAATGATAGCCCGTATGTTACGAGCCAACAGCAGATACACTGTGGCGCAACTCGCAGGTAGTTTGAATGCTGGTGACGGGAGTAATGTGTCACAAAACACAGTAGGTCGAACCCTGCTGAAAATGAAGCTGCGCAGGTGTGGGTCACTCCGTTTGTCCATACTAACCTCGGTTCACTGTCGAAATCACCTACAATGGGAACACGAGATCAAAACTGGGCCTTGAATGATTCGAAGAAGGCCTTCTGCTCCGATGAATCTTGTTTCCTGTTGCCCCATGTTAATGGCAGCGTAAATGTGTTACCTGAGGAAGTGTTGGCCCCAGGATGCACCGGGGAAAAACAAGCCGATGCCAGAAATGTTTTGCTAAGAAATTGTGATTCATATGACCACAACTTACATAAATATTATCATTTCATGTCAACGGCATTCCCTCTAGCAGTGCCTTCCTTAGCAGGATAATGCACATGCCATATTACTCAGATTCTTCGAAAATGATTCACAGAACGTGAGGAAGACATCTAGTTATTGTTCTGGCCTTCAGATTTCCCAGACTCAATTCAATGGAGCATCTGTGGTTTGTGTTGAAACAGTAAATCCGATCTGCAGCGCCTCAACCAGGTAACTTGTACCAATGGGGGGGAGGGGTACATTGACCCAGCACCGCAACCTAAGGTCTATTGTGCATCCCCAGCCCTAATCTCGAAAGAGACCAGCAAAAGCAAGAAGGCTGTTGACTGGTACTAAAGAGAGATCACTTGGTCTCAAGTTATGAGTACCAAAGTGTTCAAGCCTGAGTGCTGCAAAAAAGCCAGTCACAAAGAAAATGCAGGGAAGTCTCCTCTTCTAGATGGCATCCTCTACAAAGTGGATCCTTTTTCACCCCAATCAAATTAAGGCGCCCATTAAGACGTCAGTGTCCTGTAAGTAGACAAACAATCAGTCCAATATCCTTTTTCGGCAGTTTATAGAGATCCTTAGCCCTATGAGGCAAGGGTCCTTGATTAAGTTCCTTTGCCTGACTCTGCCCACTAGTAGCATGCCAGAGGTCAAGCTGCTTAGTCCTCAGCAGCCTTTTAGTTAGTCCTCTGGCCACACCAGAGGTGAGCCCTAATGCAGGATCTGGGCCATAAAAAGCATGCTCTGCCTCCTCTTTAGCAAGAAGGTCAGCTTTCTCATTACCTACAAAACCCCTATGTCCTGGCACCCAGAACAGTTGCACTTTATTCCGGTTTGCCAGTTCAATTAGGTTCTGGAGGCAGTTCCAAACAATTTTGGATGAAATGTGGCACTGACAAAGTGCCAGTAAAGCCGCCTGGCTGTCTGAACAAATCTGGATACGCACATTGTGATACCCTTTGATCAGACATTCGGAGGCACATACCAGAATATCATAAACCTAAGCTTGGAACACGGTAGCATGCCCTCCAAGGCTTAGGCATGAACCATAACTTCTGGATAGGCAATACTCCCCTGCTATAACCTCTACGTTTGTTCTGGAGCCGTCAGTAAACCAAACAGTTTCACCGCTGCACCCAGGGACAAAGGACGCTTCCCATTCACTGCGACTGGGAAAGTTCACACTGAAGGCTTTATCGAAATGGTATTTTATTAGCATGTTGTCGGTTCCCATTTGAAAGACAGGCTCCTTAGAAAAATACTCCTGAATAGGCTTGGTATGGCTTCCAACCCACAATGAGAGTCTCCACATTCCATTGCAGCATAATCTATATGCCCCCTTAATGGCCTCACCCTCAATATGAAGGTGAAGTGGCAGAATATCAAGAAGCAACTCCAATTCAGCTGTTGGAGTAGTTCTCATTGCTCCTGATATACCTATGCAGGCTAGCCTTTGTAACTTGTTAAGTTCAGCCTGCACCGTGCGGAGGTTAACTCTGCGCCACCACACCGTTGAGCCATAAGTGACCATAGTATATATCCAGTGCATGATCCTCGGGTTGAGACCCCAGGATTTCCTAATAGCACCTCTACATGACCAGAACACTTTCGTGGCTCTGGCAATACAGTAATCTAGGTGATGTTTCCAGGTTAAGCCTCAGTCCAAAATGACTTCCAGGTACGTAACCTGTGTGATGAGAGGAATTGTTTTCCCAAAGAAAGTAATACCTCCAAGATCTCCAAGATTCCTCTTTCTAGTGAAAAGCACAAGGGTGGTTTTGTCAGGGTTTACTGATAGACCAACCTTCCTGAACCAATCCTCAACAAGTACCAGTGTTCTTTGCATTACCCTCGAGACTGTTTAGGGAATTTTCCCTTGACACATTTGGCCACGTCATCTGCATAGCCAAAACAGTCGCAACCAGACCCCTCCAGGAACCTTAGCAATTCATCCATCACCAGGCACTATAACAGGGGAGAGCAAACTCCTACCTGAGGACAACCCCGGCAGGTGGAGACCGACAGTCTCCCCGATAGTGAGGCCACAACCGTTCTGCTTAAGAGCATGACCTTAATTCAATGACAACAAGTTCTATCAACACCATGTCTTTCCACAGCTGCTACAATGGTCTCCGTAGAGACCCTGTCAAAGGCACCTTCAATATCAAGGAAAGTGGCTAATGCCACCTCCTTAAATTCTAGTGCCTTCTCCAGGTAACAAACAATGCCATGGAGAGCTGATTCTGTTGATTTGCCTTGTTGATAGGCAAACTGAAATTATAAGAGGGGTTTGGGGAGTAACACCACCTCCCTAATTTGCCTATCCAACATCCTTTCAAAAGCCTTGAGCAAGAAAGATGTTAGACTAATAGGTCTAAAGGCCTTTGCCTCTTGGTAATTTGACTTACTTGGCTTGAGAATAAATGTTACCTTAGCCTGTCTCCAAGCACTTGGATATAACCAAGAGCAAGGCAGACCCGGTAAATGTTGCACAAGAGTGGAGTAATTATCTCCAGTCCTTGCTGCATCAAGATGGGAACAATTCCATCAGAGCCAAGGGATTTATACGGTTCAAAAGAATTAATGGGTCACTTAATCCTAGAGTAATTGACCACCTCCCTTGCAACCCTCCAGTCCTCCTTTTTGCACGTCGGTGCTCAAGGTTGGCTGTGCGTACGCCAGTGGGATCAATTATGCTTGAATCTGGAAAGTGTACACCTAGCATTTCTGTTAGTGTTTCTTTACCAGTTTTTGTGAAGCTACCATCAACCAGTTTGATGGTGTTCAGGCAATTTGCATTGTCATTAGCCATGGTTTTCATAAATGCGGCAGTACTGGGAGTAACTGAAATACTTCCACAGATATCTCTCCAAGAGTCTCTTTTTTACGCTTTCCAACCGTAGGTTGAAAAAGCGTATATGCTCCAGCTTTGTCCGTCCGCCCGTCCGCACGATAACTGGAGTAAAAAATGGTTCGATTTCGATGAAATTTTAGTGTGTGGTAGGGGACCACCTGGGGACGAACCCTATTGAAAATGGAACAAATTGGGTCAAAGGTCACGACGTAGGTGCGGAATCATTCCATTGACCTTATGCGCCATAACTTGCGTAAATATGGTTCGATTTCAATGAAACTTTCCCATGTGGTAGGAGACCGCCTGGGGACGAAGCCTGTTCAAAATGGATCAAGTGGGTTCAAAGGTCAGAACATAAGATCGGGATGCATTCCATTGCCCTTATGCGTCATAACTTACATAAAAATTGTTCGATTTCGATGAAATTTCAGTATGTAGTAGGGGACCACATGGGGACGAACCCTATTGGAAATGGATGAACTGTGGTCAAAGGTCAGGACATAGGATTGCGATCCTTTCCATTGTCCTTATCCCATATTATTAAGGTGGACGTCAAGTAATTTTGCTTCCTATACTTCCAATGCAAAAAGTTTTGTACACATTTCCTTCAAAATTAATGTGTTCCCAAGGATGAAAATTTGAACATCGATTAAAATAACTTCCTATTATAACTTGGAAAACTTAATATGTTCTAAAACATAACCATAATCATATTTAAAATCAGTAACTTTTCCTTTGGTGGTGTTGAAACCAAAGAAAAGATTGCGCGACCTGTACTTTGATGACGCCAGTGGACAAAAAATGTTGGATTGCATAATTACGGTTATGGTTTAGAAAATATTAAGTATTCCAAGTTATGAAATGAAGCTATTTTAATCAATGTTCAAATTTCCATCCTTGTGAACGCATTAATTGTCCAGAAAAACGATGGCGCGACCTGTGTTTTCATGACGTCAGTAGACAAACAAATGTTGAATTGCATAATTATGGTTCTGTTTCAGAAAATATTAAGTATTGCAAGTTATAAAATGAAGATATTTTAATCGATATTCAAATTTTCTTCCTTGGGAACAAATTAATTGTGAAGAAAATGTGTACAGAAGTTTCTCCATTGGAAGTATAGGAAGCAAAATTACTTGACGTCCACCTTAAAGTAGCAATTCTTGTATGTATGTATGTATGTACATTTTATTTTGAAAACGGCTCTAAGAATTTTGATGAAAGTCGTTAACCTACCGTTTTCTGGTACTAGAAATCGATTTAGCTTGATCTCGACTTTAGGAGAATTCGTTCAGTGTGTTAAATAACCACCCCGAATTATAACGTTTTTAGTGATGGCGTTGTTCCATAATTCCATTAATGTTACCAATGCTCAGAAATCTTATGACGTCACTCTCGCGTTTGAGAATGTTGGCGCGCGGTCACGCCATTTGTCTCATTACGTCACGCGTTGTGTGTGGATCCTATTAAAGTTTTATGACGTCACACTCTTGCGGCGAGCGATGGTCGCGATTCCCATCTGCCTCATTACGTCACGCTGTGTGTGCGTATGTCCGTCCGGACAATAGCTCGCGTAACAATCTTTCGATTTCGATGAAATTTCAGTATCTGGTAGGGGATCACCTGGGAATGTACCCTATTTAAAGTGAACGAAATGGGGTCAAAGGTCAGTACATAGGAGCGGGATCCATTCCACTACTGTTATGCGTCATAACTAACGTAAAAAAGGTTCGATTTCTATGAAATTGTAGTATGTGGTAGAAGACCACATGTCGACAAACCGTATTGAAAATGGGCGAAATGGGGTCAAAGGTCAGGACATAGAAGCAGAATCACTTCCATCGCCATTATGCGTCATAACTTACGTAAAAATGCTTCGATTTGGATGAAATGTTAGTATGTTGTAGGGTCTTGCCTGGGGACGAATTCTGTTGAGAATGGGCGAAATGGGGTCAAAGGTTAGAACACAGGAGCGGGATCTATTCCATAGCCCTTATGCATCATAACTTACGTAAAAATGCTTCGATTACGACAAAACTTTATCATGTTATTTCGGAGGTATACCAAACCAGTTCTGTTGAGTATCATCGAAATGGAATCAAAGGTCAGGGCACAGGACCGAGATTTATTCCACAGCCATTATTCTCATAACTTGAGTAATGATTTCTGGTATGTTGGAAAGCGTATTATAATCAATGCATTGCATGATTTTACTAACTTGTTGCCTCTCTAATTGCTTTGTTGTACTGTGTGAGGGTAGTCTTGTATACCGTCAACTCACCAGTGCGTTTAGCTTTATTAAAAAGCCTTCTAGTTTTGCCTCTACGACTGCTAAGCTGTTTATTCCACCAAGGAACTTGCCTTGGTAAGCTAGCAGTGTTGGCCTAACAGGTTTGGTGGTAAGATTCGAGAATAGATCGTTGCAACTGGTCAAGGGCTAACTCGAGATCTAACACCGAGCGCATGTTAAATTCCATGATTCCAATATGTGCCGCCAGATCTTCCCTGAAGCCAACCCAATTAGTTCTTCTGGGATTTTTGACTTTACCAGCTGTTGTCTTACATCGGCAACTGAAAAGCAAATGTATCTCCGATCAGCAGACAATGAAGGTTCACTAGATACATGCCATTTAATAATGCGATCAAACATGTTAGCACTACAGAGGGTGAAGTCAATGACTTCACTTCTATTAGAAACAATAAAAGTGGGCTCATTGCCTCGATTAAGAATATAAAGTTTAGTACTTACCAAATATTCCAAAAGGTTGTCCCCTCGTCTGTTGCAGTCGCTGCTCCCCCACATGATATGGTGAACATTGGTATCACAACAGATTATGAGGCGTCTTCCACTTGACTCACAGAAGTGGACAATGTCTCTTACTTCCTGAGAAGGAGGTGGTTCAGGTTCATCAAATGGTAAATATGCAGAGACGGCCAACAGCTCTTCTCTGCCACCATCAGATGACATAAAAAGTTTAATCACGGTTGTGTCACCTGTGGTAAACTCAGGAAAGGGCATAGCATGATGTCTTTTGCTCACCAGTATGCATGTCCTTGGTCTCCTACTTGATGTATTATAGAAGACGGTAAACCCTGCTCCTTGTAAGCCCAGGATCTTCCCATTATGTATCCATGTCTCTTGAATGAAAGCCAGATCAATATCCTCCGCAGCCAATCTGCAGCACGAAGTAGCAGATGCATACCGACTATGGTGTAGATTGATCTGGATACATTTCATGCAGTTCTCCATTGTGAGATAGGCATGGAGACTAAGTAGTAGAAGGATCAGCCGGGTCAGAATCCACCCGGTGGGTGCTGGAAGCCAGCCCCACACCTTCATGGAAACCACCCATGTCGATCACATCCACTTCCTCAGTTTCTATCGCCCCCCCCCCCACTCGAAGCTGGACCTGAGCCCTTCCCTGCTTCCAGACCATGGCCAGGGGAAGACAATGCAGTTGTTTCTGGTTCCACAACTGCAGAATGAGGCTCTTCCATTTCTATGTCCTTCTTTGAAGTGCTAGGTCCCTGAGGGTCATGTAGTGCTTTAATTTGACCCTCATCGACCGCAGTGTAGGAAGTAAACTTGGCTTCAGCAATAGCTTTAAACAATTCCCTGTCTACCTGGAAAATCCACCTGACGGCCTTAGGATCTTGTACCCGATCCAACACCCTCCAGTGGTTTGCATGCAACTGCTGTTGTAGGCACACAACCTCCTGCAGAGGACGTTTGGATCCTTGGTCCAAATATCCCTTGTCCTAAAGGCAACCTTGATCGGTTTTGGAAGATCACTGGCCCCCGTGACCTTGAGCCCAGTACCCCTCAAAACCTTATCATTTTTTTCAAAGGCTGATGTTAGCCATTGCCCTGTTTCCCCGTTCTCACAAAGGTAAACAAGAGTTCCAGAGTTCAGGGAAAGGCTCTTGATGCGCGGTAAAGGCTCTCCTACTTGAGAACCATCCACACGCCTCAAAAGCTCCTCCTGAATAGTCCCAACCTCACTGTCATCAAGCCATTCGTTCGGGAAATTGTCTTTCACGATGGCAATCCTGACAGTGGAGACAGCCTCACCATAAATGCTGGGACGAGACTCGTCCCTACTCCTTTTCGTTGGCTCCCTCACATCTGGAGAAGGGGTAGAGAGAACAGATCTCTGCCTCTTGCCTTTCTTGTCCACCACATGTTTAGAAGTGTCTACAGATGTGGGTCCCACTGAACTCGACTCATTGTCAGTTTGACCCTTCATCTGCCTCGCTAGTTTCCTCCTGTGTTGCGCTTAGCAGTCTTGCTAAGTCGCAACTCTTTTTGCTGTTACCAGCCGCACTAGCAACCACAAACTCTTTTGGCAACCCGATATTACCTGCTGCCTCCAGATGTCTTGTTTGCTTTTGTGAAACAGCTTCCCCCGCCTGAGAGGTGTTCCCAGAGCAACTGGGCCTCACCTCAGGATCAACAGATCCCGGCCTTGGCTGGGAAGATGCTGCTTTTATAGGTTGGGTACTGACTGAGTCAGACCCTAACCCAGGGTTTGTTGTTTTTGTTAAAGAATCCATTTCTGGTCCCACGAAACTAGAAGAAAATAATAATGTCACCACCAGGTAATCCTCCTATTCCGGCTGGAAGGCTAATTACGACAGGGTTTCGCCTGGTGCCCTGAAGGGATCGCTAACGATACTGATATTTTACTACCTCAGTATCATTCAGCCCTCAGCGCGATACCTCACACCTTGGCTTAGGTAGACCAGAGCCTCAGTTAGACAGCATGTTTCGGACGCTCCAAAGAGAGGAGCTACTGTGAATCACAGCACCTAATCCACCTGTTTCCACCACCTCACGACGAGGACGTTGAGGTTGGTTTTCTGGGGGCAAACAGATAACTTACAACAGTTAAAGGATATGCTGTTAACATGTTGGTACCAAATATCACATCCACGCCTCGCTGGATAAGAGCCGTTTTCGCGGAACATGGAGGCCCACCATTGTATTGAGGTGGTGGTCATAGTATTTTGGCTCTTCGGTCTAGGCATATTGATGCAACTTGACCTCTTAATCGTAAAAGAACTGGCTATTTGCTTTATTCCATTCTAACAGGTTTCGTATTTGTGATGCTCCACGGTGATATTAATTGGTGAAGCCTCCCACCATGTTGGACAAAACAACTATGCATTTCATTTGAGATTGACTTGCGCAAAATAATATTCAATAATTTAGGTCTCGCTTTAGTGTGAATACGTGTACAGCTAGTAGTGTTCAACTTCAAGGCAACACAAATCTGTACTTCATAGATTACCTCATTTTAATTTGTACCTCATAGTTCACTGAATATTTTATAACGTAAAATTTTCATCTTTTTTCGTGATTTTGCTAGTTTTTAGATAAACGAACGATTTTTCCATGTATGAGCTTCAGTTTGTAAGTTAACAATTTTGCAGTATTTTCTATTTCTTGGATGGTAGACTAGAAAAATCGTTTCTGATTCAATAAACGGAAATTTAGCCAGAACACACACATTTTCTAGTTTTTGATGTTGCGGCATTTCTATTTTGGGTCGCGTAGATTTCTATCAACATTTTCTGTAATACCTATCTTTTCATATTTATATTTTGATGCGCTATCCTAATTTCGTGAAGACAGGCTGGGGAAAATTTGTTTTCTAACAGAATTTTCCCTCTACGTATCAGTAACTTTACAATGCTTCTAAAGAAATCATGATATTGTAACCCGGTAGATATACGTTTGCCGTCATTCTCATCTTGGAAATTTCCAGTAATTTCATTAATATTCTGGTATGCTCTCGGAATATTTTTAAGTTGAGCATTTTTGTTTTCTAGTACAAAGTTCTCATTACGCATGTAAGCTGAGTCACTATTTTTTTCAACTTTTTAGTTGTTGTTAATTTAACAAACTATAGAGGCATCAAATGATAGAAAAATTATCATTCTTTAGTTTCGAATACTAACACACACACACACACACACGCCCAAAAAGAAATATTTACTTTTCTACTTCCGAAGTTAAACGTAACTCGAGCGCCTCGCTTGTCTTTCTTTCTTTTTTACTTACACGCCAGAATACCAAGGCCATCCATCAGCTCCACATCGAATACATCTCTTTGATCCAGCCTAAATGGGACGATTTGCACAAAGGGTGAAAAAAGACTTTTGCGAACTAACCCATGATTCAATGAATATCCAAAATGTGATTAATAAAACCGTGATTCAGTTCATAGAAAAAAAAGATAAACATGTAAAACTAATTTGGAGACTTCATACATGGCTTTTTAAATTTCACGAAGGTGATTTTGAAAAAAAAAAATTTTTTGGCGTTTCAAATCCTTATTATTTCTTTATATCCGTGTTCTCATTGCAAGCTGAGATTATTGCAACCAGAACCTGGATATTGAGAACTATGGAGAACATGAGGTAATAAAAAAAAACTTTTTTAAAAGTCCGTTTTCTGAACGCAGATAAAAATATCTTCACATTGAAAAGGTTGCTTCAATGCGACAGAAAAAAAGTATGAAGAAGGAAACTGGATGTACTGTTGATCAAATGAAACCGTTAACAGTTGCGTGTTTTTATTTCTAAGTTATGTCGCGAATTTCTCATGAGGCCTGCAGTAGGGAAATCGTAATGCCTTCAAATATTAGTGAGCTACTTTTTTTGAGAGAGCAAATACTTTTTTGCTGCCTGACATCATTAAACATTCTAAAGTTTCATACATGTATGTTTCCTGTTAACCCCGGTTCCCGCCAGGGTTCAAAGTGGTGGGAATGTTTGAATAGTTGAAGAAAGACAATCCGCGGCTGACTGGTCAAGGCATTCCTATTAAAACTAAAATCGAAATAATAGCTAACATTTTTTTTTTAACAACTTCTTGAAAAGATTCACACTAAATCCTTCTCGTCCACTTGATCTATAATACAATTTCGTAGAAAAAAAATGATTCCGCTAACAAATATTTAGGTTTCTGTCGCTACACTCCAGCGAAAACACAAATGTTAGGAAACTACTAGCGACCAGCTGGCAGTGATGGGTCACTGCTGGCTGAAATCTGCCGCTCACGGTACGGTAGCGGTCCGTTGGTGGCAAATCCATCAGTTGGCAGTCATTGATGGCCCAGTAGCATCCCCGTGAATTGCGCGCCTCCAAGCAAGTGGCCCTTAGCTGGCAACCGAAGCAACCCCAATACAGGGTGGAAGCAACGGGACAGCGCATGCGCAGACGCAACACGTGCTGTGTCTCTCGTGGCACCAGTTAGTTGAAGACGTTGCTGTCGCCATCGTGTTATTTCAGTGGATGTTAAGAAAAAAATGCATGTGTAGCCAAGCGAATTAATCTCCTAATGAAATGCCACGTCGACGAAGATTACCATCGGAAGAAAATTATGTAAATAATTAATTATTTATGAAATGTAAGAAATAGTCAATTACTCTCATGCATTTACAGAAACTCATTTCGTAGCAAAACTCCTGCACTAACACACAAAGAATCGAGAATACAGACAGCCATGAAATACACACACTCCATTCCCAGGAATAACAAGAAATGATTTCTGTGTAATCTTCGGTTGAAACATACATTAAACCGCTTCAAACAAAAGTCCTAGAGAGACATTAAAAATCGTTATGTTGGGGAAAAAAATAAGAACTATTCACGTACAATATTTATGAATTATTTGGAAAAAAGAAACAACGCTATGTGGATATAATAAAATTAAAAAAAAAAGAAAAAAAAACTTATCCATGGGTTGAATACACAAGATTCCAGGAATTCGCTGATACTGAAAGATACAACATTAAAAATTTAAAAATGTGCATTGAACGGGTAAATATACAGTATTAATTAAACAATCACCTTTCAAGACCACAACAACAGCACAAAACTTTGGAAAGCGCCTTTAAGTTGGTAAACTCATTGAAAATGAGTGAAGTTCCCTTAAGGCAAATAAAAACAATCGCTACATTGAAAAAATAAATTTATGAATTATTTGAAACGGACATTTATGAAAAATCTTTATTGTAAAATTAAAAAGAGAACCCTTCGTTTCACATCGCGCAGGACAGAGGCTCAGCTTCAAGGGCACTAGCGGGCGTAGCAAAAACGCGTAGTATTTAGAGCGGCAGATTCGCAAACAGACTGTGGTTGGTTCGATTCCACCCAGATCCAAACGGGCATTTTTCAGGACCTGTGGAGAAATTTTCCCGTCGCTGTTCCGTCATGCAGAGGTTTCGTAGGAAAAAATAAAAGTAATTTTGCCTTTGGGAAAATAAGGTTATTCTTTTTTCTTATGACTACCACTGGGAAATTGGCGGACATGATTGGGCATGCCATCAGTTACGTCCCGTGATTGCCGGCTTCAAATGCCGGGAAACTAGCGGACCACCTTAGGCTAGCCATCATTTATGGCACTTGCTTGCAGGGCTGCTTAAAGGCCGCTTGTGGCAGCCACTGCCTGTGATAGGCAACTTATGGCTTTGTTATGGCATGTGACAACTGATTTGGTGCCAACTTTTGGCCAGTTGCTGGCCTGAACTGCTGGCCCATGTGGTGACCCCCGGGACATTTTATTGACGGTTAGGCAGCGACAACGTAGTGCTGGGCCACTGCTGGCTGCCAGTGCTGGCTTGAGTGCTGGTCCAGCAACACTGCTTTTGCGGAGACATACCGCAAGTGTTTCTACACATATCGCCACTGAATAAAAAGCTTTTATTCAATACCGGGTTGGATCTCTTCTAGACCGAATTACAGCACGTATGTGGTATGGCATAGATTCCACAAGGTGCTGGAGTGCAAATACATATACAGCATACCAGGCGTTCATCCGACAGTCCTTTAACTGGGTCAGATTTCAGACAAGAGGACTTTGCTGCCGAATATGTTTTTCTAGCATGCCCCATACACCGAAGAGCAACTGAATTAGAGACAGCTGCCGTTATTCAAATGTAGCGTTGTGGGTGGCCCTGTAAGCGGAAACGACGTGACGTATGCAGTGATCCGAAAATATAAGGAGTGATGCGACGGGAATCAGTAAGAGTCAGTCACACTATGGGTAAAGCGAAGGATCTAAGCACATTTCATCATGGGCAAATTGTCGGGACCCGACAAATGGGTCACTCCATTTCGGAAGTCGTTCAGGCACTGGGATTTTCACGAGCCACTGTGTCACGGGTGCACCGTGAGTACATCAAATCCGGTAAAACCATCCCTACAAGGGCAAACTGCCGTGGACAACAGCGTGTGGATGAGCGGGGTCATCGTTGGCTAGCTCGTATTGTAACAGCGGATAGACGGGCCACAGGGCAAGAAATCACTCTGCAATTTAACGCTGGTGCACAAAAACGTGTAAGCAGCCACACCATCTGGAACCATCTCCTCGCTATGGGTAACAGAAGTTATCGTCCCACGAGGGTACCGCTGCTAACCGCACATCACAGGGTGCAAAGATTAGCATGGGCGCTGGAACATTTCCGCTGGACCATAGACATGTGGAAAAATGTTGCCTGGACTGATGAGTCGAGATTTACGTTCGTACATGCGGATGGCAGGATACGAATACGGCCCAAACCACATAAAGCAATGGATCCTTCTTGCCAGTAGGGTACTCTTCAAGCTGGTGGGGGTGGCATTCTCGCCTGGGGACTGTTTACGTGACTGAAATAGGACCCCTGGTACGTGTGACATCGTCCCTCACAGGTCAACGTTACCGGAATATCCTGGACAACCATTTGCTCCCGTTTGTGCTTCTTCAACATTCCACTGGGGACCTCATCCTGCAACAAGACAATGCGCCGTGCCATCGCTCCCGAATTGTATCCGAATGGTTGGATGAACACTCTACCGACGTGACCTCGCTTCCTTGGCCAGCTAGGTCACCTGACCTCAATCCCGTCGAGCACACCTGGAATGTTATCGACAGAGATGTTCGAGGCTCTGACCCCATTCAATCAAATCTTCGGGAACTGTGGGAGCTTGTTCAGGGGTCGTGGATCCGTATGGCTTCCCAAACTTTCCGGTGTTTTGTCGAGTCCATGCTGAGACGAATCGCCGCCGTCATCACGACGAAAGGTGTTGCTACACGTTACTAGACATGTATCTCTAATTCAATTGCTCTTCAGTGTATATATATAAATATACACTAACGGAAAAAAATCCCAACACCACGAAAAAATAGTTGTAGAGGAATGAAATGGCGGCAATACATTTGTATAGGTAACATATTTAATCGATTAAGTTTTCAAGATCACAGCTTAATGTAAGCGCGAGAAGAGCTATTTTAAATGTGAAATGCTGATACATTAATAACCGGTGTAACCGACAGAATGTTGAATGCAAGCACGCAAACGTTCATGCATTGTGTCGTACAGGTGCTGGATGTCAGTTTGTGGGATGGAGTTCCATGCCTGTTGCACTTGGTCGGTCAATACAGAGACGGCTAATGCTGGTTGGGGGTGACGCTAAAGTTGTCGTCCAATGATGTCCCATACGTGCTCGATTGGTGAAAGATCTGGTGATCTAGCAGGCCACGGCAACATATCGACACTCATTAGAGCATGTTGGGTTACAACAGCGGTATGCGGGCGAGCGTTATCCTGTTGGAAAACACCTCCTGGAATGCTGTTCATGAATGGCAGCACAACAGATTTAATCACCAGACCGACGTACAACTGTGCCGTCAGGGTGCGTGGGATAACCACGAAAGTGCTCCTGCTGTCATTGGAAGTTGCTCCCCAGACCATAACTCCAGGTGTAGGTCCAGTGTGTCTCGGCCGCAGACAGGTTGGTTGCAGGCGCTCACCTGACCTCCTTCTAACCAACACACGGCCATCACTGGCACCCAGGCAGAACCGGCTTTCATCAGAAAACACAACAGATCTCCACTCCGTCCTCCAATGAGCTCTAGCTTGACACCACTGACGTCGCAAACGGCAGTGGTTTGGAGTAAGTGGAATGCACGCTACAGGGCGTCTGGCTCGGAGCTGTCCTTCAAGTAACCGATTTGTAACAGTTCGTTGTGTCACTGTGGTGGCAACTGCAGCTCGAATCGCTGCCGCAGACACGGTACGATGCGCCATGGCCATACGCCGTGCACGGCGGTCTTCCCTCTCAGTAGTGCCACGTGGCCTGTCGGAACCCGGTCTTCTTGAGGCAGTACCTTCCCTTGACCACCGCTACCAACAATCATGCACAGTGGCTACATTCCTGCCAAGTCTTTCTGCAATATTGCGGAAAGAAAATCCACCTTCTCGTAGCCCTATTACACGACCTCGTTCAAACTCCGTGAGCTGTTGATAATGGCTTCTTCATCTTTTTAAAGGCATTATTGACTAACATCAACACACTACGTCGAATCTCAACGATAACTAACGCTCACGAACGTTACAGCACGTATTTACAGCAAACCTGCTTTGCATGTTCCGAGGAGCGCTACTACCGCCACACGTATGCGCCGAGCGCGAAATTTGCATAGACGTCATCTTGCAGATGTACTCTCACCGCCTACCAACTGTCGTTTATCTAACACAATCCCCTATTGGTGTTGGGATTTTTTTCCCGTCAGTGTATATACATAGTGTCGAGTAAAGTCCTATCTCAGCCCCGTAACTTTCGAACGCCGACAGCTATAGCCATAAAAACGGTGTCTATAGGTATAGTGAAGTGGCTATGCGCTATTCGGTGAGACCGCTTACAGCGCCACCTAGCGGCAAAGTCAGGAGTTAGCGTGCCGATCTCAAAAACTATACGAGATACGAAAAAAATCGTCAATTGCAAAGTTGTAGAACAGCATCAATTTAGTAAGAAAAGACAACTTGCGCACATGAATGCTAAGAATAGAACTCGTACAACGCTCGTTTGTTTGTTGGCGATGTCGAACTTTGTTACGTTACGAAACGCGTCAGAAAGTAGATAATATCGCCTTGCGCAAAGCACTAACCCGACTCAACTGCGGAATTTTTGGTGCCAACATGGCGGCGCCACTCCGCACCAGCTAGGAAACGTAAGAAGGTACCTGGTCGAGACATTCGAGCAACAAATCATCGGGTATGGTGGTTGTTTAGAGTGGCCTGCATGCTCACCGGACCTCACCCTATTGGACTTCTTCCTGTGGGGCTATCTCAAAGAGCAGGTGTATCAGACTTCTCCGACAACGTTGCAGGACCTTCGACGCCGTATAACTGATGCTTGTTCCAGCGTGTCACCTGACATGCTGAAAAATGTGCAGCGATGCGATTCAATCTAGAGTCCAAATGTGTATTGTGGCTGACGGAGAGCACATTGAGCACCGACGGTAAATGTGCCTAGTGACAACTAATTGCTCTTTTCTGACGCGTTTCGTGACGTAACAGTACTCGACATCGCGAACAAACAAACGAGCGTTGTACGCGTGCTATTCTTAGCATTCATGTGCGCAAGGTGTCTTTTCGTACTAAATCGATGCTGCTCTACAACTTTGTATTTGACCATTTTCCCGTATCTCGTATAGTTTTCGAGATAGGCAAGCTACCTCCTGACTTTGCCACTAGGAAGCGCTGTAAGTGGTCTCATCGAATAGCGCATAACCTTTTTACTATACCTAGACACCGTTTTTATGTCTATAGCTGTCGGCGTTCGAAAGTTACGGGGCTGAGAAAGGACGTTACTGGGCACCCTGTATATAGGATAATAGTATGGCTTAACTCTCGTCCCTTTTCCTTTATTTCTTTTTTAATTATTATTTCAAGCATAAAACTCCTCTAGGCAGCTTCTACTAGTATGTGGGCCGCAGGTGGCCTAGTGGGCAACGTTCGTGACTGCCACGGAAAGGGCCTCAGGTTCAATCACAGAAGTTACGAACGCTCGATCCACTAAATATCCGCCGTGCGTCGGATGGGCATGTTAAGCCGTCGGACCCCCGGTTCTGGCCCCCGGTAATAAATAAGGGCGTCTTCCTCCCCCTTTCTACCTCGCTTCCGTGTCACTTTCCTATCGGGCACTCTAGCCCAAATCTCATAGCTTCTTATTTCTAAGGGTTGTTTAAGACCTGGGGTCATACACTCCCTTCCTAAAATCCTCTACATATGATCTGATCTGATCTGCTGATATGTGAAACCTGTCAGGAAAGTAAAAATAAATGTCATGTTTCCTTAAGTAAAGACACTGCATTCCTTTTCAATGTGCTGATCATCATCCTTTCGAGGACAACGCATTTTCAACAACTAAACTTTTAAGCAGGATTCACTAATCATTCATTTTTCTTTAGCAGCCACTATGGAAGTACGTTATGTAAAAGGAGTTGCCTTCAAATGTATCGTCCTTGTCTTGGGTTTGTAATGGGGATTAACACTCGAACAGAAATCGGGAGGTTCGAGTTGAGTTCCTTCTCCAATATAGTATCATTTTTAAAAATTTCCGTGCATGACGTGTGTGGAAGGCATATCTGCGAGCACTGGATGATTGAATAAAATTATTTTCCATTATATTCCACATTAATTCTCCTTGCACCAGAAATTTTTATCATTATTGTCTAGAGAACTTGCTCAAAAACTTCGATTAAGGACACCTAAACTCGCACTTCGGTTCTTTAAATCGAGAAATTGTGTTCGAAAGACTTTATACACCTACGAAACTGATATTGTATTTGCATGCAAGTACATTTCTAAATTCATCCTTGGTCATGCGCCTGGTTACTGCAGAAACACGTAAACGACTAGTTTTGAATTTTGTGATGAAAATATCAGGCGTGTAGAAGCTCAGAACGAAATCATTAATCAATATTAACCATAAGGATGCTATATTCTTTGTTTTCCGTTTTTTTAGGGGTTTACTGACGCCCACAAGCATCTGAGGCTATACACATTTTTCCGTCCTTAATTTAGGGTCACTGATTCAGTTAGGTGTCACAGTAGCAGCACTTTAGGGACAGTGAACTGTGTTTTTATCTACGGCTGGAACGAAGGCCCGGTTTGACGATTTGCCAGACCTCCCACCACGGCTGCCATCATGCAGTTTGCTAGTTTACCAATTAATTCTGGTATGGGAGAACTGCGAATATAAACTGCAGGGCATACGGTCACTGTTTATTTCGCAGTTTTTCTTTTAAAAAACGGTCATTTTGGGCGGAATCAAATAATTTTTAGCACGAGAATTCGCAAAGGGGTTCAAAGAATAACAAAATCTGAATAGCTTAATTTAAAAATAAAAAACACAAAGGCGTTCGAGCCCCTTAAAATAAACATAAAAAGGAAAACTTGAATTACATTCTTTGACAAAAACTGAGGACTTAAATTCTACGTTTGCTGTGCATTGTTTCAACGAATTTGACAATTGCATCCGATTATAAAACTTAGTTTCTAGTAAGCACATCATTCTGTAGGGAAACATAGATTCTTGGAACTTCCGAAAAGAATTATTTTAAATACACAACTGTGAAAGAAAGAAAAGCAGCGATTAAAACTGACACCGCATACAATGCTGAGTAGAATATGCCCATGTAGTTTTTCTAAAACCATTACAACTGCTACACTAGGGAACGTGAGCAAAAGTAAGCATTGCGACAAGAAAGGATCATTAACACAAGAAAAAAATAACAGAAATGTGACTTCTGTTAAAATGGGAGATTATTTTATGGATGACAGCAACACTAACTCGAGCATCAGAAACTGTCGGAAAGTGAAATAATGCTATCCTTAGGGAAATTACGAATGAAACTCTTATCGAATACAAAAATTCCTTCATATTTTACGAGCATGTTTTATATTAGAAGAAACTCTAAAATATTTTCAAACGAAGAACATTCGATTGAAGTGCAACCAACAACAATAAAAATATGCTTTGATAGGATTTCAGGTGGAATTTTCAGTCGGGATATTTTTCTGCAAAAACAAATTAATGAAATATGCATTCACGCAAATGATAATCACATTTTTCGGGAACACAAAATTTCCCACCTCAAAATTCCCCACCTGATTTTCCCTTAACTATTCGGAATTCAGTCCATCGTATGCTTTTGGTTTCTAATCTAAACGCAAAGAAGAAATTTTGTTCTCGATAGAAATGCGCTGTCCTTGGATTTCGCATTTTATTTCACCAGAAGCGCCGAAAATGTTGATCTGATAAAAATTTAAACAATTGAAATGTATAGCTGCGTACAAGCTACCACACATGTTAATATTATTTTGCTATAGACAAAATAAATTAGTTTTACTGCTCTTTGCATCCATTGCATGAGCTGATTTCATTCTATAATTTTAGTGCATTGAATCTGATTATTAGTATTTCCACAGCTGCCTGTACAAGTCATAATGTTTCAAAACGTTCAATTACAGTATCTGAAACTTTTATACATTATTGGGATCCTGGGTGTTCATAATAGTGGATTATCACTTGGACAATACTCTGCGTCAAATCTACTTAGAGCTACTTCGTAGTTGGGCACTTGATCAAGGTAAACACACCGGACATTATTGGGATCCTGGGTGTTCATAATATTGGATTATCACTTGGACAATCTGCTTCAAATCTGCCTAGAGCTACTTCGTAGTTGGGCACTTGATCAAGGTAAACATACCGGACAAAAAATTATGGAAAATAAACTTTATTCCTTAATATGGAGTTACATCACCACCTGCTTTAATAACAGCTTTAATTTTGCTTGGCATATTATCCGTAGGACTCGGTATCCCATGGGAATCAAGTTCATTCCACTCAGTGCTCAACAGATGCTTTTATTCCGCCAAATTTGCAGGATGTTGTTTTTCCTTCTTCACGGCTCTTTCTAACATGTCGCAGATTTTTTCAGTCACATTTAGATCGGGTAAATTTGCAGGCCAATTGAGATTTGGAACGGCTCTCTCTCTTTCTTTCATGCTTTTCAAACCAATCCAGCACAATTCCAGCTCGACGGACACGAGAGTTATCAACTTGAAACACAGGATCCACAATGTGCCCTTCTGTTTCCAAACACTGGAGAGAGAACAAAGTGGATTGTGAATTTAGTAGTGAGTGAATCTTTCATTGAAAGTAATGGCTGCTTTGGGAGGTTTTCACAGGAATGATGAGTTCTGAAGAGAGCCCCGCATGGCTCTGTATGAAAGTGTAATTGTTAATATTCTGATGTATGGCCGTGAAACCTGGGTACTACAGAAAAAACATGGGGGTCGTTTATGACCCGGAGAAATGCTTTACTTATGGGGGCAAGACACGTTCTGATTGTGTGAGTTTGTGACAAGACACGTTCTGATTGTGTGGCAAGACACGTTCTGATTGTGTGGGGAATGAAGATGTGTTGCAGTTGTGTAATGTGAAGCAAAATGTTGTTAGCAAAGCGGAGACTAATATGCTTCGGTTGTTTGGCAATGTTGAAAGAATGAGTGATAAGAAGTTTACTAAGAAAACCCTTTTATCCCAAGTGGCAGGAAGGAAAGGCAGGGGAAGGCGAAGGAAGTCAAGGGAGGATCAGATTCAGAAGTGTCTGCATGAGAAAAAGATTATGAGTATAAAGTATAGAAATCTTGTGTACGGCGTATGTTGGATGTCAGTGAAACCCGAGTTGCATGTCAAGATTGCTGTAAATGGAGAAGTTTGATACGGCAACATTAAGTAAAAACTATCTTGTAGTTTGTATTTCTTTGTGGAGCTAACCTCTGAATATCAGAGAACAGCTTAGTTATATGTATGTATGTCAGACACTCCTTTCCTGAAATCCTCTACATATGATGATCTCATGGTGGTCGCTAAAATCAAAAACAAACAGGAAAAAGGCAAACCCATTATATGTTCTCCAAACGAAAAAAAAAGGATCAAAAGCAACGATCTTGCTCCCTCCCTTAGAACTCCTCTGCACCGTGAAGAGAACATAGGTAATTGAAAATTCAAACATTGTCGTGTTTTCAAACCGGAAAAGAAAACTGATCGTGGCTTTCTTCAGTTTAGAATTTTCCTTGAATGACAAGCGAACCACATATAAAACAAACTAGTTAGTAAAATCATGCAATGCATTGATTATGATACGCTTTCCAACATACCAGAAATAATTACTCAAGTTATTAGGACAATGGCGGTAGAATAAATATCGCTCAAATAACCTGACCTGTTGATATTCAACAGAACCGGTTCTGTTGATATTTAACAGAACCGGTAAAGTATACTTTCTGAACAACATGATAAAGTTTTGTCTCAATCGAAACATTTTTACGTAAGTTATAACGCATAAGGGCGATGGAATGCATCCCTCTCCTATGTCCTGACCTTTGACCCCACTTCACCCATGTTGAATAGGCTTTGTCCCCAGGCAATCCCCTACGACATACTAAATTTTCCTCAAAATCGAACCATATTTACGCAAGTTATGACGCATAAAGGAAATGGAATGGATCCCGCTCCTATGTCGTGACCTTTGACCCCATTTCACCCATTTTTAATAGGGTTCGTCCTCACGTGGTCCCCTACCATATACTAAAATTTCATCGAAATCGACCCATTTTTACGCGAGTTGTCGTGCGGAGAGACGGACGGACGGACAGAAGGACAAAGCTGGAGCATATACGCTTCTTCAACCTACGGTTGGAAAGCGTAAAAAGGTGACATTGAACTCTAGGGTGTAAATAGCAGGTCCTTTGAATCAGAAAAATGTGTGGTAAAGTAAAGCATAAAGATTTTTAAACATATATTTGTAAATAAAATCTCATAACTAAAGGCCTCATTATACGCCAATGAGCCATTACATTATGACCATCACCGGCTGGAGACTAAACTGTTGCACAGGTGAAGTTCACAGAGCAGTGTATATACAATTCGAGGACCGGTTTTTAGTTAGTAGAGTGTTCGGAGTCAGAATGGGAAACGCTGCCGATTTATTGGAGTTTGATAAAGAACAAATTGTAATGGCATGGCGCCTCGGAACTACGATCTCGGAAACGGCGCTGCTTCTGGGTTGTCCACGTGCCTCTGTAGTGATTACGTATCAAAGGAGGTACACAGATGACCAAATAACGAACCGTCGTCCAACTGTGTCGTCTGCAGCTCATTGATGACAAAGGGGAGCGGAGAGTGTCGCGCATTGTTCGCATTAACTTCAGGGCCACCGTAAAACAAATCCCCAGCAGCAATGGTGATCAGGGCAATGTGTCACAACACACAGCTCCTCGAAGCTTTTTGCTCATGGAACTGCTTAGCCGAATATCCTGCCGGGTCCCCATGGTCACTGCGCGTCATCGCCAACAACGCATAAAATAGGCCCAAGATCGTCGTCCAACTGTGTCGTCCGCAGCTCATTGGTGACAAAGGGGAGCGGAGAGTGTCGCGCATTGTTCGCATTAAATCAGGGCCACCGTAAAACAAATCACCCGCAGCAATGGTGATCAGGGCAATGTGTCACAACACACAGCTCCTCGAAGCTTTTTGCTCATGGGACTGCTTAGCCGAATATCTTGCCGGGTCCCCATGGTCACTGCGCATCATCGCCAACAACGCATAAAATAGGCCCAAGATCGTTGAGATTGGACCGTGGATGGTTGGAAGAAAGTGGCGTGGTCTGACGAATCAAGATTCCTGGTCCATCACGTAGACGGCCGAGCGTGGATACGACGATTACGAACGAAGGCTATGGCACCTGAATGCACTGTTGTGCGGAAACAGGCAGGCGGCGGCGGTATTATATTGTCGGCGATGTTTTCTTGGAACACTTTACACCCCATTATCTGAATAGCCCAATCCCTGACAGCTGTCAGGTATCTGAACATCGTTGCGGACGAAGTTCACCCATTCATGGCAACTGCGTTTTCTGCTGGTGATTGCCATTACCAACAAGATAATGCACTATGCCACACTGCTAGAATCGTGAAGGAGTGGTTCGAGAAACATGCTGGTGACGTCTTTTTAATGTCCTGGCCTCCAAATTTAATTGACATGAACCCCATCGAAAATTTGTGGTTCTACCTGGAAACGCGGGTTCGTGCTAATTCATCACCACCCAGAAATGTACGGGGAATAAAAGACCTGCTGTTGACATTATGGTACCAGGTACCCCAGAATACCTATCGCCATCTTATCAAATCGATGCTCGCCGAGTGGCTGCTGTTTTGCCGGCTAAAGTGGTTCCTACAGCTTATTAGGTAGGTGGTCACAATGTAATGATGGTTCATCGGTGTGCGAGTAAAAAGCAATATGTTTATAATAAAATCCCGATGCAAAACGAATATTTTCAATTTCTCTTTGAAAAGTAGAAAAACGATGTCAATTTTGGTCCCCACCGAAAAACTGAATTATAGTATCAGAAAATTCACGTAAAATGCTATTGACAAAGAAATTTGTTCAATGCAAGAAAAAAGTTCTTTACGTCAGGTTATCGGAAACTCAAATCTTGTTCTCAAGGATAAATAAATACTTAACCTTCTAGTAGCCAAACTGTGAATCATTGGAAGCATGAAATGCATGTAAATATTTGTCGCAATGACTGCTATCCAATGCAGATACATTTCTTCTTTTAATCAGTACTTTGGAATCAAAGCAATGGCGCCGGATGCTAATGCGCATTTTCGACCTTTGATGGCATTCTGGTAAAATTAACAACGTACATAAAACATTTCGCATAATGGAGGCTTTACAAGGCAAAATGGATTTTTCAAAGCTGATTTTTTGAACAGGAAAAAACTGTCGAAAAGAAGAAATGAATTCACACCCTTAACGAAAATACAAGATATTATTTGAAATACGCAATGTGTGCAGTTTTCTCAGCGTGAATGGTTCCAGGCCAAAAAGGATTTTTTTCCAAAGGGAAAATTGTCAAAACATTTACTTAAAATGCGCATTTACGTCGACACGCGACAGAAAAGGACGTTGTGAAAAATCACAAATTGTGCACAAAATGATATTCCTCGTGAAGGATGATATCCGAAGGGAAATAGAAATTTCAAATGGAGCAATTAGAAAGTTTTTTCGAAGAATGGGTTGTACCGATTACTATAAGCAGCTACATAGACTGTCGCTTATCCCAGATTTTAAACCAGTGGTTTCAAGGAAGGGAAAGAGCCAGCGCTTTAATGCAGACATACTACCTATTCCTCATCGGGACTTGAACTTGGATCCAGCTTCAGGGCCTAGCCAGAAACCTATACCTTTGACCACTCGGTAACAGCTT
Source organism: Macrothele yani (assembly GCA_039090855.1). Lineage (NCBI taxonomy): Eukaryota > Metazoa > Arthropoda > Arachnida > Araneae > Macrothelidae > Macrothele > Macrothele yani. The sequence goes on along the minus strand of CM077011.1, from coordinate 72,709,193 downwards.
ATGATGAGATACTGTGGAATACGTAATGAAAATGTATTCCCCTAAAGGAAAATTCGTACGTTATTTAAAGGATAAACTGGATGCAAATATTGGTTATTTACAAAGGTATTGACCAATAAGTTGTTCTTAAGTCGCATTTTAAGAAGCGGAGGTATTCCTTCAAAGATAAACATATATGAGGCCCCTAGGGAAAAGAACTGAGCGTTATGAAGGAGAAGATATAAGCAAAATATTCTTCATACGGTAGCTATATACGATGCACGAAGAATTTTAAGAAGGGAAGTTTAGAAGCAGTTATAACAATAAAAATGTTTATACATACAGACCCTAGCGATTCTGTAACGAATTTACGAATGTAAATTAACTTTTATACATATAGACTCTAACGAATCTAGCTTCCATTATCTCAAGTCAATAATGTTCGTAATTCTTACCATACTGAATTGACATGAAGTACAAAAACATTTTTTTAATTAGATGTTTAGAAGCGGAGGTACAGTTGTAAACAAAAATGCTCTCATATACCAACTAACATCAGAACTTTACATTTTAAAAAATTTAACTATGTATTCAAAGTGTTCCACGAGATAGATGCAGAAAGAATTTTTCAAATAGGGGTTTTGGAAGAAATCGAGAAAAATTAAACATTAAGTTCCTACCGGGTAGCTGCGAATTATTTTGAGCAGGTGGACTCACAGATCAAGCTTTGCAATACAAAAAGAATTTTAAAAATAGACAGAGAGATATCGTATCCACAGACGAAAGAATAAGGGCGCTATATTTTTGAATTTTAGTCCGATTTGAAAAATCTGTTTTTCATTGGAAAACTCGAATTGTGGGAAAAAGATGAATACTATTTAGACTTTTCCGATGTATAACTTTACCGCTAGGGAGCATAAAGGTAGATTCAATAGAATTCGAATTCGAAGCATTTATCCTTTCTGGGAAGTGCTATATTTTTTTGAAGACTGATATTTCTTTGAGGCAAAGTTTGAAACATTACAAATTGCGTACCACCCATTTGTCAGTCTTTGCAGTTTGTACGAATATTCACACTGTGGAAAAGGAGTTCGCGGAAAACAGTTCAAACGGAAGAATAATTACCTAATGCACGTACAGGTTAAGTAAATGTGCGAAATTTTTATAGTTTTAAGGTTCAAACTGCCTTCTTTGTGCCTGACAACACTATGCTCTGGCAAAGTGCCAAAATGATTATAATTCTACTCTGACATTTTTCGGAAAGTTAATTCCTCCAATTACAATTATTATTTTCGGAAATGGTCCACTGCGGGGCACTTTTGGTTACGTTTAGTAATTAAATAAAGTAGTTCCGTTAAAAATTTCCTTATTGAGCAAAAGAAAAGCGAACATCCGCATTGCTTGGAATAATGGATCTGTTTTTTATTCTGGTTTTATTAGTCCTTGTCTTGCGTTTGCTAAGGAGAGAAACGTCTTCTCTGCTTGGATAAAGAAGAACACTGGCACAGGATAAAGTAACACAGTGAGTTAAAATACGCTTTCCGTGGTCAAAATGAACGAATAAAACGAAGCAGGCTTATCCATAACGACCAGCAATTTTCATTTCGTTGAAGAAAACGCTGGTGTTTTGTTTAAAAGAATAACAGAAGCTTACAGAACTCCGCAATTTGTCTGAGAGGAGCAGCAATTTTGAAAAGAAACTGTGCTATTTAATCAAGTAAATTAAGTAAAAAGTACAGCAGCGATTAAAAATTAACGGAGCTCAATATTAACTGTTTAACATAGAAAGTGGCTGAAAACGGTCAGAATACTCCGTTTGTTCTCCTAAAGATTAGAAAGAGGAAACGCAAAAGAGATTTATTCTAAGTTTGCGTGCATTTTGCTTTAGTACAACAGGCTTTAGTGCCTTCTTTTAACACTGTAAAAGTCCCTACATCTCGCATAACATTGTAGTAACATTGGAATCTTTTCGTTATAGACTTCGTACTTGTTCGTTATAAATGTTGCAGCACTGAAACTGTTTTCATTGCAGCTCTCACAGCAATTACTTCTTTAACGTGAAGATACTATATAAAATTAATACTCTCTCCCAAGAACTAGATCAAAACATTTATTTTTTATAATGAAGCAATATTAGAACTTTTCCTTTATAATTGCAGCAAAACTGAAACTTTTTCCTTAGAGGTGTGATGTAAGGTGCCTCGCATAAATATAGATACAGTCTACTTTGCGCTGTGAACGCAACGCGAATATAGGTAGGAAGCTGAAATGGTACCTAATTAGACATAACCCTAAAACAAACGTTTCGATCCGTCGAGATGACCGGATTGTGTAAAAAGAACACCACAAAGTGAAATAGTGTAATTTTAGGTGTCTGATAAATATAAAGATAACTATGTAAAGCAGCCACATGCAAATGAGATGTAAAAATTAGCATGTTGTACGCACGCGCATGGACCGTAATTCGGTCCAGCCTACAAATGACAACGGACCTGCCGTCAGACATTCATTTGCCGAAATGCCACGCAACAGTCAAATTTCTGGTGAGGAGGTGCAGAAGATTTGGAGACTGAGAGCAAATGGATTGCCTGTAGCGAAAATTTGTAAAGCTATGGGGTGGAGTAGGACAGTCATTTATAAGACTTTACCGAAACGCGGTGCGTTAACTACCAGAAAACGGCCTGGAAGGTCTCGAATAACAACCAAACGAGATGATCGTGCCATCATACGTTTAGTTTCATCCCAAAGGTTATCACTACGTCAAGTTTTTCGGACTGTTTCTGTCACCGTCTCAAAGGACGCAGTTCGTCGACGAATCAAGGAAAGTCGCACTCCGTGAAATGCGCCGTCTGCTACACCTCACGCGGCGCCACAAGGCAGCTAGATTGCTATGGGCAAGCATTCACGTACACTGGACGGACGCGTGGATCACAACTATTTTCTCCGATGAGAAAAAGTTCAACCTGGACGTACCTGACGGTTGTAACTGATATTGGCATGATTTACGGCGCGAGCCACGCACCTTCTTCAGCAGACAGAAAGAAGGGGGATCTGTGATGGTCTGGAGAGCTTTTTGCGTTCAATGGGACAACGGATTTCGCTTTCCGGCAAGGCAAGCAAAACTTCGAAACGTATCAGGATATACTCAGCAGCCACCTTCTATCGTTTGCCGAAATTCTAGCGGGTGTTGATTAATTATCTGTTCCAGCAAGACAATGCCTCTATCCATCAGTCTGCATCAACGAAAAGCTGGTTTAACACTCATCATGTGACCGTAATGGATTGGCCAGCACTCAGTCCAGATCTGAACCCTATCGAGAACTTCTGGGGTATACTCGCTCGTGATGTGTATGCGAATGGACGGTAGTTCTCAACTGTGGTGGCACTAAAAGAGCAGATTGAACGAAGCTAGTACGCACTCCGTCCAGAACACTTGCATCACTTAGTGGACGGCATGCCCAATCGGGTTTTCAGTGTTATTCGGAACAACGGCTGCACTATTCTTACCGGAGGTGCTCATAACTAGGAAGTCTTTATATTTTTGAAACAGCGTATTTCTGTTTTTTTCTTGTACTTGGCGTTGGAATTGTAATGTTTCCGTCAAACTATTATGCAGCTGCGTGTCCTATGCTATTTTTGCTATAAATATGAGGTGTACGTTTCAGCTCGTTGTTGTTTCCTTTTTATTCGAGAATTTGTTCTGTCTCTATATTTATGCGACTCACTAAATGAACCTTTCACCAACTGCGCTACATGAATGTATTATTTCTTAACTTGCAGCACCTGCAATTTTATAACTTTTCGCAATTAGCTGGGGCAGCACTTAAACCTTTCATCACAGCTTCCGTATTACCAAAAACTGTTCACACATATTGCAACATTTAAAGCTTTCCCTTACCTTTTTTGAAACATCAAGAATTTTGCATTATGGAGATTTTGCAGCATTCTCTCCCTTAGAACTGCTGGAGTATCATATCGTTTCGTGCACCATTACTATAATAAATGTAATTTACTCTCAAAGAAGATCATTAATTTATGGACATACATTGATATTTTGCAGTTTAATACCTTTCAGAACTTTTTACGAATCAAACGGCGTTTTTCGAAGGCATGTGTTTTTTTCCGTATTGTAATGTTCTTTGAAATTCATTTACTCTTTGATAAAACTTCGTAAAACTCCTCCTGTCATTTCTATCAAACACGATTTGGTAAATCATTATTTTTAAATGCAGATAATAAATTTCTTCGAACCATTCGTTACAGATTTACAAAGGATTTTTGAAGAATTTTTTCACTCCGTCAATTAAAATTTTTGTTTTAATATATGTAGACGAAATCAAAAACTGATTTTCTTGATTCATACGTAGGGCTGCTCCGTTATGAAAAGCTATAGCAAAATAGAGATGAAGAAAATGATCGGATGAACCCTTATCGTTCTTAAATTCAGTTTTTTTCGAAAATGTCTTGGAAAAAGTCGCGTTCATTTTAGACTATTTGAACATTGCTTTCGTATTTTATTTCAATAAACAAGAATGCTGAAATTCGAAAAAACAATCTACTTATGCACTCTTAAATTTTCTTAACTGGCAAGCAGCTCAAATGGAGCATGGAAACTCTAATGGAAAATTATCTTATTTGATCCTTATATTTTCCTGTTGTATCTACTAAATAACTGAAATTAAAAATACATATGTTTTTCTATTTCTGTATCCTTGAAGTTCAAATTCGTAAATTTTGCTTTTGAAACATTTACTTTCTAAATAAATTTACACTTTATCACTAGATTTGTGAGTCTGATAAGTAATGTCCTTTTTTTGCGTGTATTAAATTTCACATGCTGGTAGAACTCCACCCAATTCAGACGGACGGATGACATCAAATTAGCTGGATGCTTATGTTTCTTTCCTTTTTTTTTTTTTTTTGATTGGATGTTTAACGAACACCGTGAGCAACTCAATGGGCTATAAGCAGTCGTCCGTCCCTAATTTAGGGTCACTGGTTCCAGGGAAGGGAAAGAGCCAGTGCCGTAAGACAAACACAACATCCATGCCTCACCGGGATTCGAACCCGGACCCCGTTCGGACGAATGATCAGAGGCCATCGCTTAGACCACTGCGCCACCGGGGCGGGGCGGCCTTATGTTTCTTATGTTTCTTAAATGCCACTCACGCAGTTGGGTTCTCAGATATCCGTATGATCTGTGGTACCTAACGCGTCACGGCAGCGGGACAGATGCACGAAGTTCAAAGGCTGTCGTGTGGGCAGATACCCTCATCGGTTTCGTAAGCCGCAGGATAGTATGGTATGAATAATCAAGTTTGAATGCTGTCGTTCTTTCTATTCCTAACTCTCGTACCAAGTGGAACACCAGCCTGCTTTAGGAATTCTGCTGATGCTACCAACTTTTTCTTTTTACAAAATTATAGTGAGCCTAGAACTTAAAGTAAAGGCGCTCTCTCTCATACATGTTACAGAGTCTCACCTACCAGCATGTCCCTATCTATGTCCATATCTCCCATATGGCAATAAATCAATTATCCGTTTCCTGCACTTTCGGCTACAAGATAATGAGAAATATGAGCGCTCAGTGCCCTAAGGGAACGGTAAACGTTTCTTCCACATTCAGCTTTACATTCTTCTACTTCATTCTGTTACATTAAGGCAAATAACAAGCGTGGGAAAATCATTAAACGGTTCTTCACCTTGAAGTAACATTAACTGTCCAACACACCTGGCGGAAAAAAAAGGTATCTCTGGTATGATGGCATTTCTTTTCTTTTTCCTTCGGGGGGGGGGAGGGTAGCGGATGAGAACGTTTTGAAGTCTGAACATTTCTTGAGGGGGCAAGACATATTAGGACGATTTCACGCATTTGATGGAGATTTTGCGCTGTCACTCAAACCACTAAACTAAACAAAGTGCACTTTGCTTATATTCTCTTTCTTGAATCATGCCGTAAATCTGAAGATTTGTTGTACTTGTACCAAGACCGAACAGATGAAATGGAACTGGATGATATAACCTGGACCCATGTGTCGCGAAACGTTCCTAAGAAAAAGATTTCAAAAAATTCTACACTGGTGTGCAAAACGTAAGGACGAGCCAGGCTTTGACCTGTGGCGTCACATGAGCGGCCTGGATATGTGAAATTCAAACAATAAGAACTCCATTGCTTACAGAAATGATGACGGAAACAACACCAACACAACTGTAGATACTAAAGGATGTAATCGAACTTTATTCAGAATTGGCTACATAGCACTGGCAGCCATGATACAGATGTATTACTGCCCAAAGGGAAGAGTAGGTCCTCAGTAGGATATGCAATCACGTCTAGAGGCGAAACATGATTTTCATTGTCTGTCCATACTTCGCACTAGGTTTTTGATGAGTTCTTGCAGTAACATCGTCCATTCTTCCTTCAGCGCTGTCTTCAGTTTTTGGACCGTCCCCGATGTGTGTTGACCTGCCGCAATGCCTGTCCTCAGAGTGTCCCATATGTGTTCTATGGGATTTAGATAGGGAAACGTACTGGTCCATCGAACATGAGAAAAGTTTGCCTCATTACAGTATCGCCCACTGGTTAAGGTACCTCTTTTCAGCATTAGTTGAGGGGCATCTGCTCACAGTAACCTAGAGTGTGGGATTTTGAATGAAGGAAAGGTATGCCTACTGGGGATGCATTGATAATAAAGCATACAATCATGTACTACCTGCTGTTTTGTCTGAATCTGTGACAGAGCGCCGTCGTTAATTCAAGATGGCCGCCGTTACGGATACCGATTTCGTTCTTGAGCTATAACAGCTTTTAGGGTGGTTCCATGAAAAATTTGCTAAGTAGGTTTCTGTTAAACATGATCAAAGGAACACAGTAAAAAGGTCCATAAGGAATTATTTTATATATTTTTCCTTTTCCGAGATATAGCCTTACCATTGCTACTTCATCGCAAACTTTCGACTGTATGCTCACTAAATCAGAAATTTTGAAATAATTTGCAACATTTGAAGAGAGAAATTAAGGTTTTTCAGGTCATATTCATAGTTCCAGAGTTCATCTTCATTATCTGCAAAACCTCCCAGAACTCTTCGTCACCACCTTATTTACCACTTTTGTGCACCTTAGTGACTGAGCTCGGCATTTCCAATGCACAGCACGCTGTCATTTGACGCATGCACACCGTACCAGCTGTAAGATTGATTGCGGTGCACATGGAAGCGTACACATAATAGGAGAATATTGATTATAATCTGCCTTCTCCCGTCCGAATTGTGATGGCTCTGAGAGCATCGGGTGCAGTTGATCTTCATGTTGCCACTCCATCACCTGGTAATGAGTCCTTAAGATGTATGGTATTAGAGGATCTTGTTGGCGGCAGATTTTCACCTTGCATCCATTTTTTTGTGTGTGTGAAGATCCACCAAAGCAGTTGACCAATGTTCAAATTTTTTGTTCCTGTCGGGCAGAGTTGACAATGAATCGCTCTATCATTCGTTCATCTTCCTTCTTAAATTCGTCTAGACATCCAAGTCTTCCCGAAGCTTCATTCATTTCTTTTTCCGAAGTCTTGAAAACTTTCCAGAAAGATAGTTTTCTTTTCTTCATAAAGCACCCGGTAACATCACACCCTGAAAGAGCATGAAAGCTTTGTAATGCCTCCACTTTTGTAGGCCCTAAGCAGGAGCATACACGTTTGAGATCTATGTTTTCTGTTAGTTCCAACTCCTGTGACAAACATACTATCAGATGGGTAAAACAGCGACCACCGCAGTGAAAGGACAAAACCATCGGTGTCAAGTGAAAAAATGTGGAGGGTAGTAGCATGACGACGTGATACATATAGGGAGTGAAGAATTATTTTTGTATCTGCCTTATCATGTGTACTTTCAAGGTCTCCAATGTCATTTCCATGTGATGACTTGACTTCATTTCTCCATCTGGCTACTAGGATTCTTTTTATCATCTGTCCATGCAGAATTGCTTTATTTGAGAGGTAAGCTCTTAACTCCTCTTCAGTTTTAGAATGCAATATGAGGGTTTTCGTGGTACATTTTTCAATATTTGTAGAATCCATGATCATGCACTCACCAGGTGTTGGTCATCCTTATGTTTTCCTTCGCATGGAGTTCTTGAGTGAATTTTCTAGGTGGGTATGAAGTACTAAATGAATTTCATCATACTTGAGCAAATAAGGTTCTATTCTTGGGTTGAATGTAATTGCAATGTCGTGGCATGTTTTCACATATGACTCTTTCTACAGTGCTTGCAATTCTGCCATTCCGTCGAAGTTATATTGGCTCTGGAACAGATCTGTACTCAGCAACAAATGAAGAGACCTTTTTCATGTTGTTAGAAAACTTTGTACGCTGTTCATCTTCCAGTATCTTCATAAGCTTGCTTTTGTTTTCAGGTAAAATCATTGTATCATCTAAGTTGAGAATTGAAAGAGGTACTGCAGAGAATTCGTAATTACATAAGCATTTCTGTAGATCAATGTCAGTTCCAATTCTTGAAGCAATCAGCAAACGCTTGAACAAAGAACGAGCTGTCTTCAACTGCACTATAGTGTCTGATACTTTTGGCTTAACAAATTTGCGTTCACTTTTACACAGCTGAGGGTTCTCCTTCTTTATTGGTACCCACAAGCTACAACTGTCTGATTCAATCATGTCTTCTTTAAAGTTTTTTGTACATTTTTTAAAGTTTTTTGTACATCTGATAACCCTTTTCTCTCATTTTTGATGTATCCTTTTCAATTTTTTCATCAAAAACTGCCTTTGTCGAGATGTGAATTCTTTTCCATCATAATTTACAGGATTAGTCAATGTCATGAACGAGTTGTAGATCTACTGAACATCTTCCTTTTGGCGTGATGCTTTGGATGCCGTTAGGTGGTGATGTTTTGACTTCTTTAGCTCAGGTTCTATCCTTTTCTAGATTTCAACATGATCTTTGTAGAATTCATCAATGGTGCATTTGGAAAGTTCAAGCCCTAGTGACGTGTGTGCTTCAGCTTCTATCCTTATGCACTTCCTAACTAGAATCTTCGATACAACATTTGCATCATAAAGTGCAGTTAAGATGGCCTCAATGCCTTTACCATCGGAGAAAGAACCAATAGATCGAAGCACCACCATTATTATATGTAGCTCACCTGGTCTTAAAATCCATTTCTCTGACAAGTCTTTTCAGCCATATCTAATTTTAAAACAAGCTTTTAAAGGCCAAGATCCGTGTTACAACTCTTTTTGATTCTGGGATGAAAACAAATGCTATTTTCTCCAACTTGTTCATGAAAGGGAGCTGCATTTGTGTGCTTGTTGGGTTGGTATCTATGAATGGCAGAGCAGACTAATTTCTTTAGTTGGAGAATAATTTATAATGGAATTGTAAGCTGACTAAGTCGGAAATGTGTGAGTATTTCTGACTTTGTCTCACATTCATCATTCTTGGTTTCTTCAGTGAGATTCCAATGTGTATCCAGCAAATCTTCATCGAAACATTCTTGAGAATCACTCAAATGCAAGACTACCGCCATCATCCAAAGTAAATCCCCGTATGCCTGTTGGAATCGAAAATATTTGGTCTTAGCATAAATACTACTGCAGACGTCCGACAGATATCGCGCAACCGGTGTACAACGTCACCGACCTGCCTGGAGGCATAAAGCAGGTAGTGAATCATCGTGCGTTCAGTCGTAGAGGAAATAACGTGTTCTGTGAAGTACTAGCCATGTAGTAGGGCGATAATGAGAATCGTGTTGCTGTAATAGCGCTGCACAAAGTTGGAAAATCAGCTTCGGAGGTTTCCAACATGCTGAAAAGCTGAATATCAACCGCATTTTTGTCTTACAGACCATAAGAAGATTCCTTGAGACTGGAACCGTCGTTGACCGCCACAGAAAGGGTCGGCCACATACCATGAGGACTACTCGCCTGGTGAAAGCATGGGCAGCCCGCATTCGACGAAATCCTGTCAGAAAACAATCAGTGATATCTCGTGAGCTGAACACTTCACGAATGTCGATGTCACTCGTGCTGCGGAGTGATCTAATTGCGAGAGCTTACTGGCGGCGTACAGGGCACTTTCTCACCCCACAACTGAAGCAGCAGAGGGTGCTAAAAGCGAAACGCTTGTTGCAGCGTTACGCACACAATCGCTACAGACAGATCCTATTCTCTCATGAAGAAATCTTCACTATTGAAGAGGATTTCAACCGCCAAAATAACAGGGTGTAAGCGTCAACCTCACGAGAAGCTCAGGACAAAGCTCCAAGGAATGAGGGGCCATCATTTTGCTTCTGTCATGGTTTGGTTGGGAATCTCCTACGAGGGTATCACGGAGCTCCATTTCTGTGAGAAAAGATTGATCACATCCTCCAAAGTCTACCAAGACAGGGTTTTGGAGCCAGTGGTCAAAATTGTAAGTCACACCCCCTTCCCAAAACCGACAGTGGAGCTTTCAGAAGGATTCCGCACCTGCCCACAAGGCCAAGTCAGCCCAGGAGTGGCTTCAGAAAAAATTTCCAGATTTTATTTCTCCAGCTGATTGGCCTTCAAGCAGCACAGACCTCAACCCATTCGACTACAAGTTGTGGGCCACACTGGAGGACATGGCCTGCAGAAATAGATACGCCAGTAGTGACAGTCTCAAACCCTCTTTGGTGTGGGCAGTGGCATCTATCCCTGTGGAGAAACTGCGTAAAGATATTGATAAGGGGCCACTGAGACTGAAGGACTGTGTGAAGGTAAAAGGATGCCATTTCGAAAAGTGATTGATGCCATGTATTCACAAGTGTACTACTTACGTCATATCACACATATATTAAAATATTTTTTTTATTTCTTTCGTTATTGCATTGATACTTTATAACAGTATTTATGGTAGGAGTAGGTAACCTTATTCCTCTCTGTATAACCAGTGGTTTAATGGTCTTGATATTTCAGTTGAGCTTAGGACATCTGTATCCTTCTCTGATAGACTACCATAACTGTACTGTGCAAAGTTTCTTTACCATACGGAGTATTCTTAAGAAAATCAATATTGTCAGCAGCACAATAGACAAATCTGCCTCTGACTGAAACATAAGATCCTCCACACTCATCCATGCGTTTTATTACCTCTACTGTTATCTGGGTCTAAAACTGAATGACTTTGGCGTAATCTATAGAAGCTCCCATACTGTGCAGGTATTGAATGACGAATTTGCTCTGTGCATTGTGAGCCCATCTGCTACTTGCAAGAGCATTTCACGGGTATGCGTGTGGTAAAGTGCTCGCGTAGGAAGTTTGTCGGGGTGATAGCATTTCATACATAAACATCTGTGGCAATTTATGAGCCCTATTCCTTACAATGGTATCACGCTTTTTTGAATTACTTTTCATATACATCTGTCCTTGACAGCAAGACTTGTAAAAAAGAACAACTTTCTTTGGAACAACATCTGCCAAATTCACTTCTTCAAAACTTCCAGTAAATTTGCATTTTTACAATTTAGCACGGCTCTCCGCAAAAATCATTACTACTTTAAGAAGGGGTTCTCATATTTTTCTCGATATGTTCAAATTCTTCTTCTGCATGGGATAGTGCAACATGTTTTGTTAATTTCAGTGATACTCGTTGTGTTTCATTTACCCTTTGAGATTACTAAAAATAATGCCAATACATTCAAGCCCTTCTTCTGTGAAAGTTTTGATTTGTTTTCCTGTCTTCTTCTAAATCATTGTTAGCTACAATATTCCTGTAAAGCTTTTCAATTTCCCTCATTGTTGTAACGTTGCCTTCAAGGAGAAAATCACTAATGGAAGATACAAATTCAACATTTGTTTCTTCGTAAGACAGTGAATTTGGCTGCATCTTTCCGTTTAGTGTAGGCTTGTGTCGTAAAACATTCACTACATATGTGTTCAAACACTAGTTGTGTTATGCAATTTCTCTTGCGTGAGAGTCTCCAGGATCTGTACAATCGCTAAGACAAATCTTCAGTGGGTCACTGTTAGACAGTTCTACTGCTCTCTTCAAACGGATGCCTGCTGAATCAGTTGCTATCAAATATGATATAACTGATTTCTTCTTTTTCCTTTTTTATTGCAAAAGAAATGTGTATTTCTGTGTTACTTAGGTATTTTTGACCTTGTAGTGTATCTTCGCTCTACTTCTTCCTCTTCTCCATGGTTGGAGATCGTAGGCTTTGACTCATACAACCTTTTGCTTCGATCAATGTTTACCTTATGAGTACTGTTACACGGCGCTAACAGTGTTCCTGCCGAGTCGGCCGGTAACGGTGCTTGAGACCTGAAGTACAATTTAGTTGGCCGCGGCACCAGGTGAGAATCTCAGGTGCACTGCTGCACTCAAAGATTCACACCAGAACATAAAAAATGAAAAGTTGAAGAATGACCCGAAGCATAAGGCTTGGGTGAATCCACCGTGTGAACAAAATAACAACAACAAATAAAAAATAAAATAAACTAAAAAACGATACTTTGGGATCAGAGTTGTGATGAGGTTCACCCGCAATCACCAATTCGTGACTGAGTGTAGTGGTCCGGATCTTACTCCGGTACATTCAATCCCCAACCAGCCAGTACAACACTCACTTTCGCAAATAACACATGATTCTCAAATACACAACACAACATTTAATAACGTTCTGCGAGATTTAAACAGATACGGCGCTCTCTAGGCGCATAGACAATTGCCCCTCATATGTGGGCAGCATACGGTGTCACACATTACTGTCGGAAGACACAAGCCGACTGAGTCTCCACCGGACTATCTGAACAAGAGATACTACTCGTTTACACACTAAATAGAGCTGCAGGTGATATTCATATACAATTGCTTAGAGAATGAAAAAATTATATACAAACGATCACATTAAAAATACTCGCGACACAAAATACACAAGCACGTTAATTTGCGGTATAAGATTATAGGTGCGAAATACTGCCAAAGTTAATTAACTAAATCTAATAAGCATGCACATGCAGAACCCTGCCCCGCTGACGTTGGTCCTGAACCAAAGTTAAAAGAAACTGTCCCGCCCAGCGGAATTTGTGGCCACACCCTCTCCCATATTCATGTAAAAAAAATAATCAGGAAATGGGCCCTGTAAGAAATTGAAATCTGTATGTGCAGGCATTTCCTCTGAGGTCCAGTCACTCAGCATTACTGCATCTATGTCCATGCAGCTTTGGGTGTCGGGATGGCACAAGTTCGCAGATGTGCGAAGAAAGAAAAAGGAAATATTCATCTACTTACAGTTTCGTGACTTTGCTGTGCAAATCCAGCGTGCATCACATAATATCACACAACAAAAAAAAAAAACGCGCACACACACACGGACACTTGCATTATGTGGCAGCACCGATGATTCAACACTTCATTTTGACGCTTGATGTAAATGAAGCACACAATTAAAATGGTAATATCACGCCGCACTTTGTTGCAATGATTAGAGTGCACACTGATCTATTCTCGTGACGATTTGAAGGTGGCCGTTAAGTAAAATAGGCCCTCTCACATCTGCTGTTGCGGTTTCCAAGATTGATTTTCTGTGTTCCTGGGAAATGATTTCTGTTGTCGTGAAGAAATAAATTTGACCATCAACTGCTTGGAGAGTGGCACGCCCTCACTTCCGCTGCTGCTATAGTGGATTCCGTCCGTCGCTACCTTCCGTCCTTTTTGACCGTTCATTCCCAATTCAGTCAGTTCCTTTCCGTTAGCAAACCATCTACCCTGCCTGAGTACGCAGTTCAAATATGCCACTCGCAGGTTTTGTTTCCATTTTTTTATCGAGTTGCGACCGCCAGCCCTGAGATTAATTTTCTCGGCCGAGAGAAATCAGACGTGCTTTTACCTTAAGCGTATATCGGCAACTGCCGACCGAAAACAACGCTCGAATCCACCCCCTATTCTTTTCGGCGATTCTATACTCTTAATTGCCCATTGTCCCTAGCGGACGTCAGAGTATCTTTCTTGCTGACAGAGTTATGAGTCTGCTGAGGGTCTCTTGGCCCACCCACTGAAGTAAACATACGGACCACAGCGTTAAGCTACAAGCGGAAAGAAGAAAAGAAAGAAAAGTGAAAAACCACTTCGAACATTGCTGCTTCCATCCGCATTCGAAAGCACATTTCCCTCGTTCGTTTTGCAGCCCCTCTAAGACACTTGAGATAGGAATTTTTATGTTTCACTTCAGGGCTATGTGTGAGGTCTAGCAATTCAAAATGGCAAAAATATTGCGTTTCTTGCCTTCAGAAGCATTGGAGCGACTTCCCAATTATCCCGCAATTTTGTTAATTAATTTAGAGAACAGCCGAAAGAAAAAACAACGTAAATGAGAAATAAATAAAAAAAACTGAACTGTAAAAGAACATGTGAGCCTGCCGAACTGTGATTCCTAGCTGCCTCATACAATACGCGACATGGCGGACAAATTTTAAAGTTTTCTTCAGGTTTTAGGAGGGGGGTGTCCACTGTAACAGTACATTGCTTGTAGCGTTCCGAATGCCATGATGTTTTTTTCATTTTTCAGTTCTTCAGATGTTATCGTTTTTCATTTTTCAGTTCTTCAGATGTTATCGTTTTTCATTTTTCAGTTCTTCGGGTGTTAACGTACCTAACTGAAGAGCTATGTTCAAGTATTCGTTACTGTTCCACTCGCTCGGCTCTTCTTGATACAGTTTAAAACCTTTTCATAAAATATTGGATTAACCAGGGAAGATTTATTTTTTTGTTGACATAAGATACACAAGGAAAAGTTTGTTATCCGTTTCCTTTTTTAGGCTGATGGTGGAAGATCTACTTTTAAATGACTTTTGATATTAGGAGGAATCGACATTCTGAAAAATTGATTTTACTGGAAGATTGAATCAAATTTCACGCTTCAACTGCTCTTAAATAATTTTCAAATTTTCTTTACAGAATATAGGAATATGCCATTTTTCTTCGACCTTCGTCTGCTTCTGCTGACGTCCCGTTGAAAAACCAATGCCATCGCTCTGAGATTGCGATTGTGAGACATCCCGCACTATAAACAAATAATCACCAGGGTGCTGGGTTGCAGTTCTAACATTACGTACATTACATAAATAATCGTTAGCTTGCTGGGTTTGCGGCTAAGTCGCAGTTCCTTCAAAAATAGTGATATAATTTCTAAGCAAAAAGAGATATCAAATTCTTTTAAGGACCTGCTTTATTCAGTTATTATAGTGAACAAAAAATGTCTAAAGAAAATGTTTGGTGGGATCACTCTGAAGTGAGTTATAGAACAAATTCTGATTCACAAACAGTAGCAGCAGCCATCTTGGATTAATGACACACAGGTCCTCTGCCACAAATTCCGATAAAACACCTGGTAATACATGATTATATGTTTCATTTTCAATGCACCCCCTGTATTCATAAATTCCCTTCATTCAAAATCCCACGGAATTACATATGCCTCTCCATCATATGTGGAGCTCAGTCCGTCCATCGATCAGAATGCTTTCCCATACGAGAACACCGTGGCCACCATATCATTTATGTTTTCGGGCGATACCGAGAGCCTACTTCAAGCCAGATTAGCTGGCATCCAGAATCTCTAGAGACACTAAATATACCCTCATCAGTAAAGAGTGCCGTATTCCACTGATCTGCTGTATAGTCCAAATGTTCTCTGGACTACTCTAAAAGGTGTCTCCGGTGAGCAGTTGTTAATGGAATACATGGTATATTGGTAGTCGGGCAAACAGTGCACCTTTGTGTAATCGCCTGGCCACTCTGAACCGCGAGTTTGTCGGCCGTATGCTCATGTTCAGTTGTTGTGCAAGGTTACTTGCTATGTGATATCGATCTTTCTTGACCTCTAAGAGCAGATGGCGGTCCTCACTGGGAGTCATTTGTGGTGGACAACCATAAACGGTCTTTCTCACAGCTACACCCATAATCCTGAAGGCTGACCATGCACGCGATACTATGGTACGGGTGATACGGAACTCTTAGGCCACACTCATCCCAGTTCGCTCGTCCCCGAGCCTCTCAAATATTCGACCACGAGTGAAGTCATAGAGATAATATCGGCGGGCCATTTTGTCGTCTGTAGAACACTACAAACCCAATAGAATGTCTGTAGCACTTATGTACACCGTCCAGTGACTTACGTTCAACTGATGCTATTTGACTGTGTGAGCAAATTTTGTTCTCACGTCAAGCAGACCACATATCATGCTTCATTATTACGCATGTGCTGTTTGTCCTGTTCCCAAAAACGGTCCTGAATTAATTTGTGTTTTGGAACTGCTGCTATTTACTGCGTTAGTTTCCTTTTTCCACTTGGTCTTTAAGTTTTGCACACCACTGTAATATTCTGTTCGTAACATACATTAGGTAAGTGCTAAACGTTATTATTGTATTTTTGAGTATTTGAGTTGTGCATTTCCCTTTGCCATGGGGAAATACACTCATTGTCATAAAAATCCGCACACCAAGAAGGAAGCTTCGGATTGAAATGAGATTTCAGTAGTGAGATGGTACGTACCAAGGACAGAAGTGATTACTATATCATAGCAGCAGAATGATTTCCCTCTAACATACGGTACACATTCTGATCCACGTTCCTCGTATCACTGTGAGGGAAGTCTGGCTCTCATACGCGACGGCTCCTCAGTCCATCACGCCTGCAGTTCAGGACGTGTGCCGCTGTACAGCGTGGTTGGTATTGTAGCCCAAATCTGCGGTCCTCCACACTCTTACACAGTGGTTGTCCGTTCTCATACAGAAACAGGATTCGTCGCTGAACACTATACGTTGCCAGTCCTTAGCGGAATTCCAAGTTGCTCGCTGCTGACACCACAGCAATCGACGCCGACGATGGTCAGGTGATAATGGCAGAAAACTTAAAGGCCGTCGAGAGTGCAGATTCTCCTCGGCCAGGCGTCTGGAAATGTTTCTCGTGGGCACAGGAGTCCCTTCTACAGCCGCCACATGTCTCTGGATATTGGACAAGGATGTCGTTGCATCTGTGCCCGCGGTTCTCACGATCCTGCGGTCCTCTCTGTCCTCTCTTCTGGTGGTGTGTCTGGGTCGTCCAGAGCCAGTCCAGCATGGCTGGGTGCCTTCCCGTGTCCATTGCTTCCAACACGATCGCACCGTACTGTCCGACCGGCACAAATGGCAGCCGATTCGGAGCGCCCGCCCCTCTGCCTCTCTCATCCCGACGGTACTGCCTCGTTCAAACTCCGTTAATTGCTCTTACGCACATCTACGGCGGCACGCCTGCATGTCTATCTCTCAAGGTTCTCACCTGACTCTTACCGTGCACTTCGGCACGAATGTGGAGTACCCTGGCCGGCGCCTCATTATCACCAAGGATTGCGATTGCAGCGCCGGTCGCGGACGCGAGGGCATGCGGAATCGCACGGAACTTTAATCATTTACATGTCTGCCCTCCCCGTAGATATTCGCCGAGTCTCGCGTTAATCCCATGTTTTTTTCTTGGTGCGCGGATATTTATGACAATGAATGTATTAACTAAAACAGCTTTAATAATATAAATCTTAAAAACACCCACTGTCAAAATTTTTCAAAATATTATTACACTAAATAAAAAGTACAATAAAAAGCATTGTATAAACCAGATAAGGTAACTTTGTTCTTTTAATACAGATAAGAATCACATGAATAAAAACATTTAAATTTTTATTTGCTAGAACAGTAAGATTTCGGTCAAAGGAAACTATATATGTATATATATATATCAGTGACGAATATTCGGGCTGTGCTTAACCTGTACTATCGCACTACATTTTGGGAGTTATTTCTACTAAAACTCGCGAGAGTTTGTCCTAAAGTTTTAAGTGGTTGCTAAAATTAATTCCCCCCACACAATGTTTTTTATTAAGAGATGAAAATTCGTTCAGTAAGCATAATATCACATCAGCGCTAAGTTCCTCGGGTGTGCGATTGCGCAACAGGTCGCAGGTCATCCGACGATATTCATGCAACTGTGGTACAAGCGCTCTCTAGATGGCGCTGCAGGTCACGTTTTTACTTCCCTGTGGTTTCAAGCATTACAGCTGATCTCTCAGGATGTACTAGCTAAATAGAGCGCCGCTCGCAATCTCATGGAGCAACGAAATTCAACGTTGTGATACGGGCTGTTGTTATGTTTTGTTTTTGGATAACAAAACTCGCCAAAGTTTGTCCTAAAGCTTCGCGTGGTGGCTAAAATGAATTCCCTTATACAATCTTTTCGTAAAGTGGAGAAGGTTCGTTGCGTAAACAAAACTCAGTAAGTAATATTTGCATCCCTAGGTGTGCTGTTTAATAGCAAACACATCAGGTGTGTAAAGCAACTGTAATACAAAGCTCTGCAAATGGCGTTGCATGTCACGTTTTTATTTCTTTGTGGTTTCAAAGTAGAGACTAAACTTCCCAGGGTGTGTGCACCTGCAAAATCACTACTGGTCATACTCGTTTGCATTGGAATCGCGGAGAGTCATTAATATAATTCAGCATTCTGCCAAGAGTTGCAGTTTTTAGCACGTCTTTTGTAAAAAAATATCGTTCTTCTGTTATCGGTTTGTCCGTCCGTCCGTCTGTACCCACGATATCTCTGCAACTATTAGTCCAATTTGAAAAATTCTTTTTGCATTGGGAAGCTTGAAATATGCAAATGATGATCCATCATTTCGTTGTTTTTTACGATGTACAATTTCGCCAGCAGAGGGCATAAATGCAGATGATGTCGAATTCAAAAATACGTTTTATTCCACATATTTGCTTCTAAACATCCGATTGAAAAAACATTTTTATCGTTCAATTCCATTTATATCGAAAAGTATTTTAGATATAGTTACTTTTTCAAATTACGCATTGATTTTCCGCTAGGGGCGTAAAGTAAATTACCTTTTCCTCGACAACTCTTCTTCTAAAACACCGATCTGAAATTTTTTTCTTCAGCGGATACATCTCCTGTTGGAAAATCTTTTGCATATATTTTCAAATTTTTGGTAAAAAATACTTTGGCCACCAGGGGGCGTAAGTGTTAATTTTTGCTTCTGATGTATTTGCCATAAAATCGGAGCTTCTAAAATATCGATTGAAATAATTCCTTCTTGGACTGATGCCACTCACATCGATAAACGTTTCGGAATATTTTCTTCTTAAAATATTACAGTTTCTCCGCCAGAGGGCGTAGATGTACTCTTATTTTTGTCAATATCTTTACTTCTAGGAGTCCGATTTGAAAAAACCTTCTTTGTTGGATAGTGTTTTCCGTGTGACATGTGCTTCATATAATTTCAAAATTTTCAAGTAATTCATAGACTTCCCGCTAGGGAGCGTTGCGTTAAATTGCGTTTCCCCCTATATCTCTGCTTCTAAATCTCCGATTTGAAGAATTCTTTCTGCACGGGATACAGCCCCTGATGGGACATCGTTTGCACATAATTTCTATTCTTGTAAAAAGGAAATAGTTTGGCCACCAGGGGGCGTAAATCTTAATTTCCGCATCTGTTGTATTTGCAGCAAAATATGATGTTCTAAATGTTTGATTGAAAAAACGTCGTTTTTTGACCGATACTACTCATGTCGGCAAACCTTTTAGAAACATTTTCTTCTTAAAATAGTGCATGGTTTCTACGCCCGGGGCGTAGATGTATATCTTATTTTTGTCAATATCTCTACTTCTAGGAGTCCAATTTGAAAAATTCCTTCTTTGTTGGATAGTGTTTCTAGTGTGACATGTGGTTCATATAATTTCAAAATTTGCAAGTAATTCATAGACTTTCCGCTAAGGGACGTAAATGTAAATTGCGTTTCCCAACATATCTCTGCTTCTGAATCACCGATTTGAAAAATTCTTTCTGCACCGCATACAGCTTCTGATGGGAAATCGTTTGCACATATTTTCTAATTTTTGTAAGAAATTGTTTGGCCACCAGGCGGCGTAAGTCTTAATTCCCGCTTCTGTTGTATTTGCAGCAAAATATGAGCTTCTAAAATCTCGATTGAAAAAAAGTCGTTTGTTGACCGATACTACTTCTCATGTCAACAAACCTCTTAGGAAAATTTTCTTCTTGAAAAAATGCATGGTTTCTACGCCAGGGGCGTAGATGTATATCTTTTTTTGTCAATATCTCTACTTCTAAGAGTACGATTTGAAAAATTCCTTCTTTGTTGGATAGTGTTTCCGATGCGAAATGTTTTTCCTATAAATTCAAAATTTTCAAGTAAATCATAGACTTTCCGCTAGGGGGCACAAAGGTAAATTGCGTTTTCTGCGTTATTTCTGCTCCTAAAGATCTCATTTGAAAAATTCTTCCAGTATCGAATACAAGACCTGATGGAAATATTTTTCACATAATTTCTAATGTTTGGTAAAGAATAGTTTGGCCACCAGGGGTCGTAAGTGTTAATTTCTGCTTCTTAATTATCTGTTGCAAAATCTGGGCTCCTGAAAACTTGACTAATATTTTTTTCTTAGACCGATACCGCTTATACGGATAAACCTTTTGATAATACTTTCTTCCTAAAATAATGCATGGTTTTCCCACCAGGGGACGTAAAGTCACATCTTATTTTTGTCGATATCTCTGTTTCTAAGAGTTCGTAAGCTCACGATACCGCTTACAGCAATATCTGAGGGATTAAAAACCAGATTGAAAATCTTCTTTCTTTCGTCAGATCTATTGTTTTCCATACCGGATCCATTGACTTTGAATAGCTTTGATAAATTTAATTTGCGTCAGAACGGATTCAAAAGACGTGCTTATTACACCCGAAAATTCAGTGTCATCTTTCTTGTTATGCCTTTTCGTCGCAGTGCGAATCGATGTGTTTATAAGAACAGATTTAAAAACAGAATTAAAATTTTTGTTAACCATATAGGAAGGGATAACAAAAATTCCTTTTTTTAAACGACCGCTAAATGAAAAAAAAATGCTTTCTTATTTTAATTTTACTTTTTTGATTTAAAGCTTAACGACCACCGTAAGGAACTCAATGGGGTATAAGCAGTCGCTTTCGTATGTTCAAAATCAATGCGTGAATTTTTAAGCTTGGGTTGCTTAATAAAAAATGTTCGCACACCCGAACTAACCGGGCACACGACGTCACTACTGATATGTGGGTATATGTTGTGTGCGCGTGTGTACAAGTTTTTTTTTCTCTGGCGGAGCGCACCTGAGCAAAGTTCCAGCAGCTTTTCCTCTAGAAAAAAGGAGCACTGTGTATTGGAAACATACGCCTCTACTAAAAAAAAATGGAGTTAAACGCGACTGCAAATGATTCTCATCGACTATTAACCAGCTTCAGAGACATCGTATACCAACTTCTAACAAATACGAAATGGTAATTTCCCGTATCAGTTATTTAGGACGTTACTTCTGACTTTTCAAGAGCTCAGAATGCTGTTGAGCGAGTGCGAACGAAATATTTACCTTTCAGCCAGTGATTGCAAGAGGGAATTCAACCTCTTCCATAGCTGGATTACCAGTTTCAACCCACTTTGGTGGGCAGAAATTCAGTCAATGGAAAAAGATTTTCTTTACGGATAAACGCTGAATGTGGCGGCGTACAGACGGAGAAAGTCTGTTTTTCGTGTCTTCTAAGGACGTTGACGTGGGAACACTGGCTAGTAGTTCTGGTTCTACTTGCCCTGTTAACAATTATATTTCTTTAGATAGCTGTTTATGCGTTTGTGTTACCAAAGGTTTAACTGCAAAATAATCAATTTGCAAAAGTACGAGTTCCTTTATCTGTTGAATCAGAAGTGAAAACGAAGGATAACAAGAAATGATTATAGCGTCCGTTTATAATCCGTTTATTTTCGTGGTGTAATATGCATTAAGATTCGCCAAGCTTTCACTCTCCACTGGGATACTTTTTCAAAGCAATGATAGACATAAATTTCACTTTCCACTGGGTGGCTTTTTCAAGGCAATGGTAGCTTTTATGTCTACCATTGCCTTAAAAAAGCCTCCCAGTAGAGAATGAAAGCTTGGCTAATATTTATGCATATCACACCACGGAAACAGACAGATTTACAACGCCATAAGCGTTTCTTGAGTGTTCACGATCTGGTGCATTTAAAATAATTTTAGGATGGATCAGATGCGACTGTCCAAATTAAATTATCAATACCCGCCACTGGTGTTTAGGTTACCGTTTCAGGTATTTTCGAAGCGCAATGTTGGCTTGTTGTATTTGTAGTCAAATTCAATTATATATTTGAAGGAAATGTACGTAGTTATTAATGATTAAGTGTCGGAAGTTCAGTCATAGGAATTCATTCTGTCTGACGCTACTTTTAGACTCTCTGTTGGGGAAGGAACTTAGAAGTCCGAAGCTCGGTCCCGGTTCAAATTTCAGAAACCCCACCCAACTCAGAATTCCTAGTTCGTTTGTTTTTGTTTTTTTTTATTGGAAGTTTAACTAACATCGTGAACAACTCAATGGGTTATAAGTAGTCGCCCGTTCTTAATTTAGGGCCACTGTTTCCAGGTAAGGGAGAGAGCCAGTGCTGTAAGACAACCACAAGATCCCTGCCTCACCGGGTAGAACCAGGAGCCTAGTTTACGATCAGACCAGTTTTAGACTTTCATCAAGCGTTCTACGCCATTTTTTTCAGATAACGCAATTCTTTCATTAAGACCGGGATCTTCAGTACGTGCCCGCACAGCACTTTTCAAAGGCAAAGGAGACAAAATTCGTTTTTGAAGTGGAGAATGAATGCAATACACACAGAGGTACTTCCGAAATGTGGGATGAGCTCTGCTGCGACAAATTATGTAATTGAAATTTTTAAAGAATACTGAGAAATATAGGCGCATCAGGTACCTACTTTGGAATTCTTTGTAACATAGATATTATGTTACTCTCTGAAAAATCATGGGTATCGTGTTTACCTCTCTGAAATAATCGATTTTTATAATATACGCATTAATTTTTGCTTATTTGCTCCATGTGGCCGGCGAGTCTTATTCCGTTTTGCCATGTTGCCCGCAATTCAAAATACAGTAAAAGCTCCTTATTCGCGGGGTATATGTTCCGTAAATATGCCGCGAATGCAGAAACCGTGAATATGGAATGGTAATTTGTATGGGATTATAAGAGATACGTTCCAAGGTTCCAAAATAAAAAAGAAATCAAAATAAAATCAATTTAATGAGAGTTTTTAACAATATCTATTAATTATTATTGTCAGGCTTAGGCAAGGGTTTAAAGAACTTAGTAATTTTTTTCTTGTTTTGCCGCTTTTAAAAGGTCTTTCAATTCAGATTGATATTCAGCTGCGGCATTAACAATTTGCCTTTTAAAAATAAGACTTCCTTCCATAGATGGATCAATTTTCATGAAGAAATCACAAAGTTCATTTGCCATCCGTAAACCTTCACTCAGGTTGTTCAAGTTAAAGGTCACCTTTTCAGTGCTCGTTGAAGCCTCTTCTTCAATGGAATGCGGATTTAACATATCCTCCAAGTCGGTTTCGGTTAAATCTTCATCTTGCGATTCAAGCAACTCTGGAATGTCACTTGATTCTATCTTTTCAAAGCCATCTAGTCCTACTACATTCGCAACTTGAGCAATGTTTGCAGTTAAAGTTTGAATTTGCACGGATTCTTCACCATTTCCGACAGTCAGAACAGGCCACAGTTTTTTCCAACATGATTTCAATGTGTATGGTTTCAGTTCTTCCAACGATTCTTTTATGTTAACAATGCATTTTGCTATGTCAAAATTTTTCCAGCATTGCATCACATTCCATGGTGCCAGTATGATTTTGAAGGTTCGTCTAATGTAATAGAGCTTGAACGCCTGGATTATTCCTTGGTCCATGGGTTGGAGTAAAGCCGTCGTTTTAGGAGGTAAAAATATCACCTTTATATTTGGATGCATAGTTTCAAGCTCACGAGGGTGACCTGGAGCATTGTGCAAAACTAGAACGGCCTTAAAGTCTAAATTATTATTTTTCAAATAAGTCTCAACTTCCGGAACCAGTCACAAAAAATAGCACTTGTAACCCACGCTTTCTTATTTTCACGCCAAAACACTGGTAGGTTGTCCTTGTTTTGATTTTTAAAAGCACGAGGATTTAACGATCTGTAAAGCATTAGTGGCTTTATAACACAATCTCCAGATGTGTTAGAACACAGCAGCAGTGTAATTCTATCTTTTGCTGCCTTGAAACCAGGGGCGGACTTCTCACTTTTGGATACGAAAGTTTTGTTTGGCATTCTTTTCCAAAACAAGGCAGTTTCATCTGCATTAAACACTTTTTCCGGTTTGTATCCACCATGAGCAATCAAGTTTGAAAATTCTTCTGGATATCTTTCTGCTGCGGCGGTGTCTGCAGATGCAGCTTCTCCAACAATTTTAATGCTATGCAATGATTGTCGCACCTTGAATTTACTGAACCAACCTTCTGATGCTTGAAATCCTCCATCTGTACGTTCATCACCAGGTTCTTTAAAATGTGCGTAAAGACGCTTTGCCTTCTCGAGGATCATAAGACCATTTAAGAGCACTCTTTTCTGGTTACGATCTTTAATCATAATGATAACGCAGCTTCCATTTTTTCAATTGCTGGATCACGAACAATTTTTGCTGATAGTGAGGTTAAAGCTAGAGAATTCCTTATTTTGTCTTCGGATTTCTTGATGGATCGTACAGTTGATTCATTAACATTGAAAGAGCGTGATATGGATGCAAACGACTCACCAAGGCGTAAACGGTCAAGCATTTCTATTTTTACTTTAAGCAACACTAATTTTTCTTTCCTTTTACTCGACATTATAAATTGGGAACAAAGCAGAAGAGACACGTGTTATTCAATCGAAATTATTGCAACGACTGACAAGTTGAAGCAATAAAACACCAACCGTGGCGAAGGCGGCTCTTATTAAAGGACATAGCGAAAAGTGTAATACGGCGGCGGCGGCGGCGGCATTTGACAACGTACTTTAGGCATAGTGGCAATAAGGTTTGTTTTACTTTGATATTAGTCCATTCGGTTACACTCTTTGTAAAAGCCGCCTCGGCACGTGCCAGCAGTACTCAAAAGATGTCGATGCGTTAATAAAGGACACCGAATCCTTTTAATATACCGACTGGATCCGCGAATAAAGAAATTTTTAGTCGCGAATACAGGAACTTGGTCAAAATTTTTTACCCCGCGAATAGTGAAAACGCGAATAAGGGAACCGTGAATAACGAGCTTTAACTGTAGTTCGAAACCCCAGCTACAGAGAAACAAATGTGCTGTACTGAACAAAACTACCTTAGTTGTTGAGGAAATGTCATGCAGAGAGACGTGCTATTTCTCGTAGGAATTCTTTCATGGTTAGGGTTTAGACCTAACTACATACTTCTGTTATAAATGAAATTTTTTCCCTCTTCTGCACTTAAGTACTTCAACTAAAAAAAAACCTGTTCCATTTCAGACTCCCATCTTACAGTCCCACTTTTTGGTTTAATACATCTGTTGGAAGATTCGTTTTGCTCAGTGAACTTCGCCATCTGATAATTTAGCAAGGCAGCCTTCGTTTTGTGAGACTAAAAGATATTTTTAATGAGGAGAAAAATGCTGAACCCTCCTGAACAGTCCCGTGCAGACTTCTAGGGAAACTATCCGGAGCCAAACATTTGCTTTTCGGCAGTAATTTCCGCTAAATGTTAGGTGTAGTATAAAGTGATAGCATGGTCATTAATGCGTAAAGCACCCAAATGTTCGTTTCATTCGAATGCTGTACGCATTGTTGTTACGCTCAACAAACTTGCTGATGCTGTGTGATTCAAAGAATTCTTGTTTCATATGTATAACAGAGTCACTCATAAATTCAAATAACCGGTGGTAAATAAAAAATAGCAACTAAGTCATACGCAGAGCTAAAATGTGATCTAAGTCATATGCAGAGCTGTAATGTGATCCGTTGCTTTCTGTTCTTGTGAACTTGCTTTCATAAAACAGTTTAATTGGTCTAAAAGCTATTTTGGCGTGAAATATCTTTACCAGGTTATGTCATTTCCATAATCGCAACGGAAATGTCATTACGAAAACGACGACACCCTCCTTTTCCTAAACTACGACAGCAAAACTGCTGCCTGGCACAAAATGCTGCTCCGTTTCCGATGATGTCACGCATTGATAACCTGGTCCTGTCCTTAACTGCCGCGGGATCACACTGCTGGGAATAACTCAGTTTAATTAGTGCGATTTTTGAAAATTCAAACGTGTTGTACGAAACATAACTGTAAAGAAAAATAACTTTTCTTTCCGAAAGAAAACAAGAAGGATGACACCGAATATTCGATTGTAATGAGAACGTATTTTGAATCCTTTTCGACAGGAAACAAACATTTAAAAACATATTTTAGAAAACCTAAACATTTAAATTCTGCTAAAACAATAATACGTTTGCAAAACTGGAAAAAAATTCGCATTATTTTAAACGGGGTTATTTACAGTCACTTGAATCGGTTACAAAAGAAATAAGAAAGATAACACCGAATTTTCAGATGTAAATATGCATGTCTTTAATCCGTTCTGACACGAATTAAATTTATCAAACTATGCAAAGTCAATGGAACCGGTTTGTAAAACAATCATCTGGTTCCAACAATCGATACAACTTCCAGAAATAGAAACATTTACTTAGTTCCACCAGGGGTTAAAAAGCATATTATGAAAATAACAAATGGTGAACAAAAAGTTTCTCATACTGCAAGGAAGGCGCCAGGGACAAAGAGATTTTCAAATCGAACAGTTAAAAGAAGAAATATAGAAGGAAACATGATAGGTCTACGTTTGCTAGCCTAAACTTTTTTCATAACTGAAAAGTTTAATATAGGCGAAAATTAAATGTTTACGTTATTTAAAGAGGATAATGCTCCTCATCTGTTATAACGAATGACATACAGTAAAAAAGAAATTTCTCAATGGCGATTTAGAAGCGGCGGTACAGCTGCAAACTGAAGTAAAAAACACCACCTACCGACAGAACTGTGAACTAAAAAATTCCTCATACATTAGCCTAAAGTTTTCTACAAGGTAAATGGCATCCTGTGGTGAAATAATTTTTTAAATCACACATGTAAAAACAGTGATATTAGGAAAAACATAATAAGCATTTGCGCTCCTAGCGGCGTAATTGTGCACTATTTTCGAAAAAAATACCCACACAGAGTTTGCATAGTTAGTAGTATCTAAATTGAAGGAAGAAGTTTTTCAATCGAATTTTTAATCCCGCAGATATTGCTGTAAACGGAAACGTGAACTACGACCTCTGGTGGCAGACTTGTTCGCTAAGAAAAGTTTGAAATTATACGAGAAACGTTTTCCCCCGGAAACTCTCTCCAACAAAGAAATAATTTTTCAAATCGGACTCTTAGAATCAGAGGTATCAGCAAAAATAGAATAAGCGTTTAAGCCCCTTGGCGGGAAAACCATAGATTATTTTAAGAACAAAGTATTTTAAAAAGGTTTTTCGATGTGAGCAGTATCGGTTCACGGAAGTATTTTTTCAAAGGAGTTTTCAGGAACTCAAATTTTGCTGCAAATACATCAGACGCAGAAATTGACGTTTTCGCCCTCTGGTGACAAAACCATTCTTTATCAAATATTAGAAATATATGCAAAGCATTTCCTATCTGGAGTTGTATCCTTTGAGGAAAGAATTTTTCAAAACGGAGTTTTAGAAGCAGATATATTGAGGAAAATGCAGTTTACCTATACGCCCCCTCCCCCTAGCGGAAAGTCTATACTTTACTTGAAAATTTCGAAATCATATGAGAAATATTTTACACCGCAAACAAAGTAGGAAATTTTCAAATCCGACTTTTAGAGGCAGAGATATTGACAGAAATTAGATATATATCTCCGCCCTCTGGCGGAGAAACCGTGCATTATTTTAAGGAGAAAATATTCTCAAATGTTTATCGATATGATCGGTAGGTGTTCACGAAAGAATGTTTTCAATCGGGTTTTTAAAGGCTCAGATTTTGCTGCAAATACCTACAAAGTAGAAATTATCGCTTACGTCCCTGGTGGCCAAACGATATTTTATAAAAAATTAAAATTACAATCAAAAAGTTTCCCTCAAGGAGCTGTATCCGGTGCAGGAAGAATGTTCAAATCGGGGTTGTAGAAGCAGAGATATAGGGAAAAGACTTATTTACTTTTACTCCCCCTAGCGGCAAGTCAGTAAAATACTTGAACATTTTGAAATTACATAAAAAGCATATCGCATCGGAAACTCTGTCCAACAAAAAAGACATTTTTCAAATCGGATTATTAGAAGCAGGAATATTGACAAAAATACGATATATATCTACGCCTCCTGGCGGAGAAACCATGCATTATTTTAAGATGAAAAAAATTGGAAAAGGTTTGTCGATGTGAGTAGCGTCGGTCCACGAAAGAATTTTTTCAGTCGTGATTTTAGAGGCTCAGATTTTGCTGCAAATACATCAGAAGCAGGAATCAACACTTACGTTCCCTGATAGCCAAACTATTTTATATCGCAAATTAGAAATTATATGCAAAATATTACCCATGTGGGTGTGTATCCGCTGAAGAAAACATGTTTCAAACCGAAGTTTTAGAAGCAGAAATATTGGGGGAATGTAGTTTAATTTTACGCCCCCTAGCGGAGTATCTATGCGTAACTTGGAAAAGTGACTATGCCTAAAATAATCTTCGATATGAATGGGATCGAAAGGTAAAAGAATTTTTTGAATTGTATGTTTAAAAGCAAATATAAGGAATAAAATGTATTTTGAATTCGATATCATTCGCATTTACGCCCTATAGCTGCGAAATTTTACATCGTGCAAAATAAAAGAAAAAAAAACGAAATAAGGGATCATCATTCGCACATTTCAGGCTTCCTAACGCAAAAAGAATTTTCTTTTTAAATCGGACGATTAGTTGCAATGATATCGTGTCTACCGGCGGACGGACGTAAGGGCAAACCGATAACATAAGCACGATCTTTTTTTACCAAAGACGTGCTAAAGATTAACCACGCTTGTATAAACGATGAACCATCCACAAACAGAAGCAGCCACTTACTCCCATTAGCAGATGAAAATCATGCTACGAAAATTAACAAACTGTGCACGAAATGTTTCTCACAGTAGAGAATATCAGAGGCAAAAGGGTTTTTAAATTGAACGATTAGAAAACGAGATGTACTAATAGAATCGAATATGATTAACTTTATACGGACAAGCGGAAAAGCGGTGCGTTACGTAAAGAAGGGAAGGTTACAATAAAGAGTATTCTGCAGAAAAAGATTTTTCAAAGGGATGTTTAGAATCGAATAAACTCGTTCACGAAGAAATTAACGCTAACGTCCCCTGGCGGTACAATTTTTAATAATGGAAAAGTAGAAAACATGTGAAATTTATTCTTTATAGCAAAAGCTCTACTGAGGGGAAAAAAGTCTTCAGATACGTGTCTTGTCCTAGCAGACATAGCCAGCAAAAAAGTTTTGATAATTACGCCCCTAATGGGAAAATTGTGTATTATTTAAAAAGGATAGCATTCCCAATATGCCGCCCCGGTGGCGCAGTGGTCTAAGGCGATGGCCTCTGATCATTCGTCCGAAAGGGGTCCGGGTTCGAATCCCGGTGAGGCATGGATGTTGTGTTTGTCTTACGGCACTGGCTCTCTCCCTTCCCTGGAACCAGTGACCCTAAATTAGGGACGGGCGACTGCTTACAGCCCATTGAGTTGCTCACGGTGGTCGTTAAACCTCAAATCAAAAAAAAAAAACATTCCCAATATTCATTTTAGTGAATGGTGTGCATTAAGCGAAGATAAACTTGCAAACAGAAATGCACATTAGCACTATCTAGTGACAGAACTTTTAATGACAAACAACCCAAGAGTACACGCAAAATGTTCCACGAGGAGATAGCGTCCGGAGTTAAAAGATTTCTTCAAATCGGACTTTTAGAAGCAGAGATATCAAGAACAACATGATAAACATTTGGTCCTCTAATGGAAATTCGTGCATTATTTTCTATAGAAAATGCGCAAAAATGTTTTCGTAGCTTGTAATAACTCAACAAAAACAGATTTTTTTCAATTGGGATTTTAGACGCGTAGATATTACTGCAAATATGATCTGAACGGAAAAGTGTATTATGCCCTCTAATGGGAAACTTGTGCGCTAAGTAAATTTTAAAATTTTATGCAAATCAAATCCTTTCGCGTCAGATACGCTGTCGACGAAGAAAGAAGTTCTCAAATAGGACTGTTAGAAGCAGAGATATCGATAAAAATAAAATTTACATCTACGACTCCTGGAGGAAAACCTGCTCATCAGTTTCAGCAGAAAACATGCGCAAAATGTTTACCGTGGTCTGCGGTATCGGACCTCCCCCCGCCCCCTAAAAAATATGTTTTCAATCGGGTTTTCAGAAACGCAGATATTGTTGTAAATACATCAGAAACATAAATACACACTTAGGCTTCCTAGTGGCAAAAAAAATGGTTCTTCACTTTAATTAGGAAATATATACCTAAACTTTCCCACCAGGAACTCTATCCGTCGGAAAAAGCATTTTTCATGTCGGATTTTTAGCAGCAGAGATATCGGCGAAATCGCGATTTGCCTTCAAGCCCCTAGCGGAAGAACTGTCATTACTTGAAAAAGAAACGCTCCCCATAGTAGCCTTCGTAATAAATGGCATCGAAAGAAAGAAAGAAAGGATTATTTCAATCGAATATTTAGGAGCAAAGATACGGAATAAAATATGCTTCGAGTTATATAGAATCTTTATTTGCACAATCTAGCGACGAAGAAAAAAGACCAGAAATAAACGATCATCGTTTGCACATTCTGTGCCTCCCAATGCAAAAAGAAGTTTTCAAATCAGACTAATATTTGCAGAGACATAGTGGCCACAGACGGACGGACGGAATGATAAAGTTATACTATAAGCACGATCTTCTTTCACAAAAGATATGCAAGTGAATGTGACTTCAAGATACAGCCTGGAAAAAAATATAAGGTCGCACACAAAATAGTTTATTACATAAGTACTACAATTCTAGAGGTCCTCCAATTTAACACAGTATCAAAGCAATGTGTAATCGGGGTACAGACAAGATAGTTATGCAAATGTCGCATGATTAACAATGACATATAAAATTGTAATTATCAGTCCAATTTCACTTTGAAAAAAGTATGAGGTCGGCATACATGTTTGAACAATTTAGCACTTAATAGTCTAACAGTCTACCTTTCTTTTCAATGACTGCGATCAATCTATCCGTCATAGAGTTTGCAAGTTTCGATAGTGTCTGAATTTTGGTGTTTGCCCATGCTGCCTGCATGACTGCAGTAAGGTCCGCTTTCGTCTGGAAATGTCTAAAGTCCTTATAGACAGAGCGCACCATTATACCCTAAAGGTTTTCTATCGGGTTGAGGTCATGGCTCTGTGAAGGCCAGTCCAAAACATGAACGTTATCGGACTGGCCGTAGTAGACCGAGAGTTGTTGATGTTGGCATTGTCCTGCTGAAAAATCCAATCTCCCTATGTCATAAGGGGAGCAACATTTAGCAAATTATCCACCAGCATATATTGGTACTTCTCGGAATTAATTTTTGTGTCTATAATCACAAGTGAGGTTTTTCCAGTTGCAGACAATGCCCCCCAAACCATGACCGAGCCTTTGCCAAATTTGCACTTTGAAAAATAGGGTGTTTCTCTCCGCAGATCATGCCAATATTTAACAAAACCGTAAGGCCCGTCCCAATTAAATTTCTTTTCATCGGAAAAGACCACGTCTTTTCACTTATCGCCGAAAGTAATATGCCTTTTTTTTGCAAATTCTACTCGAGCGCATGTGTGTTTATCATTCAGGTAGGGTTTTGGCTTTAGTTTAATGTATTGGATGTTCGAATTGCCGGCTAAAACATTTCGTACAGTTCGGCCACTGCGGGACAAATTCAGTTCACGAACAATTTCGCTGGGGGACTTTCTGTTAGCACAGACAAGTTAGTTTACAAACTTTACGTTTTATGCCATTTGAAATTGATTTTGCCCTACCTGTAGATTTCTTTAGTCCATAAGAAGATGGATTTCGCAAATAATTGTTCACTACGGTCTCGGATCGGCCTATAGCCTTCGCAATTTCCTCACCACTCTTCCCGCTTGTATGCAATCCTTGTATTTTACCTCGTTTAAAATCCGACAACTTTTTGCCCTTCGACATAGCAATAGTCTTCCCAAAGCCAACACTGACGTTTCCACGTGTTCTGCTTATCAAGGCGCCTGTTCCTACACATGCGTGAGACAACCTAATTTCCATACTCTTCGGGAAACATTCCTTATTGTTTTTCCAGCTGCAAATGTAGTTAATTCGGTTTTCTTCTTTTTTATTTTTTTCCTCAAACATTTTTTTCGCATTATTATTTTAGAAAGGTTTGAAACTTTTTTCAGCACTATTTGAACGGTTTGTCCCATTAGCTTAGTCCTCTATTGTCTGCATTTTCGCATTTATTTATACGACCTTAACATGTTTTCTAGCACTGTACTTAAATTTCATCATCGGTATTATAAATAAATTCCAAATGCTGAAAACAATTCAACAGGTGAAGGATTCGTGAAGCCGTATGGTATTATGATCATACGATCCCAATACTTCACAGCGCTGCAAAACATTAAGGCGGGTCGAAATTTCATTCTGTGAAGGTGTTAGAGTTCAGTTTTAGCCAAATAAAAGCAGAATTTCACGCTCAACATTTCTATTATCGTTTTTTTCCTGCAACTTTGTTTCAGAGAGTGTGGTTTTTTTTGTTTTTTGTTAAATTGACAGAAAAAGGGAAAAGAGGATTACATTTCTTGCAATACTGATGCTGTGCTGCAGAACTCCCAAGGACATGACATGGCAAGCGTATTTCTTGACCGAATTTTCGATTTTGAAACATCCATAATCCTGTCTTCGTCATCTACATCCCAAAACCAACAGAAACAGGGAAAAGACAATACTCGAAATAAAGTAAACAGTGATTCAATAGAAACAAAAGCAAACAACAAAAACCTTTTTCGAAATGTCTCTAGCCTTTCTCACTCGATAACAAAGTGTTCTGGGAAAAACTAAACGCTGATTTAGATAACAGAGGACGTGCGTGTGGGTTTTAGTAGGGACAAAAACACACCCTTAGAACACACCGCTCTTCCCTTAGCGTCTTAGAAAAGCATTCACATTCGACATTTACGACTACTGGTTTACGACCAGAGTCTGATGTATGAACATCTTACTAACAACAAAGAAACAAATCCCCGTAGCTTACTTCCTTTTCTCCAATTCCAGGCTTCCTGTCGAAGTCATTCTCGAGGAGTAAGATGATTTCCAGTCCCAAAGATAGAAATATTGTTCAGTTCCATTTCTCTACCTTCAGCTGTGCTTTGTTATGCGCAGTATGTTACCTCGCTCATAGCTCGTCGGCTATCTCACCGAAACATTTACTTAAAAGTTTTACTATTTCCTTTCTCGCAAATGAAATATTTGTGATTAACAAGTTCCGGAAAAGGTCGACTTTAGTGCCGCTGTAAAATGGAATTTTGTGGGAACTGAAAGTTCCTATTCCTCTCTCACTTCACAATCATCGCATCTTTGCTGAACGGCGGAGATGCTGTCTAAAATTTTATGACTCCAAGTTGTTTAGCGCTCCCATAAATTGGAAATGCTTCTACGCTTTTTTTTTCTTTTCTGTCTTTATTTGTTTTACTTGAGAATTACCATCACAGCAGGAACTGTTATTAAACAGATCGGCATGCTGACTTCAGAAATTCATACAGAGGTAATTGAAGTAAGTGGCAATTTTTGTAAATCGCTGTAGATGAAATGTAATGCACAGTATATGCATTTCGTGATACTTCCACCATTCAGTTTCCGACGAAGGAAAAACGTTGAACCTTTTTTCATATGTGAATTGTGAGATATATATCTCTATTTTAAACTTCATTTTTACTTTCTTTCTGTTATGCAAATTATGTTACCTCTTAGTTGTATTTTTATTCTGAATGGTAGATTGGCACCTTCAAGTTTCCCAATACGTTTTGGCAACAACTGACAGCTAGTCAGATTGTAAATGAAAGAGTCATGCTTTCAATGAAACAGAGAATCGACGGTTAGATAAACTGAAACACCAAAAACGATTCCGAGTATTATCAGTGCGATATTGTGATCTGTTTACGAAATATACCTGACATTATAGAAGTTACGATTGAAAATTGTTCAGCAAAGCACGTTCTGTTTTTACTAATTGTAATGTTTTAGTAGTACAAAGTAATTATTATTAGTGGAATTGTATAATCCGACTATATGCCAACTTCTCTTAAAGCTTACTGAATTGGCTTCACTCTGATATCTGGATTGTTTTCAGTCGTTTCTATCATTGCTGCAAATCTTAATATAGTGCGTCGCATAAATATAGAGACAGAACAAATTCTCGAATAAAAAAGAAACAACAACGAGCTGAAATGTACACCTCATATTTATAGCAAAAATAGCATAGGACAGGCAGCTGCACAATAGTTTGACGGAAACATAACAATTCCAACGCCAAGTACAAGAAAAAAACAGAATACGCTGTCTCAAAAATATAAAGACTTACTAGTTTCGAGCACCTCCGGTACAAATAGTGGAGTCGTTGTTCCGAATAACACTGAAAATTCGATTGGGCATGCTGTCCACCAGGTGATGTAAGTGTTCTGGATGGAGTGCATACCAGCTTCGTTCAATCTGCTCTTTCAATACCACCACACTTGAGATCACAGATCTCCCTAATTTCTGTCTGCTGAAGAAGGTGCATGGCTCGCGTCGTAAATCATGCCAATAGCAGTTCCAACCGTCAGGGTCGTCCAGGTTGAACTCTTTCTCATCGGAGAAAATAGTTGTGATCCACGCGTCCGTCCAGTGCATGTGGCCGCTTGCCCATAATAATCTAACTTCCTTGCGGCGCCGCGTGAGGTGTAGCAGACGGCGCATTTTACGGGGCACAATGTTGCGACTTTCCTTGATTAGTCGATGAACTGTATCCTTTGAGACGGTGACACCAACAGTCCGAGAAACTAGACGTAGTCATAACCTTTGGGATGAAACTAAACGCATGATGGCACGATCATCTCGTTTGGTTGTTATTCGAGGCCTTCCATGTCGTTTTCTGGCAGTTAGCGCACCGCGTTTCGATAAAGTCTTATACAATGAAGAGCAAGTGAATTAGAGACAGCTGGTGGCGTTATGCAAATGTGGCGCTGTGGGCGGCCCTGTAAATGGAAACGACATGACGTATGCAGCGATCCGACAATATAAGGAGCGATACGACAGGAATCAGTAAGAGTCGGACGCAGTATGGGTAAGACGAAGGATCTAAGCGCATTTGTTCGTGATCAAATTGTCGGGGCCCGACGAATAGGTCACTTCATCTCGGAAGTCGTGCAGCCACTGGGATTTTTACGAGCCACTGTGTCACGGATGCACCGTGAGTACATCGAATCCGGTAAAACCATCCATGCAAGGGCCAACTGCCGTGGACAACAGCATGTGGATGAGCGGGGTCATCGTCGGCTAGCTTGCTTTGTAACAGCGGAAAGACGGGCCACTGTGCAAGAAATCACTCGGCAATTTAACGCTGGTGCACAAAAACGTGTAAGCAGCCACACCATCCAGTACCATCTCCTCGCAATGGGGTACAGAAGCCATCGTCTCACAAGGGTATCACTGCTGACAGCACATCACTGGGTGCAAAGATTAGCATGGGCGCGGGAACGAACATCGCCACTGGACCCTAGACATGTGGAAAAATGTTGCCTGGACTGATGAGTCGATATTCATGTTGGTACATGCGGATGGCAGGATACGAGACGGCGCAAACCACATGAAGCGATGGATCCTTCTTGCCAGCAGGGTACTCTTCAAGCTGGTGGGTGTGGCATTCCCGTCTGGGGACTGTTTACGTGGAATAATATGGGACCCCTGGTACGTGTGACATCGTCCCTCACAGGTCAACGTTAACGAGATATCCTGGACGACCATTTGCTCCCGTTTGTGCGTCTTCAACATTCCACTGGGAGCCTCCTCCTGCAACAAGACAATGCACCGTGCCATCGCTCCCGAATTGTATCCGAATGGTTGGATAAACACTCCACCGACGTGATCTCGCTTCCTTTGCCAGCTAGGTCACCTGACCTCAATCCTATCGAGCACATCTGGGATGCCATCGAGAGAGATGACCCCCTCCATCAAATCTTCGTGAACTGTGGGAGCTTGCTCAGGGGCCGTGGATCCGTATGGCTTCCCAACGCTTCCGGTGTCTTGTCGAGTCCATGCCGAGACGAATCGGGCGAAAGGTGGTGCTACACGTTACTAGACAGGAATCTCTAATTCAACTGCTCTTTAGTGTAAATGACTGCCCTACTCCTCCCCATGGTTTTACATATTTTCGCTACAGGCAATCCATTTGCTCTCAGTCTCTAAATCTTCTGCACATCCTCACCAGAAAGTTTACTGTTGCGTGGCATTTCGGCAAATGAATGTCTGACGGCAGGTCCGCTGTCTTTTGTAGGCTAGACCGAATTACGGCCCATGCGCGTGCGTACAACATGCTAATTTATACGTCTCATTTGCATGTGGCTACTTTACATAGTTGTCTTTATATTTATGAGACACCAAAATCTAATATTTCACTTTGTGGTGTTCTTTTCACACAATGCGGGCATCTCGACGGATCGAAACGTTTGTTTTAGGGTTATGTCTAATTAGGGACCACTTCAGCTTCCTACGTATATTCGCATTGCCTTCACAGCGCAAAGTCGACTGTCTCTATATTTATGCGACGCACCTTAAATCATAAATGTCACTTTCG
The DNA here is from genome assembly GCA_039090855.1 of Macrothele yani. Lineage (NCBI taxonomy): Eukaryota > Metazoa > Arthropoda > Arachnida > Araneae > Macrothelidae > Macrothele > Macrothele yani. Next base: position 72,672,344 of record CM077011.1, on the reverse strand, counting down.
GATAACGCCCAAGTTCAATGACAACGGAATTCGACTTATTCAAATCATTTCTGACGAGCTTTGCCAACTAAAAGCTCGTCAGGAGAGAAAATTCGTGATGTAATAAAATATGTAACAAGGTGAGATCAAATTTATAAAACAACACAGAAACTCAAAAGAAAGTTGAATTAGAGACATACGTCACAATATATGAAGTACTTTTGGTAATTAATTTATTATTTTAGCTAAATAAAATACGTTGAACACATCATAAAATCAACTTAATTTGACAAATTGCGATTAACCACCAGAGTCAAACGAAGAGTAACTTACATAAACTTGAAGTGGTTTTAATTTCCGAAGATGAAGCTGTAATGTACAAAAAGTTGCATTCAAAGATACAATTTCTCTTTCTGAACTGTGTCCATCGCTTCGTGGGGTGCACGCCTCAACCTGCACGCTCCCATCTGCGTGAAAGATTTGAAACCGCGATTGGTGAGACCAGAAGCATGTTTCCAGTTCTCCGAACTCCGGTTGCGATACCTTGCGATACATCGTGTACCCTTGTTGTCTGCTTTGCAGACAACAAGGGTACACGATGTAAAGTTCGATTGCGACAACCTATTTTTCCACGATACGGATAGGTCTTCGTGCATAAGCCTGTGAACGCGCCCTTTTAAAATAACGACCAGTGTTCTGCTGCACGGTAGCCATGGAATTCCTTGTACCATTGCGAGATTGTGTACGATCACCTCGAGAGTCAATTGCACGTTCACAGCCACATTTCTCTCGATGGTTGGAAGTTTTGCAGTATTTCATGTAGTCTTGGTATACACGTGCGGCAATCTGGTTTGGAAAACCCAGCAGTTCAGAAGTAGCGATGATTGAAAAACCGGCTGTTTCACAACTTTTATATGGCCACGGTTAAACTTTTATGCCGCAACTTTTACCCATGATTACTTTTTCGAAACTGGTTTTAATGCGTAAGCATAAACGTTTTTTATAGGCATTTCCAGTTCCAGCGTCCTACGTGATTAGACGTGATACTTCTGCTTTGCATATTCTTATAGGAATGTATATAATAATTTGTCCATTCACTGTATCTACAACCCGTTATTCATCTCTCCACAGCATATCTATTTTACGTAATTCAACTCCCCATTCCCAAAAGTCCCATAATATCTTTCTATTTTCATTTGACTCATTGTCAGCATTGCCAAAACGTACCAATATTTCGGGAAAGTAACGTGCCGTTCAGTAGGAAAATCCTTAACCGAAAAGTGGCGAAATTTACATAAGAAATAAAAACTCAAAAGGAAGGTTAAATGAGGGGTACACGTCACATAATTCAAATATCCATAGTAAAAGTTTGTTAATATTGCAAAACGAAGTGTTCCGCCTTACAAGAGGATGTACACATACACCCAAAATGTTTTCCGCCACCCACGTGTTGGAAAAGGGATTCGTATACTATATACTAGATGTGAAATGCGCAGCATAAAAAAAAACCAGAACAGTGATTTGAGCAGGTATATATTGCAAAAAACAAAAATATATAACAGAGCCAAAACATCCGACAACAGGCTGTTGATGGCAGATCATGCATTAAACAACACATTGTCAGTATAATGTCAGAGACCCATGAACAGTGTAACAAGCTCAGATCTGCTGAAACATACTATCGATAAGATTATCCAGTACTTCCTAATTCAGTAAGGCTCATTCTTGAACAGCGGCTTGTCGGAGTTACGCTAAAGTCCTGATTGCGGTCTCTTCCGTAGCTGAGCGTCTTTCAGACACCCCACGAGTTCTCGATAGTGTTCACATCCGGCGAAAGTGCTTACCAGTCCATCCGAGTGATGTGAAAGTTTTTCACGTGCGTGTGGAATAGATGTGTTCGGTGTACTCGGGAGTTATCATCTTGGAGAACGAAACCCCCGTCGGCAGCGACATGTAGAGGTTGAACAACAGGTGACAAGATGACGATCCTGTGCGATGCTGCAGTCATAACGCCGTCAGTTGTATAAAATGACAGATTCTGCCGCAAGGATCCATCCTCCTAGGAGAAGGATGGGGAGCGTGGCTTGCGGCAGAAGGATGGAATGTGTGGCTTACAGCAGAAGGATGAAGAGTGTGGCTTGCGGCAGAAGGAGCAGGGGGCGGCGTGGTGATGGCGCTAGTGTGTTGGATCGATGCTGATGTGCTGCCCCCTAGCGGTGCTTCTTGGAACGTTCGATAGATCCTTGAGGGATGGAAACGACCGAGTGGGGAAAAGTGGATGTGTCCGCGATGTGTTGCCCCCTAGCGGTGCTTTTTGGAACTTTGTGTTTTTCTCGGGAGATTTATTGGACTTTGACAAATTTTTGGGAAGTCTTTCCAATATGTTTTGTTTCATTAAACTTATATTTTTTTGGGAATTACCTGAAGTGTTACGAATTTTTATAGAGGTTGCATTATTTATTTGTTTTTTTATTTTCTCGGGAGATTTATTGGATTTTCTCAAATTTTTGAAGGAAGTTTTTTTGTCGTTTCCAATATTTTTTGTATCCTCGAATGTTTTTTATTAAACTTATTTTTTTAGATTTTCATTGAAGTGTTAGGAATTTTTATAGACGTTGCATTATTTATTTATTATTTTTATTTTCTCGAGAGATTTATTGGACTTTGACAAATTTTGAAAAGTCTTTCCAATATGTTTTGTTTCCTCGAATTTGTTTTATTAAACTTATATTTTTTAGGAATTCCCTGAAGTGTTAGGAATTTTTATAGACGTTGCATTATTTATTTTTTTATTTTCTCGGGAGATTTATTGGACTTTGTCAAATTTTTGAAGGAAGTTTTTTTGTCGTTTCCAATATTTTTTGTTTCCTCGAATTTTTATCCTATTAAACTTATATTTTTAGAACTTCCGTGAGGTGCTAGGAATTTTTATAGACGTTGCATTATTTTTTTAATTCTTATATTTGTCCTCTCTCCAATTTTAATTTAGACGAGGAAAGGCTTTGTTTGAAAAGATTTCGTTCCTGTTGATTCATGTTCCGCCATTTTAGATTCACCACGTTGTCATTTTGTGAGTCATGTGTTTTGGGATGACTCACAATTTTCTCTTTGTCTCACACCATTTTGTATGACACGTGTTTTGGGACGAGTCACTATGATGGGTGCTCAATGATGAGTGCTTGCAGACAAAACCATGACATCAGCCAACGCCATTTTCTCCTCCGCGGGGTCGGCGGTTGACGTCATTTGAGATTCTGTCAGACACATTAAGTTCCAAGACGGAATTTTTTTCAATAACTTGTTCATTTTGAAACGAATTTATTCTTTATTTTCCCCCTAATTTCCAATTTTATATGCATAATATTTCAACGTAACGATTCTATTTATTTTCTTTGTGGAGACTTCACTCGATTTCAACGGACGTTCCAACATAAAGACGTTTTCCAAAGTTTTGTGCTGCAGACATAATCGTAAAACACAATTGTTTATTAACGTATTTACGTGTTCATGGCATTTTCTGAAACATTTTTTAACGTTGTACCTTTTTCCACCGTACAAAGCCACAATTTTTTATGCATAGCTAAAATGTTTATTTTTTCGTATTTTTTTTTTATTTCTTCGTGATTAATCAGGGAAATGTACCTTTTAATGCATTATCTTAATTTTTTTTCTAAATGCTTGCGTACTTGTTAAACTTCTCGATGTACCAACATTATTTCTAACTTTTCAAACTAACAACTACTTTTATCGAAGCTTTATTTTTTCTGCATTCAAACAAGCAAACCTATCTTCATTATTATTTCTGTTTCCTATACAAACAACTTTTTTACTTGCTTTTAATGTATGACTTAATCTGGTTTTCTATGTAGCTGTTTCATGTTTGTGCAAGAAATATACAGATCTATAGCAACTAGCTATACATAACATTCGTTCGTAAGAGTATCTTTTTTTTCAGATTAAAACCAACACACGCTTCTTAACGACTTGATATCTGTTTTCTGGGGAACTTTTCTTTTTCCTTCATTCAATTTTATTCCAGATCATGAGACGAGGAAATGCTTCTTAAGAAACGATTTCGTTCCTGTTCGGAGTAATTATTGGACTTTGACAATATTTTTGTGAAATGACTTCATGCTAATTCTGAGTCTTTCGCCTTTGCAATATTATTTTCTCGTAATTTTTTTCGTGTATTCAAGAACTCTACGGGTCTTTCACAGTTAAAATTCTGGTGAAACAATATTTTCTTACTTTATTTCGCATATCATTATAGCTTCCCAATTTTCGCTATTTTACTTCATCTGATTTGAAATTTCGTAAAACTTTTCAGTATGTCAGTAATTTATTTCTTACTTGGCCAAACTTATGACTCCTTTTATTCAGACTATTTTTTCATTTCATTTCAGCAAAACGATTATTTTAGATGTAGCAAATCATCAGGTTTTTTGTTTCCTTATAATCATATTTTCCAACTTGCTTTAAAGTATTCTTCAAAGCTCGCATGTATGTCAAATATGCAATTTTTTAATCCTTTCCTAGTTTACTATACTTTTTCGTGGACTGCCCCAACAGGAAAGCATTCATTGTCAAGACATGAAATCTGAAACCTTTCTTCTTACGATAAAATTTGTATTCTTTGGGACATATTTTCTGTATATTGTTCTGTCTCGTCCGAAAAAAACATTCATTCTGGAGACAAAGCGAGTAATTCCGTTCTTCCACTAAACATTATTTTTTTACGTTTTACTATCTCACCACCCCCATAGCAAAAATAAAGAAATACTTACTTCTGTTCCCTACATATCGACTCAATCTATTTCTTTTCGAAATGCTGATCATGACATTTCAACTAAAATTTCATACTTTCACCAAAAATCATATTCTTAAACGAGCAATTTTTTTTTATTTATTTCATGTATAACTAAATTTTTGTTGTTTACTCATCTCATCAAAGTCAATGAGAACTCCCCTAAACTCTTTCCTTTCCCTCATTTAGTTCGCTTAAATTGAGATGTTTCAAAACTTCGCGTATATTTCATTCCCTTAATGTCCAGTTCTCCCGTGTCTGTCCCTTCATTTTTAACTTCTGTGCCTACTGCATTTTATCTTTAGACGTTTAGTTTTATTGACCTTTTTTTCGTTTGAATTAGGTTTTCATTATCGTATTTTTTATTCATTGTCTCAGCAGAAAAAGTTTCAATCTGGAGCTTTTAATGAAATGTGTTTTCTCAAAATTGTCTAATAAGAAAAATGAAGTTTTCCATTTTTAACCCTAGGAAAGAAAGAACTGTTCCAAAAATGAACACATTTAAAAAAGAGAGAAAAAAAAGAATGACACTTTTCTTCAACTAATTTTTTTAATATGGAATCCAACGAACATTTTTACATATTTTCTTAGAATTTGTCTTTTTTCGTTTAGAAGTTACAAGAGAATTTCCTCCTTGTACAGGAACTTTCAACATTTGTTTATTTTTAATGTACTTTTTGGGCAAATTTATGCTTTCCTATGAAAGTTTTTCTCAAAGGACTCCATTAAGTTGATCTCAAGTCTTTGAAGTAAATGGGAAGAAAAATAACATGTCTATGTGTTATGAGAAAATGAACGAATTTCCTTACGACAGTGTGTAGTGAATTGAACATCAAGCAGTAGTAAGATATTTTACTATCGTAATATGTATATACATTTTGGGACAATATCTTCTAAAGTTAGAGGGGAAAATGTATGAATATTAAAAAAAAAATTCCTTAGATTTACAAATAGAGCATTTGAAGTAGAAAGAGGGATGGAATGCTTTCAGTATGAATTTCTTGTTTCAGTGAAGGGATTCTTATTCCGGAATTTTTTTAAAAGAGAAACTATCATTTTCAGAAAATTTCTTGGGGAGTCGAATTTGGACATTTAACAAAATTCTTGGATATATAGGAATTTGAAGAAAGTTTATGGAATGAAACATGAAGAGAAGGAAATGGTTGAAATGGTTAACTTTCAAGCTTCATCAATTTTTTTTTTTTAGCTCCTCATGCAATCTAAGGAAATTTTACATTTTTCCCAGAACTCGTTTTTTTTTCAAAATCAACCCTTTAGAAGTTTTTAAGATAGAAAAAATATTGACTAAGGGAAATCTCAAGTAGTACGAATTCTGAATTGAAGCACTTTAAGTAAGAAAATATTTGTCTGAAGTAATTTTTCAATGTCTAAGCATTGACATCTGAGAAAAAATTAATGTAAGTACATTGCCATCTATGCACGATAAAATAGTTTAAGAAACCTTTTAATGTAAAAACACCTTAGTCATAAAAGCATTCACGTAAAAGGCACACAAAAATAAAAGGCCTTTTATGTGAATGCTTTTATGACTAAGGTGATTTTACGTTAAAAGATTTTTTGAACTATTTTAGTGTGGCTTTTATGTGAATGCTTTTATGACTAAGGTGTTTTTACATTAAAAGATTTTTTAAACTATTTTATCGTGCATAGACGGCACGGCAATGTACTTACTTTGACTTTCAACCTCCAGCACGAAGTGTTTTTATGGACTCATTGACATCTGAGTATTCGTTCGTCCGAAATTGAATCCCGGGGAGGCTCGAGTTATGAGCTTTTGAATTACGACACTAGCTTTCTACCTTCCTTGGAAACAGTGGACTAAATCAGGGTCTGCTTACTTCCATTCTAGTGGTTCACGACGGATCTCTTAAATGGTGAATGAATGGCAAAGTTCAAACTCTCTGTCCCATTGAATCAGCAGTTTTAGATTTTTGTCATCTTAGACAGTTTAAGTTCGCTCAGAAAACTATGCTTTTGCGAGCTTGAGTTTGCATTCAAAGTTCAAAACCAGAATTTAGTTTAATCTCCCAAGCAAAGTGATTTCATGCCATGTGAAGTTTTCCTGTAAGCAGTAGACGCGTGAAAACAGTCGCTGGAAATAGCCAGTTTCCGACAATAACAGGGGGAATTCAAGGTTAATTTCTTGGGGAAAGCTCACACACTGGAGAGAACGTAAAAACACTTTTCTTTCATGTTTTAATGTAAACCTCGAGTTATTAGTATCTAACAATGAAAAGTAAGTTCTAAAGATTTAGGGACATTTACACTTAAATCCTACAATGACTTTATTTGAAACAATGAAGAATCGGCCTTATAGACTAAAATACATCTGAAGACTTTAGATACATTTCTGTTCAAAAGTAAAGTCGAATGGGAAAATAAGAGTAATTAAATCGATAGGAAAAGATTGATAGTTTGAATCAGAAAAAAAAACTAAGAAAAAAAAAGAAGTTTCATAAAAATAAACCAAAGTTTGAGGAATCAAACAACACTGAACAGAAGGAAAAATATAATAAGTACTATGAAATGGCAATGGGCTGGACATACTGCCAGAAGGACAGATCATCGATGGACAGCCGAAATTTTAGATTGGATTCCAAGGGACAGGAAAAGACCCAGAAGAAGACCACATGGGAGATGGGTGGATGAAATTCGAAAGTATGCAGGGGTGACATGGAGGAGACTGGCACAAGACAGACCGTTGTGGAGGAAACTTAGGGAGACCTTCGTCCAGCAGTGGATTGATAATGGTTGACAATGATGATGATGATGATAAGGGGGAAATGTGTAAGGTCAGGTGATGCGTAACATAACAGCCTCTCCTTGACAAATGTCAACCCCGCCTTCTCGTGGTACATCCTGTTTCCACTAAAGGGGCTCTGACGACCGCCAATAGCGGTATAACTATACCATCGGGATTAGAGGAAATTCTATCCCACACTCACTATCCCGCTTGGCCAGCGTGGTGAGTCATGGCCAAACCCCTCTAAAATGACTCCACAACTTAAATCTTGGCCCTCAGTCTCCGGCAGCTGGAATGTACCTGGCCAAGGCAGCAGCCAGTGCGACATGAAGGCAGAGGGTGCTAAGAATCCCCGGAGGACCGGACTAAGCTGCCATCTGATGCTCACCTTGGCTACGTATAATGGACGCTCCCTATCTTCTGATTCAAGGCTTCTTGAATTGGAAGAGGAACTACAAAAGATCAAGTGGGACATCATCGGGCTAAGTGAGGTAAGGAGAAAAGGAGATCTCATTGAACTGAAAAGTGGACATCTCTTCTACTATCGTGGGACAGATACTGGCAGAACTAGTGGTGTTGGATTTATAATAAACAAGAAACTGAAGGATAAAGTTGTAGAAGTTGAAAGTTCCTCTGACAGAGTTGCACGACTCGTTATCCAACTCTATAGAAGATACCAGGCTCAGATAATTCAAACTTATGCACCCACCACAAGTCATCCTGAAGAAGAAATTGAAGAATTTTATGAGGAAATTCGTCATCTAAGTAATAAAGGTAAGCAGCATTTGAAGATAATTATGGAAGATTTCAATGCAAAAATAGGGCAATGGCAACAGAATGAAACTTCAGTAGGTAGATTCGGTCATGGCAACAGAAACCAGCGTGGAAATACTCTCGTTGAGTTTGCAGAGGCAGAAGGGTTTTTCATCATGAACTCCTTTTTCAAGAAAAAGCCACACAGGAAATGGACATGGAGACATCCAAATGGGACGACAAGTGAAATTTATTTTATTATGTGTAACAAAACATTCATCATAGAAGACTGCAGTGTGCTAAACAAGTTCAACACAGGTAGTGACCATAGATTGGTGAGATGTAAGATGTATTTCAACACTAAACTTGAACATGGTAAGCTCATAAGACAAACAAAATGTATTGACCTAACCAACTTTAAAAAACACCATAATACCTTCAAGTTGGAACTGAAGAACAGATTCTCCGCTTTAGAAGGCCTAACATCGGAAGAAGTGGATATTTCTGAAGTTAACAAAAAAGTAACCAAAGGTCTTATGGAAACAGACACAAACTTAGCTAGGTCTAAGAACAAGTTGCATGTGAACAAATTATCAGGAAAAACCAAAATGTTGATGCAAAAAGGAAGAGAGATGAGGACAACTAATGAAGATGTGACTTCCAAAGTGGAATATATAGAGCTATGCAAGACAGTACGAAAAAGTATCACTGAAGACGTAAGAAAATTCAACTGTGAACTAGTGAGGAAAGCAATTGAAAACAACCAAAGCCTAAAGATAGCAAAGCGACATCTCAGTAAGGGAAGAAAACAGATTATGGCACTGAGAAAAGAAGATGGTTCTGTAACAAGAAATAGAGGCGAAATTTTGACAAGAGTGAAAGATTTCTACTCCAAATTATATGAAAGGGATGATATATGCACTCCAGACATCATGAAAGGTACCAGCGTTCTTCCATTCCTCCCAGTAGAAGTTGCACATGCAATCAAGAACATGAAGCGGGGAAAAGCGCCAGGAGAAGATGGAATTACTGTAGACATCATACAAGAAGCAAGTGGAGAAATCGAAACAGTACTCGCCCAAATTTTCACTCGATGCCTTAATGAAGGGAAGATTCCTGAGGATTGAAACAACGCTATAATGATCCTGCTACATAAAAAAGGTGACATTGAGGATCTCACGAACTACAGACCTGTCAGCCTCCTATCAGTGGTTTATAAAATCTTCACTAAAGTTCTGTCACACCACTTGAAAGTAACACTGAATATGGCTCAACCGAGAGAACAAGCTGGATTTAGGAGTGGCGACAGCACAATAGATCATATCCACGTACTGAGAGAACTAATTGAAAGAGCGAGGGAATATGAACTTCCATTGTGCATGGCTTTTATCGATTATGAAAAAGCCTGTGATTCGGTGAAACCATCAGCAATTGCAATGGCTCCGAAATCCTGCGGTATTGAAGATGCATACATTAATATTATTAATAACATCTATGAAAATGCAAGTGCAAAGATTCGGCTGTTTGAGAATACAGCACACATAAAAGTAGGAAAGGGAGTGAGACAAGGTGACACCATATATCCGAAGCTCTTTAATGCTACATTGGAGGGTGTCTTTCAGTCGCTGATCTGGGAAAACAAAGGAATAAAGATTAATGGAGATTATCTAGCTCACTTTTGTTTTGCTGATGACGCAGTCATTTTCGCAACTACCCCATCAGAGCTGCAGAGTATGATCCAGGAACTTGCTGACAAGAGTAAAGAAGTGGGATTAAAAATGAACTTTCAGAAGACAAAAGTGATGTACAATGCTTTTTCAAGAAATGAAGATTTATCGATTGATGGAGAAAAGCTGGAGATAACAGACACGTACGTTTATCTTGGACAGCAGATATTAAGTGAGGGTCACATTGATGAAGAAATTAATTGGCGTACAAAACTTGCCTGGAGAGCTTTTGGAAGAAACAGCATAATTTTCAAGAACAATATGCCATTATGTCTTAAAAGAAAAGTGTTTGATCAATGCATCCTTCCAGTGCTTACGTATGGTGCAGAGACATGGACCTTAACTAAAAGAGACATACAAAGGCTGCAGACAACTCAAAGAAGCATGGACAGGTGCATGCTTGGTGTAACCAGGAGAGATAAGAAGAGGAACTCGTGGATCCGAAAAATGACAAGAGTGGAAGACATCATGATCAGAGTTAAATTCCTGAAATAGCAATGTGCTGGGCATACTGCCAGAAGGACAGACCATCTTTTTACAGCCGAAATTTTAGATTGGCTTCAAAGGCACAGGAAAAGACCCAGAAGAAGACCACATGGGAGATAGGTGGATGAAATTCGAAAGTATGCAGGAGTGACATGGAGGAGACTCGCACAAGACAGACCGTTGTGGAGAAAGCTTGGGGAGACCTTCGTACAGCAGTGGATTGATAATGGTTTACAATGATGATGAATTATGATAAGGGGAATACGATATTTTCACTATGGGAGTTTGGAAACAACTGCTTTTCTGAAGAATTAGTAAAACGTGAAAAGAAATGTTTAGAGGAAGTAAAGAAATGTTTAGAGGAAGTCGCTATGTCTCCAGAATGAAAGTTTTTTCTGCTGAGACAATGAATAAAAAATACGATAATGAAAACCTAATTCAAACGAAAAAAAAGGTCAATAAAACTAAACGTCTAAAGATAAAATGCAGTAGGCACAGAAGTTAAAAATGAAGGGACAAACACGGGAGAACTGGACATTAAGGGAATGAAATAAACGCGAAGTTTTGAAACATCTCAATTTAAGCGAACTAAATGAGGGAAAGGAATGAGTTTAGGGGAGTTCTTATTGACTTTGATGAGATGAGTAAACAACAAAAATTTTGTTATACATGAATAAATTTAAAAAAAATTGCTCGTTTAAGAATATGATTTTTGGTAAAAGTATGAAATTTTAGATGAAATGTCATGATCAGCATTTCGAAAAGAAATAGATTGATTCGATATGTAGGGAACAGAAGTAAGTATTTCTTTATTTTTGCTATGGGGGTGGTGAGATAGTAAAACGTAAAAAAATAATGTTTAGTGGAAGAACGGAATTACTCGCTTTGTCTCCAGAATGAATGTTTTTTTCGGACGAGACAGAACAATATACAGAAAATATGTCCCAAAGAATACAAATTTTATCGTAAGAAGAAAGGTTTCAGATTTCATGTCTTGTCAATGAATGCTTTTCTGTTGGGGCAGTCCACAAAAAAGTATAGCAAACTAGGAAAGGATTAAAAAATTGCATATTTGACATACATGCGAGCTTTGAAGAATACTTTAAAGCAAGTTGGAAAATATGATTATAAGGAAACAAAAAACCTGATGATTTGCTACATCTAAAATAATCGTTTTGCTGAAATGAAATGAAAAAATATAGTCTAAATAAAAGGAATCATAAGTTTCGCCAAGTAAGAAATAAATTACTGACATACTGAAAAGTTCTACGAAATTTCAAAAAAAGATGAAGTAAAATAGCGAAAATTGGGAAGCTATACTGATATGCGAAATAAAGTAAGGAAATATTGTTTCACCAGAATTTTAACTGTGAAAGACCTGTAGAGTTCTTGAATACACGAAAAAATTACGAGAAAATAATATTGCAAATGCGAAAGACTCAGAATTAGCATGAAGTTGTCAAAGTCTAATAATTACTGCGAACAGGAACGAAATCGTTTCTAAAGAAGCATTTCCTCGACTCATGATATTTAATAAAATTGAATGAAGGAAAAAGAAAAGTTCCCCAGAAAACAGATATCAAGTCGTTTAAGAAGCGTGTGTTGGTTTAAATCTGGAAAAAAAGATACTGTTACGAACGAATGTTATGTATAGCTAGTTGCTATAGATCTGTATATTTCTTGCACAAACATGAAACAGCTACATAGAAAACCAGATTAAGTCATACATTAAAAGCAAGTAAAAAAAGTTGTTTGTATAGGAAACAGAAATAATAATGAAGATAGGTTTGCTTGTTTGAATCAGAAAAAATAAAGCCTCGATAAAAGTAGTTGTTAGTTTGAAAAGTTAGAAAATAAAATAATGTTGGTACATCGAGAAGTTTAACGAGTACGCAAGCATTTAGAAAAAAAAAGATTAAGATAATGCATTAAAATGTACATTTTCCTGATTAATCATGAAGAAATAAAAAAAAGTACGAAAAAATAAACATTTTGACTATGCATAAAAAATTGTGGCTTTGTACGGTGGAAAAAGGTACTACGTTAAAAAATGTATCAGAAAATGCCATGAACACGTAAATACGTTAATAAACAATCGTGTTTTAAGATTATGTCTGCAGCACAAAACTTTGGAAAACGTCTTTATGTTGGAACGTCTGTTCAAAATGCGTGGTCTCTTCAAAGAAAATAAAAAAAATCGTTAGGTTGAAACATTATGAATATAAAATGAATAGGAAATTAGGGGGAAAAAATTAAGGAATAAATTCGTTGCAAAATGATCAAGTAATTGAAGAAAAATCAGTCTTGGAACTTAATGTGTCTAACAGAATCTCAAATGACGTCAACCGCTGACTCCGCGGAGTAGAAAATGGCGTTGGCTGATGTCATTGTTTTGTCTGCAAGCACTCATCATTAAGCACCCATCATAGTGTCTCGTCCCAAAACACGTGTCATACAAAATGGTGTGAGACAAAGAGAAAATTGTGAGTCATCCCAAAACACATGACTCACAAAATGACAACGTGGTGAAACTAAAATTGCGGAACATGAATCAACAGGAACGAAATCTTTTCAAACAAAGCCTTACCTCGTTTAAATTAAAATTGGATGGAGGACAAATATAAGAATTAAAAAAATAATGCAACGTCTATAAAAATTCCTAGCACCTCACGGAAGTTCTAAAAATATAAGTTTAATAAAATAAATTCGAGGAAACAAAAAATAGTGGAAACGAAGAAAAAACTTCCTTCAAAAATTTGACAAAGTCCAATAAATCTCCCGAGAAAATAAAAAAATAAATAATGCAACTCCTATAAAAATTCCTAACACTTCAGGGAATTCCTAAAAAATATAAGTTTAATAAAACAAATTGGAAGAAATCCTTCGATTGAAAAAACTTCCTTCAAAAATTTGTTAAAGTCCAATAAATCTCTCGAGAAAATAAAAAAATAAATAAATAATGCAACGCCTATAAAAATTCCTAACACTTTAGGGAAGTTCTAAAAATATAAGTTTAATAAAAAAATTCGAGGAAACAAAAAATATTGAAAACGACAAAATAAACTTCTTTCAAAAATTTGACAAAGTCCAATAAATCTCCCGAGAAAATAAAAAAAATAAATAAATAATGCAACGTCTATAGAAATTCCTCACACTTCAGGGATTTCCTAAAAAAATATAAGTTCAATAAAACAAAACATATTGGAAAGACTTCCCAAAAATTTGTCAAAGTCCAATAAATCTCCCGAGAAAAACATAAAGTTCCAAAAAGCACCGCTAGGAGGCAACAGATCGCGTACACATCCCCTTTCCCCCACCCGGTCGTTGCCATCCCTCACCGATCCATCGAAAGTTCCAAGAAGCACCGCTAGGGGGCAGCACATCAGCTTCGAGCCAACACACTAGCGCCATCTGTCACGCCCTTCTTTAACTCGGTCGTTGCCATGTCTCAAAAACAAAGATCTAACATAATAAAAAGTTCCAAGAAGCACCGCTAGGGGGCAGCACATAAGCATTGACCCTACACACTAGCGCCATCTACCACACCTCCCTGCTCCTTCTGCCGCAAGCAACGCCCCCCACACTTCTCCTAGAAGGATGCATCCTTGCGGCAGAATCGTTCATTTGATACTACTGCTGTCAATGCAAAAAAGAGGCGTTCTACCGACGGGCATGATCCCGGCCCAAAACTTGGAGGAACCGCCACCGTGTTGCACACGAGGAATGGCGTGTCTAAGTCGTGGCAGGTTACTAGGTCCACGCCAAACTCACACACGATTATCGTAGGGAACTGACAGATCCGGGTTTCATCTGCCAACTGCACTGTGCTAGTCAACCGGCGTCCATATCAAGTGTGTATTTTCCTACCGGCACCATGCTCCCCTGTGGCGTGTTGTCAGTCGTGTCCCCGCCACAGGCACATTGGACGCAGGTGTGCATCGTTCAGCCTGTTTCACAGGGTCTGCGTCGACACCACAATTCAGTGGTTGATGCCAGGTCATTGAGAGCTCGGGTGCTGTCGTTGTGTGGTTCTTGAGCTGCGTAACTTCGAAGACACATGTCATCGATTGGTGTCGTTACTCTAGGACGATCTTTTCTTTGCCTATCGTCCATATTCTGATGATATCAGTATAGCCGTATACCTCCTGCCGTGTAACTGCGCGCAACGACCTTGTTGTAGCCAAGTCACGATCCCAGCACGATCAGACGTTGGAATATGTCCATCCGTCCTTGCTTTTACACTTCCTTTCCTTTCTGGGACACGGTGTACCGTTTTTATGCTCTTCATCGTTCCGCACCGACCAATGGCCGTGCAGCCAGCTGGCAGCAATTGGCACTTTACGAGGACAGCTGAACATTTGCCACTTGCATTTGCTAGTTCCATACAAATGTCCCATGTAGTGTTTCATTTTGCTGTATGTAGTGTTTCTTTCTGCAGCGTTTTGCCGCTCCTTTCTGCTCTTATGTGGGCATGGATGGTGCATAAATATGTTCATAAAGATATAGCGAAGGAAAAATAAGCAACCTGTAAGTCCTTTACTAGGCGGTTTGATTCTATGGTCGTTAATGTTTTTATTTCAAGTGCTAGTGCATTAGCGTTTAGGACTAAGTGCTATTTTACTACAACAAATTAAATGACAAGTAACGATTGAAAAGGCATTATAGGATTATTGTATTTTTTAATGTAATAAAAATAATGAAGTACACATGATTTCTTCCCAGCTCGAGTGGAAATTATTTGACACTTTTGTTCTGAATTATAATGATTTTGTGAAAAGCCGATACTCCACTTTTAATGAGGGCAAACCAGAAGTACAGTAGAGGCCTGGCGTTCACTGGCTGTTTCTGACATGGTTTTGGTAAACAAAGGATCTCCGAATTTGTGCATGTATTTTTTTTTTTTTGTTGGAGGTTTAACGACCACCGTGAGCAACTCAATGAGCTATAAGCAGTCGCCCGTCCCTAACTTAGGGTCACTGGTTCCAGGGAAGGGAGAGAGCCAGTGTCGTAAGACAAACACAACATCCATGCCTCACCGGGATTCGAACCCGGACCCCTTTCGGACGAATGATCAGAGGCCATCGCTTAGACCACTGCGCCACCGGAGCGGCATTTGTGCATATATCTGCTTTTACCTAACTGAATCGAACTTTTTTTAATTTACAGTATTTGTTCAACCGTCGCCCACCGAAATCGACATGTTTTTAACACAAATAACCTTAACCGAGATTTACTCTTTTCTTCTTCATCTCCCCCCCCCTTCTCTCTCTCTCTCTCTCTCTCTCACTCTCTCCCTGTCTCTTTCTCTCTCTCTCTCTCTCTCTCTCTCTCTCTCTCTCTCTCTCTCTCTCTCTCTCTCTCTCTCTCTCTCTCTCTCTCTCTCTCTCTCTCTCTCTCTCTCTCTCTCTCTCTATATATATATATATATATATATATTTCTGTCTCTGCCTATTTATTTTACAATGCTGGCCACCCAAAATGCAACTCCGAGAAGGAAGCATCCGATTGGCCTAAAATTCGCAGCATGCGTCGCCCGCGAGAAGACATGCAAACGATTAGCATTGCAGGGCATATGCAAATCATATGCGCCCCGCACGCCACCTAGGAGCACTATAAGAAGAGTGCACAGAAGGCGGGCTGTAAGTAGTGGAAGTGTGTTGTGCTGCCGGACCTGTGCGTGGGAAGCTTCCTGATGCCTCGTTGCAGAATACGGCAGTCATTACAGCACCTTTCGGAGTTCGACAGAGGATGAATAGCGGCTTATCGCGACAGCGGTTTATCGTACCGAGACATCGGCGCTGTGTGGGACGACATCCAGCCACAGTGAGGCGAGTATGGATTCCCAATGGTGTTGGAGGTACGAAAGGACCGACGTGAGCGATTGCCGCAGCCGCTGCACACCACCGAACGAGAGGACCGGCATGTTCTGTGGCGGGCATTGACGGCTCGCACCGCCACATCACGAACATTAGCGCAGGAATTACGGTGTGTTGCGCAACAACCTGTGTCAGCACGTACCGTTCGACGTCGTCTGCAGGGGTAGGGACTTGTCGCACAGCGCCCATTGCTCTGATTACCACCGACGTTACACCACCGGCGAGTGCGGCGGCAGAGGGCCGTTGAACGCAGCACCTGGATTACGGAATGGCACGACTTTGTATTCTCCGACGAATCCCGCTTCTGCCTGCAGCACCACGACGATCGGATCCGCGTGTGGCGGCACCGCGGTGAGAAACTGTATGACGCCTGCATTATGCATCGCAATACCGGTCCGTCGTCTGGCGTTATGGTTTGGGGCGCAATTGAATATGACACCCGCACCCCTCTTGTACGCATCGCCGCTACACTCAACAGCCACTGCACCATCCCCGACGTTTTGGAGCATGTAGTCCTCCCTTACCTGCACGACCTGCCAGCGGCCACGTTTCAACAGGACAATGCGCGCTCGCACGTGGCACGCATCGTGCTTCAATTCTTCACGGCCCATCAGGTGTCAGTGCTGCCGTGGCCCGCCTGTTCTCCCGATATGTCATCCATCGAACACGCCTGGTCGCTGATCGGCAACTGAATGCTCGGCAAGCACCACCCGCGGCTACGCCTGATGAACTATGGCAACGTGTAGTAGCAGCCTGGACCGACATACCTCAAGCCCACATCCAAAGCCTCTTTCGTTCGATGCCGCGGCGTGTAGCGGCCGTTATTGCCAGCCAAGGGGGGCCCCACGAACTATTGATGTGTGCGTGTTCCGCAAGTCGCACGGGCCTGTAAGCTCAATCGTTTCATCTTTGTATCTGTTGTTATGTGTCCAGTAAATCTGGCTTCGCTATCTCGTGTTCTTCTTGGTGTTGCATTTTGGGTGGCCAACAGTGTATTTTTCAAGGATGCTATGCACAAATCCGGAGATCTTTTGTTTACCGAAACCATTTCAGAAACAGCCAGTGAACTGTGTACCAGACTCTCTCTCTCTCTCTCTCTCTCTCTCTCTCTCTCTCTCTCTCTCTCTCTCTCTAAATATATATGCATCCGATTTCAGAGGTTTGTTGCACCCTTCCCGCTTTCCCCGAATACCAATTGAAGTCGATAACACATGGGTCGGCATCGGTCTTCCAAAGCCCAGGCCACTTCCTTTTCAGGACCGTACTACTGTAGAAAACACAAGTTCAATTCAATAAGTGCTACCCGCGAAATTTTCATTGTACAGTTCTGTACGTGCCTGCCCAGATTGACCCATTCTTTCTATCGCAATGGTAGAGAAAGGAGAAAGTCGTGTTTCCCTATTTTCTGGTCTGTTTAACTGTTTTGCAGGCTTTACTTACTTCCATGACATAGCCCAGGGCGTAATTACTGAGACGAGGAGAGGCACTCACCGTGATTTTACCATCTGTAGGTATCAAGATGTAAAAAAACATTTGGGACTTGTTGACAACAAAACGATTCGACCCTAAGCGAGAGTGTGTGTGTTGTGTGAAGTAGAGGAATTGGAGGTGTCTGCAGTGTGGTAGTGTGTGTGTGTGTGTGTGTGTGTGTGTTTATATGAGAGAGTGGGACGACATGGAATGTCTCTCCTCCGTATTCGCTATAGGGATTGACTTTTCTAGTGTTAGCGCTAGCTAGTTCAGAGAAAGGGTAATTTTAAACGCGCTTAGTCTTCCTTTTTCTCTCTCTTTAAGGGTTATAATATTTGATAATTGTAAAAGTTTAGTAATATATGTAAGCCGACATTCAACAAAATATTTTCAAAAATATCTCTTTCATTATTTAATTTTCACAATTTAATAAAATACAATAGAAAGACAAAATAATACAAAATGGCACATTACGGGCTGGGCCGGGTTCACTAAATAAGGCTTGTGTGATCTCTATTTCAGTAGTTATTCATCAATAAAGATTAGAGATTTTACAAAGACGTTGCAAAACTGTCATCGGCCTCATAGGTTCTTCGCAGTTAGCATCAGAACTAGAGCTCTTTAATTTGCAGCTCCTACGTAGCTCGAGAAGAAAGAAACATGGAGGTACACTTAGTTACTGAAATTCGCCTGATAAACGTTACTGAATACAGGGAAACAGTACCCCACGAATGATTAGCATCTCGGTGCTAGAAAAAATTAATGTGTGTTTATCAAATGTTATATATCACTAGATGAAAGCTCGTCAATAATGACGGGGAAAAATAAAATTTATGATACAGAAATTATTGACATTTATTTATTGAGTTTCACGTCAATAGATGGCGACGTTGGCTCACAGCTTTCTGAAAATTTCCTGAACAGTCTGTTATGGAATTAGAAACGACGGGCTGTCTATTTGTTATGTTTTTTTTTTTTTATTGAAGGTTTAACGACCACCGTGAGAAACTCAATGGGCTATAGGCAGTCGCTCGTCCCCAATTTAGGGTCACTTGTTCCAGGGAAGGGAGAAAGCCAGTGCCGTAAGACAAACACAACTTCCATGCCTCACCAGGATTCGAACCCGAACCCCTTTCGAACGAATGATCAGAGGCCATCGCTTAGTTTCAATATTCGCTTTTATTCACGTAAAAGAATTACAACAGAACATCCCCAACCTCACACGCAGTGTGAGAGAAGGGGAGAAATAAAACAAAATGTAGATATTTACAATGAAATGATAATTGTACAGATGAGCAATGACAGGCATTGCATTATTTGCTGTAAACAGCAGTAGCTCTGGGATAAATGTTCATCGAAGTCTTGGAACATCACTGGAGCGAAAAAATTTACAGAAAAAAAACTGTGCAGTTCTAGTGACATGGGAATCACTGGTGGCAGAGAGTCACTGTGCGGATGAAGAGAACTGTGTACAAAAGGTGACATCAGCAGGAAGCAAACACAATCCAGTTCCAGGAGAAAACATGGTGAGGGAACAGTAAAAATTGAAAGTTCCGACGTAGGTTTATTAAAACAGCAGATGAACAGTCTGGGCACTAGAAAACTGAAACCAGGGACGACACGGCGACCATGTTGTGAAGAAGGCAGGTAACCGTGCCGTATCTTTCGCCAAGGAATATTCCAGGGTGAGTCTGGCTTTAACCCTGTTGCGGTAGTGTGCAACCAAGGAGGTAGAGAATGTAATAGGATTTGGATCTTGTAACTGTAGCAGGTGAGAGAAAATAATATATTTAGCTAGAATAAATAAATACGAACAAACTGGTAAAATAGAGCAGAAACTTGTAGAACTGTGGCCGAGGAAACGATAATCTTCTAGGGTGAGATCACTGGTACAAGAAGGATGTGCAAGTTGAAACATACTGTGAAATAGTGGGAGCAGCGTCGGACAATAAACAAACATGTGTAAGACGTCTCCAACGACGTTACAAAAAGGACAGAGATCTGATGATACTATATTTCTCCGGAACAAAGTCGAAGGGACAGGCAGTCGATTGTGCAAAAACCTCCAATGCACATTAAGTTCTGAGGAGAGGGCCGGTGAATGTTGGGCAGTAGACCAGACTGAGGTTAGTGCAAAAGAAGGAACAGAGGGAATAGGGCAAGGTACCGCAGAAGAAGAACGGAGAAAACGGTACAGGGTGCGGATGGAAAGACTGTGGAGAGGGAGGAGATCACCGGAAAAGGGAAGGAAGAACGGAAAAGGGAGAGAGGCAGAGGAAATGGAAAGGAGGCCAGAGGAATCGACTAGGGAAGGAAAAAGTGATTGAAGAGCATGTTTAAGTTGGAGGAAGTTATCAGAGAGTTCGGGCGAGGGTGGTAGGGTGGGAAAAAGTTCGGAAACGGGTTTCCATGAAAAATCGGGGAGGACCAGTTGGGAAACGGAGCCTACACCAGCGTGTAGCCATGCGGGGAAAAAGAAAAAGTTGGCAGTAGGGGGTGGAGGACGGAGGAGAAAAAAAGAGGCTCGGAAAGAAGATCAAGAGTGGAAGAGGGGGGTTGACGAATGAGCGGTAAAGAACGAAGAAACTGAACAGCTTCATGGTAGATTAGAGGAAAACGGGGGGAATGACAGTGTGAATATCCATCTTGAGAAGAAGATGGACGGTGAGGCAGGGATTAAGTGGGGAAGTCAGAACATTAAGCAGAAGAATGGAAGCGGAAGAGTCTGGTTGAACTGTCAAACGGAGGAAATTGAAAATTCTTACAGCTTTATAACGTACGGGAATCTCTGGCATATTGAGGCCACCACAAGTCGAACGTAGAGACAATACTGAGGAAGATAACCAATGAGTAGATGACCAAACAATGCTGAGCATTGCTGATGTTGTTGCAGTTTGAACGTAGGCTGGTGGCGGTTGTGCAATCCAGGAATGATAAACTAACGAGAGGATGTGGGTGCCAGAAAGCCGTGCACGACTGTGGTAGGTCAAACAGCACTTGAGCTTGGACCAGTAAGCAGCGGTGTGACGTAGTTTCCTGACGAGGGGTCTCCAGGTGGCAGCCGCTGCTGAGACCCGGCTGCCAATGTGCACCCCAAGTATCTTTTGACTGGTGGAAGTCCAATGAGCGCCCCACGGTGTATCGGGGCGATGTCTCCAGGAGCCACACCACAAGCCTGTACACTTTGAAAGGTTTAACGAAGTGCCGGAAGCCGCAGCATACACTTGATACCATGCAAGAACAATTGTGAATTGCCATTCTTCTCGGATGAGAACTGTGATATCATCGGCGTAGGCAGTAAGAATGATAGAATGGTGCCTGGTGCTATGCCGAATGGTGGAGGGGGAGGTTGTAGAAGAGAACGGATAGAGCAAAGAAAAGGCTCAAAGACTAGAGAGAAAAGTTGTCCGGAAAGAGGACATCCTTGACGGATGCCCTTACGAAACGGAATGGGGGCTGTAAGGAAGGAGGCCGTCCGGATATGGACAACTGAGTCCTGGTACAGGGCAAGGAGGGCTGTGATGAAGACAGATGGGAAACCGAAGGCAGAGAGCACAGAGGCAAGCCACTGATGACTCACGTTATCAAAGGCCTGCCTCTGATCAAGATTGAGGAAGGCTAAAGGTTCGGAGGAAAGGTGGGCAAGGCAATATGAGTCACGGAGGAGAGTAATATTAGTATGAATGCTTCGGCCAGGGATGGTGTACGTTTGGTCGGGATGTATGACGGTGGGAAGGACAGGGTTCAATCGAAGAGAGAGTATTTTAGTATAAATCTTGTAGTCAACATTAAGGATGGATATAGGACGCCAGTTATCCAACTCCAGCAGACACCCCTTCTTTGGAAGAAGAATGATGTGAGCTAGAGTAAAAGCGGGGGGAAGAACAGATAAGGAAAAAGCAGCTGTAAAGCAAGGCAATAGGAGAGGGTGTAAGAAAGAGGAAAACGTACGAAAGAAATTAACTGTCAACCCGTCAGGACCAGGTGACGAGTGACAGTTAAGTAAGGCAAGTGACTGTACTACTTTTGCTGGGGTGATAGGCATAGAAAGAGATGTAACAAGATGCGATGGAATATGTGGTAAGGCACGAAGAATCGAATCAGCATGCGGAGAACTTGACTGGAACTGAGCAAAACGTGACTGGAAATATGTTCTAACACCGGAGCAAATGAGAGTGGGGTCATTAGTAACAGTTCCATCGGGTAACTTCAGATTACGGAGGTGATGAGCAGAACGTTTGTGGAATTCCAGTTGTTGAACCTGTTCACATAGATAGTCATTTGGCTGGAGATAAAGGAGCTTGAGGCGGTGAAGAGCTTGTTGGGAGACAGGAAGTAGCAAGGCACGAAGTTCAGCTTGGTAATGAGAAAACAGCGGAGAATCAAGATCTAGGGTGGAAAAAATCGAGCGTGCAGCATCAATCTTCATAGAGGCGGTGGTACGTTTTTCGTGGGAATATTGCTTGGTATAAAGAAGAATTTGGGATTTGACATTTAACCAGTGTTGCAAGGGACAAGAAGCAAAAGGGAGCGTATATAAGGCTTGTTGGAGCTGCGATTGGATGGAATTTACGTAAGTTGAATCAAGTAAAAGATCATCATCAAGGGTCCAAGTACGGTAGTATTGCCGAGGAGATGGACCGGTGTGAAGACACATTACGACACAGCTGTGGTCGGAAGAAACTGTCGGTGTGTGAGAAAGGGAGATAACTGAAGGAAGAAGAATTGAAGAAACATAAAACCGGTCAAGTCGGGCAGTTGTAGGGGAGGAAGTGGAGTAGGAGCGCCAGGTGTACGAACGAAGAAATGGGTGCAGGTGTCGAAAAGCATCTTGGAGTTGTAGCTGGTTGATGGCTGTAGAAAGTGCTCTGGTAAGGAAATACCTGGTATCCGTGGAACCATCCGATCTGTCGAGGGATGGGTCAAGGGTGCAGTTAAAATCACCACCTAAGATGACAATATCAGTGGCCGGAAGACCTTGAACACAGGAAACAAAATGCTCAAAAAGACAGTCTGCATACTGTTGATTGCCGGAAACATAGATGTTGAAGATATGGTATCGGAAGTTGTGAAGTCGGAAAGACAGACGCTGCAGGAGGTCACGATAAATCGGTTTGACCGTGATATCAGTAATGAAGGATCGAAGACGAAAATTGATGGCCACCGCAAGTCCTGCGTGAAGACTAAGTCGATGGGCATGGTAGAATTGAAATGGCCAGGTTCGCCACCGGTGGTATGGGGTGTGGGGATGGCAGTTAGTCTCCTGTAGCAATAATATATCCGCATCATGCGGTGTAATGTCTTCAAACACTAACGCATTGGTAGGAGGGACGGAGCATCCCTTACAGTTGAAAGAAAGTAATTTTAACTTGAAAGAGGTTGTAGTGGTTGAATATTACTATCAGCACTTTTGTGAAAACTGGTTACACGTTTCTTTAAGTTAGATGTCTGCGCATTAGTGACTGTGTTAATTTTTGGCAAAAGAGCAAGTAGATTCTGAAGTTGGGTGATAATAGAGGGAAGCTGAGCATTACGTGATTGAACGCAGTCTAGCTGCTTGAGAGGACGTGACGGTTGATTGAGTATAATGAGAGCAAGATCAGAGGGCGCCAGCGGCCCGTCTAATGCAGGGAAAGTTTCCAGATATTCAGCGAAAGCTTTTTGATCCAACAATTTTGGAACAGCTGGGGACTTAAGAGATGTAGGAACTGCTGTTGGAGAGAAAGACTGTCGAATTGGCGAACGGGAACGAGAGCAGCGTGGAGAAGACGTCACTGGCAAGATGGAACTCTGTCTGGTACGTTTCAACGTGGGAACGCCGGGAGAAGCTGGTGGGTGTAGGACAGTTAGATCTGACTCCACATTAGGGGATCCAAGGGAAGAAGATGAAGCAACACGATGGAGGGGTTGCCATTCCTTTTCTGAGAGAATACCCTCCGTAGAACGTAGAGGTACCACAGCAGCAAGTGGGTCCAACGATGGAGAGGTGGCCAAAGTACCTGTAGTAGATATCGAAGACTTGGAGACTGATGATGAATCATCACTTGCTGGGGGAGAATCATCTGGAACAACAGTAGAAGGGATCAAGGACGTCTGTGGAGCCGAACTTGGTGTGGCCAGAGAAACTGGTGTTGAGGCTGGGGTGTTGACATTGGGTGGTATGGAAATAGGGGGCTTGGCAGATACATGTGGACAACGTGATTGGATGTGGCCATATGCCTTGCATTTAAAACAATGCAAGGCAGTAACGATATCGATCCGGAAAATCTGCTTCCCTACAACCACAGTGAGGTCAGTAGGGCAATCAGCAATGGCATCTTCAGTAGGAAACAGGATCCTTGCTTGGCGACGCAGACCTAAGATGTTCCTGTCATCTGGGTCTGTTGGTGCGGAAGACAGAGTGGAAATGGATCCAACTACTTTTCCACAACGGGAAAGGGCCGCCATTAAGTAATGGTCCTTGATTTCTGGTGGTACGGGGTAGCACGTAACAAGTACGGGGCGCTGCGTGAGCGGGACTCCCAGTAAGGTATGATCCCCAACATGCAGTCCGTCAGATAAGACGCGCTCCACAAACTCTGGCTTCGCAAAATAGATGAGAACAGTCCTAGGCTTCCTCGCCATATGGGTGATCGCTCCCTTAGGGAGGATTTGGCGGACGGCTAAGGAGTATTTCTTAAAGCTGGTGTCCGGGAGGGCATCAAAACATATGCCAAGTTTCTGTGTGCGTAAAACCTCCTGCCCAGCAGCTGAAGTTTCCGGAATTTCGATGCGTAATTTCTTGTTGTCTCTAGTGACAATCATATCAAGAGGCGTTGTACATGGATTCTTCGCTGTAGAGGAAGATGAACTGGTACCCTTCACAACGGAAGCATAATGTAGAGTTGCCGTAGGAACGGGCGGAGATGGGGAAGGTCGAGACGCAGTGCTCGCAGGAGCAGATGAAGTACCAGAGGCAACGGATACTGAAGAAGTTAATGACGTCACGGTGGTGGAAAATATTCGGGAAATCAACATCCATAAAGTTGGAAGAAGAAGTGGTAACATCAGATAACGCGGCTTGGAAACCAGCTGCGTGTGGTAGTGACGATGACCGAACGTGGCCAGGTGGGGGCGGAGCTTTGCTATCTTTTTTTTTTTTTTTTTTTTTTTTGAGGTTTAACGACCACCGTGAGCAACTCAATGGGGTATAAGCAGTCGCCCGTCCCTAATTTAGGTTCACTGGTCCCAGGGAAGGGAGAGAGCCAGTGCCGTAAGACAAACACAACATCCATGCCTCACCGGGATTCGAACCCGGACCCCGTTCGGACGAATGATCAGAGGCCATCGCTTAGACCACTGCGCCACCGGGGCGGCGGAGCTTTGCTATCAAGCTTCAGACCTGGCCTATCAGATGCGGTCGCCGCCATTTGCAATGGCTGGCTTGCTAAACCCGACCCTGGGCAAACCAGGACGGAAAAAGAGTTAGTACAAGTAAAGTTTTACTTACAGGACGTCAACGTCGGACTCAATCGACACAGGACACGTTCACAACACAGGAGATACACAAAATGACGGCACACACACAAAAGAACACCAATAAACGCAGGTCAAACATGGAGCACAGGTCAACACAACCTTTACAAAGCCATCGCTCAGACCACTGCGCCACCGGGCGGCTTATGTGTTTTGTAAAACCTTTAGTCCCTATTTAGTCAACACTTCCTTGTACACAACATTTTTCGTATACACTGACTGTGAACCCTGTATAAATTTCCCCTATTCTTTTCCTTAAACTATTTTTATCTTGACGTCATCAGATCGTCGTACTCTTGATGTTGCCACATACAGATGGCTAAACGCCGGCTCAGGTAGTGAACCGAAATTCCTGATGTAAAGTTTTTGGTGGCGCAGCGGTCTAAGCGATGGTCTCTGATCATTCGTTCGAAAGGGGTCCGGGTTCGAATCCCGGTGAGGCATGGATGTTGTGTTTGTCTTACCGCACTGGCTCTCTCCCTTCCCTGGAACAAGTGACCCAAAATTAGGGACTGGCGACTGCTTATAGCCCACTGAATTGCTCACGGTGGTCGTTAAACCTACAAAAAAAACTTTTTGTATCTCTAGAGTTTACCGTGTGACGTAACGTATCTCTGACGTCATGTGAGAATGATTTGGATTAGATGACGTCACACCAGCAGCTGTGTTCTTTGTTGCTATGACAGCAAAACAAAGTGGTGTACGCGTGGACTGTGCGCGTATAGGTGATGACATCACCTACAAGAAAAGCTAAGCGTGACGTCACAAATATTTGTTTCTCGGTTGTTGCTATGACGACTTAAAAAGTGGCACGGAGGAAGAGGAGGGCTCTAGCAGATTATATATTAGGATGATGTGTTTCAACAATCGCGAGCTGAGGAAAGTATGACTGATCTCTCGTATTCTCGGCTTCTGTGTGAGCTTCACAGACCTTAGTTAAAATGCTTCATATTCTGCAATTATTGATTAACATGCTGAACCTATGAAATATTTGGTTGTGGAGCTGTGGCCAAAGAGCTTTAAGATGCATTGACTGGAAAACCGGTGGTTAACCACCGTGGGACATTTGAAGTTCAGCGATATACGGAAAGAATCCATCACATGTCGTGTGTTTCTAAAAGCACTAGTGTAGTCAAGTCAAGTTACGTTGATGATGTTGTGAGTGATTCTTCTTTTTTTCTTTTTTTTTTTTGATTGGAGGTTTAACGACCACCGTGAGCAACTCAATGGGCTATAAGCAGTCGCCCGTCCCTAATTTAGGGTCACTGGTTCCAGGGAAGGGAGAGAGCCAGTGCCGTAAGACAAACACAACATCCATGCCTCACCGGGATTCGAACCCGGACCTCTTACGGACGAATGATCTGAGGTCATCGCTTAGACCACTGCGCCACCGGGGCGGCATGTGAGTGATTCAGTTACTGCAAAGAAAATCGTCTATTTGTATTATTTATGGTCACGTATTGTCCCATTTTTTGGATGTGCTTCGTCGTGAGAGTTCAATTGCTCCGTCTGCAGAGACAGGGGTCAGCAAGTTTGTTAACATCAGTAAGTTGGATTTAAAAATTCATGTATCATGTTGGCGTTAAGATTTGTGTTAGATATCTCCTACCAGTGACGTATTTGTACTGACTGGACTGATTTCCTGATAGGATAAATTATCGTCAGCTGTTACAGCTCGTTGCTGTTGCCAACTAACGTTGTTTGCTCGTGTCGTCTGCTGTGCTGGGTCGACTTCGCTGCCCGTGTCGTCTGCATTACTGAGTTGCTGGGCTGTCTTGTTGCTTGATCTGCTTGTACACAGAAAATCAGAAATATCATGTCTTCGTTGAAGTGCTCCGCTTGTTCTGACAGATTGCTTGAAGATGACTGTGTTCATTGCTATGGAAGATGCGGTGGAAGATTCCGTTTCGACTGTTCTTCCATTGGCGAGGCTTCCTATCGAAAAATGAGCAAGGAAAGAAAACTGAAATGGCAATGTAATAGTTGTCGGCGGGCGTTTCTCTCGGGGATGTGAGAACCCGGGGTGAATCTGATGGCAGTGGGCGACCGACGAAGTCCTCCGTGGATATAGCTATACGGGATATAAAGTGTTTCTGAAGAATTTGTGGAGCGTTTAAATGAGAAGTTGGATGTGATCGTGAGCTTGAAAACTGAGATATCTGATTTGCGTAAGTCAGTAGAGTTTTTTTCATTAAAATATGACGATGTCATGGATAAAATTGGACAATCGCATGCATTACTGCAGGAATCATGTAAGAAAATTGCTTCTTTGGAGGAGAGAGTGCAAACTCAGGCTGCTGATATAAATACATTAAAGGAAAGCTTGAATACTTTGGATCAATATGTTAGAAATAAAAACTTGGAGATCCACGGAATCAAGGAGGTGCAGGAAGAAGGAGTTGATGATCTCAAGGACTTGGTACATCGCATTGCGGGTAAGTTGAATATTGATGGATTTTCTGTGACTGACATTGAGGTAATTCACAGGCTGCGTGGAAGAGAGTCCGGGAAAGTGTCGCCAATTATTGTTCAGTTCAAAGGTAGAGAAATGAGGAACGAATTCCTTGCTAGGGGTAGGACTGGTCTGAGAGTGATGGATATTGTTAAAAATTGTACGGACGGCAACAGAGTGTATATTAATGAAAATTTAACTGTTCATAATAGACAGCTCTTTTGGCAGGCACGTGACTTTTCAAAAACCAACAATGTTAAATTATGTTGGTACAGAAACGGAAAAATCTTCTGCCGGTTGGCGGAGGGTTCGAACCCAGTTCATATAAAGAGTAAGCTGGATTTGAATTTAGAGCGGTTTTAGCGCTCTGGATTGGTATATATATTTCTGTTGTTGACTGTATTTCTTTTGATTGTATATTTTGTGTTTGATGGCGAATTGTGCACGGGACTATGTAACAGTTGCAGAATTGCAGGGTTTGATTTCATCAAATACTACAGTTTGGAAATTTTGCACTTGAATGCCCGAAGTCTATATAGTAAGTTAGATGCTTTGGTTTGCTTGCTGCATGATATAAATTATCAAATAGATTTTATATGTGTCTCAGAGACCTGGTATGATGCTGATGCTGGTTCTGTATGTAATATACCTGGTTACGAGGTTTTCGCGGCTTCCTAGTCTGGGTCCCGGAGGGGTGGGGTTGTGATATATGTTAAGCGTTCCATTACCGCATTATTACTTGATAAATACACTGTCATAACTGAAAATTATGAAATACTTTCAATTGTATTACAACAATCAATAATAAGTGTTATGTACCGTCCTCCACACGATAATATTGGATCTTTTTTGAACTTTTATTCTGGTTTGTTGGATGACATAAATTTCACTGGTAGGACATTGTACTCTTTTGGTGACTTTAATGTGGATATGAATTCCTCTGGAACGGGCGCTGCCTTATTTAGAGATATAATTATTTCTTCTGGAATGTTAAATGTAATAACTATTCCCACCAGAGTTACAGATTCAACTTCTTCTTTATTAGATTTGTGTATAACAAATAACTATAGTACATGCTCGGAGGTTCTCTCATTTCATATCAGTGATCATCTACTGATTTTTCTTTTGGCGGACTGTTCAGTAGTACACAGATCTAATTCATGTTCGATCTTAATAAGAAATTATAGTTATGATAATTTACTTCTGTTTCGTGGGACTTTATCACTAATTGATTGGACTTCTGTACTTCAGTTGGATGATCCAGTTGAGTCATATAATGAATTCTGGAGAATTTTTTGGAATTCTTACGATGTTGCGTTTCCATTTCGTAACTTACGGCGTACGTTGCGTTGCAGGAAGCCTTGGTTTAACCGGAGTTTGTTACGTTGCTTAAATATAAAAAACCGTTCATTTGTCTAATTTTCGTAGGTATAGAAATTGGTATAATTCTAAATTAAGACTGGCTAAAAAAAACTATTATTTTAATTATTTCGGTACTACTGCTGAATCTGGCGTTCAATTAAAGAACTGTTGGCAACCACGAGGGATGCCCAATCATCAAGTATAATTGAATATAATGGAATTAGGACGTCTAATTTAGGAGAGGATATTTTAATAAATATTGATATTTTTAATAAATATTTTTTGGAGTTGCCGGACATTCTGTTGTCTGAAATTCCTCATTATACTAACCATTTCTCTGATTACCTACCTCCTTCGTCTGATTCCTCATTCTTTTTTAAACCAGTGGATGATTACCTCTTGAGGGTATTGAGTGAATTGGACCAGTCCAAAAGTGCGGGGCCTGATAATGTATATCCTAGGGTTATAAAGTTTATTTCAGGAGAGCTACTTGTTCCGTTGACTCATATTTATAATCGTATTTGTATACAGGAAGTATCCCGCTGCCATTGAAATTAAGTCGTGTTACTGTTATACATAAAAAGGGATCAGTAACAAATGTTTCAAATTATCGACCAGTATCTGTAATTCCTGTGTTTGCTAAAATTATGGAGAGATTAATACTGATACAGTTGTTATCTTGTATTGATAAAAAAAATATTTTAAATAAAAGCCAACATGGGTTTCGTAAGGGGTTTTCGACAGAGACTGCTATTTTGGATGTATTAAACTATTTACATTTTAGTCTTTTGTGATCTATTCCGCGCTTTTGATACCATTTATCACGACCCATTTTTATCTAAGTTAGAAAATATTGGCATCAGGGGGGGCTGTTAAGACTTTATTCCAAAATTATTTAACAGGCCGGAAGCAATTTGTACAAATACAGGGTGTTCGATCTTCTGCTCATATGGTTCGTCATGGTGCTCCTCAGGGATCGGTTTTGGGCCCGTTATTATTTTTAATTTATGTTAATAATTTATTTACTATTACTTCAAGTGCTACTCCTATTTTATATGCTGATGACACAAGCCTATTTTTTTCCGGGGACACTCTATCTGAGTTGATGCCACGTGTGAATCTGGAACTTCAGGATTACATTCGTTTGTTTTGCTGTAATTCCTTAACAATAATTTTTTCCAAAAGTACTAGTGTACAATTTTCGCGATGTAGGCGAAGAGTGTATGTTGCAAATGTGATATTATTTGCTGGAGTGCCCCTTGACTTTCAGGCTGTTGTAAAGTTCTTGGATGTATATTTACAAGATAATTTGAGATGGGATGCACATGTTAGTGAAATTGCGGTTGGGCTCAGATCACGCATTGGTGTCATTTATAGGATTTCAAGTTTGTTGCCTGCCAGGGTTAAGTTGCTATTGTATTTTTCATTTATTTATCCATTTCTATCTTATTGTCTCTTGGCTTGGGGTCGCACAACTATTGGGAATATTAATAGAATTTATGTTTTACAAAATTTTTTTTTACGTTTGGTGAATCCGTCTTTACAAGTAATTTCTCTTTTTCTCAGTTATCAGATAATGTCATTTGATAAATTATACAGTTTTCGATTATTACTGTTTATGCATGAACATATATACGCTAAGAAATATTCAGATGTAATTACCTTGCGTTTCCGTTCCCATTATCATGACACTCGTGGACATAATATTTTTTTAATACCTAGAGCGCGTACTAATTTATTATTTAATAATATTAACTTGACCTGCCCTAGGTCCTGGAATGGGTTGCCGCTTCGATTTAAGACGATTACACACTTTTCGGTATTCAAAAATAACTGAAGACCTTCAAAATTAATAGTTGATTAACGTTTGGTTATATATTACGCATTAGTATTTTAATTTGCTGCATAATGGTTAAATTGTTCTTTGGCTTGACTATTTAGATTCTTTTTTTTGGGGGGGGACAAGGGGCCCGTCAGGCTACTGTTAGCCTTTTTCCCAGGTTCCCTTGCCACAATAACAGTGCACCGCACTGATTTGTTTGAGAACCTGTAGTAGTGCTTCAATTTACTTTAACTAAAACTAAAAACAAATTTATTCATGTTATCATACGTGTTTTTGTAGTTTCTATTACTTCATTTATACTCTTCAATATATGTATAATATTATGGTATAATATTTGTATTTGCATGCTTTTTTTGTTGTTGTTTTTCGGCACAGAAGTTGTATTTGTGATTTGATTGTGTGGTGAATGGTGTAGTGTGCCAAAGAAAAATTAAAATAAAATAGAAATAAATAAAATTCATACCAGTTACATCAGTTTTTTAAAGGGTAGTACATAGTCGCTAAACTTTATATTTTTGTTTTTATAAATGGCATGCACATATTGTAAAATAACTCAGAGGAGAATGTTGCCGGATTTAATGAGAGAGACTAATTTCTAAAATTATCATAGCTTGTGTATCGTACGGATGTATGAACAAACAACTGTTTTATTGAATGGCATAATTTTGTTTGTTTATGACCTCATGTAACCTGAGAATAGAAGGAAGTACATAATTATATAGCAAATGCTCATTGTCTCCCTAACGCCGAAAAATAAATAAATATCGCCACATTTGTCATTAGTACATACATATATACGTATGTATTAATCTCAGAGCTGAAAAGTCCTTTTTCGAGACTTTTCAACTCTGAGATTTGTAATTATCTAAACTTCAAATTATGTGAACAGGTGGTAACTGAATCGGTGCATTTCTTTCTATCATTTTTAATCCTTAAATTGCTTTTCTTGCCGTTGAACAAGCTATTCCAAACTCACAACTCTGCGTAAAAACGTCCGAAATTAAAAATTCTGTTCTGGGCAATTTTTCTTGAGTATATACAAATGCTCGCATTAAAATGATTTTTGACATTACTTAGCGAGCGTAATATGAATTTCATGCAAATAGATCACGCTTTTTGCGAGAAAAAGAAGTGGAAATCTTTTTTACACGGAGGACAAGCGACATTTCCTTTCAGTTATTTCGTATCCTACAAAATTACGATAATGATGTTTTTCGTTTAATCTTAAGTTAAAAGCTTCAATGTCTAATTTATTCTCTCTTGAAAAAAATTAATATGCGATATTATACCAAAGTAAAATCTCTCCTTTAGCGCTGGTAAACGAGCTTAATTAGCTTTGTTTACATACGAGACATGTTTACTTATACGTACAAGCTCTGCCATCAAATGTTGCCAGCTACTGTGACTCATTTGAGCAGGATAAGCATCTTAAAGGTCTTTGGCTGTAGCTAGGTGTTGCTGTTGGTCTCGGCAATTGCGAAATGAAATTATTCAGTCGTAGTTGAGAAGAGCGGTCATAGCAGCTCTGCATCCACCTACACAGTAATGCTTTTACACAGTAAAATCATATTAAATGAATAGAAAAAATTTAAACATGTATAATTTCCTTTATCTGAACGTTTGAATCTTAGTCTCATTTTGTTGGCGCCTCCTTGTGCTTGCCTGTTTTAATTGTTGAATCTATGCCTCAAACAATATACTTTTTTTATTGCTGTAATGTTCATGTTTCATTTTTGTAATTTTCATTGTTTCATATTTAGAACACATCTGTTTCACTTTGACGAAACATCGTTTCGTGTATTTGTGTAACACTCCATATCAAGGTAAGATTCTTATAACAATAAAATATAGCCAATCAACACAGTGCACGCGTGTGCTACTTTGCTTTGTTCTCATAGCAACAAAATCAGATTTTTCACAGCTGCTGGTGCAACGTCATCTCATCCAAATCATTCTGACATGACGTCCAAGATGCGTTACGTCACAACATTAAAATCGTTTCAACAGCTCTTTTGAAACAGGAAAACGTTGCATCAGGAATTTCGGTTCTGCTTTGTTGTTCATATAAACGACGTAGAGATATTTTCATTTAGAATCCTATCGTATGAGATTTAATTTTAAGATTTCTTTTGCGAACCTAAAAGGATTATTTCAGATTGTCAAACCAGTTTCTTTTCTCATTTAAGTCTAGCAATTGAGAGTTACAATGCATACAGCAGGTAACAGTGTGTTATTTTTATTTCATGCGTATGCTGGAGAAATATGATTTGGGAACTTTCTTTTTCCTTAAACCACGAAATTCTCAGAATATAACTAAAACATTTTTTAAAAATATAACCAGGTATTCTTTTATTTATACCTATAGAAGAAATGGAAAAGAAAGAAAGAAAAAAACAGAAAAAATACTTTTTTGTGCTTCTGCGTATGAACTACCATAACATTTTAACATCTGCAACTGCACAATTCTAAGCTCACAAACGAAAAGAAAATACTTGGTTATTAAACATTACTCTACATATCTCCCCCCCGTAATTGTTGACGGGCTTTGCCCTAGTACAGAAATTAATTCAGTGTATATTAAATATACTTTGGTTCTCAAAATTAGAGCAACTACCACAAAAACCTAGCTAACAGAGGAACCTTTCCGACACTTGATCGGTACACATGAAGTCGGTTGTGAATAACAGCGAGTCCAATAATCGATACAGATTTCAAGTTGTGATTCAAGAGGTGTATTTATTAATTATTATTATTGTTAGTGTAATTATTAATAATAGTAAGTCAAATAATATCCAAAAAATTTAAAATTTCATCGTCCTGGAGAGGGATTCGAACCCGCGTCTGCCGGTTTTCGCCCGAGTATGCTAATCACTACACCACCTATAACCACCAGGTCACAAGTTTCCGAATAATTTGAATTTAATACACCACAGGAATCGCCAGTCGAAGCAACGGCATTTACGTTTAGCGAATCTGGATGAATAGAATTCATTGTCTTCCGTGATTTTCCGGAGTAGCAGATAAATCATGAAATACGGGATTACAGCAGTATAGAATACAAATGTATACAACACATTTTTTTTTTCAAATTTGTATTGTATACTGGTGTAATCCCGTGTTTCATGGAATCCAATAATCGAACAACGGCGCTGAAGTAACCCACGGGACAGCAAAATTTGTATATATCACATACGAGTAGATTCCATACATATATAAAGGATTAAAGTGGAATACGTAAGCAGTCTTGCGGGTTTGTACTGTCAGGTGGAGGATAAGGCACCATTATGTTTCAGATAGTTCATTTAGATGATTTATTGTGGTGGAGTACTATAGGGGGATTAAACTAAGGGCAGTTTCAAGTTGAAGTGGCTAGTCGATTAAATGCGGATCGATCTGTTGTCTGCCGCCTCTGGAGACAATATCAGGACATTGAAGACATCTCTATAAGACCTTGGCAAGGATGTCAGAGGGCTACTTCTCCTCGACAAGACCGCGTATTGGCTAGTTATGTAGAAGGGGTTTAGCGTGCCTTAGCGGCAATAAGGCACTATTTTTCTACACTTAGCTCCGCTAAGGCACTTTTCGTGCTTACCTGGTATTAGAATGTGGACAAAGGAACCTTTTTAAATGATGATGCATGCAAAAATAGGTAAAACTGTGTTTTGTATGGAAACATACTCGAACCTTAACCGAATGTTCCTACTACAGAAATGGCCGCCCCGGTGGTACAGTAGTCTGGGGCGTAGGCTTCTGATGATTCTTCTAAGATAATACTAAGTCGCAACGCCGGGTGAGTCACGGGTGGTGTGCATGGCCGCAAAAGTGCTGGATCTGTGTCTTCCCTGGAACAAGTGACCCCAAATTAGGGACCGGCGACTGCTTATAGCCATACGAGTTGCCCATAGTAGTTGTTAAACACAGAAACATACAAACAAAAAATACTGTGCAGACTGATTTGCATAGTCGGATAACGCATCAGGGTGTCTCACAAATCATAAGATTCTACTGCAGAGAGAATGTGAACTCCTTTGTCCAGAAAATCAAAATAAATCTGAAGGAGATAGCTACTCCGCAGTGTTAAGATTGCAGTGCTCAGAGAGAAAACGGTAGTGATGGACATTTGTATTGAACGATACCATTGGTATCGACTCCAATAAAAGTAATCCCCTGAGCTCACTCTCTGACTACTTACGGGCGCAATGCAAAACTATTGCACATGTACCACATAATCTTAGTAAAAACGGCGCATTTGTCATATTGAATTGATGTTACTCTGTTAGTTCACAAATGTACACAATGCATATTTAAAATCGTATAGAGCCGTATTTAAACAAAAATATCATAATCTTAGCATACGTCTCATACGTTACATTCTTCCTGTTATTTAAAATTGCTCAGGCTACACAGTTTTAAGCAGTTATTTAATATAAATTGATATTTTAATATAAATTGATATTGGTAATTAGTCATGAAAACTAAAAAATAATAATAAATAATAAATCTGGATTTTGAAAATTGTGAGGGTATTTTTTTCCTACGCCGTTCACCGCTAAGGCACTTTTTTTATTTAGAAAAACATCGTTGGTATTGCCATAGCATTTGCTTGAATGCAAGACATCTTGTTGCGGTGTTCACATGAGCCTATCCCAGAGAACAGTTTGCTTCCAATGTTGTCAACATGTTCACTGGACCTACCAAGAATGAACACGAGAACTCCTCACCGATGAGAGCGGATTCTGTTTGCAACGAGATTCTCAAAAAACGTTCACATGGTGAGAACGGGGGATGAGATATTTGCTTACGAACATTCGGGACCCTTTCGAAGGTGGTAGAAAAATGGTTTGGGCCGGAATATGTACCATTGTTCTTTCGCCTATCTACCATATAACAAGAGAAAACCGTCAAAATTTAAGAGCTGCTCTATATCTCGACGAGATCCTGCATCTTGATGTTTGTCTTTTTAGAGAAGCGTGGGTATGGATTTCCTGTTAAACGTCCGACACCGTGAGGTTTTGCTGGCCAATGAATATCGTGAAAACAAAGATGTTGCATATACGGCTTAGCCGGTAGAGATACCAGATCTTTATCCAATTTAGCATTTTTAGGACATAATGTCGATGCACTGCTGCTCGTTTCCCTTCTGCCCTAACACTACAGGGGTCATACTGTGCTCATCTGGAAGAGTGGGACTTAATACCACAGTCTCTTCTTGTCAACATCATCATTCAAAGTATGGGTCGGCACTGTAAAGT
Source organism: Macrothele yani (assembly GCA_039090855.1). NCBI lineage: Eukaryota > Metazoa > Arthropoda > Arachnida > Araneae > Macrothelidae > Macrothele > Macrothele yani. The sequence goes on along the minus strand of CM077011.1, from coordinate 72,636,061 downwards.
GGGTGATCACATTCCGAATTGAAGACTGTGCTACCCTTTCCCTTTTCGTTTCTCTTTTTTCTGATTTATATGATATCAATCCGTGCCTTTTATTGCTGATTTGTTTTCACAAGCTCATAATTTGGGCGTATTTGCATACGTCTTAGTTTTTTGCGATCATAAATATAAAACGCTACACTATATATCAAACATAAAATTCCTTTCCTTGTGTTCATTTTCTTGTCAATTTTGTCTTTCAAATAGGTTTATATGGCTGTTATTTTAATTTGGAGTATCAGTATGTTTGATCTATTTTCTGTATGACTTATACCAACGAATATAGATGTTACCGAAATACCTCTAGTTGTCAGTGTATGCTTTCTGTGATGTTCATCTATATTACATAAATTATCCACTTAGAGCTAGATCAATTTCTGTATTACAGAAATAGATCCAGCTGTATTACAGAAATAGATCCAATATGTTTTAGTTTTCATTAATGTGGAAAACTAATGCTAAATTCAGTTACTTTTCATGAACTTTATTAGTTGCATATAAATGCTGATTTGGTCAAATTTTTGCATGAATAATAGGTGGCGAAATCCCTATTGTAAAACTATTAACTCCATTCGATCTAATTTTGGTTCCCCGCATGAAATACCTTACATCTTAAACTGCCGGCAGGCACTTCAGAAGTTTATTAGATTTCGGGTCAATAGCCTTTTTAATAAAAAACTATTTTAGTGGTAAAAAAATAAGAAATTAAATACCTCCTCGTACGAAGTTAATGCAAGATTTGGTAGTTACCAATTAGTGACCATGCTGTAACGGAAAGGATATTTCATCGTATGTTGAAGTCGTTCAAGCAAGGAACGTCCTGAAGGAAAAGTAATTTATTAGAGGTAAAGACGTTTACATCAAGAATGCGTTTCTTTTCCTTAAAAAATACAGACTGGTATCATCAAATTAGACAATGCAATCGTAAAGCGAATCTTCTTTGACAACAGACAGCAGCAGAAACTAAAATAACACTTATTGTGCTGGTAAACAAATGGCTTGAAGCTCGAACTTTGTTCTGCAATTAGGTGCTGTTTGATACTGTGACCAAGTACATCTTCGGGAAATCATTAATTCTCAGCTGGAGCCAACAACGAATAAGAAATTTACAACAGCTCACACAATTGTTGGAATAAATCTGCAGAAATTGTGATCAGCGTTGCTAGGTAAAAGCATTAAAAGGACACACAGCATGTTTCTAACAGTTGTGGTGTTTCGCGAAACATCGTCCACCAACCAGGTCATTATTGTCGCCATGTTTGGGAGATATGCAAATAGCGTTGGCCCGAAGCTGTTGCTAATACTTCAGTGACTCGCTAAGGCGGATTACTGCGAGCGGCAGAAGCGTCGAAAGAAGCTTAAAAGTTTCAATCATTATACCTGTCAAAGTATCTACGTTACTGGGCATGCCGCACTGTAGATGAAATACCAGGTAATTGTTATGCATATTGTCTAAGGCAAATAAGCTGCAATTTTTAAAGTAGCTTTCTTTAGTGAAGAAAACACAGGAAAATATCTAACGAAAAGAAAGTGCTGCAGCCTTTGAAACTGGTTCAATTCATCTGCATTTATAATTCTTCTTATATAGGATGAGATATTTACATTGTTACAGGTTCTTCGTCGGAGATCGGAATGTCAGAAAATTTGGAATGACGCATTATGTAGGAAAAAGATCCATAGCTCATTTATTATTTGTGGTTGAATCTTACACCTTAAACAACGAAGATAAACAAAGCTATCCTTTCCACCATGTTATAATTCACATGTTCCACTGCTGTGCACATTCTAGAACATAAATAAAAATGAATCTTCATGTATTTTAATCATTTTTCTAAGACGTTGTAATCGTACATTTCATTTCATGTGATTTTATTCAGATCTCTCTGCCGTTCGTTTTCATACCAAAAGGAAATGAAGTTTTGTGCTATTTCCATGGTTTCCAGCAGCTTAGTTTTCAACATGTCAGTCACATACAAGATATCAGTATCTTTAAAGTAACAATCGCCGTTTTTTTCTACTTTATCTATTTTTCTACTCGTTTGTTGTAAAATATTTGCAGCAATGTGATATTTCAAATCGCTGTGACTTTCGATTCTGTTCCGTGTGATAATTATTCAAAAAGATACACTCCGCTTAGGCACAACAATTCAATAACAAGAAAACTATCTGAGTACATTAATCAGCTATCGTCAGCCTAACTGTAAAAGCTCATACAGATGGTGAGTCCAAAGTTTTGCAATATTTGCATAAACGCATGTGCTGCGGCGGGTATGTCACGTGTTTAAACAAGTTCAAGTCGCGTACTTCAGTCAGTCGAAAGGAATACAAAGTGGTAGTTGTTGCCCTGAACAGCATTTCATGTCGTCCTTCTGTCTGTGGTTTTAACGCCTAAAAGATTAACAGCCACAATTGGCTAATCAGGGAATTTTTGCTTTACGAGTTTGAAATCGGTCATAAAGCTGCTCAAGCAACGCGAAACATTTGTCATGCGAAAGGGGAAAATTCCGTGAACCACAACTCCACAACCAGTTGGTTCAAGAAATTTCGCGACGGTGGCAGAAACCTCGACGTACAGCCAAGGTCAGGTAGGCCGTATACCGCGAATTCGGGTGCTAGACACAAATCTCACAACAAGCACTCGGAGATTACCGAGCGAGCTGGGTATATAGTATTTTAGTGGTTCGTCACTTTCAGGACCTCGGGAAGGTCTACAGGAACTTTCCGCATCGTCCCTCACGAACTGACGCCAGCTGAAGCAAACCGCCGAGTGGAAGTGTGCAGCAAACTCCTAGGAAACCCGTGCGATGTACGTTTCATCAAAAGAATCGTTACGCGCGATAAAATGTAGGTCTATTTCCGTAATTCTAAGGCACAACGGCAATGGTTGAACCCGGGACAGCTTTCTGAACCTGTTGCCAAACGGGGGCGCTTCGATCACAAGGTGATGCTCTGCGTCTGGTGGAATTTTGAAGGGACAATCCATTACGAATGTGTTCCAGACGGTCGGACCATCAACGCCAACCTCTACTCTGAACAGCTGGAGCGGATGTATGCCGTTTTGGAAGAGAAGTATTCGGCACTGGTGAACAGAAAGCTCTCTCTCCTACAGAAGGACAACGCTCGCGGCCTCATACCTCGCGAACGACCCGGGAAAAACTCCAGGAACTTGAGGGCATCGAACTGATGCCACACCCAGCATGTAGCACGGACCTTGCCCCGTCGGATTATTACTTTTTTCGGTCCATTGTCTACTTCCTTTGCGGGCGGCAGTTCAACAACCAGGAGGAGGTAGTAGCTGGAGTAAAGGAGTTCTTCGTCTCGAAGGGTAAGGACTGGCCACGCCGCGGAATCGAAGAACTGGAAGAGAGACGGCTATAGACGGTGCAGCACGATCGCCTATACTTTGAATGCTAGTCAGCTTTCGTCGTAAAAGTACGTATGAAGATGTAAAGTGATCCAAATATTGCAAAACTTTCGACGCAACCTCTGTATTTTAAATTGCTGTGAATTTGTGTTCTGTTCCGTGTGATAATTGTTCAAAACGATACACTCTTGTTAGGCAGAACAATTTAATAATAAAAAAACTATCGGAGCGCATTAATAAGCTAAGTAATGGGCTCGTCAACCTAACTGTAAAAACACATCATAATACGCTCTAATTTGCTTATGCATCTGCTTCTTCCGTTGCTCAGAATCTCTCTGACTTTCCCCTTGTTTAGCAAAACAGTTCGTGTATCACAAAGCACGCCAACAATCCCACGTGCTACATGCAGTTTACATCACACTACATCGTATATAATGTATAAACATATGAGTATTATGCTACAACACAAATAAAGAAATGCGCATGAAAAATGACTTTTTGGTTTACTTTCTTTTAAACTTTTAGATTTTTGATTTACTATCTTTCACATTTTTTTATTTACTTTCCTTCAAATATTTTTTATCTGCTTCTTTTTAAACTTTTTGATTTACTTTCTTTTAAACTTTTTGATTTACTTTCTTTCAAACTTTTGATTTTCTTTCTTTTAAGCTTTCTGATTTACTTTCTCTTAAGTTATTTGTATTTTAAAAAAAATGTTGCAGGTAATACGAGAACTGGTAGATCTATAATATTTCCCTAAGAATGAGCAGACATAATAGCTGTGTACGTATTAAGCAATCAAGGAAAAAATGAAACGTTGTAAAAACTCACCGTATGTAGATCAAGAATGCATCGGATGCTTTACAACGAGAGTTAAAATTTGCATAAAAATAGGCGGAAATTGATATTGCTTTACTCATACACATATCAAATGTTCTTTGCCGATTCCATTGATTTCACAATGTCGAGAATTGACCAAAACGTAATCATAGATCAATGGCTTCATTCAGAAGAAATAATGCGGAGATTTGTGAAGCAAAGAGCAATTATTCACTGAAATAGCAAATTTTTAGGAAACACCCATTAGCAATGAGACATGTGCCATTCTCACACACGACCGCAAATATGTTGTTAAAATGGTTTATAAACAGCTAACTACAAAGGATTTAGACATGTACGAGGCATAAACAGCTGCAATCTGGGAAAAGCTCGTGATCAATCTGGGAAAAGCTCGTGATCAATCTGGGAAAAGCTCGTGATCAATCAGGGAAAGGTTCGTGATTTGAAGGAGGCATGACAGCCGACACTAGGCGGGAGCATCCTTGTCATGGCGAACTGTCTCTGCTGTGGAATTACAGCTTCATCGAGGGAGTAAAATGGAGTACAATGAGTGGTGCACAAACAACAAAACAAACAGTCAGCGGTCTTCGTGTGTGCGGAAATGATTGGTCGGTGTTCGAGGGCAATGGCGTCTGGAGAGGTTTTTGCAAGGCAACTGATGAACTCCATTGAGGCAAGTAACCATGCCGTACAACAGCGGTATCGGGAGAAAATTTTTGGTATACACAGTCCACTGAATATTGGCGCCAATGAGCCGTAACAGCAGACGTACCCCTCGTGTACCACTCTTCTCATCTAAAATCCGCAAAATTGGCCTACATTTGGGCACGCAACCACCAAAACTGGAACCTTCCGGATTGAGAAACGGCCGTCAGTTCCGATTAATCACATTTTCAGTTCATACTCGCCGATGAACGGCCCATAACATGGAGTCCACAGCTAACGAATCAATGGTTTCCAGCTGTCTAGCATTAACAGTACAAACTAGCGGATGCGATGCAACAGTCTGGGATCATTTTTTATGACAGGTACTGGCACTAAGTTCTTTAATACCTATGAAAAAGCATTTCTAGGCCATGAGATATCTCAACAACACTGCAAATCAGGCGCATCCTTACATGTACATAGCGTTTCCTGATGGAGAGCTAATTTCAGTAGGGTAATGCCAAGGCTCAAATCGTCAGTGTCTCCAGGAGCCTTACAGTTACTTCGAAGTGCTAACACGGCTCTCACAGTCTCCAGATATTAACCCAGTTGTACATCCGTGTGATGAGATCGGGACATACGTTCTCAATAAAGATCCTACTCCAGCAAACATTCGGCAATTCATGGACGCCATCGCATCATCTTGGCTGAATATACCAGTAGGGCGGCCCAACACGTTATAGGGTACGTGTGTTCCTAATAATTTGTTATTTCAGTGTATACTTACTGTTGAAGAACTGATTGGGAGATATTTTGTTATGTAGGTGGAAGCCATGTTGTAAGTAAACATAGGCAAAATATTCGCGAGAGCAAGGTCTGGGAAACATAGAGGGTGCGCCAGAGTTTCGTAGTGTAATTGGTGAATTTGTTGGGCTGTCCTTTTGGAGTCTTGAAACAGAAAGAGATCATGTCTGATGTCCAAAACTGGCTACTTGGTACGGAACGTTTTGCGCATATGCTGCTTTCCAGCACAATAATAGAGAAAATTGACGATCTCACCTAGTCTACGAAATTAGTGATGGCTCAAGCTAGCACAAGACCACCATACGAGAACTAATACTGTTCGTGTGGGAATGAGTGGCTCTGGACAGTGCTTAGATAGCTCTGGACAGTACTTAGATGGCTCCATGCTGCCCATCGACTCTGCAGCCCGTTTACAATTGCTGTAAATGACCCAAAGCGAGTTGAAGAATATGCTGGCCCGGATGTACGAAGTTTGTAAGAATATCAAACTGAGTATGAACAAGGGAAAAACCAAAAGTTATGATTTTTGAGCAAGAAACTGTTAGCACTGAATGTAAAGTCTAAAATGTCCCAGTGATTGACCAGGTGAATGAGTTTGTGTATTTAGGAAGCATGTTTGACACAGAGAACAAATTAGATGGTGAAATTAGTAGGCGAGTGAACTCTTCATTAAAAGTCATAGCTGCTTTAGGAGGATTTCACAGGAATGATGAGTTCTCAAGAAAGTCTCGAATGGCTATATCGGAAAGTGTAATTGTTCCTACTTTGATGTATGGCAGTGAAACCTGGATTCTGCAGAAAAGACAGACATAAGAGTCGTTTATGTGCTGGGAATATGCGTTGCTTACGGGGGTTTGTGGAAAGACACGCTGAAGACGTGTTGCAGATGTATAATGTGAGGCAAAATGTTGTTAGTAAGGTGGAGAGTAATATTCTTAGGTGGTTCGGCCATGTTGAAAGAATGAGTGATGAGATGCTTACTAAGAGAATTAATTCAGCCCAAGTGGCAAGAAAGAAATGCGGAGGAAGGCCAGTGAAATCATGGGAGGACCATATTCACAAATGTCTGCATGAGAAAAAGAATGAGTATGAAGTACGAAAGGTATTGTGTGCGGGGTGCGAAGGATGTCAATGAAGCTCGAGCTGTGTGCCAAGATCGCTGTCATTGGAGACGCCTGTTACAGCAACAGTGAGTTCTTCCTGTGAGGAGCTAACCTATGAACATCAGAGAACAGCTTAGTGATATGTATATGTATGTATGCAAATGACCCAGTTTTCATCGCATGCAACGATCCGATGCAGGAATACCTTTCAAGCCCGGCAAGGAGGAATTCACAACTCCAGACGACGTGTTTTATTGGCTGCTGTCAGTACGTGTGGCACACAGATATCTTTTCACCTTCCCTAGATCTTCCAGGCTCCGGAGAACCGTCGAATGATGGCCATGGGTTTTCGCTACGGTCGAACGGACAGTTTGCTGTGGATCAGCTCCCATGATTATTTTTCAACTTTTCATCTGTTACAGCTACTGGTGGACCATCAGAAGGCTCAGTTGCGATGGTCATGACTCCTGACGGGAATTTCGCGTACAATCGACGTATGGCACGTTCATTCACCGTATTCTGCCCAAACGCAGCATTAATGTTTCTAGCCGTCATACCCGCATAATGTCCGAGTACGAACTCATACAGAAAAAATTACGTGCAATTTGCCTGTCTTCATGATCCATTTTGATCTAAGCCTGTGCATTCCCGTTGAACCTTGTCTCGAAATGTGGCACACAGCAGGTACCACAGATACATACCGACCTTGAGACGCATCCCATGTGACGTTGCGGGACGTCAGCATTTCGCTGGAGTGGTGGAACATGGCCAATCGCTGAAAACTGACATATCACCTGAACCAAACCATTATATTGCAATAAGATTTCCAGAATAATGAAATTCGTTGACATTATTCACACTCCTTCTTAACGTAGTTTGTTTGGAGTGTGGCGTATTTAAAACAAACCTATGAAAGTCTTAAGATTTTATTAAATATTCTGAAATATATCAGAAACAAGCTTTTTTTGCGTGGAGATTTTAAAGTGGCTGTCCTGTTTTCTTGGAAAACAATCTTGCTGCACAATTCGGGGGGGGGGCGAAAGCTTAGCTAAAAATAAGCGCTTGAAAGTGAGGAACTGTATACCTAGAATGGGTGTCCTGCCTGCGTCTAGAAACATATTACGTAAACAAAGATATTTACTTTATCCACTGCATCTGAAATTGGATTTAATGATGCAACTTGCTAAAGCGCTTAATAGATAAAGTGACTGATTTATATGCATTTGCAATAAATTCCAATCTATTTTATATGAAAAGTTTAAAGAAAGCATTTTTGCGGCCTCTTTTTCGAAAACTGATGATGGACAGCGAGTCTGAGGAAACAATAAATGCACGAAACGTGGATAAGCTTCAACACTGTAAAGGAAAATATTTTAGAACAAAGTAAGACCCAAGTTACGAAACTATTCTTGATGGTACGTCAAAAATCTTTACAAAGCTTGGCTGCGACATGATATTGAAAATTCATTTCTTGAGGGCACCCAATGACAACTTCTCAGGCAATTTATTTGATGTAAATGAAAAACAGGGAGAAAAAGTTTTGTCAAGACATTAAGAAAGTGTAAGAGATGTCAGGGGAAGATGGAATGTGAACATGATGTCGGATTAAACTGTTGGATTGGATGCTGATGAAGGCAGTCTCAAGTGACGAAAAGAGCTGCGCAAGGAAATCAGGGAAACGAAAATTTCATTCATCATAATGCATGTATATGAGGAAATTTATGTTATTTTACAAACCTTAATTAAAAAAGGTATTTTATATGAGTAAATTTTATATGGTAAGCGTACTACAGTCTATTTACAATTTCATATTAAGTTATTTGTTAGGAATAGCAATTAGAATTACTAGGAACTGTGTTAAAATGCAAATATTTTCTTTCCAGTTCGTAATAGAAATATCTTCTTTCCCAGGTCGTAAAGCAAATCTGTCGTCCTAGAAAGGAAAATCGATTACATTTTTGAATCAGGTAAACAAAAATGATTAGGAATGGCCTATTATATTTGGAGAGGGGGGGGGGGGTAGCGACCGCCGTGAGCAATTCAATGGACTGTAAGCAGTTGATCGTCCGTGAATTAGTGTCGCTTGTTCTATGGAAAGGAGATAGTCAGTGCCGTGAGACAAACACAGCGTCCATGCGTCCCCGTATTTAAAACCCGGGCCACACTCGGACGAATGGTCAGAAGCCAGCGATGAGAACACTGCGCCAACGGGGCTTCACCTACCACATTAAAACATCAGAAAACTGATTTTAAAATGCGGCCAATGTAAATTCAAGCTCGAGTGCTAAACATTCGGCAAGGGAATTTAAGTTTTTAATGAAGCCACTAATCGCCGAACCTGAGCTTTAAATAAAACATGTACGGTAAGGTGACCAGACGTCCTCATTTTCTGGGGACAGTCCTCAATTTCAATGCTTCGTACTTAATTCTGTAAAAACTGATTGAGGACGTCAAATGTCCTAAATTTCCTATTTTTTGTCCCCAATTTTTGAAATTGCCCCCCAAAAAATTTAAATAGGAAAACATTTGCTAAACAACAGTCGTAGAACTCAATCGAATCTACCAAATGCAACCAAATTCAGCATCAATTACTTATTTAATTGTAAGGAAATGGACTCATAAAGGTCGGGAACTATTTTCTGAAGCGGATGAATTTTCCCCTGAATTAAGTTAGAAATCACGCGATATTAATGGGAGTCATACCGAAGCAGCGGACATAGTCATATCGATAATCGTTGTGTTATTTCATTTCTGTTTTAACTGGATTTAACTAAAATATTTATAGGATGGGGAATAAATCTCGTCTTTTACAGCATCCACTTACTTGCAATTAAATAATACTGCTAAATCTGGTTACATTTAGTAGATTCCATTGAGAATTCTACAACTTTTGTTCAGTACATTCTTCATTAAACCGTTTCTCCAAGTTAAGTTATTGGACTTAGAATATTCTTTCTCGTGGAGATATCATACAGGTATTCCATGATTTCTGTCCACTCAGAGTATAGTTAATTTCATGGCTTCAGATATTTTTTCTTGTACAGAATCACAATGAAATTTCAGTACAAAATCAAAAGATAGCTTTGTTTGCATTAAATAGAAGTCATTGCTTTTCCACGTTTATAAGTGAGTCACGGAAAAATTATCATCGGCCGGCACCGGGAATCAAACCGAGGGTCTTCCAGTTACGCGCCTGATATGCTTCCACTGCACCACATCGGCCTGGAAATTCTCCAAACTCATTTACTACAAACTACCAAACCACATGGTAGGTTACTTCATTGGAGCCCTGCACATTGCTGGGGATTCAGCAAAGATGAACAGCAGCAACTGAACAAATAACTAGACGGCGAATGAATGATAAATACACATAAACGTGGAAAGAGCGATGACTTCTATTTAATGTTCCTAGTCCACGTCAACTGTGTATTTAGCTTTGTTTGCATTTGTTGCCCCCTGTGAGTAATATTTTGAGTTCATCAGAAGTCATATTCTGCATGGCAGTATTTATTACTGTTTTATACTTATTTCACATGAAAATCATCCTTCAGATTCATCGAACGTTTTCCCGTAAAGCCGGACAATTATGATATAGTTCATAACATTCTTTGCTAATCCCGTCTTTACCGCAATGTGTCAGACGTAGTGCGCAACCATGTCCTCATTTTGAAACAAAAACGTCCTCAATTTGAATGCAAAATTGAGGACAACATGTCATTGTGTCCTCAATTTCGTTCTCAAACATCTGGTCACCTTAATGTACGGGCATGATTTCAAAGGTATCTACAATCGTTTTCTTCGTCAATGTGAATTATTAGCAGTTGTTCGTAGCATGATTAAGTTCGCCATCCCATGAGTAGTACCTGGCAGATTAACGGACATTTCATTTAGGAAGTAATAACCAATGATCTCTCAAAGGAAAGCAGGTACATTTTACTAACATGTGCAAGACTTTCCTACAGGATTCCTCATTTACCTTCTATCAGGTTGTCTCTACGATGTATCTCATTTTACTTACATTTCCAGGCAAGATGATTTTCATTTCTTACTTATCAGTTCTGGTACAACTAACTTCTATGTGCTGATTCAATATACACGATACTTGATGCAACAATGCTCTTAAACAGCTTAGTCATCATTTCCAGTGGTATCGTAAGATTGTACATCTTACGATACAACAAAAGCGTGTACAGCAAAGAATACACAATGTGTGCTGGCAAAATAATCATCTCTTCCTGTTTTCAATGTTATTCACTCGAGTATTGAAGTGAATATTAGAATTACAAGTTTATCAGATCTATTTAGGAGTAATTCTGAAAAAGATGCCGCGGGGTTAATGGGACATTGAATCAAAATACAAGAACGTGAAAATAAAAGAAACGGAAAACAGATATCAATGTTTTGGGAAGCAACGCGCTTCTGTCACTATATAAAGTTTACATCATTTTCCCACAAATTTGCTTTTTCTCCAAAACCTAATTGCCTTACATTCTCCTGTGGATATTTCGCACGTAGTATTCGAATATGAAAAAATTCATATTCAGAGAACTTTCTACGTCAAACGAGACTTTTATAAATCTGTATTTAGTGAGCAAGTGAGACGGATTTTAACAGTAGTTCTTATTTGGCACATTGTACAACTATAATCACTTCAGATGAATCTTTAATTTGTTTTCATATATTTTACATCTTGTTGGCAATACAACGCTGAATGTTTCAGTTTTCAAAAAATTGTACGTTCTCTGAAAGGGATCAGCTAAGGGATACAATGATACAACGAAGTGTTATGCAACCCCCCCCCCCCGTTGGCGCAGTGGTCTAAGCTATGGCCTCTGATCATTTGTCCGAAAAGGGTCCGGGTTCGAATCCCGTTGAGGCATGGGGATGTTGCGTTTGTCTTACGACATTGGCTCTCTCCCTTCCCTGGAAGCAGTGACCCTAAATTAGGGACTGGAGACTGCTTACAGCCCATTAAGTTGCTCACTGCGCCACTGGGACGGCTATTTCTTTCTTCTTCTTTTGTGAATGCAGACAATATTACTTGGAATGTAGGGCGCCGTATTGCTTCCTTCCGTGAAAGAAATTGAAAATAGAAAAACCTGGTTTTCCATTGGCACATATTGAAAATTTTATAAGGATACAGTCTGTTAAACAAAAAGCTTCGAAAAAAAATAATGTATCATTTTCGGAGTAGAGAGTTATTTTCAGGATTAAATTTCAAGTGTCATTTGTGTGTGTGTGTGTGTGTGTGTGTGCGCGCGTGCATCCATTTTAAGCTCAACAGCAGTAATTTTGTTTCTTCGAAATCTTCCGTTGTTTTCAAGTCACATTAACAACACCTTAAAAAATTCCATTCAGGTTGCAACAACACAAAGCATCTTAGTCAAACACATCTGCGAACTTTGAACCCCTGGGAAGCTCTTTTCTCGGGGGAAATTTAATTCATTCAAACAACATGCTGTTGCTGCTGTTCTAATAAAAACAGTTCATTAAGTATAGTTTCGCTGTTAATGACATATCTAATTTCATACGTCTCATGCTCTCTGCGTCAACTGTAAGTGAACAAACAGGCTGGAGTCAGAAAACTTCTCCAAGATTTCAAAATAAGTCACTGAAATAATTAGGATAAGAACCCAATGGATAGCGTTGAAATGTAAACCATCATGAAATTAATGAGGCTGTCGGTTAGACAATGCGCAGAGAGGAAAAACTGACCAGTTCTCTTTGAATATCATTCTTCAGAATTTTCGAATGAGATCTCCGACGTTTGGAGTAAAAAAACAATCACTTGGTATTATAATCGATAACACTGGTGAACATGAAAAATGTTATGTACTCAAAACTACCGAATTTTAGTTAATTTTAGGGTGATGAATACGAAAATGACATTTAAATTTTTCTGTTGGCACTCATTTTTATATTACATTCATGGTATCAAATCATGGGTGTTTCACATTATTGGCTACACCTTTCAATAAAAGTAAAGAAACACTGCAGCTTTAATGCCACCAAGGTCTTATCATATGACTTAACATTCTAGTAGGCTTTTTCTGCAGCACGTGTTCAGTGGGTGTGCCACCATGAACTTTATGAAGTCCAGAATTTTGTCCAAAACCAGATTCGTGAAAAGTGAAAGCAACAACATTTCGGACCAGAATTAAAGAATCGAAACAAATATATCACACAAAAGGTGACCACTTTTTGTAAAGGTGTTGATGGACTACTAGCAGCAATTAATATGAAACACATTCCCGAAGATCGAAGACTATTTATATTGGGAACGAAAAGAAAATTATGCCTGCAAATACAAGGCAACCGTAATGCCTGCAAATACAAAGCAATAGCAATGCCTGCAAATATAAGGCAATAGTAATGCCTGAAAATACAAGGCAATATACACCGGCGATCAAACATTAAGAACGAGACGGTTTTTCGAATGTAACGTAGTGCAGAAGTGCTCCTCATCGACTCAAATCATACCATAAGATCACCAAGATGTAAGAATATGGGACAAGTGAGCAAAACCGTCCAAACAAGGAATCCAAAGGATACAAAGGCACTTTATTGAAAAGGTAGCTTCGAGCACAACTGGACAGAAGACAGAAACGTCCATGTGATAGGCGGCTGCCAAAAAAATTCAGTCTTTAGTAGGGGATATGATCGCCCCTGACTGCGTTGCATAATTTACAACGCCTGTCCATGCTGAGGACGAGGTTGCCAAGGAGCTGTTGAGGCATCGCGGCCCATTCCTCTTGTAGCGCCAATCGCAGCTGCGGAATCGTTGCTGGCGGCTGGTGACGTGTTGCCAAGCGTCTGTCGAGAAGGTTCCACACGTGTTCGATTGGATTTAGGTCCGGGGACCTTGCCGGCCAATCCATGCGTTGCGTATCTTCACTCTCCAACACATCTGCGACAGCCACTGTACGATGAGGTGTAGCGTTGTCGTTCATGAAGAGAAACTCAAGACTCACAGCACCTCTACACAGACGCACGTGAGGCAGGAGAATCTCGGCACAATAGCGGACACCAGTTACTGAACCTCATTGGAAGATGTGGAGGTCAGTACGGCTACCAAGCATGATACTGCCCCAAACGAGAATTCCGCCACCTCCAAACCGGTCCCTTTCGATGATGTTGGAGGTGTGATTGCGTGTTCCCTGCTCTCTCCAGATGTGTATACGTTCAGAATCGCTCGTCAGACTAAATCGGCTCTCATCCGTAAAACGAACTCGACCCTATTGCTGATGTGTCCAGTTCTTGTGTTCCTGGCACCACAGAAGCCGCCGTCTCCGATGAGCAGGCGTTAATGGCACACACCGTGCTGGTCGTAGTGCAAATAGACCACCTTTGTGCAGCCTCCTGGCCACGGTAAAACGCGATAATGGACGTCCAGTTGTCTGTTGCATGTGCCTTGCAATTTCTCCCGCTGTCTGCCGTCTGTCTCTTCTAGCCTATAGAAAAATATACCAGTCGTCCGCCACCATGGTTGCTCGTGGACGACCACTGCTGAACTCTCGGATAGCTGTTCCTGTCGTTTAAAATGCTCTCCAAGCTCGTGAAACGATGCTGTGAGCGATCCCGAACTCATCGGCCACACTAGTCACACTTTGACCTTTTTCCAACTTCCCAATGACGCGACCTCGGGTAACGTCATCCAGATGTCGTCTACTGGATTGCCTGTTGGTCATATCCCACGGTGGCAGCAACTCGACGTCGTTCAAACCGATGTACACCGTGCAATAGCTTTCGCCGAATTGCTGAGCGTACACCGCCCGTGTGCTTTATACCCTACCGGCATCCCCCCTTACGTCATGCTGCATATATGCGCATGCCCTACCGTACCGGACCCTAGTCTATCTCCTGAGTGGTCTTTCGGTCCGTTCTGCCTGCTCGTTCCGCTGTTATGCTAATTTCTCCCCTTCATCCATAATTTCTGCAGACCAGTGTACATACAAGTACAAGTCAGATCAAATTGTCGCTATCACTTGGCCAACCTGGTTCCATCGTCTGGGTGGCAGTTCGATGCGTTCCAGTAATGTAGAAATCTGGAAACTTAGACGCAAAGAAATAAGTGCGTCTTCGACATCGTCCCAGTAGGTGAACTGCTGTCCGTCCAGGAAAAGCTGCAACGACCAGAAAAAGTAGGTATTGCTTGAGGCAATGTCCGTGGAATATGTTAGGTCTAGTAGCAGCTCCCACCCCAAGACCTTGTCTTGTGACTAATCACCTGTGCTGTGTGAGGTCTCGCTCCGTAGGAAGAGAGCCTTGAGGTTCAGCAGTGCTATTCGTTTCGGCGTGAGAGATGCGTGCAGATCGTCGAACTGACGGTACTACACGTCATTGGGGATAGTGCTGTTGTCCTGAAGCAGCTCAAAAACTAAACGACACCCTGCATATCCCACCAAACAGACAGCAGGACTTTACATGGGTGTAAGCCGGTTTTGGGGATCGGCATGGGCTTCTATTTTGGGTCCAACCAGTTTCCTCTCTTGTGTACCTTACTAAGCTGACGCAGGTGCGTGATAATGCTCGTGTGGGAATTCCCCAGCTGTTCAGCCAACTCCCGCGTTGTCACACGTGGGTCGGTCTTCACTAATGTCTTCATCATATCCATATCTACTGTTACTGGAATTCCGGCTTTGGGACTGTCTGACAGGTCAAAATATTCCTCTCAAAACCGTTCGAACCGACGACAGTATTGATGATGTGATATGGCATTGGGATATACACTGATAATGTTCCTTACAGCATTTGCGGGGTGCTACCGCGACGAAACTCATAAAGCATGCAATGACGGATGTGCTCCTTGTACAATTACATGTTGGCTGGCGCTTACACTCTTCCTCTTCTGATGGTTAACTGCCACTGACTTAAGCCACCTACCTGCTTATGTCATGACGATGTGCTGCATTTCAGTGGCCAACATGCGCCGTGGCCGCGGTATCGACTTAAGATACCTCGTCATCGGACACTACTTTCTTTACCCCCAGTAGATGCATGTAAAGTGAGCCTTAAAGCTTTATCATACAGGGTGTCCCACTCGCTACCAAACCCAGCATTTCTTTAATAATATTAACACCAATGAAGGTATTAAAACGAACTTTGAAGTGGACTTACCTCATTTCATGCGAAATGAGATGGCATCACAACATGTGCCGGAAGTAGCCACCATTTGCGTCCAGACAGCATTGAACCCGGCGCACTATATTGTCGATTACGTACCAAACGTTGGTGTTGAAATCCAATAGACAGCAATTCAGGAAAATATTAGGAAATTCCTTTACATTATGTTACCTCTCATAGCACAAGATTGTTAACCCCATAATTATCGTTTCTGTTCGCCTTGAACAGAAATCTTAGGAGAAAATAAATTCGTGTTGCACGCTTATATGAAGAATGAGTTTCGAAGTCCTGCCGACATCAGACTAAAAATCCGTGACTAGAATTCGGAAAGAGAGCTGAAATGATTAAGGAAATCCATTTAAAAGGAAGAACGAAAGTATGAGAAAATTGCCCTGCTTTTCCTTTTATGTTATTCTACCAAATATATGTTTTTACTGAATATAAATTCGAAGTGAAGTTTGATCTTACGTTATTTACCCAAACTCAAATTAGAAGCTGTTCCCGAAATCAATTGCGAATGCGAAACGTTTCGTGAAAGGAACCCTAATATTGAAAACAATAACTGTTTTTCCTATTATATTCAGTGTTTTTCGTACAATTCCTTTATTACTGAACATTTCTGATGGTGCAAAGTTAAAATATGAAATGGGGAAAACTTTTAAAGAACGTATATTTCATTTATACTGTAAAATAAACCACACTTGAAAGCAATTTTCATGGAGAGAAATGCAATCATGTTTTCATTTACTATTCTGATGTTATTAAAGAAAATATTCCTTTGTGATGACGAAAGATTTTCATGCTTCTTCACTCTGTGTGAAATCTCTTCAGCATACCAATAATGGTTTTGTAACTTCTTTTGTGGCCGAGGTCTGTTTACTCATCAAACAGTCACGTCGCCTCTTTTAAGATTTCTACCGAGCCTTTACTAACAGGCTGAACCCCTTCTATTGGCTCTTCTTCCCCATTTACTTTTCCCCAACAGCTGTAGAAGATATTTATCGGTCAGATCGTGTGTATATCAGTCAGGAAGTTCCCCCACAGTATCCTCATTTCTCTCGTCATAACTGACATTCCTGGCCAATTCAACAACTCCGTGTCTTCCGTTGTACAAGCCTTGGAATCGATTGGTAGCGCAACAGATCACGGAAGCTTTTGTAGAAAACACTCTTCATACACTTTCGACTCCTCGTTTCACGTCTTAGCAACAACATCATTCGCCATTTTAATGTCGAAAGTTTGCGGAACTCTTTAATAGTGGACTTATTTTACTTACATATTTTCTCCGTTCGTGTCATTTAAAATCGCGGAGAAGGTTCAACTGTGGTAAGAGGTTTTAAAGGCCGCAGTTAGGCCTTGATACATGGGACAGATTACAGACGTGGGTTCCCGAGGTAGAAGTAATACAGTAAAATTATTTATCTTCTAATGCCGGTAAGGTTAGAGGACTGCGCGAGGCAGATATGCATATAAAGGAAAATTTTGAACCAAATGCTTTCAGTCCCCTAATATCTTATTTTAAAGCATATCATCTATACCAAAGTATTTATTGTACATTTTATGTATTATATACATACGAAAGCGTATAGAGCCAAAGTCTAACATATTTCGAGCCTTTGTTCCTTATTCCACCGCATGCAGAAGAATTCATGTTAATGGCATTGGTCTTCCGCTTCTGCATTATCCGCTTCATTTCACCGTGATTGAAATATGCTTTTCTAAGTCATGAAAAAGGATTGGCATTAAGTGCTTTGAAATCACCGTTATGATGTCCGTGGTAGAGAGATCAGATGTAAATTTAATACGATAATGGGTAAATTATGAGAAAGCGTGAGAAAGTGCTTGCTGTCATTTTCCAATGTCAACAGATGTGGTACTGAAAATGCTGAAATTCCCAGGAATTTAATAAAGAAAATTAAAGGTTTTTTTTCTCTAAATGTAGATGCACAATACTTCCCCCATTTCAAGGTACAGTGAAACCTCGGTTATACGCTTTCCTAGGATATGACCTTAAATTGCGTATAAATGTAAAAACGAAATTTCAAAATTTTAAATACACTGCCTGACAGAGAAAATGTCACACCACGAAGACGTGAACGCAGCGCCATGCAAATTGCAGGGTGGGTGCACACGTACAAGTTACGCAAACGTTTGCATTTGCAGGCGAATCGCACAAACGGCGCGCGGGATATGAGCGAACAACCAGCCCGTGAGGTTATTAGTCGACACATCACGTCGTCACGGCCGCGAGAAGTGACTGGTTCTTCTGTAACCATGTATGGCGAACGAACAAGGGGTGTCAATGCCGTTAAGACGCCGTTTTACGCGATTTCGTCAAACGGATAAGTTCACGAGAGGTGTCATTGTAGGCCATTGTAACGCAGGATGGTCCTCGCGTCGTAATGCGGAAGAAACGCAACGTGATGCCGCAACCGTCGGTCGCATTTCGAGACAGTGCTCTTAGGAAGGATCTGTGCAAGGAGGACCGAAGCACGGACACGGACGTCCCAGCGCATCGATCGTCGCATCCGACGTCGTGCCGTAGCTGACCCACAGTCCACAACGGTCGACATTTTGCGGAGTGTACGGGGAGGCTTGTGTGCTCCGATATCGACGCGGACAGTGTCGCACCGATTGGCTACGTCTGGTTTGCTGTCCAGCCGTCCGTTGCGAAGGCTACCCTTAACAGCACGTCATCGTCGTCACCGCTTGGCGTGGTGTCGCTCCAGAGCGGCGTGGGGTGCCGAATGGAACAGTGTGGTGTTCAGCGACGAATTGCGGTTGTATCTCACCACGGATGATCGCCGTGTGAGAGTCTGGAGGCGACGTGGCCAACGGGCGGATTTCTCCGCCATTCTGGAGCGTCACACGGCCCGGCAACGTGAAATCACGGTGTGGGGAGCTATCAGTGCCAACAGCCGCTCACCGCTGGTACGCATCACAGGCACATTGACGGCACGCCGCTATGTTGACGAGGTGCTCCGGCCCGTGGCACTACCGTACCTGCAGGACATCCCAAACGCCCTTTTTCAACCGGATGACGCCCGACCGCATGACGCTCGGATCAGCCTGAATGCGTTACAAGGTGTACGAATGCTTCCGTGGACAGCACGATCCCCCGACCTCTCACCCATCGAACATTTGTGGGACACAATTGGACGCCGGTGGAGTACCCTCTCACCCCCGTAAAATGAAGATAAACTGTGGACTCAGATCAACACCACATGGTCCACGATATCATAGGACTCTATTTGGACTCTCATTTCCTCAATGCTACGTCAGATGTTCAACGCTGTATCGCCCAAAGAGTGGGCAGCACTCCTTATTGAGCATCTTGAATATTTGGACACTAGTCTGTATCTGACAAATAAATCATTTGTTTAGGGTCTGTTTCCGAGCATGCTTTCATGGTGTGGCATTTTCTCTATCAGGCAGTGTACTGCTCTAAAATGTATGCTTTAAAGGAAAATAAGAAGTTCCTCAAAATAATGATCTATTTACAGCCGATTTGGGGGCAAACGAAAAAAAGGCTACAAATTATAATATATTTTATCGCTTGTGAAGATTATAAATCCTATGAAAATCAAACTTCTCTTTTGACGATTCTGTCTATAAAACTTCACAACTCAGAAATTGAGATCAGTGTTTTACTATGGAACTCAGGAATTAACAGCATTTATTTCAGGCGGATCTTGAGCGTATCCGTTTGAAACCAAAATATTGACGATACATTTAAGATTCTATTCTACTACGCCACAAAATAGTGGTGCCACAAATGTACCCCCGAGATTTATCAATTTTAAAATAGCGCATGTGTGTGTGAGTGAGTCATAAAATGCGAAACCAATTTTTCATTCAAATCGAAAGAGAACAACATAATCTATTTTGAAATCAAGATTCAAATTTGGCTGTACCATGAAGGAACACAACAACCCTGTCACAATTCTCTCAAAGTTGTAATATACTGGGTTACGTATGAAAGAATGAAACAACCGTGTATTTTTAATCTGAAATTCAAATTTTAACCTATAATTACAAAAAACTTAGGAATGAATTTCATATAACCGAGTGTAACAAGTGATAGAAACTACAGTAAATATATCGGAACTAACGCAGAATTTCTTATAAAAATTACAAACGTATATATGAGAAACGTAGAACCGAGGTTCCACTGTATTACCTCTCTAACATTCAGAAATCTCTCGCAATGACGATCGTTCCTTGAATGACAAAACTATCATTACAAATTAAGCCCATTCTCAAATCCATACGGTATGTTTTCCCATCCGCAGATATGATCTTGAAGTGATCCATGAAAATTCATGACTTTTTATTAAAGCTCTATACGCTATGTAATCAAATGAGTACATACCGTAAGTCCGTGATTTTTCAGTAAATTTTAATGATTTTTTCAGTGCACTGACAATCAACAGCAATGTATGTTAATTCACACTAGTGTCGTATCCCGGAGGTGATTATTTTCCTTATCATCACAAAACTATCCTCTGATATCTTTAAACCGAGCGTGAGTCGACAATTTTACAATATTTGCATAAACGTATGTGCTGCGGCGGGTATGTCACGTATTCAAACTAGTTCAAGTGGCGCATTGCAGTCAGTCGAAAGGGATATAAAGTGGTAATCGCTGCGGTGAATAGCATTGCATGTCGTCGTTCTGTCTGTGGTTGGAACGCCTAAATGGTGAACAGCCACAACCGGCTAATTAGGAAACTTTGCCTTTACGAGTTTGAACTCTGCCATAATGCTGCTCAAGAAACACGAAATATTTGTCATGCGAAAGGGGACGGTCCGTGGACCACAGTACCTGTAACCAAATGGTTCAAGAAACAGTGACGGCTTTTCAGGTGAAGTAGGTGAAGTGCCTCTTCACCTATTTCATTTGAAATAAGGTTTTATTTAAAACTTTCGTATAGTACATTCTTTTTTGCCTTTATTGAGTGCCAAAATACCCAAAATTTTGATTAGATATCAATTCACAATACGCGTTCAATACTGAAATTAAGTCCTTATACGCAAAACAGTTCAAGTGAAGAGCTAAAATGAGAATGCTTGGAAGTCTGCAGTTTTCGTCCGAGTTGCCATGGTAACTGTGACGTCACCCTCTCCTATCTGCCGGGCAAGTGAAGTGTTTTAGCTTGAGACCGCAAGGCTCTGCACCTGGAGTCGTGACCTTCCGAAAAGATGGCAGTGGAACGGGACGGATTGCCAAGGGTTCTTTGCAATCCACTAGGGCTTTGTGGTGTTTTGGTACATACTTCCCGAAAGAGATTTGTTTTTTCGTGTTTTGTGATTGTTTGTTAAAAACTTCATTAGTTACTTTAGTTTCGTGTACAGTTTAACTGATAGTGATAGTCTTAGTTTTCAGTATTTATCCTGTGAACGACATTGTCTGTAATTTATTGCAAACTCCGTTCAATCGGTGGAAAGATGAAAATAAAAGAGACATTTTACTTCAAGCACGACCAACGGATTCGCTGACAGTTGTTACTGACAAAGAAATCAAGAAGAGCGGTAAATCTTACAATATTAATTTTAAAAATTGTTGGTTTACTGAATATAAATGGATTTGTAGCCATTCTGTGTTACAAAAATTATTTTTTTGGCCCTGCTTATTTTTTAGTAATAAAATTCCGCGTGGAATAAAGACAATTTTCAGATTTCTTAAATATAAAACGGTCACTTCACAAACGTGGAGATTCTAGCGAACACCTGAAATGCGAATTAATGTTAAATAATTTTGAAAAGAATCAGAACACCATTGCCGATGCCCTGAGGGAGAATGCTAGGCTTTTGAAAATGCATTTCAACGAAAGCGTTCGTTTAAATAGACTTTTCCTGCAGACAATGATTGATGCAGTACTGTATTTGAGTAAACAAGATTTAGCATTCCGTGACTATGACGAACGTATTGACTCGATGGATCGTAGAAATTCCAGGAATTGCTTTCACTGTTGATATCAAGAAATCCTTTAAAAATTCAAAATCAATACGAAACGATAAAAAATGTCTTCACAGGTGACTCAAAAACTATTCAAAACGAATTAATTGTATGTATTTCTGAATATATAAACGATAACGTCAAAAATGAAATAAATAGAGTTCAATGATTTTACACTGCTGGCCACCCAAAATGCAACACCAAGAAGGAAGCATCCGATTAGCCTGAAATTCGCAGCATGCGTCACCCGCGAGAGGATAAGCAAACGATTATCATTGCAGGGCATATGCAAATCATATGCGCCCGGCACAACGCCGAAAAGCACTATAAGAAGGGTGCACAGAAGGCGGGGTGTAAGTAGTGGAAGTGTGTTGTGCTGCCGGACCTGTGCGTGGGAAGCTTCCTGATGCCTCGTCGCAGAATACGGCAGTCATTCCAGCACGTTTCGGAGTTCGACAGAGGACAAATTGTGGCTTATCGTGACAGCGGTTTACCTTACCGAGACATTTGCGCCCGTGTGGGACGACATCCAGCCACAGTGAGGCGAGTATGGATTCGGTGGTGCAGGAGGGACAGACGGACCGACGTGAGCGATTGCCGTAGTCACGACAGAGCACCGAACGAGAGGACCGGAATGTTGTGCGGTGGGCATTGACGGCTCGCACCGCAACATCACGAACGTTAGCGCAGCAATTAGGGTATGCTGCTCAACAACCTGTATCAGCACGTACCGTTCGACGTCGTCTGCAGGAGCATAGACTTGTCGCACGGCGCCCCATTGCTCCTATTACCATTGACGTTACAGCACCGGCGAGTGCGGCGGCAGTGGGCCGTTGAACGCCGCACCTGGATTACGGAATGGCACGACATTGTCTTCTCCGACGAATTCCGCTTCTGCCTGCAACACCACGATGGTCGGATCCGCGTGTGGCGGCACCGCGGCCAGAGAATGTATGACGCCTGCATTATGCATCGCCATACCGGTCCGTCGCCTGGCGTTATGGTTTGGGGCACAATTGTGTATGACACCCGCACCCTCTGGTACGCATCGCCGGTACACTCAACAGCCACCGCTACATCTCCGACGTTTTGGGGCCTGTAGTCCTCCCTTACCTGCAGAACATGCTAGCTGGCCACGTTTCAACAGGACAATGCGCGCCCGCACGTGGCGCGCATCGTGCAACAATTCTTCACGGCCTACCAGGTGTCACTGCTGCCGTGGCGCGCCTGTTCTCCCGATATGTCGCCCATCGAACACGTCTGGTCGCTGATCGGCAATCGAGTGGCCTGGCAAGCACCACCCGTGGCTACGCCTGATGAACTGTGGCAACGTGTGGAAGCAGCCTGGACCGACATACCCCAAGCCCAGATCCAAAACCTCTTTTGTTTGATGCCGCGGCGTTTAGTGGCCATTATTGCCAACCATGGGGGTCACACGAACAATTGATGTCTGCGTGTTCAGCAAGTCGCACGGGCCTGTAAGCTCAATCGTTTCATATGTGTATGTGTTGTTATGTGTCGAGTAAATGGGGCTTTGCTATCTCGTACCATTGGTGTTGCATTTTGGGTGGTCAGCAGTGTATATTCAAGTAGATGGGAAGGCATAACCAAACATCCGAGTGCTCTATAATAATAAGATCTGTTGATTCGGAAAGTGTATTGGTTGCGCGATTTTTGGGTTTCCATGGTGTGAGTGAAGATAGAACGTCAGAAACTTTATACGAAATCCTGGACAAAATTTTGTAACAGTTTGATTATCAACACAAGTCAATAGGACAAAGTTACGATGGGGCAAGCGTAATATCTGGACACTTGACTGGGCTACAGAAAAAATGAAGCATAAAGCTTCTGAAACTGTTTCTGTTATTGCTTAGTACATCGTTTTAACCTTGTATTACAGCAGAGTTTTTCTAAAATTTGAAAGTGTCGAATATTTTTTGCAAGTTTCAGTGTAATTCCTTTGTTTTTTCCCCACTCAGCGATCACTTCGCTGAATAGTGAAAAAACAATAGACTCACATCAACAACCGCAAGATGCAAGCCAACCATAACAGAAACTCGTGGTCCTCCATTTCGAAGTTAGTAAGTGTAATAGTTGAAGATTGGGATAAATCGAAGGAAGTATTCGAATTTATCACAAATAGTGACCAATCAGACAAAAAATCAATTCAACTTGCCCAAGGGTTTTTAAATGATATGAACACTTTTGAATTTACATTTTTGGGAATAGTATTTAATGAAATATTTCGCTTCACCGATCTATTCGAAATTTTGCAGAAAAAATCACTAGGTATGAACTACTCTGTTACTCAAATTAAAATAACTTATGAAATTTTGAGCCATAAAAGGAACAATGAGGTATTTGAAACACTGTTTGGAAAAGCTAGCAAAATCACAGAAATCAGCAGATCTAAACGGGAATATTCTGCTCTTATGCAAGAAACAATCTTAAAAAATTATAAACAATTGTATTTTGAAATTTTGTACCACATTCTTATGGAAATGGATATAAGGTTTCAAGACTGTGAGAAACTTAAACTTCAGTTTGCCTGTCTTACTGACACAACCAAATTCGACCAATTTAATTAATTCATGCTTTCCCTCTCACGCTTTTGAAAATCTACAACATTTTTACGGGAAATATTTACTAAACACCAGCGCCTTAAAAATGAACTGAGTCTTGTATATGCTGATGAAAACTTAAGGAATACATCGACTCATGAACTTCTTCCAGTGCTTCATGGAGATAAAGGCATTTTTTCAGAAGCTTATAAATTGGTTTCCCCGATTTTAACAATTGCATCTGCAAGTGTTTCAGTGGAAAGAAATTTTTCTTGCCTTTAAAGAATACAAACTTACTCAAGAAACGCTATTTCTCCAGATGAACTTGCTTCTTTGGCAAAGATTTCTATTCAGAAAGACATTTTCTTGATGTCACGAAGAAAGAGCCATTTTATGACGACATAAGCGACAAATTTCCAGCTTTAAAGGGAAGAAGAATTGATTTAATATATATAAAAAATAGGTAAGTTCTCATTAACTGATTTTCATTGAAGACAGTATCTTTTCATATTGCTCTTGTAGCTCTTCGCCTATTTTTCCTACCACGAGCCGCCACTGTCAAGAAATTTCGCTCAGGTGACAGAAACTTCGACGATCAGCCAAGGTCAAGTAGGCCACGAACCATGGATTCGGAAGCCGTGAGCCGGACCGTAGACGCAAATCGGACAACCGGCACCTGGAGATTATCAGGCGAGCTGGGCATATCACAAACCACCGTGGTTTGTCACCTTCAAGAACTCAGCAAGGTCTACAGGAGCTGCCGCATTGTCCCTCACGAACTGACGCCATCTGAAGCAAACCGCCGAGTGGAAGTGTGCACAAAACTACAAGAAAACCCGCGCGATGTACGTTTCATCAAGAGAATTGTTACGTGCGATGAAAAGTGAGTCAATTTCCGTAATCCTAACACACAAAGGCAGTGGGTGAGCACGGGCCAGCTTCCAGAACCTGTTGCCAAGCGTGGACGCTTCGAACACAAGGTGATGCTCTGCGTCTGTTGGAATTTCGAGGGAATAATCCATCACGAATTTGTTCCAGACTGTGGGAACATCAACGCCAAACGTTGCTCTAAACAGTTGGAGCGAATGTATGCCGTTTTGGAGGAGAAGTACCCAGCACTGGTGAACAGAAAAGGTGTTCTCTTACAGCAGGACAACGATCGACCTCATACTGCGTAAACTGCCGGGGCAAAACTCCAGATACTGGAGGGCATCGAACTGATGCCTCATCCAGCATATATCCCGGATCTTTCCCCGTCGGATTATTACATGTTCCGGTCATGGTGCACTTCCTTTGCGGTCGGCACTTCAACAACGAGAGAGAAGTCGCAGCTGTGGTGAAAAAGTTTTTCGCCTCGAAGGACAAGGATTGGTACTGCCGCGGAATCGAAGAATTGGTAGACAGATGGCTAAAGACGGTGCAACACGATGGCCTATATTTTTAACTCTAATCTACTTTCGTCGTAAAGGTACGTAGGAAGGCATAAAGGCCGCCCGGTGGCGCAGTGGTCTAAGGCGTTGGCCTCTGATCATTCGTCCGAAGTGGTCCGGGTTCGAATCCCGGTGAGGCATGGATGTTGTGTTTGTCTTACGGCACTGGCTCTCTCCCTTCCCTGGAACCAGTGACCCTAAATTAGGGACGGGTGACTGCTTATAGACCATTGAGTTGCTCACGGTGGTCGTTAAACCTCCAATCAAAAAAAAAAAAAAAAAGGAAGGCATAAAGAGATTCAAATATTGCAAAACGTTCGACTCATCCTCTGTACCTGAATAACCAGTTCTGCATAAGTTGAAAACCTTCTCAGCGGCATGACCTCCATTCGCCATGAAGTGAGAACTCAAAGAATTCAAGTTATCAAGAATTTTGATTGTCAAAATAAATGCAACTGAAACTTACTCAAGCGTTATTCGTATACAATACTGCAAATTATTTTAACCATACCAGATTTATTTAAAATCTGATTGATTGCTTTCAATTGTATCTAAAAAGGCTTGAAAATATCTGTTGAAGCATTATGGTTTTTTTCATGCCATTCTCGTATTCAATCACAGTTTCTAAACGTGCAATCGCTTATTCAAAGTGTGTGTGAATAACTTTCATGGAGAAATTTTACAGACCTGAAAAAAATACAAAATGAAGCAAAGGTGCAGGTGCAAGGGAACAGACGCGCATTATGTTTTCACATGGCTTATGAACTTCGAAACACATTCACGAAAGTTAGTTTAAGAATTTCCACATTACTACAGATTACATAAAGTGCTGTGTAAACTAATCTGATCATTTGCTTCAATTATTGTTTTGATTTTGATTCAACAACAATAATTATTCATTTTGACCAAAGATAGAGATTTAAAAAGTCCAACTGTGTTCGTGTCCAAAAGTTCAGCTAAAATATGTAACATACCTAGTTGCTAATTCTGACACCTAGGACAAAGCGTATTCAAACAAATTGTGGAGGAGCGATGATGAAATTTCCTTTGCTATAATTCAGCAAATTTACTGATAATTCAAGTTTTTACAGATAACTGCATTCTACCATATTAAATGAATAACAGAATAAAATGTAATCTGTTACGTAGGTCTCCGTCTTTTTCAGTATCCTGTTCCAAACAAATACGTTTCTAATAATTGCCCTTGATCTTGTTTTTGCAGTTCAAAAATTAGCTAATTATCAGCTGAAAGAAACAGGCTTCTCTTGACTTCCATACTTATATTGCTCAAAGGGATGTAAAGTCAGGTGATGCGTAACATCACAGCCTCTCCTTGACAAATGTCAACCCCGCCTTCTCGTGGTACATCCTGTTCCCACTAAAGGGGCTCTGACGACCGCCAATAGCGGTATAACTATACCATCGGGATTAGAGGAAATGCTATCCCACACTCACCAACCCGCTAGGCCAGCGTGGTGAGTTATGGCCAAACCCCTCCAAAATGACTCCACAACTTAAATCTTGGCCCTCAGTCTCCGGCAGCTGGAATGTACCTGGCCAAGGCAGCGGCCAGTGCGACATGAAGGCAGAGGGTGCTAAGAATCCCCGGAGGACGGGACTAGGCTGCCATCTGATGCTGACCTTGGCTACGTATAACGGACGCTCCCTATCTTCTGATTCAAGGCTTCTTGAATTGGAAGAGGAACCTACAAAGGATCAAGTGGGACATCGTCGGGCTAAGTCAGGTAAGGAGAAAAGGAGAAGATCTCATTGAACTGAAAAGTGGACATCTCTTCTACTATCGTGGGACAGATACTGGCAGAACTAGTGGTGTTGGATTTATAATAAACAAGAAACTGAAGGATAAAGTTGTAGAAGTTGAAAGTTCCTCTGACAGAGCTGCACGACTCGTTATCCAACTCTCGAGAAGATACCAGGCTCAGGTTATTCAAACTTATGCACCCACCACAAGTCATGCTGAAGAAGAAATTGAAGAATTTTATGAGGAAATTCGTGATCTAAATAAAAAAGGTAAGCAGCACTTGAAGATAATTATGGGAGATTTCAATGCAAAAATAGGGCAACGGCAACAGAATGAAACTTCAGTAGGTAAATTCGGTCACGGCAACAGAAACCAGCGTGGAAATACTCTCGTAGAGTTTGCAGAGGCAGAAGGGTTTTTCATCTTGAACTCCTTTTTCAAGAAAAAAGCCACACAGGAAATAGACATGGAGACATCCAAATGGGACGACAAGTGAAATTGATTTTATTATGTGTAACAAAAAATTCGTCATAGAAGACTGCAGTGTGCTAAACAAGTTCAACACAGGCAGTGACCATAGATTGGTGAGATGTAAGATGCACCTCAACACTAAACTCGAACGTAGCAAGCTCATAAGACAAACAAAATGTATTGACATAACCAACCTTAAAAAACACCATAATACCTTCAAGTTGGAACTGAAGAACAGATTCTCTGCTTTGGAACGCCTAACATTGGAAGAAATGGATATTTCTGAAGTTAACAGAAAAAGTAACCAAAGCTCTTATGGAAACAGCAACAAAATTAGCTGGGACTAAGAACAATTTGCATGTGAACAAATTATCAGGAAAAACCAAAATATTGATGCAAAAAGAAGAGAGATGAGGACAACTAAAGAAGATGTGACTTCCAAAGTGGAATATAAAGAGCTATGCAAGACAGTACGAAAAAGTATCACTGAAGACGTAAGGAAATTCAACTGTGAACTAGTAAGGAAAGCAATTGAAAACAACCAAAGCCTAAAGATAGCAAAGGGACATCTCAGTAAGGGAAAAAAACAGATTATGGCACTGAGAAAGAAGATGGTTCTGTAACAAGAAATAGAGGCAGAAATTTTGACAACAGTGAAAGATTTCTACTCCAAATTATATGAAAGGGATGATACATGTACTCCAGACATCATGAAAGGTACCAGTACCAGAGTTCTTCCAGTCCTTCCAGCAGAAGTTGCACATGCAATCAAGAACATGAAGCGGGAAAAGCTCCAGGAGAAGATGGAATTACTGTAGATATCATACAAGAAGCAAGTGGAGAAATCGAAAAAGTACTCGCCCAAATTTTCACTCGATGCCTTAATGAAGGGAAAATTCCTGAGGATTGGAACAACGCTACAATGATCTTGCTACATAAAAAAGGTGACATTGAGGATCTCAGGAACTACAGACCTATCAGCCCCCTATCAGTGGTTTATAAAATCTTCACTAAAGTTCTTTCACACCGCTTGAAGGTGACACTGGACATGGCTCAACCGAGAGAACAAGCTGGATTCATTAGTGGCTACAGCACAATAGATCATATCCACGTACTGAGAGAACTAATTGAAAGAGCGAGGGAATATGAACTTCCATTGTGCATGGCTTTTATCGATTATGAAGAAGCCTTTGATTCGGTGAAACCATCAGCAATTGCAATGGCTCTGAAATACTGCGGTACTGAAGATGCATACATTAATATTATTAATAACATCTATGAAAATGCAAGTGCAAAGATTCGGCTGTTTGAAAATACAACACACATAAAAATTGGAAAAGGAGTGAGACAAGGTGACACCATATCTCCGAAGCTCTTTAATGCCACATTGGAAAATGTCTTTCAATAACTGAACTGGGAAAACAAAATGATAAAGATTAATGGAGATTATCTAACCCACCTTCGTTTTGCTGATGACATAGTCATTTTTGCAACTACACCATCAGAGCTACAGAGTATGATCCAGGAACTTGCTGACAGGAGTAAAGAAGTGGGATTAAAAATGAACTTTCAGAAGACAAAAGTGATGTTCAATGATTTTACAAGAAATGAAGATTTATCGATTGATGGAGAAAAGCTGGAGATAACAGACACATACGTTTATCTTGGACAGCAGATATCAAGTGAGGGTCACATTGATGAAGAAATTAATCGGCGTACAAAACTTGCCTGGAGAGCTTTTGGAAGAAACAGCATAATTTTCAAGAGCAATATGCCATTATGTCTTAAAAGAAAAGTGTTTGATCAATGCATCCTTCCAGTGCTTACGTATGGTGCAGAGACGTGGACCTTAGCTAAAAGAGACATACAAAGGCTGCAGACAACTCAAAAAAGAATGGAGAGGTGCATGCTTGGTGTAACCAGGATAGATAAGAAGAGTATCTCGTGGATCCGAAAAATGACAAGAGTGGAAGACATCATGATCAGAGTTAAATCCCTGAAATGGCAATGGGCTGGACATACTGCCAGAAGGACAGACCATAAATGGACAGCCGAAATTTTAGATTGGATTCCCAGGGACAGGAAAAGACCCAGAAGAAGACCGCATGGAAGATGGGTGGATGAAATTCGAAAGTATGCAGGAGTGACATGGAGGAGACTGGCAAAAGACAGACCGTTGTGGAGGAAACTTGGGGAGACCTTCGTCCAGCAGTGGATTGATAATGGTTGACAATGATGATGATGATGATTGCTCAAAAATCGAAAAAACAGCATTCGAAGTTTAAGATTAAACTGCAAAACGTGATTCCTGGTAGCTTTTTATTTTGCTTGTTGCTGCACCTAAGCCGCACACGCCGGCATTTCTAGCAAGGTAGTTCTTATCTGATTTCACCTGAAAACACAAAAACAAATAAGTTCGCACTAAATCGTTTATCTTAAAATGCACAGACCAAATACGAATTCTGGGTCCATTAACTGCTTGTCCGAGTTGGCCCAGGTTTGTTTTTTTAATTTATTTAGAGGTTTAAGGACCACCGTGAGCAACTCAATGGTCTATAAGCAGTCGTCCGTCGCGAATTTAGTGCTACTGGTTACAGGGAAGAGAGATAGCTAGTGCCGTAAAACAAACACAATATCCATGCCTCGCAGACATTCGAACTGGGACCCATGACGGACAAAAGATCATTATCCAGCGCTTAGATCCCTGCTCTACTGGAGCGGCGGGCCCAGATTCAACTCCCTAGAAGACCTGGATGGTACTTTTGTCTTACGGCGCGAGCTGTCATCCCTCCGTTGAGCCAGTAACCTCAAATTAGGGACGGGCAACTGTCTACAGCATTTAGATATGCTCACGGTGGGCGTGAACTCAACCCCCTTCCAGACAAGAAGACAAACCAGTTATGAAGGTTCACAAACACGGAAAGCACGCAACACAGCTGGGTTAACTTGCGTTAGTGGGCATTCTTTCTCCCTTTATTCTGTCTGGGTGCAACGAACTAAACAAGTTAATAAAATCATGCAATGCATTGATTATAATACGCTTTCCAACATACCCGAAATCATTACTCACGTTATGAGGATAATGGCTGTGGAATAAATCTCGCTTCTGTGCCCTGACCTTTGATCCCATTTGGTGATATTAAAAAGAACCAGTTCAGCATACCTCCGAAATAACATGATAAAGTTTTGTCGCAATCGAAGCAATTTTACGTAAGTTATGATGCATAAGGGCTATTTAATAGATCCCGCTCCTCTGTCCTAACCTTTGACCCCATTTCGCCCATTTTCAATAGTATTCGTCTCCAGGCAGGCCCTCACAACATGCTAATATTTCATCCTAATCGAAACATTTTTACGTACGTTATGACGCATAATGGAGATGGAAGTGATTCCGCTGCTATCTCCTGAACTTTGATCCCATTTCGCCCATTTTCAACAGAGTTTGTCTCCAGTGGGTCCCCTACGACATACTAAAATTTCATCGAAATCGAACCTTTTTTTACGTTAGTTATGAGGCATAAGAGCAGTGCAATAGATCCCGCTCCTATGTCCCGATCTTTGACCCCATTTCGTTCACCTTCAATAGAGTTCCTACCCAGGTGTTTCCCTACCACATACTAAACTTTCATCGAAATCGAACGATTTTTACGCGAGTTATCGAGCGGACGAACATACGCACACAACGCGTGACGTAATGAGGCAGATGGGAATCGCGACAATCTGCTCGCAAGAGTGTGACGTTATAAAACTATATTCGGATCCACACACAACCCGTGACGTAATGGGACAGATGGTGTGACCGCGCTCCAACACCTGAATTGCGAGAGTGTGACGTCATAATATTTCTAAGCATGGATAACATTAATGGAACGACACCATGACACTAAAAACGTGGTAATCCGAGGTGGTTATTTAACCCACTAAACGAGTTTTCCTAAAGTCGAGATCAAGCTAAATCGATTTCTAGTACCAGAAAACGGTAGGTTAATGACTTTCATCAAAATCCTTAGAGCCGTTTTCAAAATAAAATTTACATACATACAAGAATTGCTCCTTTAAGGTGAACGTCAAGTAATTTTGCTTCCCGTATTTCGAATGAAAAAATTAATGTACACATTTTCTTCCCAATTAATGCGTTCCCAAGGATGAAAATTTGAACATCGATTAACATATCTTCATTTTATAACTTGGAATACTTAATATATGCTAAAACATAACCATAATTATGCAATCCAAGATTTGTTTGTCTACTGACGTCATCAAAGTACAGGTCGCGCCATCCTTTTTCAGGGTTCAACACCACCAAAGGAAAAGTTATTGATTTTTAATATAATTATGGTTATGTTTTAAAAAATATTAAGTATTCCAAGTTATAATATGAAGTTATTTTAATCGATGTTCAAATTTTCATCCTTAGGGACACAATAATTGTGAAGGAAATGTGTACAAAAGTTTTTCCATTGGAAGTATAGGAAGCAAAATTACTTGACGTCTACCTTAATAATATGGGATAAGGGCGATGGAATGAATCCTAATCCTATGTCCTGACCTTTGACCACATTTCGTCCATTTTCCATTGAGTTCGTCCCCAGGTGGTCCCTTACCAGATGCTAAAATGTCATCGAAATCGAACCATTTTTACGCACGTTATGACGCATAAGGGCAATGGGATGCATACCACTCTTATGTCCTGACCTTTGACCCCACATCACCCATTTTCAATAAGGTTCGTCCCCAAGTGGTCGCCTACCATATCGTAAAATTTCATTGAAATCGAATCATATTTACGCAAGTTATGATGCATAAAGGCAACGTTTTTACGCCAGTTATTGTGCGGACAGACGGACGGACGAAAAACGCTGGAGCATATATGCTTCTTCAACCTACAGATTGGAAAGCGTAAACAAGTAAGTAAAATCATGCAATGCATTGATTATGATACGCTTTCCAGCATACCAGAAATTATTACTGAAGTTATGAAGATAATGGCTGTGGAATAAATCTTGGTCTTGTGCCCTGAATTTTGATCATATTTCAATGATATTCTACAGAACCGGTTCAGTGTACCTCCAAAATAACATGATAAAGTTTTGTCGGAATGGAAGCATTCTTACGTAAGTTATGATGCATAAGGGCTATGGAATAGATTCCGCTCCTGTGCCCTATTCTTTGACCCCATTTCGCCCATTTTCAATAAGATTCGTTGACCCCATTTCGCCCATTTTCAATAGGATTCGTTGACCCCATTTCGCCCATTTTCAATAGGATTCGTTGACCCCATTTCGTCCATTTAATAGGCAGGCCCCTACAATATACTAACATTTCATCTAGATCGAAGAATTTTTACGTAAGGTATGACGCATAATGGCGATGGAAGTGATTCCGCTCCTATGTCCTGACCTTTGACCCCATTTTGCAGATTTTCAATAGGGTTTGTCCCCAGGTGGTCCCCTACCATATACTAAATTTTAATCATAATGGAACCTTTTTTACGTTAGTTATGACGCATAAGAGTAGTGGAATGGATCCCGCTCCTATGTGCTAAACTTTCACCTCATTTCGTTCACGTTCAACAGAGTTCCTTCCCAGTGATCGCCTTCCACATACTAAAAGTTCATCGAAATCAAACGATTTTTACGCGAGTTATCGTGCGGACGAACATACGCACACAACGCGTGACGTAATGAGGCAAATGGGAATCGCGACCATCTGCTCGCAAGAATGTGACGTCATAAAACTTTATTTTTTTTTTTTTGATTGGAGGTTTAACGACCACCGTGAGCAACTCAATGGGCTATAAGCAGTCGCCGGTCCCTAATTTAGGGTCACTGGTTCCAGGGAAGGGAGAGAGCCAGTGCCGTAAGACAAACACAACATCCATGCCTCACCGGGATTCGAACCCGGACCCCTTACGGACGAATGATCAGAGGCCATCGCTTAGACCACTGCGCCACCGGGGCGGCCATAAAACTTTAATAGGATCCAAACACAACGCGTGACGTAATGAGACAGATTGCGTGACCACGCGCCAACATATGAACCGCGAGATTGTGACGTCATAAGATCGTCCCCATGTGGTCCCCTACCACATAACAAAATTTCATCGAAATCGAACCATTTTTACGCACGTTATGACGCATAAAGGCAATGGAATGCATGCCGCTCCTATGTCCTGACCTTTGACCCTACTTCACCCATTTTCAATAGGGTTTATTCCCAGGTGATCCCCTACAATATGCTAAAATTTCATCGACATCGAACCATATTTACGCAAGTTATGCCGCATAAGAGCGATGGAATGGATCTCGCTCCGATGCCGTGACCATTGACCCCATTTCGTCCATTTTCAATAGGGTTCGTTCCCAGGTGGTCCCCTACCACATACTAAAATTTCATCGAAATCGAACCATTTTTACGCGAACTATCGTGCCGAGAGACGGACAGACGGACGGACAAAGCTGGAGCATTAACGCTTCTTCAACCTACGGTTGGATAGCGTAAAAAAGAATATTATTTACTGTAAATGCGCCTTAAATTTTAAGTTAGGTGGATTCTCGTTGGAGAAGAGGTGTGAAGCGTTAGCTTCGGATCATTCGTCAGGTTTGAGCGTGAGTTAAGTGTTTGTTTTTCGGCGCTGGCCTTGGAACCAGTGATTTTAAATCAGGGACGGGCGACTTCTTATAGCCCAACAAGTTGCTCATGCTTGTTATTAAATTCAGATAAACATTTTTAAGTTAAGCTCGCTGAAATTCGTGAAGTTAATAAAAACGATTGGAATTGTTGCGAATTATAATTAAAGCATCAGTTTATAAATAATGATTTTTCAATATCAGAAATTCTATGTTGGCATCACGCAACTTTATTGTTTGTATTTGGCACTACGTCTTTGGCTTTTCGAGTTTAACGACCGCCTTTAGTACCTTAGGCTGTTACTTGTGCCTAATTCCGGGACTATGCTTTTATTTATTTTTCTTTTTTTCTTTTGGTTGGAGGTTTCACGACTGCCGTGAGCAACTCGATGGGCTATATGTAGTTTTCCGTACCTAATTTAGGGTCACTGGTTACAGCGAAGGGAGAGAGCCTGTGCCGTAAGACAAACACGACATCCATGCATCATCGGGGTACGGACCCGTACCCATCTCGGAAAAATGGGCAGATGCCACAGCTTAGACCACTGCGCCACCGGGGAGGCTCTGGTTCTATTGAAGGGATACAGCCAACACCTTAAGACACGCACACCACCCATGCATCCTCCAGCTCACACCCGTTCCCAACTAGGCTCATTAAACAGAAGTCCGCGTTTTTCACTGCTCTGCCATCGGGTTGGTTTGCAAAGGGAACGTTCGCCTGTCGGGAAAGTGCTCATTATTACAATTTTTGCACATAGCTTAAAGTAATGGGGTTGACATAATTAGACCAAAATGTTAAACGTTTCTTCTTTTTCACCCTTTCGGCAGTTGTTTTTTACCCCGAATATTATTAGAGTTTGCCTCTCATACATGTCTTGATTTTCATTTTCAATTGAATGCATCCTTCCTATCTGCTTTCCCTTCCTTCATGTTTTCCTTTATTTCGTGCTATACGCAATCCTTTTTTTTTTTTTTCGTCTTTTCAGTCCTCTACTGTGCCACTGTTGACTGCCTGTCATCGAAAATTGCGCCTCGCCTGGTGTGGGGAACATCAAAACTGGATTTCTATTGTTATCTGCAGTCTGCGGGAGTCGACGCCGTACTCGTGTGCCACTGCTAATTGATGCTGCCCCTCGCATGCGCCTCGCATGCGCCTCGCATGGTGTGGGCAGCATCAAAACTGGATTTCTGCAGATTGGTACCGCATCGTGTTGTCAGATGAATTCCACTGTCGGCTGTACCAACCTCACAGGAGAGCGCGGGTGTGGGATCGACAGCATGAGGCCTAAGGTCACTTTGTGCCAAGTCGGCTCTGTTTAAGGTAGTGGTGGCTCTGCGATGGTGGTTTCGGGGGCCTTCTCTTGTGACATATTATGTCTCTTAGTGTGTCTGAGGGGTCCTTTACCCCTGTGAGCTACCAGGCTAGCTGATCACCTACACGCTTTCATGACCTTCGCGTATCCTGCGGACCGATCATCTGTTCCAGCAGGACAATGCGCTGCCCCACCTGGTCGCAACTACCTAGGCATGCCTCAATGAACACTCATCTGAGTTTGGAACTATACGGTGCCCCACCCCAAGGTCCACGGATTTTAACCCTGTGGAAGCTCTCTGAGATGCCATGAAGCGGAACTCTGTGGAAACTCTCTGAGATGCCATGGAGCGGAACTCTGTGGAAACTCTCTGAGATGCCATAAAGCGGAACTCTGTGGAAGCTCTCTGAGATGCCATGGAGCGGAACTCTGTGGAAGTTCTCTGAGATGCCATGGAGCGGAACTCTGTGGAAGCTCCCTGAGATGCCATGGAGCGGAACTCTGTGGAAGCTCTCTGAGATGCCATGGAGCGGAACTCTGTGGAAGCTTTCTGAGATGTCATGGAGCGGAGATCTGTGGAAGCTCTCTGAGATGCCATGGAGCGGAACTTTGTGGAAGCTTTCTGAGATGTCATGGAGCGGAGATCTGTGGAAGCTCTCTGAGATGCCATGGAGCGGAAATTTGTGGAAGCTCTCTGAGATGCCATGGAGCGGAAATCTGTGGAAGCTCTCTGAGATGCCATGGAGCGGAACCCTGTGGAAGCTTCCTGAGATGCCATGGAGATGAACTCTGTGGAAGCTCTCTGAGATGCCATGGAGCGGAACTCTGTGGAAGCTTTCTGAGATGTCATGGAGCGGAGATCTGTGGAAGCTCTCTGAGATGCCATGAGTGGAACTCTGTGAAGCTTTTCTGGAGATGTCATAGAGCGGAGATCTGTGGAATCTCTCTGAGATGCCATGGAGCGGAACTCTGTGGAAGCTCTCTGAGATGCCATGGAGCGAAACTCTGTGGAAGCTCTCTGAGATGCCATGGAGCGGAACTCTGTGGAAGCTCTCTGAGATGCCATGGAGCGGAACTCTGTGGAAGCTCTCTGAGATGCCATGGAGCGGAACTCTGTGGAAGCTCTTTGAGATGCCATGGAGCGGAACTCTGTGGAAGCTTTCTGAGATTACTGCCACACAATGAGTGAGAAAATATAACGTTAAGATTAAAACACTTAAAGAGAACGAACTCAAATTTTATGTAGGAAGAAGAAACTAACAAGTTAGTAAAATCATGCAATGCATTGATTATGATACGCTTTCCAACATACTGGAAATCATAAAATGGCTGTGGAATAAATCTCACTCACACGCCCTGACCTTAGATCCCATTTCAATGATATTCAGCAGAACTGGTTTAGTATACCTCCGAAATAACATGATAAAGTTTTGTCGCAATCGAAGCAATTTTACGTAAGTTATGATGTATAAGGGCTATGGAATAGACCCCGTTTCTGTGTTCTAACCTTTGACCCATTTCGCCCATTTTCAATAGGATTCGTCCCCAGGCAAGCCCCTACAACATACTAAAATTTCATCCAAATCGAAACATTTTTACGTACGTTATGACGCATAATGGCGATGGAAGTGATTCCGCTCCAATGTCCTGACCTTTGACCCTCATTTCGCCAATTTTCAATAGGGTTTGTCCCCAGGTGATCCCTTACCACATACTAATATTTCATCGAAATCGAACCTTTTTACGTTAGTTATGACGCATAAGAGTAGTGGAATGGATTCGGGTCCTATGTCCTCACCTTTGACCCCATTTCGTTCACTTTCAATAGGGTTCCTTCCCAGGTTATTCCCTTTAACATACTAAACTTTCATCGAAATCGAACGATTTTTACGCGAGTTATCGTGCAGACGAACATACGCACACAACGCGTGACGTAATGAGGCAGATCGGAATTGCGGCCATCTGCTAGCAAAAGTGTGACATCATAAAACTTTAATAGGATCCGCACAAATGTTTGACTGCTGACGTCATGAAAATACAGATCGCGCCATCTTTTTTCTTCCCAATTAATGCGTTCCCAAAGATGAAAATTTGAACATCGATTAAAATATCTTTATTTTATAACTTGCAATACTTAATATTTTCTAAAACATAACCATAATTATGCAATTCAACATTTGTTTTGCTACTGACGTCATGAAAATACAGGTCGCGCCATCTTTTTTCTGGACAATTAATGCGTTCCCAAGGATGAAAATTCGAACATCGATTAAAATAGCTTCATTTTATAACTTGGAATACCTAATATTTTCTAAAACATAACCATAATTATGCAATCCAACATTTGTTTGTCTACTGACGTCATCAAAGTACAGGTCGCGCCATTCTTTTTCTGGTTTCAACACCACCAAAGGAAAAGTTATTGATTTTTCATATAATTATGGTTATGTTTTAGAAAATACTAAGTATTCCAAGTTATATTAAGAAGTTATTTTAATCGATGTTCAAATTTTCATCCTTGGGAACACATTAATTGTGAAGGAAATGTGTATTAAAGTTATTCCATGGGAAGTATAGGAAGCAAAATTACTTGACGTCCACCTTAATAGTATGGGTTAAGGGCGATGGAATGGATTCCGCTCCTATGTCCTGACCTTTGACCCCATTCCTGCCATTTTCAACAGTATTCGTTCCCAGGGGTTCCTTACCACACACTTAATTTTCATTGAAATCGAACCCTGTTTACGCAAGTTATGATGCATAAAGGCAATGGAATGGATCCCGCTCCTATGTCCTGACCTTTGACCCCATTTCATTTATTTTCAATACGGTTCGTTTGCAGGTGGTCCCCTAATACATACTAAAATTTCATTGAAATCAAACCATATTTACGCAAGTTATGACGCATAAGGTCAATTGTATGAATCCCGCTCTTATGGCGTGACCTTTGACCCCACTTCACCCATTTTCAATAGAGTTCGTCCCCTAGTGGTTCCCTACCACATACTAAAATTTTATCGAAATCGAACCATTTTTACATGAGTTATCGTGCCAACAGACAGACGGACGGAAAAAGCTAGAGCATATACGCTTCTTCAGTTCAACACAATTTTATTAACAAGGTTGGGTTCAGGAGGCGAACATGGGCGTCCTGATAAATATATTGTACGGTAAAATATACAAACTCTAAAATTCTATGTACATTACATACAGCACGATGTATTGATTCACAAAGGAGCCTCGTGGTAAGAGGTACAGGCATTTTGCACAAGAACAATATGAGAGATTGTCGAAACATTTCGTCTCGAAGCATAAGTATATTATAGTGCTGACAAATAACAGAACGAGAATATTATAATGAAGCACTGTACAATAGGAGAACTGTAGATGACAAAGTAGACAATGTGAAACCTAAGGCAAACGGAATTACGATGTCTTAGTACTGGTAGAAAAACTGATAATCAAAGAGAAAACAAGTAAGACTATATACATTTGTACAGTATGGTGCATATTATATTCACATTTGTTAGAAGATATATGCTTTATGTTGAAGTTTGATTCCGAAAACCAATGGTGAGCATGCACGTTGAACTGAAGTTCAACAGAGCTAGGAGCAACGAGGTTATAAATTACCGACAGTCAGTTGCAACGTCGCTGGCATGCCGGCGAACCAGGAAGCGGCCGGAGACCAGGTGGAATGGAAATGTTGTTCTCTCTGTTGGGCAACGGCCACAAGGTTCTCTAGACGAAGTCTTGAGAGGAGACGCTCCCGAAAGTGGCACAGTAGTTCCACAGAAGTTTGGTGGATGGTATAAGGAGATGAGATATCTCGGCAGCGCTGATGAAATACGTAAATGACGTGTTTCGCCAGGATGAAAATATATGAGCAGATGGGTGGAAGCTTGACTGGCGGAGAGACCTGCAGGAGGAGTGTCTTATAGGCATCGAAAGGAAGATCAGTTGTGGCTGAACGTTGAGCAATGGAAAATGCAAGATGGAGTAGTGGAAGGAGGATGACACAATGTAGATAAACGTGAGAGACATCAGCTTCTTGAGCACAGAAGGGGCAAAGAGGTGAGTCAAGAATGGTCATGCGGTGGAGGATGGATGGAACGGGAAGACGGCGGTGGAGAAAAAGCCAGTGAGTGTTTATTTCAAGAGGAGCTGAAAGAGGAGAAAGGGTGGCAGACCAGACAGCGGTGAGAGAGGATTGGGAGACATCAGGGATGTGAAGGGGAGAAGGAGAGTGGGATTTTAAAAGTAACCGATAGAGAACTGAGGTTGAAAGCGAGGATAGTGGAAGTGTAGATCTGCCGACTGAAAGAAAGAAAGGAAGGGGAGGGAGGCGGAAGGAACAAAGGTCAGGCCGGTGGTGGTTGCGAGATGAAGAAACTTAGCAATGATGGTAGAGAGTAGGGAGTCATAGACAGAGCGAGAGGAGGTTGAAAGGGAGGATAGTGGAAGTGTAGATCTGCCGACTGAAAGAAAGAAAGGAAGGGGGAGGGAGGCGGAAGGAACAAAGGTCAGGCCGGTGGTGGTTGCGAGATGAAGAAACTTAGCAATGATGGTAGAGAGTAGGGAGTCATAGACAGAGCGAGAGGAGGGTGCAAGTAGAACGGTGGATGGGAGGCTGGCGTAGGGTCGCCAGGACAGATCTGAGGTTACAAGATCTTGGACGGTTACAACTCCGACTCGGTACCAAGAAGGATAGGCGAAGCATGAAAGATGAGGGTGGTGAAGAAGAGAGGAGATGAACAGGGGTTCGGCAAGGAGTTCAGTGGTGGAATCGGGTGGGGATCGAGTGAGCGGGAGAGAGCGGAGAAATGTAAGAGTCTCCCGTAAGGCAGGAGGAAGGCGAGAGTGAGTGGTAGTACGGAGGTCCATTATAATGAAAGAAGTGAAAGTGAAATTAGTGTTGCTCGAAGAGGTGATGACATTCCTTGCGGTAACGGCGTCGGCAACAGGTGAGGTATGAAGACGGAGGAACGAAGTAATCCGGAGAGCTTGATAGTACAGTCGTGTATCAATTAGGTTAATGCCACCTTGGTCAGGAGGAAGGCTGAGCTTGGGGGCACTGTGCCAATTGTGTCCGGTCCAGATAACTGAGGTGAAGCAGCGAGTGATATCATTGAGACGAAGAAGTGGGGATTTAGTAGCAAGCCAGGAATGTGTGCACATGGAGAGAAGATAGGTTTGCGCAAGACGTGCACTATGAAAATATGAGGTGCAGAACTGCGCTTTTCGCCAAAACGCAGTTGACCGATTAAGACGTGGCTGGATGGTATTCCACGTTGTGCTGGAGGCAATTGTGTCCGGTCTCATATTTTCAACGTGCACGTCTGCTTCACCTGGGACGCCAAGATGTACGCCAAGGAAACGTTGAGAGGCTGAAGACCAGTGG
The DNA here is from genome assembly GCA_039090855.1 of Macrothele yani. NCBI lineage: Eukaryota > Metazoa > Arthropoda > Arachnida > Araneae > Macrothelidae > Macrothele > Macrothele yani. The sequence continues at coordinate 72,594,620 of CM077011.1, read as the reverse complement.
GCTCCCCATGGGGAATCCAAGCGGTCAACCCATGAGCCGCACCACAGGCCTGTTCTTTTGGTTGTATTAATCGCAGCTCCGGAGCAGGAGGCGTAATCGGCGAAAAGACTTTGGAGCAAAGAGAACTGTGAATCCAGGCGTATACAGAAGGTAACGTCGTCTGCATACGCCACGGAAGTGGGGACATGGTGTCTCGTGTGGGCGATGAGTGGCGGCAGGGTGGCTTGAAAGGAGCGTTGAACGGAGCGGAAAAAAGGTTCTAAGGCTATAGCGAAAAGTTGACCGGAGAGTGGGCAGCCTTTCCTCACTCCACGGCGGAAGAGGATTGGTGCTGTAAGAAAGGTGGGCAACTTGACCTGGAAACTGGCGTCCTGGTAGAGTGAGGTGAGGAGAGAAATAAACGGAGATGGAAATCCAAATCGGAGAAGTGTGGCGGAGAGATAAGTGTGGGAGATATTATCATAGGCGGACTGTTGGTCTAAAGAGAGTAGGGCGACGGGTTTAGAGCGGAAGCGCGCAAGGTTAATTAGATCAGTCAGGAGATGGATGTTGTGAGATAGGGAACGGCCGGGAACTGTGTAAGTCTGGTTAGGGGAGAGGATGTAAGTGAGGATGGGATTTAGTCGTTGTGAAAGAAGCTTGGTATAAAGTTTGTAGTCGAGATTCAGTAGGGAAATTGGGCGCCAGTTCACCAAGTCAATGAGATCACCTTTCTTAGGGAAAAGGACAACGTATGCATTTGTGAATCCCCTCGGGAGAGGAGAGTAAGTAAAGGCAGCAAAGAAAGCGGATAGGAGAAACGGAAGAAGAAGAGGCAAAAAGGTTTTATAAAAGCTAAAGGTTAGGCCGTCTGGACTCGGAGCGGCACTAGAATTCAGAGAAAAGAATGTAGTGTTTAGTTCAGAGGGCGTGGGTGAAAGGAGTAGAGAAGAAGCGAGATGGGGTGGGGGAACCTGAGGTAGATTAGAAAGGAGAGAATCCATTGCTGCAGAGGATGGTTGAGGAGGTTCACTGAACTTCATGGAAAAGTACTGACGGACATGGGAACAAAGCGCAATCGGCTCATCTGATACCTCTCCAGAAGAAAGGCATAGATGATGAAGTATGGACGAAGCTCGTCGGGTGTTTTCTACCGACGTCAGGAACTCATAGTTGTGAGCATCCGGCGTCAGGTGTTGCAAACGAAGTCGGCGGAGAGCTTGTTGCGCCAGAGGAGTGAGAAGAGATCGAAGCTCGTCTTGAAAGGAGGAGAAGAGAGGATCACTGAGACTGAGTATGGACAGCATTGAACGAACATAGTCTAGGCGCATGTTCTGGAGTGTCTTTAGTTGGAAAGAGTAGTTTCGGACATGCAGAACGAGCTGTTGCTTGATCTCCAACCAAGAATGTAATCCACAGAGTGCAGATTGAAGCTGCGATCGTCTGTCAATCAGGAATGACCGGACCGAAGAGCAGAATGCCGGGTCGGAGAGAAGTGCATCATCAAATGTCCACGAGCGAATTATCTTGGGTTTGAATGGTGCAGTATTGACTATGATGGCAATGACGCAGTGGTCAGATGAGGCCGTGGGATGCACACTCGATTCTGTCACGGCAGGAAGTAGAGTACTGGAGGCATAAAACCTGTCAAGGCGGGCTAAGAATAGATTTTGCGCATGAGAGGAGCGCCAAGTGTAATTAGTCGACCATGGATGAATATGCCGATGTACATCATGAAGAGCGTTGTTGGTGACAACTGTCTGGAGCAGGTTCGCCAGGGCATGGCGGCGCTCTCTATTTGTAGAAGACCTATCCGGAAGAGGATCCAGGGTACAGTTAAAATCCCCACCACGAGAACATGGTCTGACTGTGTGATACGGTCGAGTGCTCTGCGAAGACGCGTGAAGAGAATTGATAAATGAGTTGTAGTGCTTGGAATATAGATATTGAATAAATGATATCTGGAAGACGCGATGGTAAAGTATGCATGCTGTAAGAGATCTCGACAAATATTTCGCACAGAAAGGGATGTGATAATAGAATTGAGAGTATGACTAATGCCGATGGCAAGACCGCTATGAGATGTTAGTCCATAGGCGTGATGAAACACAAAGTTCCACTGGCGCCATCGAGAATAGACGGCAGTTGGTTTGCAATTTGTCTCTTGAAGGAGGAGAACATCAGCCCCCAACGGGTTGAGGTCTTCATATGCCAGAGAGTTGCTGAGGGGGGAAGCGAATCCCCTGCAATTAAGTGACACGATCTTGAATTGTGGGGTTCCTTGCCTCTAGCTGAAGATCTTTCAGAGCTGGAGGAAAAGACTTGAGACGATTATAGAAAATTTGTGCCCACGGATGGGTGGAAACATTCTGGCGGCAGAAATGCGACACATTGAAGATCTGCTCCGGCACAAGTTGGCGAAGCGATGGATTCTTGACTGCTAAGGCACGCGCTATTGCGTAGCTTGTCGGATTTGTTAAGTATGCATGGAGATTTAAGTATGCATGGAGATCAATGTATGTATGAGAGTGGTACGGGAGGTATATTGGCTGTCTGGAGAAATGCAGCGAACTCTTCGACCGTGGGAAAGGTGACTTCGGCTGGCGAGGTGTGTCGAGGAGAACTGCTGGAGAGGGAGGTTGAACGAGGTGAAGTAGAGTTTTGCTTCTTCGCTACTCGCCTGCTGCGTCCAGAGCCGCGGCGCTTCAGTGGAGGCTCGGTCGTCTCATCCTCACACTGCGTCTCTGGTCCAACGCACTCCACATCAGCTGTTTCGGAGGTTCCAGTGGTAATAGCTGGTTGTAAACCTTCTGAAAGGGACTCAGTGGTGGAGCGACGACGTTGAGGAGGCAATTGTAGGAAAGTCCTCTAGTGAAAAAGAGGAAGCGGCTGTGGGAGCGTTGCGTTGACCAACGTCTGTAAACGAACTTTTTCATCATATCTTGGCTCCGAGGCCTGCTGTGCTGAAGTAGATGGTGTAGTACGCTTCGAGGTAGGAACAGTACCTGTAGGAGCGCCAGTCGGAGTCGGTGGAACTTGATGTGGGCAGTGCACGCGAAGATGATTTTCGCCATGGCAAAGCGTGCGGTGCAAGGAGGTAATGACGTCGATTCTCCGACGTTGCTGGCCACACCGTACGGTTAGGATCTTCGGGCACGGAAGCAGATGATCGTCTGACGGAAGTACGACACGGGAACTTCGACGAAACCCTGTAACGGATTTGTCATCGGGATCTCTGGGCGCCGCCGACAGGGTCGTTATCGGTCCAACCACTCGGCCAAATTTGCTGAGTAAAGTGCATAGAGTGACATCTGAGACTTCCGGCGGGACTGGGTGGAAAGTGACCTGGATAGGTCGCTGCGCCACAGGTTCAGCCAGAAGCTGCACATCTTTGATGGATAAGCCAGCAGTCATCACAAGGTCTGCATGTCCTTTACGGGCAAAATACACTAATACGGCCCGTGGCTTTCGAGCCATATGAGTGATGTAAGCTCCTGTAGGAAGCATCTTCTTTAGGGCAATACTATATTCCTTGAGTTTCGTGTCTGGTAATGCATCAAAACAGACACCGAAATCCATTGTGGAGAAAAATTGTTTCCCGGCTGGGGAATCCTCTGGGATATCGATGGTGGCAGAACTACCCTCAACACTGACGTAAGATCAGGAAAAACGGGAGCAATAAACTTGGAAGGAACTCTCGCTCCGGAGGTCACTTTGGAGTAAGTGAGAGACGTAGAGTTCGCAGCGGAAGGATGCGACACAGTGCTGATTGCTGGTAGCTGCTTGGTAAACTGAGTTGAGCCAGTTGAAGGCAACGCAACCGTGCAATCGGTCACATCCATAGCTTCGGCAAATGAACCAGGGACGTGCGTCAAGGTGACGTCACTCTCCTGGACAGGGATATCAGCTTGAGCTTTTGCAGAGGAGTCGCGCGTCACATCTTGTATGCGTATGACGTCTCTGACGTGCATAAATGCTGATTGGTCTCCTGAGAGTGAGGAGGAGGAGGAGGTTGAATGAGCATCACTGATGTGGGCGTGGACATCACCCTTCTCAGTGCCTGCCATTGAAAATGGCGAGGATTAACTTAAGGATCGATCAGCTTGATCGAAAATAATAAAATGCTGAGTGCAAACAAAATATGCAACTCACCGACTTGGGAGCTGAGCTAAAAGAATGTACAGATCTTCTTCTCGAAGGGGAACACAAAAATAGGAACAAACACTCACTATATACTTCCAAAAACTGGGCACAAACACAGAGCTCGAAAGGAACGTGACTATATCGGTTATACGCTTCTTCAACCTACGGTTGGAAAGCGTAAAAAATGAAAATTAAAATAGAAAATACGTCGTTCAGTCTTCAAGTGAGTTGTGTTGACTATATATTTTGCATAACGGAGAATTTCTTCCAAGCTTCAGTCCTACAGTATGGCACATCAAATGCTTCACATTTTGTCCTTGACGAATGATCTATCTCTCCATTGCTGATACCCTATATAGAAACTTAAGTTGGCGAGCTTTCCCTTCTCGATATAAAGAGATCATCTTGAAAAACGGCAGAACAGAATTCTGGATATCTGAGATATATTTAGAATTTTTTTTGTACTTTCTCGATTTCATTTATTTGTGTCATGAGACTAGGACTTCACCTTATAGTAGCATATTCTGATGAAGGTCTGACCACAGTCCCAAAAATGAAAATAAGTTCAAGTTAGAATCAAATTTAGCTCCCAAGTCTTAGACATTGTTTTTCTTTCTCAGTGTACAATCGCTTGCTTTGTAGGCAAAAATAATTGGGTTTATTTTCGCGAAAAGGAAATGACATAACATATCGCTGGAAATAAATTCTGCTCAAAGCAAAGGGTAATACGAGAGAGAGAGTATATTCACCGCTGTTGATATGAATTATAAGGGAGAAAATGCATTTTATTTTCAACGATGGATATTTGCTAGGCAGTCAACCAGTTACTACGAAATAAGATTTCCTGTGAGTAATTCGGAATCCACGTTGTTCAACAAGAAAAAATGAAGCGCCACTGTTGAGATGCACAGAACTTTGCCTTCAATGAACCAATAAGACATCACTGAATGATTACTATTAAGTGACTCGCTGATTTGAGTCATCCTGTGAAGAAAAAATAGTTAATTGATTCACTGTTTCAGGTCAGAACAGAGGAGTGATCATTTTGTGCAAAGGTCTGTTAGTACCTTATGTATAGGAGGAGGCTTTCCTTCAACATCAGGGATCCGCGGGATTTGTGTAGGATTAGGTGCTGCCGCATAGTAGCAATAAAAGCTTTGGTAGCAGCTGTCTTTTTCTGATGCTGTGCCTTGTCGCTTGCTGCGATGGTACATCTATCGGTGTTACGTGAAAAGCAGTAACTCGAAGCTTGCGTTTGTTACTGAGCACTAAAGATTTATTCCTTTTTTGTTTTAACTGTCGCAGCCTATAAGTATTGAAGTACCCAAAAGCTTCTTTATTTGCTACAAACTTGGAAACCATTCTCGGTTAAGACCTTTCCAGGTATTTGAAAGGGATTAACCATGCACACTGTTGTTAAACAAAGGGGATTAAAGTAAATCCTCTTTTCATTTCGAAGAATGTGAAATTTCTGTAATTGCGTGTAAGTGATTGCATGCACTACTTCCGTTCGTTATTTCTATCCTGAATAAACTTTTTTACAATATTTAAAAGCAGAATAACAGCATATTGTGGTTAATGGAAAGTAAATTCAGAACTAATTTTTTTGTAAAGAACATAATGAAAACATGATGTTTTATCAACAGTCATATACATTGAAGCAGTCTCTCTGAAGCAAGCATATCAATTAACAGAAGTGAAAACTGTTAGCAGATGTTACATGGAGACGGATATGGTTCTAGTTTGGCTTCCTGTGTTAGTTATTATACTTCCTGTGCAATTTCATCAAGGTTTTATTTCTTTTACGTAGCTGCTAAATGTTAATGGAGCGTAAAAAAAGAGGTTTTGTCCCTTTCTCTTCAAGCGGTGGTTGGGCTCCGTAGAGGATAAATACCATAAGTACCCGGAGTTATCAGAAAGTTATCGGAAAGTGAAATTTCTTTACGGTTTTTTTTCTTTTACGTATGTGCTAAATCTTGATGGAGCGTAGAAGAACGTTTTATTCGTTTCTCTTCAAGCGGCGGATGGGCTCCAGATAGAATACAAGCCATATGTACCCGTAGATCTGAGTTTAATACAGAGGATGACGCAAAACAATTGATTTTATTCAAAACCTATCCCGCGAATGGTTTTTACAAATTAGAAAATCTCGTCTTTGAAAATTCTGTCGACTAGAAGTTTTCTGTGTACACATTCACTGTATGTCAATAGGCCTACCTTCCCCCCTTCCCCCGCCTTCTCCAGCAAAGACAGTGGCTAATAAAATGTTTAATATTGCATTTGTGATATCCACCCTAAAAAGAAAAGATGCGTTCACAATGTATCGTGTGACGTACTACATAGGTCATGTCAAGAAGGCAAAGTTGCAGTGACAAATTTCGTCGGTTTAGCTTAACTGGGAAAACATTCGGGTTCGAAGTAGAAGTATTCAAGATCACTACCAGCAAATTTGGGTTTTTCACATCGGCACCCGATTGTGGAAATGGATCTAGGGGCTGTTAGGTTCCTCGAAAAATGTGTGATGCTCATTATACACATCTTCTGGAATGAAATGAAATCTCTCTTCGTTTCGAAGAAAATGTGTGATGTTCGTTCCACACATTGTCTGGAATTAATGAGAATTCCATCTTCTTCATTGAGCTGCTTCAAGCGTGGTTTGTCGGCTGACACGGAAACTAATGATTTCTTCCGCCCTTTCTCAAGTAGGGGATATATATGATGTACTGCAGAATTGAAGCGAATGTCAAGACGGCAAAGTTGTATCGATAAATACCGTCGGTGTAGATTAATTGGGAAAGCATTCGGCTCCGGAGAAGATGGATGCGGTTTCGAGCAACGAAACCGGCAAATTTATTTCACAATCATACACATAGGGTTTAGTTTTATATATTACAGTAGGCCCAGTAAGAGAGCATACTGTGACCTTTTTTCACTTCAAAAGTATTGTATTGTACATCATTTTGTTCATTTCATATTAGGGCAATATTTTTCCATTTTATTCATTATTAGTTTCATGGTCTAGAATAAAAAAAATAGAAATACTATTTCCAAAGAACATCTTACACTGACGAATTATTTTATGAAGACATAATTTTATTGAATACTTTCTGAACCGAGGCAACTGTCGTGATTTTCAGTTCATTAAACTTGTTAGATGATTAATTTTCACTTGCAAACGAAAATTGTCATAACTTTATCAATAAAGATTTTGTCCAAAATATTTAAAACCTAAACGGAGCAGATTTTTCACGGAACCGAAAATTTTCCATGGAACCTAGAAAAACATTTTTGTCAACAGAATAAATTTAGCCCCTCAAGTACTAAGATACGTAAAATAGATGCATACAGTGTGGAATTTTTAAAAATTATTTCGTGAATCATCGACACCTGGTATTGAAAGCATACGCATGTACTCACAGATGAGTTTTATTTTTTTTACGCCAGTGTTTCTATTCAAAAGAATCATGTAACTGCGTCACATGCTGTGAAATATGCAAGGAATTTCTAAATAAAGATATAACATCCTAAAATGAATGAAAATATCGGGTATTACATTTTTAAAGACAATAGTGCAAATACAAAACAAGCAAGATGACACCGAATTCTCATGTGTAATAAGCACGTCTGTTGAATCCGTTCTGACGCAAATTAAATTTATCAAAGCTATTCAAAGTCAATGGAACCGGTATGGCAAACAATAGTATTTAACGGAAGAAAGAAGTTTTTCATTAGGGTTTTTAATCCCTCAGATATTGCTGTAAACGGGATCGTGAGCTTACGCCCTTTGGTTGCAGACTTGTGCGTTAAGAAAAACATAAATTTATATGAGAAACATTTCGCACCGGAAACGCTCTCCAACACCGAAATAGTTTTTTTCAAATCGGACTCTTAGAAACAGAGATATCGACAAAAATAAGATGTGACTTTACGTTCCCTGGTGGGAAAACCATGCGTTATTTTAGGAAGAAAGTATTCTCAAAAGGTTTTTCCATATAAGCGGTATCGGTCCAAGAAAAAAATTAGTCAAGTTTTCAGGAGCCCAGATTTTGCTACAAATACATCAGAAGCCGAAATTACCACTTATGCCCCCTGGTGGGCAAATCATTCTTTACTAAACATTAGAAATTATGTGAAAAATATTTTCCATCAGGTCTTGTATGTGATACCGGAAGAATTTTTCAAATCGGAGTTTTAGAAGCAGAAATAACGCAGAAAACGCGATTTACCTTTGTGCCCCCTAGCGAAAAGTCTACCAATTACTTGAAAATTTTGAAATTATATGAAAAACATGTCACACTAGAAACATTATCCAACAAAGCAGGAATTTTTGAAATCGGACTCGTAGAAGTACATATATTCACAAAAAAAAGACATACATCTACACGCCCACTTTCGTAGAAACCATGCATTATTTTAAGAAGAAAGTGCTTCCAAAAGATTTGTCCACATGAGTAGTATCGGTCTACAAACGATGTTCTTTTCAATCGAGAATTTAGAAGCTCATATTTGCTGCAAATACATCAGAGGCGGAAATTAAGATGTACGCCCCTGGTGGCAAAACCATCTTTTTTTACAAAAATTAGAAATTATGTACAAACGATTTCACATCAGGAGCTATATCCGGTGCAGAAAGAATTTTTCAAATAGGAGATTTAGAAGCAGAGATATAGGGGAAACGCAACTTACCTCTACGCCCTAGCGAAAAGTCTATGAATTACTTGAAAATTTTGAAGTTGTATGAAAAACATATCACACTGAAAACACTAACTGACAAAGAAGGACTTTTTCAAAGCGGACTACTACAAGTAGAGATATTGGCAAAAATAAAATATACATCTACGACCGCTGGCGGTGAAACAGTGGAATATTTTAAGAAGAAAATATTCTGAAAAGGTTTATCGATGTAAGTGGCATTAGTCCACAAAATAAATTTTTCAATCGATATTTTAGAAGCACAGATTTTGTGGCAAATAAATCAGAAGTAAAAATCAACACTTACGCCCTCTGGTGTCTAAAGTATTCTTTACCAAAAATTTGAAATTATGTGCAAAGGATTTTCCATCAGGAGGTGTATCCGCTGAAGGAAAATATTTTTAAATCTGAGTTTTAGAAGAAAAGTTATCGGGGAGAATGAAATTTAATTTTACGCCACCTAGCGGAAGTTCTATGCGTAATTTGAAAAGGTAACTATATCTAAAATACTCTTCAACATAAATGGAATCGAAAGATAAAAGAATTTTTTCAATCGGATGTTTAGAAGCAAATATGTGGAATTAAACGTATTTTTGAATTCGACATGATCTGCATTTACGCCCTCTGGAGGCAATATTTTACATCGTAAAAAAAACGAAATAAAGGATCATCATTCGCATATTTCAAGCTTCCCAATGCAAAAAGAATTTTTCAAATCGGACTGATAGTTGCAGAGATATCGTGGGTACAGACGGGCGGACGGACGGATGGACAAACCGGTAACATAAGCAAGATTTTTTTTACAAAAGACGTGCTAAAAAATGGGAAGGGCATGATAGTCTGATATTTCCATATGAATGGAAGTATCGGCTATCTCATTTTGAAAGACAAAACATTTATATCTTGAAAAATATTTCAAAAAATAATATCAACCTCGGCGTTTTACAATTTTTAGCACGTCTTTTGTAAAAAAAATCGTGCTTATGTTATCGGTTTGTCCGTCCGTCCATCTGTACCCACGATATCTCTGCAACTATTAGTCCGATTTGAAAAATTCTTTTTGCATTGGAAAGCTTGAAATTTAAAAATGCTGATCTTTCATTTTGTTTTGTTTTTTTACGATGTACAATTTCGCCGCTAGAGGGCATAAATGCAGATGATGTCGAATTCAAAAATACGTTTTATTCCACATATTTGCTTCTAAATATCCGATTGAAAAAAAAATTCATCTTTCGATTCCGTTTATGTCGAAGAGTATTTTAGATATAGTTACTTTTTCAAATTATGCACAGATTTTCCGCTAGGGGGCGTAAAAATAAATTACGTTTTTCCCGATAACTCTTCTTCTAAAACTCCGATTTGAAAAAATTTCTCCAGCGGGAGCACCTCCTAATGAAAAAACTTTTGCATATAATTTCAAATTTTTGGTAAAGAATACTTTGACCACCAGGGGCGTAAGTATTAATTTTTGCTTCTGATGTATTTGCCATAAAATCTGAGCTTCTAAAATAGCGATTGAAAAAAATATTTCGTGGACTGATGCCACTCACATCGATAAACCTGTTCGGAATATTTTCTTCTTAAAATATTCCACAGTTTCTCCGCCAGGGGGCGTTGATGTATATCTCATTTTTTGTCAATATCTCTACTTGTAGGAGTCCGATTTGAAAAATTACTTCTTTGTTGGATAGTGTTTTCAGTGTGACATCTTTTTCATATAATTTCAAAATTTTCAAGTAATTCATAGACTTTCCGCTAGGGGGCGTAGAGATAAATTGCGTTTCCTCCTGTATCTCTGCTTCTAAATCTCTGATTTGAAAAATTCTTTCTGCACCGGATACAGCTCCTGATGGGAAATCGTTTGCACATAATTTCTAATTTTTGTAAAAAATGGTTTGGCCACCAGGTGGCGTAAGTCTTAATTTCCGCTTCTGATGTATTTGCAGCAAAATATCAGCTTCTAAAATCTCGACTGAAAAAAAGTCGCTTGTTGACCGATACTGCTCATGTCGAGAAACCTTTCAGAAACATTTTCTTCTTGAAATAATGCATGGTTTCTACGCCAGAGGGCGTAGATGTATATCTTATTTTTGTCAATATCTCTACTTCTAGGAATCCGCTTTGAAAAATTCCTTCTTTGTTGGATAGTGTTTCCGATGCACAGTGTTTTTCATATAAATTCAAAATTTTCAAGTAAATCATAGACTTTTTGCTTAGGGGCACAAAGGTAAACTGCATTTTCTGCGTTATTTCTGCTTCTAAAACTCTGATTTGAAAAATTCTTCCTATATCGCATGCAAGACCTGAGGGAAAATATTTTTCACATAATTTCTAATGTTTGGTAAAGAATGCTTTGGCCACCAAGGGGCATAAGTGTTAATTTCAGTTTCTCATGTATTTGTAGCAAAATCTGGGCTCCTGAAAACTCGACTAAATTTTTTTCTTGGAGTGATACCGCTCATATGGATAAACCTTTTGAGAATAATTTCTTCCTAAAATAATGCAAAGTTTTCCCACCAGGGGACGTAAAGTCACATCTTATTTTTGTCCATATCTCTGTTTCTAAGAGTCCGATTTGAAAAATTATTTCAGTGTTGGAGAGCGTTTCCTGTGCGAAATGTTTCTTATGTAAATTCATGTTTTCCTTAACGCAAAAGTCTGCAACCAGAGGGCGAAAGTTCACGATTCCGTTTGCAGCATTTTTCTTCCGTCAATACTATTGTTTGCCATACCGGTTCCATTGACTTTAAATAACTTTGATAAATTTAATTTGCGTCAGAACTGATTCAAAAGACGTGCTTATTACACCCGAAAATTCGGTGTCATCGTTCTTGTTTAATAATGCATCACAAGTTTGCATGAATCAGAAGAACCTTTCAAGTTAGTTTTTTTAGAGGGATAGGGGGGGAGTTAACGATCCCCCTGAGCAACACAAAGTGCTGTTAGCTATAAATCAAATCAGAGATCAGATGTAGAGGATTTTAGGAAGGGAGTGTCTGACCCCAGGTCTTGAACAACCCTTAGAAATAGGAAGCTAGGAGATTTGGGCTAGAGTGCCCGATAGGAAAGTGACACGGAAGCAAGGTAAGAAAGGGGGAGAAAGACGCCCTTATTTATTACCTGGGGGCCAGTACCCGGAGTCTGACGGCTTAACGTGCCCATCCGACGCACGGCGGGTATTTAGTGGCTCGAATGTTCGTACCTGCCCAGGATCGAACCTGAGGTCATATCCGTGGCAGTCACGAACGCTGACCACTAGGCCACCCGCGGCCATAAAGTGCTGTTAGCAGTCGTCTGTCCTTAATTTAAGGCTACTGGTTCCCGAGGGTTGGTGAGGGCGTGCCGTGAGACAGCCCCGTCACACATTCGTAGTCGAAGATTCCAGCCCGTTCTCTCTCGGACGAATGGTCAGAAGCCAAGCCAGCGCTTACACCACTACGCCATTGAGTCTGCTATGACGCTTTTCCATAACTTACGCACATAGAATTGACGTTAGATCGAGAACTGGACTTGGAATGGAGAAGCGGAATTTCGGCTCTAGTACCATCGTCTCTCCCGGTATCCTTGCGCCATTAAAATCAACTAATCAACTCTCCAAGTAGTAGAGTGTACAAAACAGTTTCGAAATATTAAAAGGGTAGAACTGAGAAGAACACATACGTGTATAAAGGAAATTAATGTATAGTAGCTACAACTGCATTAGCAAATTAATGTATAGGTACTACAAATGCATTACAAATTAATGTATAGGTGCTACAACTGCATTAGCAAATTAATGTATAGGGGCTACAAATGCATTAGCAAATACGGTATTGCGAGGTGAAAAATCATTTCTTACAAATCCCGAAACTTCACCAATATCAGCAGCGAGAAAAAGGTATTACCGCTTTGTCAGAATTCCTCGCCTCTCTCAGCATGTGTATTACGGGGAAACTTGCCAATATCTAACCATTTTGGAAAGTTACAGGGGACGAAGTTTAAGTCAACTATTATGGGATGTTTTACTTTCACGTATCTGCGCCTAAAATGAATTCAAAACTAGTTTATTCATTATATTTTAATCACTGGAAGTAGTAATATTTTAAAGTTGGCACATCAAATGAACCGATCAAAAGATGCGTTAAGTTTTCTTGTTTCCTTTATTTTGTTAAATATGTTATACATTCATACATCGATGGTGCTCCTTTCCAGCGGAAGCACCTTTAAATATTAAATTTAGAGATAGATGAATTATTTTTTAATTGCACACTTCTGAAAATTTATCAAATTAATATTTTTGCTCAGAACGCAGAACGATAATTTTGCAATTGAACCTGGATTGTAAGATGAATACGCAATAGCATATCCTGTTCACATAAAGCAACAAGAATAAGTTTGAAACATTGAATTAAAGCTCAGCGATAATGAGGGACGTGACATCTTTTCCGAAATCACAGGAATGATAGCGCGTTATGCTACCAACCACTTATGATGAAATTAATATGATTATTTTCACGTAACAGCTCGCCTAAGTTTATGAGACTTCTGAGAAGACAGCTGAGACTTTTTGTAGGCGTTTTCAAGACATCTCAGGCAGATTCGTTTCGTAAGGACACTTTGACGAAATGTCCATATACACTGCTGGCCGCCCAAAATGCAACACCAAGAAGGACACGAGATAGCAAAACCAGATTTACTGGACACATAACAACAAATACAAAGATGAAACGATTGAGCTTACAGGCCCGTGCGACATGCGGAACACGCAGAAATCAATAGTTTGTGTGGCCTTCATGGATGACAATAACGGCCGCTACACGACGCGGCATCGAACGAAAGAGGCTTTGGATGTGGACTTGGGGTATGTCAGTCCAGGCTGCTTCCACACGTTGCCACAGTTCATCAGGTGTAGCCGCGGATGGTGCTTGCCGGGCCACTCGGTTGCCGATCAGCGACCAGACGTGTTCGATGGGCGACATATCGGGAGAACAGGCGGGCCACGGCAGCAGGGACACCTGGTGGGCCGTGAAGAATTATTGCACGATGCGTGCCACGCGCGGGCGCGCATTGTCCTGTTGAAACGGGGCCGCTGGCCGGTCCTGCATTGTCCTGCAAAACGTCGAAGATGTAGTGGTGGCTGTTGAGTGTACCGGCGATGCGTATCAGAGGGGTGCGGGTGTCATATCCAATTGCGTCCCAAACCATAACGCCAGGTGACGGACCTGTATGGCGATGCATAATGCAGGCGTCATACAATCTCTCGCCGCGGTGCCGCCACACGCAGATCTGATTATCGTGGTGTTGCAGGCAGAAGCGGGATTCATCGGAGAAGACAATGTCGTGCCATTCCGTTGTCCAGGTGCGGTGTTCAACGGCCCACTGCCGCCGTACTCTCCGATGGTGTAACGTCAATGGTAATCGGAGCAATGGGCGCCGTGCGACAAGTCCCCGCTCCTGCAGACGACGTTGAACGGTACGTGCTGACACAGGTTGTTGCGAAATATACCCTAATTCCTGCGCTAACGTTCGTGATGTGGCGGTGCGAGCCGTAAATGCCCGCAGCCCAACATGCCGGTTCTCTCGTTTCCTGGTGTGCCGCGGCTGCGGCAATCGCTCACGTCGGTCTGTCCGTCCCTCCTGCACCCACCGAATCCATACTGGCCTTATTGTGGCTGGATGTCGTCCCACACGGGCGCCGATGTCTCGGTACGATAAACCGCTGTCGCGATAAGCCAATATTCGTCCTCTGTAGAGCTCCGAAACGTGCTGGAATGACTGCCATATTCTGCGACGAGGCATCAGGAAGCTTGCCACGCACAGGTCCGGCAGCACAACACACTTCCACTACTTACACCCCACCTTCTGCGCACTCTTCTTATAGTGCTTCTCGGTGGCGTACCGGGCGCACATGATTTGAATATGCCCTGCAATGCTAATCGTTTGCATGTAGTCTCGAGGGCGACGCATGCTGCGAATCTCAGGCCAATCGGATGCTTCCTTCTTGATGTTGCATTTCGGGTGGCCAGCAGTGTATTTAAAACATTAACTTCCAAACCATGAACTGAGCACAGGAACTCGGTGTACGTGAGCATGTAAGACGGTGTTAATTTTTAGTCGATCAACTGATTTTGACTCTTGTTTACTGATAGATTTTCTGATTTTTCTCTGTTTTAAGACCCCTCCTGAATTTCCTATTATACCAAATTTTTTGGCTTGAGACTTAATTTTTTTTAATTATTAGTAGACAACAGATATTTTTGACAGATATTTCCCCCTATAAACTGTAAAATAATTTGTATGATGTACCTCTGACACTAATGTTATGTAATTTTTAAAGAGCTGCGAATGATTTGTTTTATCGGATGCCTTAAGAGAAGTTAAAAAGTCCTGCAATTGTTTCAGCGGAATTATATTTTTAGTGAAAGCTGATTAAAAACATCACCGGCATAGCGCAGTTGTTTAAGTCGCTATGACTGTGTAGGAAGCAGACGTTTCTGACGGGTGTTCGAACCACGGTCCTGCCGACCATCTAGTCTGCGATTTTCCCGGGGTTTTCTGCAGACTTGCCGTGTTTGGGGACGCAAATGCGCGGATGGTTCGCTCTCAACTTGGCCTCAGACGCACTTTGTGCTTGTGTCCCCTTCCCTAGGTTGCTCGGGTTTACCAGATGAGTGTCGATGAGCTGGTAATAAAACAATAAAGACGAAGTTATCTGATGTCCCTTGGCAGCAGACACCTACGGGACTCTTTCCCATGGCTGTTGTTGATGATGATGATTAAAAATGAACTAGGAATTAATGCTGTTATAGAAGAACTTAGGAAGAAAGTGTCTGACCCTCACTATTAAACATCCCTTAAAATTAGGAAGCCAGGAGATTTAGGCAAGAATGCCTGATAGAGAAGATACATGGAAGTACAGAAAGATACGTGTTTATCAATCATTTCTGACTTCCAAACAAATTCCACAGGGTGTGAGGTTCTTCGTTACTAGTCGCTAGATGACCAGGCAAGGAAACTCTTTAGGCAATGGAGATTTCAAAGCGAGTAACCGCAGTGCCTGTGTGATTTATCTAACACAGTAAGGGACATGATGTCTAAGAATGTTTGTTTCCTTTCAATACTCACCATCTACTGATCCAGTCGACATGACTCATCCCAGAGCTGTCCTGAATAGAAAAATCTGACGAAGGCTGAAAATTATCTACCTCTTACGTTGTTGTTGTTTTTTAAAATTTATACTGGTTCTCGTGAAATACTTTTTTATTCTAAATAAGTAATTAATCTGTTTTACAAAGATTCTCCCTACTAATTTGTTAAAATCCATAATAATAGGAAAACGCGTATAGTAATATACGAGGGTTGTACCGAATGTAATACAAAAGTGGGCATAACTGTTTTTATTAACTGACAGGTGTCGTTCAATTTGCACATGTCGGTAGAGTAATTCTTCCTCTATAGTAACACTTCTTATTCATTGCAGATTTGAAGGAGAGAAAGATGAAAGTCTTCTCTGATCTTCTGAAAGCGTTTGAAGCCAATGATGATACGATTTTTCCGATATGGTGATAGAAGATGAAACGTGAGCGTAACTTTACGATCCGTAGACGAGGAATCAGTCCATGGAATGGCTTCACACTTCTTTACAAAGGCTTAATCAGCACAGGAAGTCATGGTGACTGTGTTTTGGGATGACAGGGGTGTCATTCTCCTTGTTTTTCTGGAACGTGCCCGTACCGTGATCAGCGAGCGTTACATTCAGACACTTAAGAAGCTTAGAGAAGCCATAAGGAGTAAGAAACTGAACAAGAATTTCAAAAGGATCCATATTCACCGTAATAATGAGAGACCAAACACATCTTTGGCAACAAATCAGGAGATCAGCACACTAGGCTGATTGGTGGTCCCCCACCCACCGTACAGCCCAGATCTTGCGCCATCCGACTTCCACCTGTTCGGTCCAGTGAAGTCTCTCAGCCTCCGGGGACGAAGATTTGATGACACAGACGAGGTGAAAGTAGCTGTGAAGAAGTGGGTACAACAGTCCACACCTGAATTTCGTCAAAGAGGATTCGAGAGTTGGGTTCAACGATGGCGCAAATTCATCCCTTGTAATGGAGACTATGTTGAGTAGTACATTTGTATAGAGAAAGAGTTGTTCTACCAACATGTGCAATTTGAACGACCTCTATCAATTAATAAAAAAAGGTATGCCCACTTTTGCATTATTCTCGGTACAACCCTCGTGTTAGTGTCAATGACACTTTTTGAGTATAGTTTTACGCACTTTGCGAACATCACTCTTCTTTTTTCACATTACTCTTGTTTTACGTACTTTGAGAATATCTGGGTACCATTTAGTAAGAAGTCTAGTACTACGTATTTGTTTCTAGAACGGTAAGAAGTGGAACCCATACGACTGTGACTACATTAAAAGTCCAATGCCATCATTATTTACACCAACATTAGTTATAATGGTGAGCATTATTTAATAAAATTGATCATCAGTAATATGTAAAAAAGTGACTAAGAATTGTATTCCTTTGAATTTTCATTCCCATGTTTATTAGTAATTTGTAGAGTACTGGTGTTATTTGAAACACCAGTAGATTCAAGTGTTTCTTGCAATTGAGACTACATCCAGTGTTACATTTTATAGGTGAAGCAAATTTCAAGAAAAAACATCTGATCTACTGATTTTTGATTTTCGAAGATTAAGTACAAGGTTTAGGTATTACTGCTTCATGCCTCCGGATACAATAGAATTAAACTCACGTGAATCTGAAGGTTTCTCACATCCCTCATTAAATCCGCCGTTTGGTGCGCGAAAGTTTGGCGTTGATTTGTATTTTGCTGCTACACCATTAAAGGAATACTTTAAAGTCGTATAATTTTAATTTTGTTGTACTTGAAGAAGAAGGCCTTGAAAAAGCCGCCGTCTTTCTGACGCGAAAAGCTCCGCTGGGCTTGTGTTTTTCCACTACACCACTAAATGATTTTGAGAGACTTTCACCTTTCTACTAATTTAGTTATTTTATGAATTTATTCTATTGATATGAAAGCAAAATTAATGCTAAGAAAACAATTAGGCACCAAAAGTAAACACGAAAATCACAAAACTATGCAAATGATCAAAGGCAAACAGAGAAAACGAAACGAGAGCAAGAGAAAGAACAATGGAGAAGTAAATGCGTTTAGGAGCTGAGCCTAGTGGAAAAAGGAAGGAAGCCATGTCACAAAATATTGATTGTTTGAAAGCAAACGTAAGATTACTGCATCGCCTTGGGAAGTTAATAAAAGCAAAACACAGCACGCTTACGATAAGAATGTCAACTCTTACATAAGACGTCGTCAAGAGTGAATGCTAGACATGGTTTTGTCCATCTCTCTTTGCTTTATGCCAATGATGATGATGATGATGATGATAGTTTTCATTTTCTTCCTACTTTTCGGAAGGGAGTAGGCATCAATTTGTGGCTTATTTCTTTCAAGCCTCTTCTGCCAATGTTCGAAAAGTACTATAACCTTATTTAGTTCAGCTGGGTCAATGAAATAATTCTTAATTTTAAAACATAGTATCCATGCAAAATTGTTTTTCGTTGCTTCAATTATAGGTATAATCTGGCCAGTTCCTTTCGTCATCTACCTCTGAGCAGTCGAAAACAAAATGTTCTATGTTATCCGCCTCAGCTTTGCATTGTTCACAACTTCCCCGTATTTCAGTAAATTTTCTAATTCTATGGTTGGTTTCTAATGCTCTAGCCCTAGCTATACATAGTAGGTAACTTCCAGTGCTGTCATCGAAATAACCGTTCCTTTTATAATTATTTTTGTAATCACATAATTCCTTAAGAGAATTTCTATGTAGAACTTTTTTTCCCGATACAGTACACTCTTTACAGAATAACCTCAATGGGATAGGCAAAAACAGGTCGTTCTACCAAATAGTCGATTTAACGATCAAATTAAAAAATAAAATTTTAAACATGGATAAAATATAGCCTGAAACAGTTGTTTGAAATTTCGAAAAAGTAGATCATTTCAAAAGTTTACTTTATTTTATAGAGTTGTGAACAGCGGCAAAATATTCACTTGAAAATTTTGTTTTAGTAGACTGCTTCGAATTCTGTACATCAGTTTTAAAGACTTTATTTTGAAAGTCAGTAGTCATTGATAAGCACTTCAGCCCCTTGTAAAAATCATGAAGCACTTGATATGCTTCAGATGCTTGTTTGATCGTGGGTGGGTGAAGTGCCTCAACTTTTCCTTGTTCTTCTTCAGATGAAGTGCAGTTCAAAATTTGTTCAGCTTCTGAGTTCAGCTTCAATTGACAATCGTTTCCTGGATTAATTACTGCTCACCAGGCTTCATGTGCCAAATTAATCTTGGGCAAAATGTTTGTAAAATCGACTTTGAATTTTATATAGCAATAATGAAGCGTTTGATTAGCGTTTTTCGGCTGTGCTGCTTGAAGCTGTGAATGACCCCTTGATCGAGACGCTGAAGCAGTGAGGGGACGTTGGGTGGAAGAAATTCGAATTTCTTTTAAGTTTCTGATTTCAGGGTGCGCTATGTACAGTATTTGTGTATGATTAGTAGGATCTTTCTTTCATTATTTTTTTGTCAAATTCCCGCTTCCGTTCTTGAGAAATGTCAGCCACCATCCACGCCTTCTGTTTGGCTTTATATGGCGCGGTAAAGATTTCACACCTTTGAAACAGCGACGATTCTGTGCACTACCGATTATCAAAAGTGGCTTTTCATTTCCTAACATATTTGCATCTCAACGGACAGTTATTAACTGTTTGGAGCGCTTTTCGCAATTCATTTTTCATTTTAAAAGCAAAAGTTTTGTTGGGCAATATCTTAAAAACAATGTGGCTTCGGCAGCGTTGAATATATCATTTGTGTCATATTCAGCCAGGATGTCTTATTATCTTTCCTTCCTTCCAGCTTCTTAGTGGATAGAAGAAAATGAAGGTAAAAGATGTCAACAGAGTCTTTTTCGCTGTGCAGTTTTCTGAAGGAAACTTTTGTCGTCATGAAACTTTTGGTAGCTAGCCGTTTGAAGCTTTGAAATTTTCATCAATATTCGATTTCACCGCCGCCACTCCGTGCTTGGAACTTTTCCGTCAGCATATTACCATCAATCTGCGGATTAGAATACCACATATTCTTTATGCTGTCAATCAGTATTTTCTGCAACATTTTCCATCTCTTTCACGAATACGATTTATAACGAAGTGAATTTCTCCGTCATTTTTATCCGCGCCGGGGTTCGAACCCGGGTCCACTCATTCCGGAATAAGTTGCTCTACCAATTAAGCTACGCGGACATTGTATTCTGATTCCTATCTGCCTTTATGTCGTGTGCGTCCTTCTGGCAGGTACGTCACATCTCCTGGTACGTTACAGATTGTGATAAACAATTAATATAACAGCCTGTGTTTTCTGAAGACGATTTTTGTCAACTTCCTTCAAAATCTCAACTATATTGTCAAACGACAAAGTACTACTTTTTGCAGGGAGAGGCATTGCAAAGCATAAAGCATGACACGTATGCAAAGCACGATCTGAATATAAAAATTCAGCGATTTGCAGAAGGAACGAACGGAATATTCCGTAAGAGTCAAGTTTAGTAGACTAGTAAGAATAGTAAGTAGAGTGACTTCTGACTTAGACGAGAGTCAATAACAACAGTTCCTTACCCCTCACTATTTAGAGCACCACACGAAATTTCCTTTGTTGAACAAGATTTACTCATTCGCTTTCTTTGAAAGTCGAGTGAGAATGACCAAATCTACAAAAAATAGCTTTGCTCCGTATCACAAACCGATTTTTGCCAAGTTTTTTTTTACGGGAACATCTTTAGTGTGGTCGCTGTAAAGAAATACTTAGATTTACGGTGGTCGTTATACACTGAAGTACCAGAAAAACAGGTACAGTCGAGCTTATGCAAAATACATAGCAACTTCATCTATGCGCTTACTCGGTTTCGTCCGCCAGTGCGTATACAAAGCCAGAAACATCCTTGCCAGCTGTCAGAGCTGTTTTCGGCATGAGAATGACAAGTAATAACGATTTAAGCGATTTTCAACGCGCTGTCATAGTTGGCGCTCGTGAGATGGGCCATAGTATTTCGGAGGTAGAAACGAAGTTCGGATTTTCACGGAAGACCATTGTAAGGTCACTACACGAATTCCGGCAAAACCTCAAACCTACGATACCAGTGTGGCCGTAAAAAGACATTGCGTGTACGTGACCATGGTCGGCTGTCAAGAATCGTTTCACGCAATAGGCGTGCAACGCTCTCGCAGGTATCATCGGAATTCAATGCTGGAGCCTCAGCAAGCATCAGTGTCCGGATTGTGCAACGTACCCTGCACGATATGGGCTTTGGTAGCCGACGCCCAACTCGAGTCCCCTTAATTTGTGCACGACACAGAGCTATGCGCCTCGCTTGGGCACGGCAACACCACCGCTGGACACTTGATGACTGGAAACAAGTAGCCTGGTCTGACGAGTCGCATTTCCAACTTTATTGGGCAGATGGAAGGATTCGTGTTTGGTGCAAACCTCATGAAGCCATGGATCTCGCCTGTCAACAAGGAACTGTACCGGCTGGCGGGTGGTCCGTAATGGTAAGGGATGTGTTTAGCTGGACTTCACTAGAACCTCTGTTATGTCTACAAACGTCTGCGACCGGCCAACGCTATGTGCGCATCCTTTCTGACGAGGTATACCCGTTCATGTCCTTCATTCATGCTGATGGGTTGGACCTGTTCCAACAGGACAATGCACCTCCACACAACAATTGTCGGGACGCCACATTATGGTTAGAGGAGCATTCATCTGATTTTGGGGTGTTGTCATTCCCACCCAAGTCCCCAGATCTGAACGTGATAGAACACATTTGGGATGCCATGCAACGCGCTATCGAACACAGGAATCCTAGACCTCGGAATGCACCCGAATCGTGGAACGCTCTGCAGGAAGTATGGTGTGCATAGCCTACATCATATTTCCAGAAGCTAGTGGAGTCCATGCCCCGTCCTATTTCTGCAGTCCTGCGCTCCCGTGAAGGACCTACCAAGTATTATACTAGAGTACCAGTTTTTCTGGCACTTCAGTGTATGGTAAAAAATTAGCATTGCGCCTTATGAAGATGAGTGTGGAAACTCAGAAACAGGTCGTTATACTGAAAAAGTCGCTAAAAAGAGGGTCGTTCTCTCGAGAGTGTACTATACTTTGAGCTGTCTCTTGCACGCTAAATCTTCTTTTGCTTTTTCCACTCTGTCCTTTCTATAGGAATGCCTGCAATGGATTTAGGATTGTATCTATGATTTAAATATAATGCCTTGTTGAATCACTTTGAGTTCTTAATTTTGGGGGCTACGATAGTTCGTAGTAGCACATATTTCGACACAATCGGTTTTCATTTAAATTTTGTGAGTGATTATAAGACAATAATTTTCGTGGTGCTTCTCTGGCATAAAAGGTACTTCCTAATTCCCCTTATATTACGCTGTTTGAAACTAACTTCCCCCTTTTAAGAAAAATTCGGCCAATGTTAATCTGGGCTGTGTTTAATGTATCCCTTGTCTGGTTACTTAAGACTAGGGTACTGTTGCCATAGTTTAAAGACTGCACTGCAACAGACTTTCGCAATATTTTTGTAACACCATATCTGTTTTAAAAATACATGGTCGTGCTTTTTATAATATTTCCGGTACATTTGAGACTATTTTACTGAGGTTATATTCGTGTATTTTAAGGCACCACAGGGCCAGCATCCCCGCAAAGCAAAGAGTGGTAAGCAAGACCACAATACCCAAAGCGAGGATGCACCACTACAACATTTTCCTTGTGCATCATCAGGTGGCTTGATTTCCAAAGTTTCGTGAAGGAGAAATACGAAAATTTGCTCTTCCTACCTATTAGTAACTCAACGCCTACGGCAAACGCTTGACGTGCACCCGGATAATAGATTTACAGTATTGTTTGTGCAGTGAAACTATTGTTCTGACTACCAAGGAGCATTGAGAATTTGCAGTTGAAACGGCCAATTTGTTTTCCCGGATACCAATATGTCTGGCTGTTCAGAAGCGGACTGAGAAACCAGTCACTCTCAAAGTACGAAGATCTCTAATTGAACAATCCTCCGGGGGATAGAGTATTGTACTACACTTAAAAATCCAGATACATCAAAACACTCTTATGAGGTTTCGACTGAACGTTGCATACAATATGTGGATTGCATCTCCGCTAAAAACTCGGTATCCCCAGATCAGATTCGCTCTGTGTACACACACTGACGCAGATTTGTACGATGTTTGGATTCCTCTGTTAAGATCAGAACAGTCGGTGGAAGATATCAGTTCTCAGCATAAAGCTACTGGTACGCAGGCCCAAGAGTAAAAAAGTTCGCTTAGTACGATGGGTGACCACTGAGTGGAAAAAGAAGGGGGCACAACAAATCTGCTAGTCGGATCAATCAAAACGAAAAGTAGATTCCTGAATACTAGAATATGGCTGGCAGTCCGATTCCAAACGTAAGAAAACGCATGGGACGATGGTCAAAGGTCAGCGGAAAACTAGTTCCTCAAGTGAAATATGTAGAACTTTTACTTTTAAGTAATATTGTAGTGACGGTTACGGACGAGGTGCACTCAGAAGGGCCTAACTATGAACAAGCGAAGTATATTTCCTGAGGGATGCGTACATCACACGACGAAAATCCAGTCTGGGCCGAATGACAGAATGATAAATTTGTTTTAATATTTTGGTATATGACCGCGAAAACTTACAGGATATATTCGCTTAAAGTAAAGAATGCTTTAGACTCTTCTCCGGTTTACGGAAGTGATTGTACAGTAGCGAAGACCCAAGTACAACACAGCCACACTCAGTTTTGCCGAATATCTAGGAATACTGGTGTGACTGAATAATCCAACAGCAAAGAAAAATGCAGATAAACCCGTGTCTGTAGTGGTCGTTTCCGGGGTAAGAACAAAACTACTATTATTGTCAGAGGAAGATGCTTTTGCGGTAGTAGATTCCAGTTTCAGTTCATTGTAATGCATGTTCACCGAGAAGTTCACATAAGATAGTGTTGATGAGAAAGAAAATATAATAACGAACCCCATCGAACATCCTTGTAGTGGGAACAGGGGCCGGAGAGCGTTGTAGTGCAACGTACAGTATCTGTAACACGCAAGTACAGAAGATACTGAAAATTAAATTCCGAACATCACCAGGCAGGTATCACGAGAGGATGCTGCGCAGAGCACGGTGTCTTGACGAATGATCTTACGTCTTTTCGATGTTGAAGTAGACATATTTCGTGGTCTCCGTAAGAGATGATGAAGTGAAAGATGACTTAAGGCACTTTATGAAAATGAAAAAATCTTGCTACTGTGCAAATTATGAATGAGTCAAGTATTAATCACGTACTAAAATCCTCCTTATTATAATTTTTTATTTATTTTTGTAAGCCCCGTTTCTTACTTCTTTTGCGCTTTCGTGCAAAGAATGATCTAAAATGGATGTTCGGAACACATGCAAGGATTTAAGCAGAATCTTTTTATTTTGTATGTAAAGCTCTGGAACGTAAGGAGTTACAATGAAACTAACAATTCTGATCCGAGAGATTGGCATCAAAACTTGAGAAATAAAACAGTAAAAACACCTTCTGAATAAAAGCACGCACTGAAAAGTCGAAATAAAAGTTACGAAGGAGGGAAATCCTACTGGTTTTATAAGGTAAAACTTCTGATGTCAAAGTTTTCTCTTTGCGAACTAAAGCGGCTTTTTGATATGCGCACAACAGACAATTCCCGCAGCATTCCGTTTCGTAATGTTTCGAAAAAAACCCTCTACATTCAGGGAAGGTTCTGAAGTTGAAAAAAAACAGAAAAGCAAGAGCATCTCGCAGTTGTTAGCTTTTTATTTTGGGTGCTGGAATTTCTTAGCAGATGCATGAGTTTTGGACCTATTCCAGACATCCTACATTATTAAATTTGCATTTCGCTTGAAAGGAAGGTTTCTTGCAAGTAGAAGATAATTGTGGGAGATAACTAGTAACAGTTCAGCTGATAAGCTTGATATGCAGGCCGAAAATAAAATCTTAATGTATTTCAGACAAGATTTTTTTTTCAGTTTCTTTAAAAGAATAATAGAAATGCCAAAAATCATTTGAGTACTTTCATACATCAAATCTATATCTTCTGTCATTTTTACGGTTTAATATAGAAAACGATTGAATAGAATGAAAGTTAGGTAGATTTTACATGAAGTAGTGTTTATAATCGCACAACACAAAAATTCACAGCAGGATTTGAAAGTTTTTTTTTCATCGTGCACATGAGCGCAAGACGCAGCTTTATTTCGAAAAAAAGGGCCCCTTAAGTGTATCCCTTTTAATGTACTTTGCAACTTCCTTGATTCTCAGCACCATTAGCTCTTAGCAATCCAAGACTTCACAGCCGTTCGTCCTTTCAAAAGGACATCAGGAGACAATTTCCAAAATGGATTGTTCTGGGGACCATAGTGTCCATAGATCCAGCAATAATTGACACTGTCACTGCATGATTTAAAATCCAATATAACAAGATCACATAAAATTTTATTACATTCAAATATATTATTTACAAGTTAATATCTACTGGATCTTTCGGGGCGTCAAACGTGACCATCTTCAGGTAAAATGTAAGGGAAGTATACAGACAGCAGGGACTTATATACAGTTACTTGGTCACGTAAAAAGGTCATCCAAGCGCATGCTCAAAGAGATAGATTCTTAAAGGACTGAGATGGGCAACTCCACTTCCTATGGCAATGTTGGCATGTCGTAATTATGGTGTCGTCGTCAATTATGGTGTCTTGAAATGTTCCTTCGATGAGGGATTTCCACGGTTGTGGAACTAAATAAGGCGAATCCTCATTACAACATTTATCACCAAAGGCAGAGATGTACAAACTCTCGGCAAAAAGGGTTGACCCCTTGGTTTTTTGACAACCCAATATTGAAGCTTCATTCCATATTAGCTTTTATGAACTTTCTCTTGTGCGTCGAGAGAGGGAGGTAGTTATTGAATGGTTTCTAACGTTACATTTATGTTCATTTATTCTTACGCGCAAAATACGTAAAGTTGATCCTATGAAAACTTGGGGTTTATCTGCTGGGTCGTAGCCTTCCAATGGTATACAATATATACCAGATTTATTGAAGTCGTCAATCAAGTTCCGATCTTTTTTAATCATTGAAAACATATCTGAGGTGGTTTTACCGAAATTCAAGTCACATTTTGGCAAGCATTCCTTATAACTGGTGTGACGGTGGGTAGTTAGTTCGGTGATCGGTAAAAACGTCCGAGGAAAAAACGTCCAGGTAAAAAAGTCCGGGTGAAAAAGTCCGAAGAAAAAAGTCCGAGAGGGGCGTTTTGATTGTCATCATGGGCATACTAATAAGTCGATTTGACATACTGTTTGAATGTTGGGGGTGGGGGTGGGGGGATATACTTTCATTATTTACCTAGTGTGGTGGGGTTGCCGGAAAACCGCTACATAGGCAAACTGCCACTCGCCTTTATTAAGGGGCCGGGCACAATGTGCTATTCCTCCGAGGAACACTTTGAATGTGTGGCAGTTTTCCAAGTTCCCTAATTATGTGCTGCAGTTTTCCAAGGCGCCTAACGACGGGAAGAAGCTCTTTTGTTTGTCTGAATTTTCATGCTGGTTTATACCAGTTTAGGGTGACTGGCCACAAAAGTTCAACTGGTGTGAGGGGGTATAAAGATCGCCGTACATTTCTTAATACTACAGTGTTCGAAGAAACAACAGAATTGCACATGACTCATGCTGTGTTCAGAAAAGGACGATAAAGTGGGATTTTTTAATAACTTGTGCTTAGGCACTAAATATTTGCATAACATGTCAAGTTTGTAATACTTTTATTTTACTTAATTAATTCATAGGGCCTGGCCTTTTCAACAGCTTTTAATCCGCCGACTTTATATTCATAACGTTTACGTATCAAATAAAATCAATAGCATTGCACTTTTGCCTAGGCACTAAATATTAATTTATAGGCCCTAGGCCTAGGCCTTTTTAACAGCTTTATTCTACCAATGTAATATTGACAGCGTTTACATGTAAAAATCAAGGTAATAATAATGCGCCTTTACTTAGGCACGAAATATTAATTTATAGGCCCGAGGCCTAGACCTTTTTTATAGTTTTTACTCTACCAATATCATATTCACAACGTTTACACATAAAATAAAGTAAATAATATTGCGCTTTTACTTAGGCACAAATATTAATTTATTGGCTCTAGGCTTTTTTGACGGTTTTAATCCGTCGACTCCATATTCATAACGTTTATTTATCAACTCAAGTTAATAGCATTGCGGTTTTGCTTAGACACTAAGTATTAAATCATAGGCCCTAGGCCTAGGCCTTTTTAATACTTTTTATTCTACCGATGTCATATTCATAAAGTTTATGTACCAAGTCAGGTTAATAGCATTCGCTTTTACTTAGGCATTCAATATTAATTACTAGGCCTAGGGCCAATGAATTAATAACTAGTGCCTCAGAAAAAATGCAATATGATTAACTTCAGTTCATACATAAACGTTTGAATATGACATCATTAGAATAAAAACTGTTAAAAAGGCCTAGGCCAAGGGACTATGAAACAATGATTAGTGCTTAAGTAAAAGTGGAATATTATTAACTTGAGTTGATATGTAAACGTTATGAATATGGCATCTGTGGAATAAAAACTACTAACCAGGCCTAGGCCTAGAGCCTCTGAATTGATATTTAGTGCCTAAGTAAAAGCACAATACTATTAACATGACTTGGTACGTAAACTTTATGAATATGTTATCGGTAGAATAAAAAGTATTAAAAAGGCTTAAGCCTAGGACCAATGAATTGATATTTAGTGCCTAAGAAAAAATGCAATATGATTAACTTCAGTTCATACATAAACGTTTGAATATGACATCATTAGAATAAAAACTGTTAAAAAGGCCTAGGCCAAGGGACTATGAAACAATATTTAGTGCTTAAGTAAAAGTGGAATATTATTCATTTGAGTTGATATGTAAACGTTATGAATATGGCATCTGTGCAATAAAAACTACTAACCAGGCCTAGGATTAGAGCCTCTGAATTGATATTTAGTGCCTAAGTAAAAGCACAATACTATTAACCTGACTTGGTACGTAAACTTTATGAATATGTTATCGGTAGAATAAAAAGTATTAAAAAGGCTTAAGCCTAGGACCTATGAATTGATATTTAGTGCCTAAGTAAAAGCGCAATGCTATTGATTTGAGATGTTAAATAAACGTTATGAATATGGAGTTGACGGATTAAAAACCGTCAAAAATGCCTAGGGCCCATAAATTAATATTTTGTGCCTAAGCAAAAGCATACTATTGTTAGCTTTATTTGATGTGAAAACGTTGTGAATATGACATCGGTGGATAAAAACAAATAAAAAGACCTAGGACTAGGGCCTATGAATTTATATTTCGTGCCTAAATGAACACCCAATATTATTAACTTTGTTTGCTCTGTAAACTTTGTGAATATGACATTGATAGAATAAAAACTAGTAAAAGTGCCTAAGCCTAGGGCCTGGGAATTAATATTTCGTGCCTAAGTAAAAGCGCAATATTATTAACTTGATTTGATGTGTAAACGTTGTGAATATGGCATTGATAGAATAAAAACTGTTAAAAAGGCCCCGGCCTGTGGCCTATGATTTTAATATTCAGTGCCTAAGTAAAAACGCAATGCTATTGACTTGATTTGATACGTAAACGTTATGAATATGAAGTCACCGGATTAAAAGCTGTTAAAAGGGCCAAGGTAGAGGCCTCATGAATTAATTAAATAAAAGAAAAGTATTACAAACTTGACATGCTATGTAAATATTTAGTGCCTAAGCACAAGTGCAGCGTTATTAAAAAATCCCACTTTATCGTTCTTTTCTGGACACAGCATGAGTCATGTGTAATTCTGTTGTTTCGTCGAACATTGTAGTTTTAAGAAATATACGGCGATCTTTATATCCCCCTCCCTCCAGTTGAACTTTTGTGGCCAGTCACCTTAAACTGGTATCAGCCGGCGTGAAAATTCAGACAAACAAAGGAGCTCCTTCCCGTCGTTAGGCGCCTTGGAACACTAAAACATAATTAGGAATCTTGGAAAACTGCCACACATTCAAAGTGTTCCTCGGAGGAATAGCACTTTGTGCCTGACCCCTTGATGAAAGACGTGTGGCAGTTTGCCTGTGTGGCGGTTTTACGGCAACCCCACCACACTAGGTAAATAATGAAAGTATAGTCCCCCCACCCCCACCCCCAGCATTCAAACAGTATGTCAAATCGACTTATTAGTATGCCCATGATGACAATCAAGACACCCATCTCGGACTTTTTTCCTGGCCTTTTTTTCCTCGGACTTTTTACCTAGATTCAGTTAGTTCATAGTGCCGACATATTTGATGGATTATCTTTCAAGCTCCACAGTGTGAATTCTGAGCGTCTTACATGTTTAATGATCTTATATACACACTGTGCGGGGTACCTGTGCATTGGTGCTATGCTTAATATTGGTTTGAACTCCAACTCTCGTATTCGTACCGTGGAGCAGTGTGTATAATATGCACGACGAATCATGTGCTGAAAGGCTGCTAATTTATGTTTTATCGGCTATGCAGAGCGCATTGGAAAATTAGTGGGAGAATAAGTTGGGTTTTCGGTATACAGAGAAGTTATTTTTTCCTTCAAAATAGCTGTGTCTCAGAACTTTTCTTATAATCCTCGTAACAGTAAACCTTGCTGAGTAACTGCCACTGTGATGATGTGAAAATTGTTAGAAAACAATGAATTGGAAAAAATGCCAGTGGTGCACAGAAATATGGAAACTGCTGAATGTTAAAAAACGTAAAAGTGGGAAAAATCAGAAATGGGCAATGGGATGCCATTTTGAAATGAAAAGCAAGGAAGGGAGAGGACGGCCATCTTGTTGACCAGTTCACGAGGTCAGGACGAGCCCATGAATTCTCAGAACATTGAGCGTGAAAGTCTTCGAGAGAGCAAAGCAATAGCGAGGGATGGGCCAACTGGCGGAAATAACCGTGAGAACTTTTAAT
This sequence comes from Macrothele yani, assembly GCA_039090855.1. Lineage (NCBI taxonomy): Eukaryota > Metazoa > Arthropoda > Arachnida > Araneae > Macrothelidae > Macrothele > Macrothele yani. The sequence goes on along the minus strand of CM077011.1, from coordinate 72,564,655 downwards.
TCTACTTCTTTACTCCTGATGCCCAGGAAGAGGGGACAAATGCGTCGTTGTGATTGGCTAACCGCTCTCTGGGGCTCATAAAAGTTTGGGAGGAGTCGGGAAGTTAGTGTTTTGTCGGGCTCTCTCTTCTTGTATAGTTTCCACAGGAGTAAGACGTCAGGTCACCGCGTGGGATGATTTTGACGTAAGAAAAGCGCTCGGCTGCGGTCTAGTTGGCTATCTGTAGATTTCGACTAACTGCGGTTGGTCATAAATGTCTATATTTTGTTTCAAGGGATCAGGCAGCGGTCTAGATTCATGATACCTGATATCGGACAATCTAATGTCAGAAGTGCTGCATAATTGTCTGTATGAGATGGAACGTTATTATTGTTACCTTGTGTGCTGAATGAATACTGCTTACCTTATGAACTCAAACAAGAACTAAATTTAACATCACTGAACTCTTGTAAAACTGAAACGTGCTAACATGGAAACACCATATTTCCAACTGTTCAGCTCAGGCTCTATTATCAACTCAAGCTCTGACGAGTATCTAAAACTGAAAGGTGCTAAAAAGGAGGCACCATATTGCTAACTGTTCAGCTCAGGCTCTATTGTCACCTCAAGCTCTGACTGTATGTTCTATTGCAAGGTGTAAAACTAACTTTCATCCTACCCTAAGGGGGGGATAATTAATTTCGTTGTTATTTGTTAAATATCTTCAGCTCATTTCAACACCAGCTTGGAGGTCTTCAGCCACGTCTCTCTCTCTCTCTCTCTCTAATAAAGTGGATCTACATAAGGCGTCTAGACTTTACCCCAATCTGGACTGGTGGCAGCGAGAAAAAGTAAGTGCACCTGGTTGGTAAGAGTATCGCAGTAAAATAAAATGCAATAACATTCACCATGCAATACATCCCACTATCCTACACCAAATACATAAACAGAAAAATACAACAACGATCGTGACAGTACGATTCTGACAGCCACCAGTCCAATATTTCATCATAGTTTTGGAAGCCAGCTCAACCACGAATAAAGTTTTCATAAAATTAATACCTTAATTCGCAACACAAATTTCAGCAAATGGTTTCTGTATCTCCATTTCAAAGATCTTGGACATATGTTTCATTTTTGAATCACGATATTGATTAACTAAATACTGATATGGGTTCGTAGCGTCCTCGAACAAAGAGCTTGCTCGAGTACGCCCAGTTGTTTATCTCTTTGCGTCCTCGAGAAAAGACATAAACAACCGAGGGCTCGTAGCGTCGTCGAGCAAAGAGCTTGTTGCCATGGGAGTGGACAGAATGGTGAGCCCCACGGTTGCGTGTATCAAGCACGTTGGGTGGCCCACCAATCACGTGAGACTGTTTCCATATATAGGAGACCGTTAAAATTGTCTTATGTGAAGGGTTGGAGGAGGCTTCATAACGATTTTTGAAAGCAAAAGTTACAGTGGAAACAGAAGTGAAATTTGTGTGCTGGCCACAAAGTGTTACAACGGTATTTCCACCGTGGTGTGCGGCTTGTCGAAAGAGAGCAAAAAATAAATGATAATTGATGGAAAATAGATCCATAGCAACAGCAAAGAGAAAAGTCAAAAACGAAGAAAGGCAATTATGCGATGCTGTTCTTTTTTTTTTTTTTTTTTTTTTTTTTTTTGTAATTGCACAACACAAAAATCCACAGCAGGATAAGGGTTCAATGGCCACCCTGAGCAACTCAATGGATTATAAATAGTCGTTCGTACCCAATTAGGACCACTAGTTCCAGGGAAAGAAGAGAGCCAGTGCAGTAAGACAAACACAACATCCATCTCTTATCAAGGATTCGAACCCGGACCCATTTCGAATGAATGGTGAAAAGCCAGCGCTTAGACCACTGCGCCACCGAAGCGGAGAACTTGTTTCCAGGACCATTTTTATATTCAACATTTTGGGTCGGAGGGCGTAGGGGATTGATCATAACTGAATACACTGGCTACTCGGGTTTGTAGGATCAGGAAATTCAATTGATAACTAGTGAGAAAAGCAACTGAAAACAAGCAAAGTCTGAAGAAAGTATTGGAAGAACATAAATTATGGCACTGAGAAAACAAAATGGTACTGTAACAAGAAATAGAGGCGAAATTTTGACAAAAGTGAAAGATTTCTACTCAAAACTATACGAAAGGGAAGATACATCTGCTCCAGACATTGCAAAAGGTACGAGAACCAAAATTCCTCCAGTCCTACTAACACAAGTTGCACGTGAAATTAAGAACATGAAACGGGGAAGAGCTCTAGGCAAAGATGGAGTTTCCGTAAGCATTACACAAGAAGCCAATGGAGAAATAGAAACTACACTGCTAGCCATCCAAAATGCAACAGCAAAAAGGACACGAGATAGCAAAGCCAGATTTACTGGACACATAACAACAGATACAAAGATGAAACGATTAAGCTTACAGGACCGTGCGACTTGCGGAACACGCAGACATCAATAGTTCGTGTGGTCCCCATTGCTGACAATAACGGCCGCCACACGCCGCGGCAGCGAACGAAAGAGGTTTTGGATGTTGGCTTGGGGTATGTCGGTCCAGGCTGCTTCCACAGGTTGCCACAGCTCATCAGGCGTAGCCGCGGGTGGTGCTTGCCGGGCTACTCGGTTGCCGATCAGCGACTAGACGTGCTCGATGGGCGACATATCGGTAGAACAGGCAGGCCACGGCAGCAGTGGCACCTGGTGGGACGTGAAGAATTGTTTCACGATACGTGCCACGTGCGGGCGTGCATTGTCCTGCTGAAACCTGGCCGCTGGAAGGTCTTGCAGGTAAGGGAGGACTACAGGCCCCAAAACGTCGGAGATGGTGCGGTGGCTCTTGAGTGTACCGACGATGCGTACCAGAGGGGTGCGGGTGTCATATCTTATTGCGCCCCAAACCATAACGCCGGGTGACGGACCGGTATGGCGATGCATAATGCAGGCGTCATACAGTCTCTCGTCGCGGTGCCGCCACACGCGTATCCGACCATCGTGGTGTTGCAGGCAGAAGCGGGGTTCGTCGGAGAAGACAATGTCGTGCCATTCCGTAGTCCAGGCACGACGTTTAACTGCCCACTGCCGCTGCACTCGCCGGTGGTGTAACGTCAATGGTAATCGGAGCAATGAGCGCCGTGCGACAAGTCCTCGCTCCTGCAGACGACGTCAAACGGTACGTGCTGACACAGGTTGTTGCGCAACACAGCCAAATTCCTGCACTAACGTTCGTGATGTGGCGGTGCGAGCCGTTAATTCCCGCCGCACAACATGCCGGTCTTCTCGTTCGCTGGTGTGCCCTGGCTGCGGCAATTACGCACGTCGGTCCGTCCGTTCCTCCTGCACCCACCGAATCCATACTCGCCTCACTGTGGCTGGATGTCGTCCCACACGGGCGCCGATGTCTCGGCACGATGAACCGCTGTCGCGATAAGCCAATTTTTGTTCTCTGTCGAACTCCGAAACGTGCTGGAATGACTGTCGTATTCCGCGACGAGGCATCAGGAAGCTTCCCACGCACAGATCCGGAAGCACAACACACTTCCACTACTTACACCCCGCCTTCTGTGCACCCTTCTTATAGTGCTTCTCGGCGGCTAGCCGGGCACACATGATTTGCATATGCCCTGCAATGCTAATCGTTTGCATGTACTCTCGCGGGCGACGCATGCTGCGAATTTCAGGACAATTGGATGCTTCCTTCTTGGTGTTGCATTTTGGGTGGCCAGCAGTGTATATTCGTCGAAGATTTCACTAGATATCTTAATGAAGAGGAGATTCCCGGTGACTGGAAATGTTACAATGACCCTGCTACACAAACATGTGACATTGAAGATTTCAAGAACTACAGACCCATCCATCAGCCTCGTGTCAGTAGTTTATAAAAACTTCACAAACGTTTTTTCGCGTCGCTTGAACGTAACACTGGATATCGCTAACAAGCTTAATTCAGCAGTGGCTACAGCACTATTGATGATATCCATGTACCGAGAGAACTAAGTGAAATATCGAGAGAATACGAACTCCCATTATATATGGATTTTATTAATTATGCAAAGGCCTTTGATGCTGATGAGCCATCAATAATTGTGATGTATTTGGTTAATATATAGTGATGTATTTGAAATCCTGCGATATTGAAGATCCATACATAATTATTATTACATCTATGAAATTGCAAGTGCCAAGGTTCAGTTATATGATGATACAGCACCAATAAAAGTTGAAAAGAGAGTGAGACAAGGTGACACCATATCTCCCAAACTCTTTAATGCCACATCGCAAAATATCTGTCAATCATTAAAGTGGAAAAACAAAGGGATAAAGGTTAACGGAGATTATTTAACGCACCTCCCTTTTTTGCTGATGACGTAGTCATTTTCGCAACTGCCCCTTCAGAACTCCACATTATGATCGAGGAACTTGCTGACAAGAGTAAAGAAGTGTAATTAAAAATGAACTTTCAGAAGATAAAACTTATGTACAATACATTTACAAGAAATGAAGATTTATCGATTGATTGGGAAGAGCTGGAAATAACCGATACCTACATTTACCTTGGACAACAGATATCATGCAAAGGTCACATTGATGAAGAAATTAATCTACGTATAAAACTTGGTTGGAGAGCTTTCTGAAGAAACAGTACAGTTTTAAAAAGCAATATGCCATTATGTCTAAAAAAAAAGTGTTTAATCAATGCATCTTGGAGATTACTTAGCTCTAGCTCACCTCGGTTTTGCTGAAAACAGAGAAATTTTTGCCACTACCCCTTCAGAGCAGCAGAGTATGATCCAGAAATTTGCAGACAGGAGTAAAGAAGTAGAATTAAAAATGAACTTTCAGAAAAGAAAATTGATGTCCTATACTGATGATGGGGAAAATCTAGAGGTAACTACACTGCTGGCCAGCCAAAATGCAACACCAAGAAGAACGACACGAGATAGCAAAGCGAGATTTACTAGACACATAACAACAGATACAAAGATGAAACGATTGAGCTTACAGGCCCGTGCGACTTGCGAAACACGCAGACTTCAATAGTTCGTGTGGTCCCCATGGGTGGAAATAACGGCCGCTACACGCCGCGACATCGAACGAAAGAGGCTTTGGATGTGAGCTTGGGGTATGTCGGTCCAGGCTGCTTACACACGTTGCCACAGTTCATCAGGCGCAGGCCCAGGTGGTGCTTGCCGGGCCACTCGGTTGCCGATCAGCGACAAGACGTGTTCGATGGGCGACATATCAGACGAACAGGCGGGCCACGGCAGCAGTGACACCTGGTGGGCCATAAAGAATTGTTGCACGGTACGTGCCACGTGCGGTGGCGCATTGGTCTGTTGAAACGTGGCCGCTGGCAGGTCCTGCAAGTAAGGCAGGACTACAGGCAAGGCAGGACTACAGGCTCCAAAACGTCGAAGATGGTGCTGTGGCTGTTGAGTGTACCGGCGATGCGTACCAGAGGGGTGCGGGTGTCATATCCAATTGCGCCCCAAACCATAACGCCAGGCGATGTACCGGTATTTAGATGCGTAATGTAGGCGTCATACAGTCTCTCGCCGCGGTGCCGCTACACGCAAATCCGATCATCGTGATGTTGCAGGCAGAAGCGGGATTCGTCGGAGAAGACAATGTCGTGCCATTCCGTAGTCCAGGTGCGGCGTCCAAGGGCGCACTGCCTCCGCACTCGCCGATGGTGTAACGTCAATGGTAATCGGAGCAATGGGCGCCGTGCGACAAGTCCCCGCTCCTGTAGACGACGTCGAATGGTAAGTGGTAAGTGCTGACACAGGTTGTTGCGCAACACACCCTAATTCCTGTGCTAACGTTCGTGATGTGGCAGTGCGAGCCGTCAATGCCCGCCGCACAACATGCCGGTCCTCTCGTTTGGTGGTGTGGCGCGGCTGCGGCAATCGCTCACGTCGGTCCGACCGTCCATCCTGCACCCACCGAAACCATACTCGCCTCACTGTGGCTGGATGTCGTCCTTACATGGGCGCCGATGTCTCGGTGCGATAAACCACTGTCGCGATAAGCCGCTATTCGTCCTCTGTCGAACTCCGAGACCTGCTGGAATGACTGCCGTATTCTGCGACTAGGCATCAGGAAGCTTCCCACGCACAGGTCCGGCAGCACAACACACTTTACCACTACTTACCTCCCGCTTTCTGTGCACCCTTCTTATAGTGCTTCTCGGTGGCGTGCTGGGCGCACATGATTTGCATATGCCCTGCAATGCTAATTGTTTGCATGTCCTCTCGCGGGCGACGCATGCTGCGAATTTCAGGCTATCCGGATGCTTCCTTCGTGGTGTTGCAATTTGGGTGGCCAGCAGTGAAACTGATTTTTACATTACCATTGGGCAACAGATAGCAAGCGAGGGCCAGGTTAATGAAGAAATTAAGTCGCGTATAAAACTTGGTTGGAGAGCTTTCCGAATAAACAGTACAATTTTCAAGAGCAATATATCCCCACGCCCTAAACAAAAAGTATTCAATCAATGCATCCTTTCAGTTCTTACGTACGTAGCAGAGACCTTGACCTTAACTAAAAAGACATACAGAGGTTGCGGACAATTGAAGAAAGCACGGAGAGATGCATGCTTGGTACAACCAGGAAAGATAAGAGGAGCTATTGGATCAGCAAATGACAAGAGTAGCACATATCATGAACAAAATGAAGTTCCTAAAATGGGAATGGGATGGCCATACTACTAGAAGAACGGACAGCCAAAGAAGAAATGGATATATTAGACTGTACACCAGAGGTTGGAAAAAGAGCCAGAAGGCCTCGTGGGAGATGGGTGAAAAAAGAAATTCGAAAGCATGCCGGTGTGGCATGAAGATGATTTTCACAAAACACACTTGTGGAAGAAACTTGGGAAGATTTTCATCCTGGAGTGGATTGAAAATGGTTGACGGTGATGGTTATCATGAATTGATAATGGTTGACGACGATGATGATATTCATATATCCACAGGAGCTCCACCTCAGTTCTAATTTTTCCACCGTCATTAAAGTGATGCAAGCTCGTAATGGGCAGCTTGAGGGTATTTAGGTACTGTGCTACGGGTGTTGCAAAAGGGCAAAAATTCCATCAGTGCCTTACATAGATTCGTTGAATTCAAACAAAGGTGCAACAGCGCCAAGAAATTAGAGGCCCACCTTTGGGACTACTCCACCACTGGACGACAAATGCGCTAGAATTTCAGAAAAATTAAAAACCAAAATGTAGATGAAGTGCCTTTTGAATTTTTACGAGACAGGGAAACAAGAAATAGCATGAACGCTCGTGCTTATAAAAGTAGAACATCTGAAATAAACAAACTCGGCTTTGAATTTTACAGGACATGCTAATAGGCAATATTGCGGAAATGATTAGCATTACGGCGCCATGGGTGCATTCGTGCAGCGTCTAGACAAATCTGATCTCGCAAAGTTACAGACCGGAAATCGGCTGTTTTTCTGTTTTAAGAATTGCGTGGCTCGGTTGTCATGTGAGTGCTTGGTCCGAAGTGGGTTAAGATGCCTCGTCGTCGTGTAAGACAGTCAAGGGATCATATTAGTGAGTTCGACAGAGGTCGCATTACCGACAATGCTTCCCTCCGAGAGATCGCTGGTCGTGTGGAGCGCAGCATGTCCGTCGAGGGAAGAGTGTGCAGGAAACGGTATGAAGAAGGTCGTAGGACACGAGAAGATTATGAGCGTAGTACACAGAAACCACCGAGGAACAACTGTCATCTCATGATAATGCCTTTAAGTGACCGTTCTGTATTATCAACGACATTAGCGCAGCTGTGGCGAACTCTGACGTATTCTCCCATGTCAGCTGTAACAGTACGTCACTGGTTATTACAATTCGGTCTGCAGGCCCGTCGGCTCCTTCTCGGGCCGCCTCTGACCAGGCAGCAACGAACTGCCAGGCTGCAATGATGCACAGAACGAAGGGGCTGTCGTGACGAATGGCAAGATATCGTATTCTCGGATGAAACGTGCTTTCTGTTTAGACGAAAAATAATGGCTGCATGTGTGTCCGTCGACGACAAGGGGCGAGGCTTCGGGAAGATTGTATTCGTACCAGCCATGCCGCATCAGCCATACCGCATCAGCCATGCCGCATCAGCCATACCGCATCAGCCATACCACATTAGGCGAAAATGATGGCAGCATCTGTGTCCGTCGACGACAATGGGAGAGGCTTCGGGAAGAGTGTATTCGCACCAGCCATACCGCATCAGAACGAGACTTTATGGCCTAGGATTGCTATCGAGTACGAAAGCAGATCACTACCCGTGAGAGTCCGTACCATCATAACGAATGCGTGTTACATCAGTAGCGTTCTACAGCCGGTAGTTGGTCCGCACCTGCAGCACGTTCCCGGGTGCCATATTTCAGCAGGACAATTCAAAACTGCATATTGCAGCGACAACACGTGCTTTCTTCAGGAATAAGACAGTTCCACTTCTGCCGAGGCAGGCTAGATCGCTGGCTTTTATTACCTATAGAAAATTTCTAAGACATGCTCAAAAAACACGTACAGAGGCAGGACCGTCCGCAAGCAACCCTTGGCGAACTTTGAACGCGGTGTCAATACAGCCTGGATGGCTTTCCCACGGGACACCATTCACACATTATTTGATTCGTTGCCTCGGTGCGCACAGCAGGTGATACAAGCTAGAGGTGGCCACACAGATTATTAGCTACATTCGCGCCCCTGGTACGTATGACACCGAGACACTAATAATTTGTCCTGTATTGTCTAACAAACATATCCTGTAAAAGTCAAAGTCCATAGCTCCACTTCCTTTAGGAGCTCAGTTTTTTTTTCATGAACATGAGTATACTACGTAACAACGAAATCGTACCAGCACGATGAAGGATAGGAAAGAACACCCTAACTAACCGCAGAAAGGATTTTGTTGGCAGAATGCAAACAGTACGTTCTGGAACAAATGGCCACTGAAGAAACTGCTTATCTGAATGGAATAAATATCATTGATAAGCATTTTTCAATATAGACTGATGATGAGCCGTTTCTTTGTTCGTTACATGATGAGGACAATAAGTTTTAAAAGATAAGACTTTCCACCATATTCATCGATGCATGCAGAATTCGAAAGCATTATCTGCATGCATGCAAGGCTGTATCTTTTATCGAGGAGTTCTAGTTCCTAATCAGAAGGAATAACCAAGATACTATCTGAGAGTTTACGGCTAGAAATACTGCGCCGGAGAGGTGGCGCAGTGGTCTAAGCGTTAGCTTCCGACCATTCGTCCTAGATGGGTCCGGATTTAAAGCACAGTTAGGCACGGATTTTGTGCTTGCCTAAAGACACTGCCTCTCTTCCTTCTCTAGAACCATAGGCTCTAAATCACGGATGGGCGACGGCTTATAACCCATCGAATTGCTCACGGTGGTCATTAATCTCCCAAACATTCAAAATGACTTTTGTCCAAGTTTATCACCTGCGCCATTTCTGTTAGTCTGCAGTAGTGTTTCTTATAGTAGTCCCTCACTGAATGTGCAAGCCATGGTTCCATAAACCACTGATTGGCATGCGAACCTTGTAGTGCAGGTACCATTTCTGCCATTCTAGCGGTAAGTAGCTGGAGAGTGTTAGCATTCCACATATTACACGAGTTATGACGGACATTACATGCATGGCTGGAACTGCCTGCCATTAAGTATGACCCTGACCGTAACAAATTCCCATACTGTAAGGACATTCGTGTTCGTATCTTACAGCAGCTGCTATCATCGGTCGATACGGCTTGGACAGACATCCTCAGAATGGAAGTTGATATGATATAGAGCTTACCAAACAAAGTTTAATGCATTCTTCATTTCTACCTTTCATTCCTACCGACACATCGTACAACATCTTTGTGAGACAAACCCTGTAAAATCGTAAGCTTAAACACCAAGTCAGCCCTCAGCATGATTAACGAAATGTGATTTGTTTGTTATTCCGTATAAGAAGAAAAGTTCAAACTTTGCTTACTGTCTACTCATCCCTGATCAATGCAATTAACATTAAAAATTGGAAATCAGGCACCCGACAGCTAATGATCAAAGGCTCTGTCTGCTGACAAGTGGTCTGAGTTGGGCCCTACATCAAGACTCGGCTAAGTCATAAGGGGTGTTCATGTCCAACCGTACTCTGGCTTCCTTTCCTATCTTCTATATAGATTTGGTATGAACGACTGCTTATAGCCTTAGCTGCTCACTTTTACCATTAAACATCAAAGAAAAACAAATCAGTTAAAATGTTTCAATTCCCATCAAAATTGTTTAATTTCTGGAACTCATCGAAAACTGTACAACAGAGTTACATTACGTGCTTCCGTAGGATCCAATGTGCTAGTCATTGCTCATAAAAAAAACAAGAATGATGACACCGTATTTTCGGGTGTAATAAGCAGGTCTTTTGAATCCGTTCTGACGAAAATTAAATTTATCAAAGCTATTCAAAGTCAGTGGAACCGGTATGGAAAACAATAGTATCTGACGGAAGAAAAAGTTTTCCAGTAGGGTTTTTAATCCCTTAGATATTGCTGTAAACGCAATCGTAAGCTTACGCCCTCTGATTGCAGACTTGTGGGTTAAGAAAAACGTGAATTTATATGAGAAACATTTCGCACCGGAAACGCTCTCCAACACAGAAAGAATTTTTCAAATCGGACTCATAGAAACAAAGATATCGACAAAAATAAGATGTGACTTTACGTCCCCTGGTGGGAAAACCATGCATTATTTTAGGAAGAAAGTATTCTCAAAAGGTTTTTCCATATGAGCAGTATCGGTCCAAGAAATAAAAAGTCGAGTTTCCAGGAGCCCAGATTTTGCTGCACATACATCAGAAGCAGAAATTAACACTTATGGCCCCTGGTGGCCAAAGTATTCTTTACCAAACATTAGAAATTATGTGAAAAATATTTTCCATCAGATCTTGCATGCGATACAGGAAGAATTTTTCAAATCGGAGTTTTAGAAGAAGAAATAACGCAGAAAACGGAATTTACCTTTGTGCCAGCTAGCGGAAAGTCTATGATTTACTTGAAATTTTTGAATTTATAGGAAAAACATTTCGCATCGGAAACACTATCCAACAAAGAAGGAATTTTTCAAATCGGATTGCTAGAAGTAGAGATATTGACAAAAATAAAATATACATCTACGCCCCCTGGTGTAGAAACCATGCATTATTTCAAGAAAAAAATGCTCCTAAAAGGTTTGTCGACATGAGTAGTATCGATTAACAAACGACTTTTTTTGCAATCGAGATTTTAGAAGCTCATATTTTGCGGCAAATACATCAGATGCGAAAATTAAGATTTACGCCCCCTAGTGGGCAAACCATTTTTTGAAATTAGAAATTATGTGCAAACGATTTCTCATCAGGAGCTGTATCTAGTGCAGAAAGAATTTTTCAAATCGGAAATTTAGAAGCAGAGACATAGGGGGAAACGCAATTTACCTCTACGCCCCCTAGCGAAAAGTCTATGAATTACTTGAAAATTTTGAAATTATGTGAAAAAGATGTCACACTGAAAACACTATCCAACAAAGAAGGAATTTTTCAAATCGGACTTCTAGAAGTACAGATATTGACAAAAATAAGAAATATTTCTACGCCTCCTGACGCAGAAACTGTGGAATATTTTAAGAAGAAAATATTCCGAAAAGATTTATCGATGTGAGTGGCATCAGTCCACGAAAGAACTCTTTCAATCGATATTTTAGAAGCTCAGATTTTATGACAAATACATCAGAAGCAAAAATTAACACTTACGCCCCCTGGTGGCCAAAGTATTTTTTATCAAAAATTTGAAATTATATGCAAAAGATTTTCCATCAGGAGGTGTATCCGCTAAAGAAATTTTTTTTCAAGTCGGAGTTTTAGAAGAAGAGTTATCGTGGAAAATGTAATTTACTATTACGCCCCTTAGCGGAAAATCTACGCGTAATTTGAAAAAGTAACTATATCTAAAATACTCTTCGACATAAATGGAATCGAAAGAAAAAATAATTTTTTCAATCGGATGTTCAGAAGCAAATATGTGGAATAAAACGTATTTTTGAATTCGACATTATCTGCATTTACGCCCTCTAGCGGCGAAATTGTACATCGTAAAAAAAGCGAAATAAAGGATCATCATTCGCATATTTCAAGCTTCCCCATGCAAAATGATTTTTTTAAATCGGACTAATAGTTCCAGAGATATCGTGGGTACAGACGGATGGACGAACAAACCGGTAACATAAGGACGATCATTTTTTTCAAAAGACGTGCTAAAAAGCAAAAGTTACCGATATAGAATATTACTTCAACTTAAATTCTATCTACAAATGATTTGCATTTGTCGAATCCTCTAGAAATCTTGATGATTACTTACTGTAGTGCAAATAATTGCTACACGTAAAAACGCAGTTTTATGTACACCAACTGTTCGGCAGTCATTAACAAGAAAAAACTGCCAACACCGAAACATAGCTTTAAATCATCCAAACAATTAAAACAAAGTACTGTTTATGAATGGTGCCACATATTGGAATTGCTGGCATTGTCTTCAAATGACGTTATGTAATAATGTGACTGATGCGTAGCTACTTTCGTTGTTGCATAGCCACCGTAGTTGTTGATTGTGGGTAACGTTCCCTGCGGTCCGATTTATCAGTTCTCTTAATTCGTCTTTTTTCTTGGCATCCTGCATCTAAACTTGACCCTTGCTCGAGCGAAGTCAAAAAAATCAAAGAGTCAACTATACGAATTGTGCGATCGATGAGAAACGAAACGGAAGAGATTGGACGAGACGAAAGAAAAAGCCTTTAATTCTGAGAATATTTTATTTCAAACGACGGTTATGTTAGCAAGTATATTGTAGACTGAAACTGCACATCCTACTTTCACATCTTTTCCAAAACGGAAAGACATTTTCGTGCCTTTTGACCACTTTCGCAATTCTTCTACACAAGGGTAACACACTTTATGTGGGGCCCATGACTTATTCTGGTCACCAAGTTTTACACCGAAATATGCATAATATACTTTCTTCCCAAAATCTGCTATATTTCTTTGATGTTTCTTCACTACAAATTCCCCACAAATATAACAAAAGGAATCAGTTGAATTAAGACAAGCCCTTGCTGCCATTTAGTACATTTTATAGGTTAAAACTATAAATATGAAAACTATAAAAATGAGTATACTCATCCGCTGCGGGAAAAAAATTTACCTCTACAAATATAATACCTTGAGAAAAATTGCACTGCTCAGCACACAACCGTTTCACTGAAAGATCAAAGTACGACTGAGCAGAGAGCGGGAAGCGTGGAATAGTGAAGAGAGACGAAAGGGAGTGAGTCATCAACTAACTCATTTCCGGTCACACTTGATGTTCCTGGAATTCTCTTCATGATAACGACTGGTGAATCATGGTGATTTTTAACGTAATCTGTCAACGAATAAGAGCCATTTTGAAGTAAAATCTGTTCAAACAAAACTTTTTTTTTGACATATTATTACTTGAAAATTGTTTTTGTTTTTTCGCACCAGAGACTGCTCTAAAAGTCTCCAGTTTTCGCCAGTAATGACAACTTATGACACTAAATGCTCATCCCCTTCCTTAGTAGATTATAACACAATGGATTGGTGGCTACGAAAATCAAAATTTTCAATTTGTGAAAAAATGGTACGTGATGGATTTTTTTTACTATTTTTCCTGAAATCAGCATCCAAAAATCTATCGGAATCAGCTATTGGTTTCTAAACACTTTTTTGGTTGCAGGCCTGTGTTATATATCCACTAATAGATCCAATACTATTACGTACATCTAATCCTTAGTTTATACGATGCACATTCTTGGTGTGTCATTTTTCTTTATTTGCGGATTCATTGACGATTCTCAACACATGTCGCGATATTCCAATGATAATTCCTTGGGAGATGAAACACACGGTGTCAATCCTTTCCTCTATGTACACCACTGCTCACACATTATTGCACTCTGGTTCCAGCTCTTAAAATGTTAAAATCACTATATACATGTTGATAAAATATCCTATTCCATCGTTGCTCACTGTATTTAATCGCACCAGTAGTTTAATTTGAAGTTTAAAAATTTATCATTAAATAATCACGTTCCATCGATGTTCACTGTACCTTTAGCACCTGTAGTTAAATTTGAAGTTTAAAATATTTCACTATTAAAATCCAATAAAAAGTTTAAAATCACGGCACGCTGGAGATCACCACCATTCCACCAAACTCTCGTTAAAGCTTTTCAACCTTTATAAGGCCATCCTCATAAAGCTTGTCCTAACCACGATGTTGCTGACCGACAATGTGCATTAGATGATTGTCTACGGGGTCTCTCTACGTGTGCGAAAGGGCTAAAGAATCACGTGCTCCTCCCCGCATTTCATGTTTTTCCCCTTGAAACTCGAGAATGCGGGGCGGAGCACGAGATCCTTTAGCCTTTTCGCACACGTAGAGAGACCCCGTAAGGAATCATCTAATGCACATTGTCGGTCTGCAACATCGTGGTTCGGACAAGCGTTCTGAGGATGGCCTTATAAAGGTTGAAAAGCTTCAACGAGAGATTGGTAGAATGGTGGTGATCTCGATCATGCCGTGATTTTAAACTTTAATAGTGAAATATTTTAAACTTCAAATTTTTAATTTTTAGTGATTTTAAACTCTAATAGTGAAATATTTTAAACTTCAAATTTAGCTACTGGTGCGATTAAGTACAGTGAACAACGATGGAATAGGATATTTTATCAACATGTATATAGTGATTTTAACATTTTAATAAATGGAACCAGAGTGCAATAATGTGTGAGCAGTGGTGTACATAGAGGAAAGGATTGACACCGGGTGTTTCATTTTCTAAGGAATTATCATTGGAATATCGCGACATGTCTTGAGAATCGTCAATGAATTCACAAATAAAGAAAAATGACACGCCAAGAATGTGCATCGTATAAATTAGTATTAGAGGTCCGTAATAGTATTTGATCTATTAGTGGATATATACACTGCTGGACAATTGCTAAGGACGGATCATAAACGGCTATATAGCGCATAAAAAAGTAAGTGTGGTTGGATGCCAAGTGAAATAAAATAATGTCAGAATGCCAGGACATTACAAGAAAGACAATTTATTGTGCTCTGAAATCCAGAAAGCTTTGGAAAGTGTTCAAGGGACAAACAGGCCATTTTGTGCAGAATACGTAAACGTGAAAAAAATGCAATTACCGTCCGCAGGCGTTCCGGCGTAAGATGTCAATACGGGATATGGCCACCATGGAGGGCGATGCAAGATTCCACACGTCGTGTCATGCTTTGCACAATATTATCAAGTAGCTGTTGGGATAATTTATCCCATTTCTCTGTCAGTGCACGGATGAGGGTGTCCTTGCTTATTGGAGGGCATTGTTGACCAGCAAGACTCCTCCCCAAAGCATCCCACACATTTTCAATGGGATTAAGATCTG
Source organism: Macrothele yani (assembly GCA_039090855.1). Classification (NCBI taxonomy): domain Eukaryota; kingdom Metazoa; phylum Arthropoda; class Arachnida; order Araneae; family Macrothelidae; genus Macrothele; species Macrothele yani. Next base: position 72,549,152 of record CM077011.1, on the reverse strand, counting down.
TAGAACGTGCTGGCCATACGAGGCGTTGAATATCCTCGCTCTCAAGACACTCCTGGACAGCGACTGTTTGATGACATGTTGCGTTGTCGTCCATGAAAATTAATCTATTACCGACAGCACCACGGAACATGCGAACATGAGGTAGCAGAACATCATTAATGTATCGTTGGCCAGTCATAGTCCCAGTTGGAAGCCCATAGAGGGACGTACGGCCATTGATCATGATGCCAGCCCATACCATGACACTACATGTCGGATATCGGTCCTTTTCCTGTATGTTTGCTGGACAATATGCAGTACCACTATCACGCCAGATCAGTTGTCGTCGACAATCAGACGATAGACTGTATCTACTCTCATCTCCGAAGAGGACAGCAGACCAGTCGTTATCAGTCCAATTGCGATGTTGATGGCACCATTGCAAACGGGCGGTACGGTGATGTCTGGACAATGGGATGCACACAACAGGACGGCGGGCGTATAGTCCTCCTTCATGCAAACGTCTGGCAACAGTTTTTCGGGAGATCCGCTTGTCAGTAGCAGCAATAAACTGATTTGCTACCTCACTAGCTGTGCTGCACCGGTGTCTTTTTGTTGATAGCACTATGTACCGATCTTCTGCAGGTGTCGTACGGCGAACACGACCTCCCCTGTGATGTTTGCTGCACTCTCCATTTATTTGAAATGATTTCCAAAGCCTTGAAACAACACTGTGGCTGACGTCGAACTCCCTGGCAACATCTGTTATTTTTCGCCCTTCTTCAATCTTGCCAATAATACGGCCACGCGTAAAATCATCTAGGTGATGTCGGGAAGACATACTGAAAATTGCAAGTTCGTCAATTGATTCTTTCCCTTTCAACTTTGCGTTTGAACAACAACGGTCAATACGCGTCAAATCCTTTATATCTCTTATCAGCGCTATGACGTCACGAACAAGTTCGGCAATCCAAAATTTGCATACGCACAACACGTCTTACTGTATCCCGCACTTATGCTAATTTCCACATTTTCCTGCCTTCCATTTTATGGTTGCTATCGTTGCTATTGTCATCCGTCCTTAGCAATTGTCCGGCAGTGTATTTGCTTTCGTAATATGTGGTTTTTACTTTTGCCCAAAGATACTTTTATTTGACTTTATTCAACTCCTTCAAATCATTCTTGCATCATTTGCTTACTTAGTAACGATTTTCTCTTATGTGTATCTGGAAATATTGCGTTAAATATTGGGTTGTAACAAAAGTTCGCTTCGTAGATTAGGTGAAATTGAAAGACAGTATTGACATACCTGTACATAGATTTATTGAACCACACATGGGCCATTTTGTTCCACAACTATCGCCATCTGTGCCGCAGCTGCAGGATTCCATCCTCCCAGAACTTGGCATCTTGATGAGCGATGAACTGTTCCAGGTGGTTTTCACAGTCTTCCAGGGAATTGAAGTTTTTCCCATTAAGGGAAGTATGTAAGGACTGGAATAGGTGGTAATCTGAAGGTGCGAGGTTGGAGGAATATGGCGGTGAGTTAGGACATCCCAGCCAAGTTGCACCAATTTCTGCCGACTCTGCGAAGAGGCGTGTGGTCTGGCGTTGTACATATGGAAGACAACACCCTTCCGATTGGCCAATTCCGGAAGCTTTGTAGCGACTGCTGCCCGCAATAGGTAAAATTGGGAACATACTTGTCGCCACTGTCTGGTTGGGCGGCAGGAACTCGCAATACACGACGCCCTTCCAATCCGACCAGATGCGGAGAGTTGCTTGTTTCGTTTTTTCCAGTACCGTTTTCACACACGATAGAGATGAGCTCGTGCCCGGCCCGGCCTCCGACGGGCTCAGAATTCATTAACTACCGAAAAACCAGGGTCCGGGCTCGGAATTACACGTCTTGAATTTCGTTACTGTAATTAATTTAACACGTGTAATTCAGAGCCTGTTGAATTACACGTGTTGAATTTCATTGTGGATTTGTTACCATGGTTGAAGGATTTTCAATTTCCTAAGCTAGCTGCCATTGCAAGTCAAATTTTGCTTAGCAAGACATGCATTATGCATTGTCCAAAGCTGTGGCACAAGTAAGGATTATGTTTAAGGAGGTATGGTATAAAAAAACTGGGGGGAATTGCATTCCCATTTTTTGTATTTTATAAAAAATAAAGAATCTTATCTTTAAAATGATGTATTAATTTCCAAAATTGTACAGTTAGAAGTATTGTTATTATTTTTTTTTAATTTCCTCACTCCCACGATTTTTGGGGTGACGTTGGTTTTTAGTGCAGCAAGTCGAGTTTTAGAGAAAAGAAGATTAAGTTGAAGCGCTGATGAATTGATGCAATTCTCTCTCTCTCTCTTTTTTCATGATGAACTTGATCTGGAAACTGCACACACATATGATAATATTGTGATTATTATACTATTAAGCGCAAAGCTTTCTTAATGTTACAAAATGCAGAATAATCTGGTCTGGAATGCTTTAACCTTCTTTTTTTTTAATTTTGGAAATTTTCCTGCATGCTTTTTTTATATTCTACTACATCACTCTAAAATACCTTTACCAATTAGCATATATGTAAATTATATTGCAAAGATTAGTTTCCTAGAGTCAAAATTTCAAGCACTTGCAAATGCCTGTACGGCGTTGTACGTTTTATAATGCAATTTATTCAAAATAAAAGTAAATTTAGGAATCAGAAAGAAATAACGAATGGAATTTTTGGTTTCTAAAAGATTTTCTTTTCTTCAGCTTTTACCAAAATTACTGATTCCCTTGATACGGTCGAAGGGCACGTTGATTATTTATTTATTTTCAAATCCACATTTTAGAACATTTGGCTTTATGCGCAGTACTTCTAAAACATATTAATATTGTGAAGTGGATTAACTGAACTAAACTTTTTAAACTAATGATTTTTACACTAATTCTTGCTTGGACCATATCTTTGGCAAGTGTATAATGCATAAAAATGCAAGCCTTGATATGCAAAATCTTCCAAGAATCAGGGACCGGGCGGGCCCCGGCTCAGCAAACACATGATACTAAAATTGAGCCCGAACTCATCTCTAGTACACGATCCATTTTTTATCACCCGTGATCGTCTTTTTCAGAAATGGGTCGTTGGCTTCGCGTTTAAGCAGGGAATCACAGATGGAAACACAGTCCATTAGATTTTCGTAGCAATTCGCGTATCCGATTGCCTCCAAATGCCTTGCAACGCTCAGATGAGATATGTTGAGTATCTCTGCGATGTCACGTGTTGTGTGACGTGGATTATTTTCAATGAACGTTGCGATTTGGTCATCACCAACAACTGAAGGCCTACCAGAACGCTCTGAGTTTTCCAGATCACTTTACGAACAGTACTTGGAGACTAGCGAACATCTCCATAAACGACACATATCTTTTGTGCTGTCTGTTCAGCGTTTTCGTTTCTTTCCAGAAAAAAAAAAGTGTATCAAATGACGAAAAGGCACCTGACTGTCCACCATTTTCTAATTTCACTTCAACCCACTTAAACTGCACAAATCCTCATACAACTCACAGTAAACGACGCGTTGTTCTGTAACCTTTCAGGCTCTGTTGTCTCTGCCCCATGCTTCCTCGACACGTGCAGCACACTAAACTCACAACGCCACCTACTGCCTACCGCTACGAACTTTTGTTACAACCTAATATTTCCTCTGCTTGCTTGAATTTTTCAACACTGAAACCATCGGGCTGTTCTTCTATATTGTTTTGCTATTTACAGGGATGAATCGGGAGTGATGTACACATGAGTTCAGTCTTTATAATTATTGGGTTGTCGGAAAAGCCATGACGTATTTTGGCACCCGATGGCAGTTGGGCGGTTTTGGAAGTACTAAAGGCATGCGCAGATCTGTTATCGCTATGGCATTCGACAGGTGCCAGTTCTAGCTGCAGTCTAAAAGGAATAGTGAGCGATTTGGTTGATTTGCGGAGATTTGACATCAAGTTGAAGATGGAAGACCAAACTGTGCATTTTCGCCATATTTTACTGTTTTACTTCCGTAAAGGGAAGAACGCGCTTCAAGCTTGTGAAAAAATGAGTAAAGTGTACAGTGATAATGCTCTACAAGAACGTCAGTGCCAGCGGTGGTTCGCAAAATTCCGTGCTGGTGATTTTGACCTCAAAGATGCTCCTCGGACCGGGAGGCACACAGAGGTCGATGACGACCACATCAAGGCATTGATCGAGTCAAACCCACGTTACACGACACGAGAGATTGCAGACATATTGCACTTCCATCATTCAAGCGTTCACGACCAAATGAAGAAGCTGGGATACGTAAGCAAGCTCGATGTGTGGGCTCCTCGTGAACTCAAAGAAGCTCAATTGACGGCGCGTATAAACATTTGCGATATGCTCATTAAACGTGAGAAAAACTATCCTTTTTTTAAGCGACTGATAACTGGTGACGAAAAGTGGATTGTGTACAACAATGTGCTGCGCAAACGGTCTTGGTCCCGACGTGCTGCTTCGCCTCAAACGACATCCAAAGCAGACATTCATCAGCGGAATGTTCTGGTCTCAGTGTGGTGGGATTTCAAAGATGTCGTGTTTTTTGAGCTCTTACCACGGAACCAAACAATCAATTCGAATGTGTACTGTCGGCAATTAGACAGTTTGAACGAATCCATTATCCAGAAACGTCCAGAGCTCGTTCATCGTAAAAGTGTTGTGTTCCATCAGGACAACGCGAGACGACACAGAAATTTGATCACACGCCAAAAATTATTGGAGCTTGGGTGGGATGTATTGCCACACCCAGCATACTCGCCTGACCTTGCGCCGTCAGACTTCTACTTGTTTCGTTCTCTTCAATAGTCCTTGCGTATTATAACGTTCAATTCAGATGAGGCTGTAAATCAGCACCTTGTACAGTTTTTCGCCACGAAATACAGTTCCTTCTATGAACGAGGCATTCTGCAGCTCACTGAAAGATGGCATAAGGTTATCGAACAAAACGGGCGTTATATCATTGATTGATCTTTGTTCTTTCTATCGATAAATGATCCTTGCAAAACATGGCTAAAATATGTCATGACTTTTCCGACAACCCAATAATTACGTACACATTTGTATTCGTGTACATTCTGCCAGCCGTACAAGATTTGTTAGGCAATCAAATTAGGGTGGGAAAGAGAACTGGGAATAAATAACGAATAAGGTACACAAAGAAATTGTTATTATGTCATAGGAAGATTATGTGAGAGCAGATGTGAGAGCGACGAGGAGAAGATACGACTTTTGGGCAATGTCGGAAGACCGAGAATTCTGGTGACGAAAGTTGGAAGTACAGTGTGGGCACCTGTGCCAAACCGCGTCATGATGATGATTATGTATCGAACTTAACATAGTGAAAGAAACTTTTGCACCAAAGGACAGATCTTCTGTTACTGAAAATACGTAATTCAAAGGTAAAACACTAAGCACTAATTTAAAACAATGAATTCAGTAGAATATGCGCATGTACTTTTTTTTTCAGATGAAGTTATATTAATAGATTATTTATTTCATTCGCAAATTTACAGCGAAATTATAAAATCATATTTTTAGGAATATCTGAAAAGAGAACTCTGAAAATAGGGGTGCATAAGGGTCGCCTGTTCCCTGTAACCGCTACTGCTTATGACTAGAACATTTTTTTTTTTTTTTTTTTTTTATTGGAAGTTTAACGACCACCGTGAGCAACTCAAGGGGCTATAAGCAGTCGCCCGTCCCTAATTTAGGGTCACTGGCTCCAGGGAAGGGAGAGAGCCAGTGCCGTAAGACAAACACAACATCCATGCCTGACCGGGATTCGAACCCGGACCCCTTACGGACGAATGATCAGAGGCCAACGCCTTAGACCACTGCGCCACCGGGGCGGCGACTAGAACATTGTAGTGGGTGCTGAAACTCTGCGAACCAACTCATTTAAAAGCTTCACAACAGATGCTTTATAAGCAAAGAGTTTTTTTTTTTTTGTGTTGAGGATTTTTTTTTTCACATTAAGCATTTAAACCGTTGCGCTGTATGAAGAAAAAACGTGTGAAATTATTTCAGATCAAAGACAAACCACACTCTTCCAGGGCAACTCATGACGAACATCGGAACTACTTTTCAATGCCAGTTCCGAAAACAAAAGAACCATTTGCAGTTAATATTTCAAATAATGGAAATAGTTTTCAAAACATTTCACTGACTACGATTCAAATGGCACTATGCTGTTGATGACTAGAGCTGTTTTTACCTCCGGGTAAGTACCCACAATTAGGACGGGGCCGCCGCGTTATCTCTTCTTCTCCGTGAGAGGGGGCCATGGCGGTTTTAGAGTGACGTCACAGTTTACGAGCCACGAGCTGCCGTCATTTCTATTCATTGCGAATGGGAGCCTTTAGTAGAGTTTGACCCATAAAAAAACATTCCATAATTTCAAATAGTCGACATTTTTGAGGAATTAACATCATGCGTCCTCGATGTCCGCGATGTCCTAGATATAGCAATATTCTCACAGCAAGAAATTTGTGTGATAATCAGCAAATTGTTTCCCTGACATTCTGTCTTTCAGTGATACTGGCATAAAGAGATTTATTTCTCAATTAACTTTAAAGTTAGTTTAACTAACTGACTTTTTCACTTTCATGAATATCTCTCAACTCCAAATGATGCCGTAAGAATTTTAGAATTGTTGTGTGAGTCCTTATCTGGATCTGGGAAAATAAGCGATGTATTTTCAGATTTCTGTATTTCTAATTATTTCTTATAATTCTAAGGATATGAACTGAAGCAAAAATTAAAAAGATTTTGAGTGCACTGTTTTTAGGTTTAGGTATTTCTCTTTCAGAATTCTACCACAAAGCTTGGCGAACATACTTTATATTGACAAAAGTCACCGGACACTCCTTCAAAAGCAAATGAACGGATCCGCTGAGTTGTTAAGATGCGCGGTACAGCTGCAAACGGTATAAAAACAAGCCTGCAGCTAATCGCGAGCATATCGCACTGTGAGGTTGAGTGAAAATGTTGCGGCGGGAGAGAACTGACTTTGAGAAAGGAAAGATTGTTGGGTGTTATATTAGTGGGTTCTCCATAAGAGAAACCGAAAGGCGCTTAAACATACCCTAGTCAACTGTTTTGGATGTACTGAATAAGTGGAAGACACAACGCATGCCTGAAGTAGCAAAACGTACCGGCAGACCCAAGAAAAACAGTGTTAAGGGACATCGAAGCCTCAGGAGAGCCGTTACAGCTAATCGACGGAGTACTGCCCAAAACCTCAGTGTACAGGTAAGTAAAAATGCTGGAACCTCGGTATGTACACGTACCATTCTCAGAGAACTTCATTCCATGGGTTACCGTGGTCGTGCGGCTTCTCATAAGCCTTTCATATCCACTCGGAATGCTACTCGTCGTTTAGCATGGTGTAAAGAGCATTTATCGTGGACCGCAGATCAATAGAAACGGGTCTTATGGTCTGATGAATCCAGTTACATGATCCATCGGTTTGATGGCCGTGTGTGTGTATGACGGCATACGGGGGAACGCTATTTACCACAGTGCACTGTTCCTACGGTCAAGTTTGGAGCTGGAAGTGTACTCGGTGGGCGTATTTTTCGTGGGATGGTTCCGTCCCATTGGTTATCGTGGATAAACCTGTTAACCAGAACGTCTACCTTGATATTCTGCACAATTCTGCCATACCAACTCTGTGGCAATACTATGAAACCGAGCCTTATTGGTACCAGCAGGATAATGCACCGAGCCATAAAGCAAGGACTGTTACAGCGTGGTTTGACGATAATGCCGTATCGTGTATGGACTGGCCAGCACAGAGCCCTGATCTTAATCCCATAGAGCACCTATGGGATGAATTAGAGCCCCGCATAAGAAGTTTGGAACCAAGGTCTACTACTGAGCAACAGTTAGCGGCAGCATTATGTACTGAATGGAAGCGCATACCTATTGCTGTGTTTCCAAAACCTTGTCGAAAGCATGTCTCGAAGCGTCAGTGCATGCCTTAAGTCCAAAGGTGAACCGACACCGTACTAATGTATGTCAATAAATACTATTTTGTGTTTCTCTTCTAGGTGTACGATGACTTTTTTCAATATAGTGTATTTTTGTTAATCAAATTATTATCGGCAATGATGCTCATTATTGTATATCGTGCGCTTGCACTACTTCAATTATTTTCTTCGTCATCAGAAACAGTCATCTGTAGTTAAGTTTTTAACATGCATAAGGACAGCAACATCTTTATTGTCATCTTATAGCATCTTTATTGACACAAATTTGAGCAAATCATGGAACACTATGTAACGTATACTCTATATTCACTTTCCTTTTGATTTTACTATCTCTGGTTATTTTATTTTACTATGTAAATTATCTTCCTACTGAACGAAATATTATTTCACCCGCTGAATGAGATCTGGCAATGAGTGTAAGTCATGACGTGGTGGTAGCTAGTATATAGGCGCGTTCATCGAGACTTGTGCGTAGCGTTGGTTGGTGTGTTGGCGTTGCGAGGTGTTGTTATGAGAGAGTGTGTACTATAAGAGGAAAGTTTATTCATTATTATGTACAAGATATATGAGTGCCTTAGTTGACCAAGAGTCTTGGAAATAAACAAGTTTTCAGTAAGTTCAGTCTTTCCTCAATTCATAGTTTTTGTCAGGCCTCTGTCTGGCTGTTAGGTTTATGACTTTTATTACGTAATATAAATAACCAGCGTTGAGACTTTGTTTAAGTTCGTAATTAACTAGTAACAACACCCTTTTGGGAATTCATTATTTTGAAGCTTAGTGCAAGTATATCATTAGCTAGCTGGTAAGAAGAGAATCATTCATAATAATTAGCTTAGCGGAAAGCAAATAAAGCTAATTCATTATAATTGGCGCCCGAACTTTTCTCGAACACGAGATCCTGACTATTTTTATCCATGTCTACCTTAAATGAGACAACTTAAAATTTCCACCTTCCGGCAAGTCTCGAGTCGAGGGTAATGGTGTTTGTTTGGACAATTTGTACGAAGCCTGTGGCTCTGACTTTGATATGAATGATCTACACATACCCAAGCATTCTTCATCATTTCGTAATGCACCAGCTTCTTATCACTCTGAGTCGCGGGTCGTACCTGAGGAGTTCAATCCTCTCAGCGAAGCAGAATGCTTGCCCATTTCGTGCCGCATGCAGGAACAATTTATTTCAATGGTTTGGAGGGGTCTTTAAAGTTCCTCGAAGATCTGGAAGATCATTTTGATCTCTATAATATTCCGGAAGACTGCAAGGTCCAAATTGCCGGGACTTGCTTGAGGGATACCGCCAAGACCTGGTATCGGCAGTGGCGAGGGTCGAACCCGGATTCTCATTATGAGAATTTCCGTGCAGAATTCTTGGAGGTCTTTCCTTTCGGCCTCAGTCGAGCTAGCCTTGCTCAACAGCTTTTTTCACGTCAACAAGGTCCCAATGATAGCCCTGTTGCATTTGCGTTGGAAACTACACGCCTATATAATCTATGGGATCCACATGCCAGTCATGTTGACATGTTGGATACCCTCGTACAGCAGCTCGACCCATTCTTACAAGATTTTCTTGAGGTTCGACACCCTACCACTATTCATGAATGCCTTCGCCTCATACGCACGTATGAAGAGCGACATGGCAAACATGCTTCAACTCACCATGCTCGGGCACCCCGCGAGGCTTATTCCGAAAACCCTCAGCGGCATAATAGACAAAACGTTCAGCGCGAGCATACACAAGTGCCCACCCAAGCTTCATACGTTCCACCACACAGAAGAGTGGCGAACCAACAGCGAGTTTCTGAACAAGCTTCGGGATATCGTCATAATGCACAGTATGCTCGACCCCGTTTCACTCAGCAGCATTCGGAACGTTCTCATGCCCAGGGCAATGATAATTTTTCTGCCCGCGCTGAGGGCAGACGTAACGAATATGAAAATGTCAACAGACACGCGGAGTTAACGACGCAGGGTTCACGCAGTTTTCCTTATCGTGAAAATTTTCCTGATACCCGGCAGGGTCGAGGTTTCCGACCACATGATAACACCACCAGAATTCCTTTAAACTTCCACAGGAAGTAGACGAAGGGTCGGTCCTGCTTCCTGATACCAAACATTCTGACCCTAAAACAGTATTAGTGACTGTTCAAACTCCTCAGTTGCCTGATGTATTCTTGACACTTGAAGACGTTATTGTCGAGACAAAGTTCGACACTGGGTCTGAGATATCAGCCCTAAATACAAAGTTTTGCAATGACGTTTTTTCTGCAATACACGTTCAGCCTGCAACGCAGTATTTGCGAGGTGCCAATAATGAAATCTTCAGTATCGCAGGAACTGTCACATTATCTTTAGGGCTGGGAAAAGCTCGTTTTACACATTCTTTCCTGCTTATAGACGAGCTACCCGTGAAATGTCTCATGGGTATGGACTTTATTAACAAGTTTCAAATAACTGTGAATTTTGTACAACATGTGATTTCTTTTCCGGAACCTGTCGAAATGATTCCGACGGTTCCTGTAGATATTACGAGTTTATTGTTGAGTGACCAATTGAATGAGGGCAACGAGACCAGCTTTCTCTCCTTTTACAGGAAAGCCCTGGTTTATTTTCGGATCAACCTGGTTTCACACAGGTGGTTTATCATGTTATTGACACTGATGGTTCGAAACCCATTGCGACTAAACCTTACCCTTGTGCTCCACATAAAAAACAGGAAATGCAACGTCAAATTGCGGAAATGATTAAGCAAGGCATAATCAGGAATCAACAAGCGCCTGGGCGGCCCCTGCCTTCTTGGTTCCAAAGAAACAACCAAATGAATTTCGTTTCGTGACAGATTTTCGCAAGCTCAACCAAGTCACAAAAACAATCAATTATCCCCTACCTGTCATGTCACATATTCTAAATGACTTGTCGTCAACCAAATATATGTCAACTTTGGATTTGGCGAGTGGATATTGGCAGGTGGCAGTACATCCGGACTCTGTCGATAAAACAGGCTTTGTGACTCCTTTTGGGGCCTATGAATATTTACGTATGCCTTTTGGTTTAGCTTCTGCACCTGCTACTTTCCAAAAGCTTATGGACACGGTTCTCAGACCTGTCCTGGGTCCCCATGTGCATGTCTATTTGGATGATATTATTATCACATCAGAGACTTTTGACGAGCACCTTTCTCTGCTCAAACAGGTGTTCCAACTTATATAAAATGCTGGCTTGACGTTAAAACCTAGTAAATGCCAGATAGCGAGGGACGAGATTGTATATCTGGGGTTGAAAATTACTCCCCACGGTTTATTTACTGATAATGAAAAAATTAGGCCTATTGTTGACTTTCCTCGGCCTAAAACAGCAAAAGAACTATCCCGCTTTCTGGGAATGACCGGTTTGTATCAGCAGTTCGTCCCCGCTTATGCTACAATATGTGAGCCGTTGTATGCTTTAAAGCGTAAATACAAGAAGTTTATTTGGACACCTGAGGCTAACGCTGCATTCGAAACACTGAAGTCTGCATTGACTCAGCCTCCGGTGTTGGCTTTCCCGGATCATTCTAAGGAATTTGATATTTATACTGATGCATCCGGAGTTGGTCTTGGTTGCGTTTTGTCACAAGCTGGGCATCCAATAGCTTTTGCGTCTCGTACTTTAGCTAAAGCTGAACGCAATTATTCAGCTACGGAACGTGAATGTCTTGCTGTTGTGTATGCACTGAATAAATTTCAATGTTATCTTAACGAATTGACAGTTAACATAATTACGGATCATTCTGCCCTTCAGTATTTGAATTCTGCTAAGCACCTATCTCAAAGACTTATGAAGTGGGCTCTGAAGTTACAAGAGAGCAATATCAAAATTTCGTATCAGCCAGGTAATAAGAATCAATTACCGGACGCATTATCTCGCGTTCCGATTAGTGGGGTCCCCACCGAAACTACTCCTGGATGTCAGCCTTTACTTCTGATAGCTGATATCACATCCAGAGAGCAGATAATGGCAGCATTAATAAATGATCCAGATTTTGGGGATATTTACAATTTTTTGCTTGCGGATTCGCCCCTACCAAGTGATCCTTCTTTGGCTGGAAGGTCACAACATTTTGAAGTAATAGAGGGTCTTCTTTATTATACAAAATCTCGGACCACTAAGGCAGAGTTTCGCCCATGTATTCCGCGAACCCTTAGAATGGCTCTTTTAAAATGAATTTCATGACAAACCTCTTGCAGGCCATTTAGGTATTCGCAAGACCCGTTGTAAATTGCGGGATGTTGCCTATTGGCCTGGCATGTACCAAAGTGTGCTCGCATACGTTCAATCATGTCACTTGTGTCAGATTAATAATTACCGTAATGTAAGACCGGCCGGTCACTTGAAATCTAGTTCAAGTTCTCATGTGTTTGATATTATTTCCATAGATTTATTGGGACCTTATCCATTATCTGTTAAAAATAAAGCTCGTTACGTTTTAGTACTAACTGATAATTTTTCTAAATGGGTTGAAGTTTTTCCCATTAAAGCCGCTACGGCTGAGGTTATTTGTAATGTCTTAGTTAATGAAGTATTTTCTAGATATGGTGCACCTAATAAAGTAGTTTCGGATAATGGTCCTCAATTTATTTCTGACATTTTTGAAAGAATGTGTGCGAGATTACACATTAAACATAAATTCATTTCCCCATATCATCCCCAGAGTAATCCGGCGGAACGTGTTAACCGAACGTTAGTGAAAATGATTGCGACTTTTGTAATGGATCACCATGAAAGATGGGATGACCATTTAGAACTTTTTGCGTTCGCCCTCCGCTCGTCTGTCCACGAGTCTACTAAAATTACTCCTGCAGAACTTTTTCTGGGTCGCAAAATTAAAACCCCTTTTGAAAATTTAACGGGGATTATCGACGAATTAAACCAGCGACCAACTCCGCAATCAGTACACATTATGGCAGAAAAAGCTCGTGTTGCAATGCTAGGAGCACAAGCGGCTCAAGCACGATATTATAATTCTAGGCGTAGGGAACCAGATCTTGTCGTTGGAGATCTCACTCTCGTGGAAACGCACTTCCAATCTTCTGTTTCGCATACTTTAGTGAAGAAATTTGCACCCAGCTACGAAGGTCCATATCGGGTGGCAAATGTCTTTGAAAATAATATTGTTCTGGAGAAACCGAACAACAATTTTCAATATGTACATGTTGATCAATGTCGCAAGTATCACGAACGGAATATCGATTTCATTATCAATCCTACTCAACCTTCTGTTCCACAGACTCAAGAATCTATATCTCATGTTCAACCGCCAGAAATTGTGGACGAACCACCGAACATTTTTGACGAATCACCAGTGATTTTTCCTTCACCCTCCCCCCCTCCAGCCGAGTTTCTACACACGCAACCTGATTCTCCCATGAGACCAAGGCTCGAATCGAGTTCGTCGAATACTAGTATCGTTCCTTTCCCTCCAACCATTGCCAAGACTATTGCTGCGCCGTTTCCGGCTAACTCTGCACCAACGCGGGATACTTCTTTTTGAATACCTCGTCGGAAAGTATTCCTATAGGCAAATCTAAACATCGCCCTGCACGACCGCTGAATTACAGCAGCGACTCAGAGGCGTCGGACATTTCTGACTTATCAGTTATGAATCCAACATTTCATATTCCACACCGTCCAGCACCACCAAAAGCTGGGCGCAAACGTGACTTGTCTCCCCAATCTGCTTCGCCGCAACAGCGACGAAGGCAGAAATCTTTGCATCCACCTGGGTTTCGCCCCTGGAACCTACGTTCAGGGCAAACAGGGCCGATGCCTGCTGCTACTATCATGCCCCGTGGACGTAAACGAAAGCAAGCGATGTGGCCGGAGACACGTCCGACCAAAAAGATACTGGAAGGACACAACGGGCCCCAGCACCAAGGGACTTCATATCCAAAGCCTGGGGGAGCCCGTTCCTATCAGCCGCAGCAGGGATTTCCGGACCGCCAGACTTCTGACGTTCCTGACCGTTCCTATCAGCCGCAAGGGATTCCGGACCGCCAGACTCCTGACCGTTCCTATCAGCCGCAAGGGATTCCGGACAGCCAGACTTCTGACCGTTCTTCTCAGCCGCAGGGATTTCCAGACCGCCAGACTCCTGACCGACAGCAGACCGATGTTCCAGTTCCATTACCGTCCCGGAAGAGATCCAAGCCACCTGATTTTACCAGTCCCATTAGGCCTGGAAAACGTTATCGCACTAGAATTTTTTATGCGTCCTCGAGATAAGTAAGTTCTCGTGGACAGGTTCTTTTCTCAGTTTGTTGTTTTTCCTGCACGACCAGTTGGCGTGTCAGAATTTCTTTTTTTCGTGTGGGCCTATGCATTATTTTTTTGTGTATATATGTGTGTTTTTTTTCTTATATTTCTTCTATGTCCATCTACTAATCCACTTTTTTTGTATATATCTATGTGCTTAGAGGTAAAATAATAAAATTGTTACTGTTAGGCAGCTTCAGGTAAATTTCGCTGCTGATACAGTTGTTATGTATTTCAACGAATGAGGCGAACGTAATTTGAAATGAAAATAATAAAATTGTTACTGTTAGGCAGCTTCAGGCACTCTTCGCTGCTGATACAGTTGGTATGTATTTCAACGACTAAGGCGAACGTAATTTGAAATGAAAATAATAAAATTGTTACTGTTAGGCAGCTTCAGGCAATCTTCGCTGCTGATACAGTTGTTATGTATTTCAACGAATGAGGCGCACGTCATTTGAAATTAAAAAAGTGATTCCTGCTAGGCAGAATAAAAGGAAAGTATGCCGATGCAGGTTTGGTTTGTTCTACACTACAAATTTCACAGTCGAATACAGATTCGTAAATTGTCATGCCAAGTTGATAATGTAAATACGGCTACCACCAAACAACAAATCAAAAAAGAGGTCGAGAAACGTCAATCAACGAAATGTAAGACTTACACTCCAAAATTGATAGGTTTTTCGGAAACAAAAAAAAAAAAAAAAATTAAGGGGGAGATGATGTAACGTATACTCTATATTCACTTTCCTTTTGATTTTACTATCTCTGGTTATTTTATTTTACTATGTAAATTATCTTCCTACTGAACGAAATATTATTTCACCCGCTGAATGAGATCTGGCAATGAGTGTAAGTCATGACGTGGTGGTAGCTAGTATATAGGCGCGTTCATCGAGACTTGTGCGTAGCGTTGGTTGGTGTGTTGGCGTTGCGAGGTGTTGTTATGAGAGAGTGTGTACTATAAGAGGAAAGTTTATTCATTATTATGTACAAGATATATGAGTGCCTTAGTTGACCAAGAGTCTTGGAAATAAACAAGTTTTCAGTAAGTTCAGTCTTTCTCAATTCATAGTTTTTGTCAGGCCTCTGTCTGGCTGTTAGGTTTATGACTTTTATTACGTAATATAAATAACCAGCGTTGAGACTTTGTTTAAGTTCGTAATTAACTAGTAACAACACCCTTTTGGGAATTCATTATTTTGAAGCTTAGTGCAAGTATATCATTAGCTAGCTGGTAAGAAGAGAATCATTCATAATAATTAGCTTAGCGGAAAGCAAATAAAGCTAATTCATTATAACTGTACAATATTTGCTCTATGTATATCATTTTTATTTAATTTGCCCCAAGAAAACGTATCAGTTGAAAAACTAATCTGCGTCTAAAAGCAAATTTACTTTTGCTCATGGTCTAATGTTTCACCTTCATTTTTAGATATGACATTTTTTTTATTTCTGAATAAACACTTATATTTGCAGAAAGTTTTAACAAATTTCTCTTATGAGGTAAACATAGTTCTGCTTCTGTATATCTCATCATATGCTGTGGGTGTTTTCATACGAACTGAATATATGCCCAAGAAAGTACATCTGAACTGTATCTACGGCCCTGTGGGCTTTTCATGAACAGGCATAATTGCTCATTAAAAAATCTAACTTTATTTAAAATTTCATTTTGCTCAAGTCCATCTAGCATTTTCAAGAAAACTTTCTATATCACCAAGAACACCATCAATTGTCATTTCCTTTTGTGTTTCACTAATATTAAGAAAAACAATTACGTTTTCCAACTGAGACCAACGACAATTATAGACTCTTCTGCTCCATTGATTTGGAATAACCAACTTAATTTATCATGCTTAACAACTTTTTGTCTTATGAAAACTTTGATACATAAATTTGATTCAATATGAGAACAGGAATATAATTCTACTGGGACGGTATTGGCACCAAGTTCATAAAAAATTACGCTTCTTTCATCTACTACAAACTACCATGAAATAGTTTCACAATTATTTTTTTAAGTCATCAAGTGAAAATTCATCGTGAGATTAGATCTATCAATTTTCTTACTTTCTCTGCAAAAATACTCATTATTACGCTGTGTTGGACTTGTTCGTCTTGTTTTATTATCTGTCAGATAAATAGGCAGAGCGGGAAAAATGCAAGTGATAGCGCTATAATTCGAGCAGGGTACTTTTGTTATTGTACCATCACTTTTAATGAAAACATCTTCTTTTATGACATGCTCATCTTTAAAAATGTTTTATACGTACAACGGTTCTTTTACTTACAACTGAATCTTTCCATGGAATTTTGTAACCCAATATTCTCTTCGTTCAAGATCAGCAGGAAATTGAAAAACTTTAATAGATTCACGTTCAGTTTTGAAATTTGATCTACAGCCGAGAGCACAACGGGATGGCATTTTCCAAACTAAAAAATATAGTAACGCTATTCTATATAGCTACATTCATTTTCTAGAGTTTATTTAAAGAAATATCCCCTACTTCTGTACGATGAAAGCTCATGTATTTTAAGCTTAGCACCAGTAGTTGCAAGTCACGTTACACTTGTGTAGAAGAAAACGCTGAACTACAGAAAGAGACACGAAAACTTGCTTACTTACTGCAAATAGTATAATATTTTCCAAAATATTATATAACCATGAGAAATCTAAATGTATGTAGATTGGTGAGATGTAAGATGCACCTCAACACTAAACTGGAACGTGGCAAGCTCATAAGACAAACAAAATGTATTGACATAACCAACCTCAAAAAACACCATAATACTTTCAAGTTGGAACTGAAGAACAGATTCTCTGCTTTAGAAGGCCTAACATCGGAAGAAGTGGATATTTCGGAAGTTAACAGAAAAGTAACCAAAGCTCTAATGGAAACAGCAACAAAATTAGCTGGATCTAAGAACAAGTTGCATGTGAACAAATTATCAGGAAAAACCAAAATGTTGATGCAAAAAAGAAGAGAGATGAGGACAACTAAAGAAGATGTGACTTCCAAAGTGGAATATATAGAGCTATGCAAGACAACACGAAAAAGTATCACTGAAGACATAAGGAAATTCAACTGTGAGCTAGTGAGGAAAGCAATTGAAAACAACCAAAGCCTTAAGATAGCAAAGGGACATCTCAGTAAGGGAAGAAAACAGATTATGGCTCTGAGAAAAGAAGATGGTTCTATAACAAGAAATAGAGGCGAAATTTTGACAAGAGTGAAAGATTTCTACTCCAAATTATATGAAGGGGATGATACATGTACTCCAGACATCATGAAAGGTACCAGAGTTCTTCCAGTCCTCCCAGAAGAAGTTGCTCATGCAATCAAGAACATGAAGCGGGGGAAAGCTCCAGGAGAAGATGGAATTACTATAGACATCATACAAGAAGCAAGTGGAGAAATTGAAACAGTACTCGCCCAAATTTTCACTCGATGCCTTAATGAAGGGAAGATTCCTGAGGATTGGAACAACGCTACAATGATCCTGCTACATAAAAAAGGTGACATTGAGGATCTCAGGAACTACAGACCTATCAGCCTCCTATCAGTGGTTTATAAAATCTTCACTAAAGTTCTTTCACACCGCTTGAAGGTAACACTGGACATGGCTCAACCGAGAGAACAAGCTGGATTCAGGAGTGGCTACAGCACAATAGATCATATCCACGTACTGAGAGAACTAATTGAAAGAGCGAGGGAATATGAACTTCCATTGTGCATGGCTTTTATCGATTATGAAAAAGCCTTTGATTCGGTGAAACCATCAGCAGTTACCACGGCTCTGAAATCCTGCGGTATTGAAGATGCATACATTAATACTATTAATAACATCTATGAAAATGCAAGTGCAAAGATTCGGCTGTTTGAAAATATAACACACATAAAAATTGGAAAGGGGAGTGAGACAAGGTGACACCATATCTCCGAAGCTCTTTAATGCCACATTGGAAAATGTCTTTCAATCACTGAACTGGGAAAACAAAGGGATAAAGATTAATGGAGATTATCTAACCCACCTTCGTTTTGCTGATGACGTAGTCATTTTTGCAACTACCCCATCAGAGCTGCAGAGTATGATCCAGGAACTTGCTGACAAGAGTAAAGAAGTGGGATTAAAAATGAACTTTCAGAAGACAAAAGTGATGTTCAATGCTTTTACAAGAAATGAAGATTTATCGATTGATGGGGAAAAGCTGGAGATAACAGATACATATGTTTATCTTGGACAGCAGATATCAAGTGAGGGGCACATTGATGAAGAAATTAATCGGCGTACAAAACTTGCCTGGAGAGCTTTTGGAAGAAACAGCATAATTTTCAAGAGCAATATGCCATTATGTCTTAAAAGAAAAGTGTTTGATCAATGCATCCTTCCAGTGCTTACGTATGGTGCAGAGACGTGGACCTTAACTAAAAGAGACATACAAAGGCTGCAGACAACTCAAATAAGCATGGAGAGGTGCATGCTTGGTATAACCAGGAGAGATAAGAAGAGGAACTCGTGGATCCGAAAAATGACGAGAGTGGAAGACATCATGATCAGAGTTAAATCCCTGAAATGGCAATGGGCTGGACATACTGCCAGAAGGACAGACCATAGATGGACAGCCGAAATTTTAGATTGGATTCCAAGGGACAGGAAAAGACCCAGAAAAAGACCACATGGGAGATGGGTGGATGAAATTCGTAAATATGCGGGAGTGACATGGAGGAGACTGGCACAAGACAGACCGTTGTGGAGGAAACTTGGGGAGACCTTCGTCCAGCAGTGGATTGATAATGGTTGACAATGATGATGATGATGATGATACCAGCCGAGGTGGAGAAGGGAAGATAACGCGGCGGCTCCGGTGGATTGCACTTCGTGACGTCACAAGCTGTAAAAAACAGAGCACCATGTCGACCTCTTGCTTGTGGCGGCTCCGGTCAGCGGTTGAATAGAAGTCCTAGAGAGAGAGAGAGAGAGAGAGAGAGATTAAACTGCTAGATTATATAGGAGAGAGACAATCGCAAACACACGGTATGGCGTTTGACAGCCATGGAATACCACGGCAAATAGCAGTTATCTTATATCAAAAAGTCACTGCCGTCTGAACACGATGTTATAGAGTAAAAAATTTAATCTAAAAACACCATAGTAAAATACACCATAGTTAAAAACAA
This sequence comes from Macrothele yani, assembly GCA_039090855.1. Classification (NCBI taxonomy): domain Eukaryota; kingdom Metazoa; phylum Arthropoda; class Arachnida; order Araneae; family Macrothelidae; genus Macrothele; species Macrothele yani. The sequence goes on along the minus strand of CM077011.1, from coordinate 72,529,652 downwards.
TTACATTTAAAATTACATTAGCACTTTCAAATCCGCATCAGATTCATCATCAGGTGTGAACCTGATTATGTGAACAGTGGGTTATATACATCGAGAAGAGGATGTGACGTGTGTTATGTCGAAGGGCATGCTCACAGATGACGAGTCAAGATCACAGTTCGTAAATAAGAATAGCAATGCGGTAATATAGAGTCACATTGGAATAAAAGTTTCCGGTGGGTTGGTACTACACGCGGAAAGTCGTCGTTACAACACTTCTGTTGGTTGGGCAAAAATATGTAGACTTTCAGTGAAGGCAGTTGAAACATTTCGTTGCGAAGTAGACGCGACATTGCTGTGTTAGAAGATCCGTTTCTTATATTGTATTTATGTTCCGTTATGCGGGTCTTCAGATTGCGGATTGTCGAGCTTATATACACCAGGTCTTGCTTCCTGGGTTCGATTGCTTTCAATGGGATTCTGTATACGCCATGTTTATCCATGCCCTGGATTTGGTCATTGTCCTTTTTGACCACAGACCAGATGTTGCGGCTCTTTACCCCAAAGTTCACGTCTTACGGTCTGCATATATTTTTCAACATATTGATAATTGGAGGGATGTAAGGCATAGACCCCACATAGCGTTTTGATGGTTCGTCGTTTCTGATTAAGTTACCCGACATACTGTCCTGGATTTTTCGGAGTGCCTCGTCTACAACGGAGTAGGGGTAGCCAAAGGCGACGGGCGAATTTTTTATGGTAGTAATTTCACTACAATATAAGTCAGGAGTTGAAGAATGTGATTTGGCCCGGTTTAACATAAAACGAATCGAGAATAGTTTTTGACTAGGAGGATGAGACGAGGTTGCCGGTATCATAGAAATAGAGGTAGAGGGCTTTCGGTAAACGGAGATAGTAACAGTGCGGTTGATGGAATCACGCCTTAGCAAAAGTCCAGAAAGCGGAGAGTCAGATCGGTCTCGAATTCAGTAATGAAGTTTATAGTGGGGTATCTCGAAGCCAAAGAATATGTGAAGGACTACAGATTCTCGATAGAGGAGGGCCAGAAAACCAAGATGCTGTCGACATAGAGCATATATAATAATGGCTTAATGTGAAATGTTGACAGAACTTCATTCTCAGGATGTTGCATTAATATTTCGGCCAGTAGAGGAGAGGAGAGGGAGCCCATGGGTGCTTCTCCAAGCTGACGGGAGATTGAGTCGTTGAAACGAAAGTACGATCTTGTGATGTGTCTGCCCCGCAGGACGCACACGACATAAAGACAGATAGCAGCGATAACGAACGTCCGCGTAGCTCAATTGGTAGATCGACTTATTCCGAAATGAGGGGACCCGGGTTCGAGCCCCGGCGTGGTCCATAATGACGGAGAAATCTACTTCGTTATAATGGCGCCCGAACTTCCCGGATGACCCGGCCGTTTAAGATCTTGGAATGGTGTGATGTTCTTTCTACACCACGAGATATGAAAAATAAGAGAATCCCTTCTCCAGCGCTTCGAAAAATTGATGTGCGTGACGTTGCATTCCACACACCAGATTGACTGGGAGTTATCAAGTGCACGTTCTTCAGTGGATGGCTGCCTGCAAGGATTCATGGTCACGGATGACCCGTGGGTCATGCCCCCGGCCCTCTTTCGGGAGGGGTGGGGGAGATGTGACGTGTCTGCCCCGCAGGACGCACACGATATAAAGGCAGATAGCAACGATTACGAACGTCCGCGTAGCTCAATTGGTAGAGCGACTTATTCCTGAATGAGGGAACCCGGGTTCGAGCCCCGGCGTGGACAAAAATGACGGAGAAATTTACTTCGTTATAATCTATTGTACACTAAGCAAAGTGCGCAGAGTATATCTTGTGTTTCAGAATCTGAATACCTTCCCTCATTTTGCAAATTTTTAACTATCAGATCATGAACCAGTGGGATGGAGATACTGGAATATAATGAAATAACGACGAGGGATAACATTATGAAAGGGGCGGAGACAGGATGAAGGGTTCGAATCCGTGACAAGGCCTATAGGGAAATGGAAACTGAGTAGTCAGAGGAGGAGGTGAGTTGGGAATGGAACGAAGCTAAAGCCCGTTCGAGGAGTCTGGTGGGAGAAGCGTAGGCAGAAACAAGGGGTCTCATGGAGTACCCTCTTTGTGCAATTTTATTTTTTCAAGGAGTTCTGGGACTCTTGGACTGGGCGGAGGGTGTAAACTATTAGAAAGGCAAGACGGAAGGGAATCAAGAGATTTTAGGTTCCTAAGGGCGGTTATGGTAGCCTGTGTCGGATCTCGAGTGCAAGAAGAATGAGAAATACACTGGATTGCCTGTTCCATCTTGGCATGGTAATCCGTTCTGTTCAATACAACAATCTGTGAACCTTTGTCTGCACTAATGATTGAAACATTAGAATTCTTACGGATAAACCGTAGCTGTTTCTGTTCTTCCAGCGTCTGTCGGGAAGCGCCATTACGTCCTTGATCAGAATCAAATGATTTGATGGCTTTTGCCACTTTGTAGCGTGTGAACTTCTTGAATGGAACTTGGAAGGGATTTCACAATTTTAATGGAACTAGGAAGAGAAATTGCTACCATAAAAAATTCGGCCGTCACCTTTGGCTATCCCTACTCCGTTGTAGACGAGGCACTCCAAAAAATCCAGGACAGTATGTCGTGTAATTTAAACAGAAACGACGAACCATCAAAACGCTCTGTGGGGTCTATGCTTCACATCCCTCCAATTATCAATATGTTGAAAAATATATGCAGACTGTACGACGTGAACTTTGGGGTAAAGAGCCGCAACATCGGGTCTATGGTCAAAAAGGACAAGGACCAAATCCAGGGCATGGATAAACATGGCGTATACAGAATCCCATTGAAAGCAATCGAACCCAGGAAGCAAGACCTGGTGTATATAGGCTCGACAACCCGCAATCTGAAGACCCGCATAACGGAACATAAATACAATATAAGAAACGGATCTTCTAACACAGCAATGTCGCGTCTACTTCGCAACGAAATGTCTCAACCCATATGGGACGAAACAAAAATACTTACTACCCCATCGTCAAAAAATCTAACTCTCTTCACTGAAAATCTACATATTTTTGCGCAACCAACAGAAGTGTTGTAACGACGACTTTCCGTGTGTAGTACCAACCCCTGGAAACTTTTATTCCAATGTGACTCTAAATTACGGCATTGCTATTCTTAGTTACGAACTGTGATCTTGACTCGTCATCTGTGCACATGCCCTTCCACATAACACACGTCACATCCTCTTCTCGATGTATATAACCAACCCACTGTGCACATAATCAGGTTCACACCTGATGATGAATCTGATGCGGATTTGAAAGTGCTAGTGTAATTTTAAATGTAATTGTTTTTAACTTTGGTGTATTTTACTATGGTGTTTTTAGATTAAAGTTTTAACTCTATAATATCGTGTTCAGACGGCAGTGACCTTTTGATATACAACGTCAACACGAAACTACTACGGAATTCAACAGTTCTCTGGTTTGTGGAGAAAAATACGATAATTCATTCTCACATTCAAAATGTCATGTATCCAGTGGTCATCTCTCCGCGAATGTGGATAATGCGATGTTCCAACATGTTCTTTCCTCCGTATTTCCATATTACAAAATTCATTGTCCCGGATATAATTTTCCGTCCATGGACTATGATATTGTCAGGTCTATCCCCAGTCCTCCTTGTCAAGGACTTGATTAGAAGTCTCCGGACTCCCAAATCTAACATCATATTTTCGATCCCACAAATGACAGTTCAAATGGAACATCACTCTACTGGGAAACCTCAAGATAACATCCGACACCTGTTCTACTACACACGTCACAGTCAACACTTGTATAGAAGCATGTTATCCCTTTAACCGGCTGGAACGAGTTAACTCGGAGTTAGCAAAATGGGCTGAAATCAGCACGAATAAATTTATTCGCTGTCTAATAAGTGGGTTGAACGCGGTTGGAAGTTGTGATCACGTGAGAAAAATTTGGAGATTTTAGGGTCGGAAAGGTGAAAAATAAATACAAGCTGGGAGATGGAACGCCATTTCTTGTCAGCGAGAGGGAGGATGGCGATGGGTCGGCCATGTTGTATGTTCCAGTGGAAGAAAAGAAAAAAACAACAAAATCTTTTCCTCAATGAATTCTGCGGGGAAGAGGGGCTCCACAAATGCACAGAAAGTTTTGCTGGGCGGGACATTGAGAGAAACCACATGGCCCAGCCGCTCAGCATTCTTGCACGCCATTGGACGAGCAGTCTCCAGGCACGAGAAAAGTTGGAATAGGCGCGAAAAGTTACAACGAACTTTTGCTCTCTTGGGTCTCTGAACGTGATCGAGTAAGACGGTTCTTTTTCTCCGTTATAGCGGCGTGGAATATGGAATCCAGCCGTTAATAACGCTGTTCCACCGAGGTGGAATAGCACTGTAGCAGAATCAACCTGAGGGTTTGGTTATGCGAATAATGTTCTAATACCTGCGGGTTATTTAGGGATATAAAATTCAGGCTGAGGTCTGAATGATCAAAGTTCACCCTCCATCTGTGTTTCCTAAATGTTGTGTGACTGTGTATCTCAACAGGAACTTTGACATTGTATCTCATCCAGAACTGTGTTGCTAATGAAATCAACTGGTGTTGCTGGACGTTGAATCTCACCCAGAACTGTGTGCTGAGTCCACTCAAAAGTATGGAGTCAACAACACGAAAGATGAACTAATATTTGAATATTCTCATGCAAGTCAGAGAATTTGTAAATACAAGTTAGTAAAATCATGCAATGCATTGATTATGATACGCTTTCCAACATACCAGAAATCATTACTCAATTTATGAGGATAATGGCTGTGGAATAAATCTCGCTCCTGTGCCCTGACCTTTGACCCCATTTCGATGATATTAAACAGAATTGGTTCAGTATACCCCCGGAACAACACGAAAACTTTTTGTCGTAATCGAAGCATCTTTACGTAAGTTATGACGCACAAGGGCAATGGAATGAATCCCGTTCCTATGTCCAGACCTTTGACCTCAGTTCACCCATTTTCAATGGGGCTCGTCCCCGGGAGGTCCCCTAGCACATACTAAAATTTCATCGAAATCGAACCCTTTTTTATTAAAGTTATTACGCATAAGGGCATTGGAATGGATCCAGCTCCGATGTCCTGACCTTTGACCCCATTTCACACATTTTCAATTGGGTTCGTCCCCAGTTAATCCCCTATTATATATTGAAATTTCATCGAAATCGAACCATTTTTACAAGTTATGGCGCATAAGGGCAACGGAATGGATCCCGCTCCGATGTCCTGACCTTTGACCCTATTTCACCCATTTTCAACAGGGTTCGTTCCCATGAGATCCCCTATCATACACTGAAATTTCATCGAAATCGAACCATATTTACGCAAGTTATGACGCATAAGGGCAATGGAATGGATCCCGCACCTATGTCGTTAGCTCTGACCCCAGTTCGCCCATTTTCAATAGGGTTCGTCCTTATGTGGTCCCTTACCACATACCAAAATTTCACTGAAATCGAACCATATCTACGCAAGTAATGACGCATAAAGGCAATGGAATGAATCCCATTCCTATGTCGTGACGTTTGACCCCATTAACCCCATTTTCAATAGGGTTCGTCCCCAGGTGTTTCCCTACCACATACTAAAATTTCATAGAAATCGAATGATTTTTACGCGAGTTATCGTGCGGACGGAGGGACGGACGGACAAAGCTGGAGCATATACGCTTCTTCGACCTACGGTTGGAAAGCGCAAAAAACCGTGTACAGATTGTAATTGTTTAGCAGCTCTGAATCATATCACTTACAGATCTTTCACCATGCCTCGGACGAGCGGCTAAGTAAGATACGGTGATCGGTTCATATAAGGTAAGGAATTGATCTGGTGGCAGCTACTAAGAAATGTGTCGTAGAAAAGAAAAGTCATCTCCTCACACACTATCCTCTTACGTATAAAATATATTACGTAACGTGCAATACTACCTTGCACTGCAAACGACGGACACCCGACGAACAAACAAACAAAAAACACCACAGAAGTTAACCTGCGCATCAGAAAGCGTTGCTTTTCCCTTTAGCTTTCTTATTCAAAGTGGTCATTTATTGGAATGATTGACACTTATCCTTTAGGAATGATTACCTGCTGAAAAGGCTGTAATAATGGCTACCATCCTAAGAAATGAGAGATATGCTTGAGTCACTTGTTTAGACTTATTGGCTTCATGCTGTTGTCCGAGATACTTGCCCTTTCCACCATGACTTGGGTAATGGAGCAGAGAACAAAAGACAAGAAGGGAGCTCGTAGCACCAGGGTTAAGGTAGGCACTGACGATGGTTGGTTTCAACAGGTTTATTGTTGGTATTGTTGAGATGAGAGAAGGAAAGGAATTGTTTTTTTTTTTTTTTTTTTTTTTGATTGGAATTTTAGCGACCACCGTGAGCAACTCAATGGGCTATAAGCAGTCTCCCGTCCCTAATTTAGGGCCACTGGTTCCAGGGAAGGGAGAGAACCAGTGCCGAAACACAAACACAACATCCATGCCTCACCGGGATTCGAACCCGGACCCCTTCGGACAAATGATCAGAGGCCAGCGCTTAGACCACTGCGCCACCGGGGCGGCCGGAATTGTTTTGCCGTAGCTTTTATAAAACCCGGTCGTTATATGAACATTTCTCTTTGGGGAGAGCAGAAATAGTGGGGCATCATTTGTTCCTGGTACATCTGCCGCTTAAAGGGTTAAAGCATAAAAGCCTAAATCTTCCGGCGATTGGATTCGAACCCACATCTCCTTTCTGCTGAGTTAGATATTCTACTGTTTGAACTGAACCAACTAAGTCTATCTCCGCGACTTACCGTTCTGACATGTGCGTCACATCTGAGGTAGGTACGTTAAATACATCTCTTCTTTAAAAAGGCGGGTGAAACGACTTATCGGACGCCCCGGTGGCGCAGTGGTCTAAGCGACGGCTTCTGATAATTCGTCCGAGGTGGGTCCGGGTTGGAATCCCGGTGAGGCATGGGTGTCGTGTTTGTCTTATGGCACTGGCTCGCTTCCCTGGAACCAGTGGCACTAAATTAATGACGGGCGACTGCTTAAAACCCACTGAATTGCTCACGGCGGTCGTTAAACCTCCAACGAAAAAGAAAAAATAACCGACTGATCCTGCTTGAAGGAACACTATGTTGAAGAAGGAATTCTCACTAAATCTAGACGACGTGTAGAAGAAGCACCACATTTTTTTAAGCGCAGAAAAAGTCATTCTCATTAATTCGAGACGATCTCTGGAAGATTCATCATACATTTTTCTCGAGCATCACGGACAGGAAATACATTTTACGTTCAGGAGGCAATACAGAATAAATGCCCGAATTTTCCGGTGCTGGGATTCTAACTCACATCTTCTTTCTTCGGAGTAGGATATTCTACCGCTTGAATTACACCGACTAAGGCTTCTCGCTCTAACTTACCGTTTTGACATTTGCGTTGCCTTTGAGATATGTACGTCGCAATGTATGTGTGTTTTAGAATCGGTTACATCTAATTTTAATTTCAAAAATGTTTTTTTTTTAATCAGAAATTGTTATTCATTTATTCTTATGATATTGTAACTTGTTAATTTACAGTATCATCGATTTTGGTCTCTCTCGCTTTCAAAATGTGATTGCTCTTTTAGGCTATTTCAATTTCGGTTTCCGTTGGTACATAAGGTTTCCCTTGATGAAATAGTGTTTCCAAGCTGTGAGTTTGATATTATCGCTTCGCAGACATCGGTTTTCGTAAGTACACCTACCCTCACAGTGATTGTGGCATGTCACGAAAATATCCTTATTTCCTGCTATCCTTAAATTCACCAAGTCGTTAATGCGAAACCGGAAAGTAATTGTAATAGATGGTAAAGTATCGCAAAGGTTTCATTGCAGATCTATGTCTTCCTTAAGCAATCACACAAATTGCCTCTCAACACAAATTAGTTGCAGCAAGTTCACTGTCAACAACAGAGCATTACTAATTTATTACAGCCCTTCAAAGGAATGATATATATTGCGTTTGAAGTCCGTCATTGCTTAATGTCGAAAGTACAACATGACTACAATAATAATAATTTAGCATAATGTGTTTACTTTGCCGATCAGGTTTTAAGTTGTGTCATTTCTTTTCCAGGCGAATTAGATGATAAAATTTTAAATACTGGCCATTCTACTGGTAGTACTGTGAAAAACGTTTAACATTGTTCAAAATGAATTCAGAAATTTCTCAATACTTTGGCTTCTATGAAATGTCTGCAAACCAATTCGTGTAAGAAATGCAAAATACACTGACGGAAAAAAATCGTAACACCAAGAAGGGGTTGTGTTAGATAAACGACAGTTGGTAGGCGGTGAGAGTACATCTGTAAGATGACGTCTATGCAAATTTCGCGCTCGGCGCATACGTGTGGCGCTGGTAGTGCCCCTCGGAACATGCAAAGCAGGTTTGCTGTAAATACGCGCTGTAACGTTCGTGAGCGTTAGTTATCGTTGAGATTCGACGTAGGGTGTTGATGTTAGTCAAGAATGCCTTTAAGAAGACGAAGAAGCCATTATCAACAGCTCACGGAGTTTGAACGAGGTCGTGTAATAGAGCTACAAGAAGGTGGATTTTCTTTCCGCAATATTGCAGAACGACTTGGCAGGAATGTAGCCACTGTGCATGATTGTTGGCAGCGGTGATCAGGGAAGGTACTGCCTCAAGAAGACCGAGTTCCGGCCGGCCACGTGGCACTACTGAGAGGGAAGACCGCTGTGTACGGCGTATGGCCGTAGCGCATCGTACCGCGTCTGCGGCAGCAATTCGAGCTGCAGTTGCCACCACATTAACACAACGAACTGTTACAAATTGGTTAATCGAAGGACAGCTCCGAAGTAGACGCCCTGTAGCGTGCATTCCACTTACTCCAAACCACTGCCATTTGCGACGTCAGTGGTGTCAAGCTAGAGCTCATTGGAGGACGGAGTGGAGATCTGTTGTGTTTTCGGATGAAAGCCGGTTCTGCCTGAGTGCCAGTGATGGCCGTGTGTTGGTTAGAAGGAGGCCAGGTGAGCGCCTGCAACCAACCTGTCTGCGGCCGAGACACACTGGACCTACACCTGGATTTATGGTCTGGGGAGCAACTTCCTATGACAGCAGGAGCACTCTCGTGGTTATCCCACGCACCCTGACGGCACAGTTGTACGTCGGTCTGGTGATTCAACCTGTTGTGCTGCCATTCATGAACAGCATTCCAAGGGGGTGTTTTCCAACAAGATAACGCACGCCCGCATACCGCTGTTGTAACCCAACATGCTCTACAGAGTGTCGACATGTTGCCGTGGCCTGCTAGATCACCAGATCTTTCTCCAGTCGAGCACGTATGGGACATCATTGGACGACAACTCTAGCGTCACCCCCAACCAGCATTAACCGTCCCTGTATTGACCAACCAAGTGCGACAGGTATGGAACTCCATCCCACAAACTGACATCCAGCACCTGTACGACACAATGCATGAACGTTTGCGTGCTTGCATTCAACATTCTGGCAGTTACACTGGTTATTAATGTACCAGCATTTCACATTTAAAATGGCTCTTCTCGCGCTTACATTAAGCTGTGATCTTGAAACCTTAATCGATTAAATATGTTACATATACAAATGTTATGCCGCCATTTCATTCCTCTACAACTGTTTTTTCGTGGTGTTGGGATTTTTTTTTTCCGTCAGTGTATTTCTTAGTATGTTGATGTTTTAAATTAAAGTAGTAGCACGAAAAGACTTTTACGTCATAAATATTAAAGCTGTGAATCTTTCATTTCATTCTCGCTTTCTTTTGTTTCTAGCAAGCACATTGTAGCAAAAAACAGAAACGAAAGAAATATTATAATGGGGCCATTTTCCGATTGTGGCATTATTTTTGTGAATTTTTACCTTAAGAGTGTAAAAGTATAATGAATAGATATCTTCCTAACCGCAAAATTTTAATATTTTACTTAACAGCTATAACGTAACCCTTTTTCGTGTGCAAGATTGGTGTTACACTATGTCTAAAACCATGACTAAGGAAATGTTGAACTAAATGAGAATACGATGCAATAGTTGCACGGGATAGCTGAAATTAAGGTTTTACGGCCAGATGAAACATATACAAAAGTCAAACTTACGATAACCTTTTATTGGTCCCGCAATATTTGATAAAATCCAAAATATAGCACTGCGAGTTTTACACTTCACATTAGAGGTCTGCACAGGCCTTAATTTGGAAAGCCCGGCCCGGCCCATCCCATGTATTTCTTCTGTTTTCAACAATTACCAAAACACGAATTTGACACCTGGTGCACTCGCTCATTCGACTCCTAAGGAGTTTTCGTTTTCTTAATTTCTACACGTATTCTATTACAATAAACGTTAATTCAGAATATTTCTGAGACTCTGTATAAGTCACGTGACGTCCGTGGTGGTGGTGGGGGGGGGGGGGGGCTTGTATACTAAAAAATATTGCATGAAAAGGTCAATTTACATGCCTTTTAAATTTTCTGCCTTTTTAAATTATCATTTCCTACCGCCGGACCCAGAAATATCCTTGGGGATAAGGAAGGGTGGGGGGTTAATTCGAAAAGTACGAAATATCCAGAATTATGAGTCCGATCGTTTCACTGGGAGATGATTTTATGGCTTTATAAACTGCACCTATCTCTACTGGCATATCGTATCGCTGGAACCCAATATGTCTCTCGTGTGTGTGTGGCGAGCACATTTGTTCTGCTTAAAATGCGATGTTCCAGACTTTGTGCTATCGTAACTCAAAAAGTGTTTGCATTTAGTTCACTGCACAAAGTTTACCGGCCGACTAGTTTCAAAACGGGACAGTAATTCAAAATATTTCCAAATTTCGCTTTTCCCCTTTACATTTTTTACAAGCACATATTCTCCGGGAGCGATTTTTTCGCGAAAATCTTTCACTTTCTTAAACTCCATAATAAGTATGGAAGAGTATTTATCTGCAACACTCAACTGAGCATATGCTAAGGGAAAACAACGACAGACTGACCAGCTAATCAGTATCACAGAAGTTTCGAAAACGGCTTCCTGAGAGTACAAATGGGGAAAATACGGAACAGATTTATACACAGAAGTAAGTTTCTCCCAGCCCATTTCTCCCGTGCCATTTAAGACAACTTAAAAGCTTTTCACACATCTAGAGAACAAAGTGTTGCCGACCTCAACAATAAAAAAGATCGTCTGCGACAGCCCTGGTCTGTGAGCGGGTGCTGCAGTTAATAGCATGCCCTGAAGCATGAGAGGAATGTAGAAGATGGGAGAGAGAGAGAGAGAGAGAAGGGGCCACAATCACATTGAAAAACTAAAGAAGTTGACCCACTCCAATTGTTTTGTAAGAGGGGAGGATGTCGTAAAACTTCTATTTTTTCCATCAGCGGCAATTATTCAGTCTTATCCTGCTGCTGTATGTTGTGAGATTTCCAAACCAGAAAGACATCGTACAGCGATTGTTTTGCTCAAAAAAAAAAAAAAAAAAAAAAAAAAAATCCTGCCCGGCCCGTGTCTGTTTTAAATTAAATATTGAAGGCCTGGCACGGCCCGTTTTCCAAACTTAGAAATGAGCAAGGGCCCGTGCAGACCTCTACTTCACATATAAAGCGTTAATTATCTGTCGTACAATCTATCTTAACAACGATCGAACATCTCCACACCCTCACAAACACACCAAGCAACTGCTGTATCGTCTTTCTTACGCTTTCCAACCGTAGGTTGAAGAAGCGTATATGATCCAGCTTTTTCAGTCCGTCTGTCGGCACGATAACTCACGTAAAAATGGATCGATTTCGATAAAATTTTAGTATGGGGTAGGGAATCACCTGGGGACGAATCCTATTGAAAATGGGACAAATGGGGTTTAAGGTCACGACATAGGAGCGGGATCCATTCCATTGCTCTTATGCCTCATAACTTGCGGAAATATGGTTCGATTTCTACGAAAGTTTAGTATGTGGTAGGGGACCGCCTGGGGACGAACTCTGTTGAAAATGGGTGAAGTGTGGTCAAAGGTCAGGAAATAGGGGCGGGATGCATTCCATTGCCCTTATGCATCAAAACGTGCGTAAAAATGGTTCGATTTCGATGACATTTTAGTATGTGGTAGGGGACCACCTGGAGAGGAACCCTGTTGAAAATGGGACAAATGGGGTCAAAGGTCAGGACATAGGATCGGGATCCATTCCATCGCCCTTATCCCATACTATTAAGGTAAACGTCAAGTAATTTTGCTTCCTATATTTTCAATGGAAAAACTTTTGTACACATTTCCTTCACAATTAGTGAGTTCCCAAGGATGGAAATTTGAACATCGATTAAAATAACTTCATATTATAATTTGGAATACTTAATATTTTCTAAAACATAACCATAATTATATTAGAAAACAATAACGTTTCCTTTGGTAGTGTTGAAACCAGAAAAAGGATGGCGCGACCTGTACTTTGATGACGTCAGTAGACAAATAAATGTTGGATTGCATAATTATGGTTATGTTTTAGAAAATATTAAGTATTCGAGGTTATAAAATGAAGCAATTTTAATAGATGTTCAAATTTTCATCCTTGGGAACGCATTAATTCTGAAGAAAATGTGTACAGAAGTTTTTCCTTTGGAAGTATAGGAAGCAAAATTACTTGACGTCCACCTTAAAGGAGCAATTCTTGTATTTATGAAAACTTTATTTTGGAAACGGCTCTAAGGCTTTTGATGAAAGTCGTTAACCTACCGTTTTCTGGTACTAGAAATCGATTTAGCTTGATCTCGACTTTAGGAAAATTCGTTTAGTGGGTTAAATAACCACCCCGAATTACCACGTTTTAAGTGTCATGGTGTCGTTCCATTAATGTTGCCCATGCTTAGAAATCTTATGACGTCACAAGCTTGCAATTGAGATCATGACGCGCGGTCACGCCATCTGTCTCATTACATCACGCGTTGTGTGTGGATCATATTAAAGTTTTATGACGTCACACTCTTTCGATCAGAAGGTCGCGATTCTCATCTGCCTCATTACGTCACGCGTTGTGTGCATATGTTCGTCCGCACGATAACTCGTGTAAAAATGGTTCGATTTCGATGAAATTTTAGTATGTGGTAGGGGACCACCTATGGATAAACCTTATTGAAAATGGGCGAAATGGCGTCAAAGGTCAGGACATATGAGCGGAATCACTTCCATCGCCATTATGCGTCATAACGTACGTAAAAATGCTTAGATTTGGATAAAATGTTAGTATGTTTTAGAGGCCTTCCTGGGAACGAATCCTATTGAAAAAGGGCGAAATGGGGTCAAAGGTTAGGACACATGAGCGGGATCTATTCCATAGCTTTTATGCATCATACCTTACGTAAAAATGCTTCTATTGCGACACAACTTTATCATGTTATTTTGGAGGTGTACTGAACAGGTTTTGTTGAATATCATCGAAATGGGATCAAAGGTCAGCGCACAGAAGCGAGATTTATTCCACAGCCATTATCCTCATAACTTGAGTAATAACTTGAGTAATGATTTCTGGTATGTTGGAAAGCGTATTATAATCAATGTATTGCATGATTTTACTAACTTGTTTATCTAACGTTCTTATCACATTCATACGTCACTCTCTCTGACCTCAAAAGTGTTGCGAACCTCATTCATGTGAGAGAGAAGATATCACGTTAAGTTTGGAAAGTGCAAAAGGGAACAAACTCTAATTTACATAAGAAACGGAACTAAAAATGAAAGTTAAATTAGAATATACGTCACATAGCACAAAATAACAGCCAACACTTTTAGGCTCAATAAATTTAAAACCCAAAAAGGCTTATATTCTAATTTTCAAATTTATCTCAAGATATTTTGTACAGATGAAACACCACATGCACACACAAATCCATTGTTTTTACGATGCTCCCTTTCAGTGAATATTGTAAGACTTCAAAAGTGTTTTCCAAAATTCCATGTACTACAGCTTACAGGTAAAGACAACTTTTGTTCGGGGATTAACGACTAAGATGAGCATCTTTAAGGGCTATACGTAGTCATCCGTCCTAAATTTAGTGTCATTGGTTTCAGGTAAGGGAGAGAGCGAATGTCGTAAGAAGAGTCGTAGCTAGTGATGAATTCGAGGCGAAGCTACTCGAAGAACCAAAACATTATGTCCATCTGCGTAATATGATGTTGGTACTCCACGTGCGTCCTAAACAGCGCTTCCCCAGAAAGACATGGACGCTGCCATATTTCTAAACATATCTTGTGGTATCTGATACGAACATGTTTTAAACAGATTCTTTAACTCTTGCATGTTACGTGGTTCGGCAGTCTCATATCGGATTTTTTTGTTCCAGCGTAAACCACAAATGTTCGATTGGATAGATATCTGGGAAATTTGGAGCCAGAGAAATACCCGGGTGTCTTCCTCATGTTCCGCAAACCATTCTCAAACAATCTGGGCAGTGTGGCATGACGCATTATTCCGTTGAAAGAAGGTAGTACTTGAGAGGAATATCATTGCCATGAAAAGATATACCAGGTCTGCAATGATGTTTAGCTTGGTTTGATTGATTGATTGGTTGGAAGTTTAACGACCACCGTGAGCAACTCAGCGGGCTATAAAGCAGTCGCTCGTCCCTAATTTACGGCCACTGGTTCCAGTGAAGAGAGAGAGAGAGAGCCAGCACCTTAAGACAGACACAACATCCATGCCTCACTGGGATTCGAACCCGGACACATCTCAGACGAATGATCAGAAACCATTGCTTAGATCACTGAGCCACCGTGGCGGTGATGTTTTGGTTGGTGGTAGACGTCATAGTTTCCTGCACTTGAATGACCACAGTGCATTCCGGTGGAAACACTTCCCCAGGTAAACAACGCATTCGTACCCGGCCGTCCACATGGTTCAACAGGAAGGGAGATTCATTGTCAGATCAAAGTTGAATTTTGATGCTCGCGTGTCTATTGTAGGTGCTTCTGCCCGTTAAACGAAGTTAGCATGGGCACTTGGAGAATCTGCGGCTACGCAGCCCCATTTTGAGCATGGTTCGATATACTGTGTGTTTTGGCACATTACTCCCGTCACCAGCATTCAAATTACCGTCTAGTTGCGCCATAGTATCCCGCTGTTGACTCCTACCATACGGGATATATTTCGCTCACCTCCATCATCGAGGATCCTTGGTCGGCCCACAACTTCCCGGCGGTTCGTGATTGCCCTCATCGGACCACTTTTTGAAGGTATTAACCACGGCTAACCATAAGCACCCCCACACGTCCTGCCGTCTCGAAAATGGTCTGACCGAGTCGTCTGGAAATTTACATTTGGCTTTGTCAAACGATTTGCACCCAAATGATCTCTTTCTACTCAGGAACGAATCACCCATTAGATATGATACAGAATTATGTTCCATCCGTCCGCCGTCTGTCCGTCCGTCCAGAAGAATAAAAAAAAATTCACCCGATAAACAACCGATTTGCACGGAAATTATTCCTTTCTACTCAGGGACGCCTCGCACCTATCAGATACGATAGAAAATTACATTCCATTCGTCCGAAGTCTGTCCGTCCGCACGGAAGTATAAAATCACTTAACTCCGCTGGAAAACAACTGATTTGCACGGAAATGATTTCTTTCTACTAGGGTACTCCTCACACTTATCAGATGTGATAGAAAATTGCGTTCCATCCGTCCGCTGTCTGTCTGTCCGTCCGTCCCAAAGAATAAAAGCCTCAACCCTAACGAGAAACAACCGATTTGCACGGAAATAAATTGATTCTAGTAAGGGAGGCCTCACACCTATCAGATATGATAGAAAATTAGGTTCCATCCGCCCGCCGTCTTTCCGTCCGTTCCAAAGCAGAAAAGCACATCTTTCATCCTCAATTTTTTAATGTAATTCAAGATAAAGATTTAAATTAGCGGTCGCCACTTGCCACGTGGCAACTACATAAAATAAAGTGTCCAGTATAAAAAATTACTTTAGTCGCCACGCTCGAAAATTTTTCTTTTTTCATTGCTAAAGAATTTATTTTCATTTTTTAAACTCCCCTGTTATAGGAAATGCATTTTCAAATCATCCAACTCACGCGCTGTGAAAATCAGCTTTTTCTCCGCAACTGAGTGGGTACGATCTGTTTACAGATTCCCTCTTCAAGAACGCGGCGGCTGTTTGTTTTTCCACTTGAGTTGGGGCATAAAGTAACCATATCTGGAATGGACACCTGTGGCTTTAGATGGAACTGTGGCTTCACAACCCGTAGTCAGCAGCTCGTTTTTTAAAGTTTGGTTTCTCTGAAAATGCACGATTTTTCATTGCTTAGGCACTTCTTGCTTATCATCAAACAAAATGGGCAATCATTTTCCCTTTTGTTTATAAAAAGAAATCAAAGGTAGAAAATCGGGACTTCACTTTCTACCGCCGCGCCGTCTTTCATTCCACGCATAGTTGCGTTTCCTTCGTACGTGTGAAGTTCGCTTTAAACAAAATAAAAAAAAAAACACTTGCTGTTCCCCTCAATACAGTAAAATGTTACTAAGGAATGGGTAAACACGTTTTTCAGCAGCGAAATTAAGTATCAGGAATCAGTACTGTATTGTTCACTCTGCCGTGATAGTAGCCATTTTACGGGTCACGGAAAAAGCCGGGCGGAATAAGTACCGATTTTGAAAATTAATTTAGCTTTACAAAAGCAGAAAAGAAAAAATACTTTCCGTATTGATTGGTTTTGAAGAACAGGCTGTTAGAAATAACAAAAACTGCGCTCACTAGAAAAAACTTAAATACGAAGTTGTTTATTTTCACTATTACTGAAGATATTAAAAACGAGAATCATAATCAGAAAAAAATATAACAAATAAGAATATAACCAGAAAGTGGAAAAAAACGTATCTTGGGGTAAGAAAAATACGAAATTTAAAAAACTACGGAACATTTTCATCCGTTCTGAAACAATCATTTTCAGGCGACGAACGGCATGAAGAGGCCCAAATTACATCGAACAAATGTCGCAACATTAAAAACATCTATTAAACAGTCCCAAAAATGTTTGATGAATGCTAGAATTTTGAAAACATGAAAATAAACATTGAACAGATGTTGAATAACATTATTTTTTAGAGATTTTTTATTTTCGTAGTATGTTTGATGTTTCCCGTATTCCGTAGCGATCGACGATTTCCGTAGTGACTATGGAGAATTCGTAGCATTTGGAAGATCTGAGGTGGGCAAACAGGAAGAAATGACAAATCATTAAAATTCTACCAAAACAACGTTTTCTGAAGAACCCCCCCCCCCCCCCCGACAACCAGATTTTCTTCCCCCGTAGTATATTCGATGCTTCTCGTACTCTGCAGCGATCGACGATTTCCTTAGTGACTATGGAGAATTCGTAGCATTTGGAAGATCTGAGGTGGGCAAACAGGAAAAAATGACAAATCATTAAAATTCTACCAAAACAACTTTTTCTGAAGAAAAAAAACCCCCGACAACCAGATTTTTTTCCCCGTAGTATATTCGATGTTTCCCGTACTTTGCAGCGATCGACGATTTCCGTAGTGACTATGGAGAATTCGTAGCATTTGGAAGGTCTAAAATGGGCAAACAGGAAAAAACGACAAATCTTTAAAATTCTACCAAAACAACGTTTTCCGAAAGACAAAAAAAACCTCGACAACCAGATTTTTTTATTTCCGTAGTATATTCGATGTTTCCTGTAATTCGCAGCGATCGACAATTTTCGTAATGACTATGGAGAATTCGTAGTATTTGGAAGGTCTGTGGTAGGCAACAGAAAAAATGACAAATCATAAAAATTCTACCAAAACCAAACATTTTCTGAAAAAAAAGAAGCGAAAAAAAAAAAGCAAACCTGACATTGGGATCAAATACCGGACAGAATCCGATGGAATTAGGATACTCTGCAAGTGTTCTTATTTTCGTCATGACTATTTTTTCAACACCTGTGAAGGTTTATCAATGTTTTTAATGTAATATTTATTAGAACAACCAAGGAAATTGATAAAAATTTTCTGTTAGTGGTCAGGAATCATTGCGACTCTAAAATAAATTGACCATGTTGGTACCACAAAATGATTCTGCTATAAGAAATGAAATTCATTTTTTAAAGCTATACAGCCAGAATGCAAGTACTGTGGGCAATGTTCTTGATGACAAGACAATGCTCGTGCAAAGAATGACTTCAGAAAAAACAGCAAATTAAATAAAGTAAGCCAAAGTAAGTACTGGTTTAAAATTTTGACTTATCCACTGCTATCAATTTATGGTGGAGAGACTGAGAGATTTTATTTGTGAACATAGCGAGAGACCAAAAAAAAAAAAAAAAAAAAAGACTGAATTATCTTTCCAATAAAAACTGTCTAGAAAATTTGGTTTATGTGGTTGAAGAAAAATATAACTTTTAAGATTATATTTATTCTTGTCATTGCACTGGACAATAAGCAGCGGGCCCTTGTATACAGTATACAATGCAGTGATAAAATTTGTATACAACACGAAATAGACGTAAGGAAAGTGGCCACTGGATTTTGTCCACCCACTGGCCAATGGCCACTTGAAAAAATCACCAATTTTAATCTTTAATTTAAGATCTATGACACAGAATCACAATAAATTCAATAGTTTGGCTATTTGAAAAGGAAATAGACTGATTACATTTCCAGTGAAAGTGCAGAACCGTAATAGGACGTTCGTCTTATAATTTTTATTGATTAATTTGTTCTTTCCTTTTTTTTTTTTCTGTGCAGTGGTACAACCGTATTACGTACAATGACTTGAAACAACGACATAACAGTGAAACTGTTAAAACTGAAACTTATAGCCATAAAATGCACTTCCTGATACTAGAATTCGTAATAGGTTTTTAGCTGTTTACGCGTGAGAAAGTCTCCCGATAGCCGAGTCGCTCGAAGCGCAGTCTGGCTACTCATTCGAGCCGCGTTTGGCTCCTAGTCCCGGGTGAGACATGGGTGGTGCAATTGCCCTACGGCACAGGTTCTCAGACTTCCCTGGAGCCAGGGGCCGAAATTTTGGGAAGGGGCGACTGCTTGCAATCCCAAGATCAGTGCAATATGAAGAGGATGACCAGTAGTGGCAACAACAGATTTTTCGACTTTCTGCTATATAAAGAATTGAGAATAAATTATTGCATGCAGCATTTTATCAGCTGCAAACACAATACTTATTACGTTAATCGGTAAAGTCACCCCCCCCCTTTTTTTTCAGTCACGGACCGTGCATAAATTGCATTTTATGCAAAATATCGAATGTGTGGGAGATTCCCGTGGTCACCATTTTCATGCTGTTTAAATCAAGATGCAGTCGTACAATGAGCACAAATATGTAGGGGAAATTTCCTTGGGAGGGCATTTCCTTTTTATTAATGCAACCGACAGATGTTTCCCACTTTTACCGTAGTTCGTACACGGTCGTGTCACATTATTGTGACCACCAGCTAATATCAAGAGTAACCGCCGTGTGCAGGACGGACAGTAGTTAGACGGGCTGGGAGTGACTCAGTGAGGTACTGGAAGATGTTCACGGGTATGTGGAGCCAAGATGACTGCAGTGCATCTGACAGCTGCTGGAAGGTGCTTAGTGGAGGATCCGTAGAACGAAAAACACGATCGAGGTGTTCCCACAAATGCTCAATTGGGTTTCAGTCTGTGGAATTAGGGGGCCAGGGAAGTACTTTGAAGTCTTCGTCGTGCTCTTCCAACCACTCACTGAAATTTCTAGCTGTGTGACACGTCACATTGTCGTTCTGAAAGAATCCATCCGCCCCAGGAAAGACAATCAGCATGTATGTGTGTACGTGGTCTGCAAGGATGGATTCATAATGAATTCTGTACATAGTACCTTCCACAAGTATGAGTGGACACAGGAATGCCACGAAAACATTCCCCAGACCATAAAGCTGCCCCTACCAGCTTGTGTTCTTCCAGCAATGGTTGAAGTGTGTTTGTTCTCCGAATTTTCTCGCCTTATACGCCAACGTCCATCCGTTCCATGAAGCACAAAACGTGACTCATCGGAGTAGGCAATCCTTTGCCAATCAGTGGAGGTCCAATTCCGATACTGCCGTGCAAATGTAAGCCTCTTCTGCCGATGAACCTTCGTTAGCATAGTGACCATCGGTCTGCATCAGAGCCCCATACGCAGCAGGGTTCGTTGAACTGTCGTTTTAGACACGGTTCCGGTAGCCCCTTAGTTCATTCGGCCAGTGAGTTGCTCCACTGTAGCGTGTCGAGGGACCTCACGCCCCTTCGAAGCCGCCGTTCACCTCTCACATCAATGCCAAGTGGTGCTCCGCAGTTTCCACGTCGCTTATTCGCAATGATGCCATTTCTCCAATCACGATATCCTTTAACCACAGCAGCACACGAACAGTTCACAAACTGCGCTGTTTCAGAAATACTGCCACCGTTGGCCCGAAAGCCAGTAATCACCCTTTTTTGCAAATCTGATAAATTGCTCCTTTTATCCATGATAGCAGCGAGTGAAATGTTTTCAGAATGCCTGCAGTACACCTTATGATAACAATGTCAAGTTGTGCTGTGGCTACTTGTAAGACACCATTACAAAAAAACAAAGGTCAGTGTCTTGTGTACCACGCATTTCCTTTGAAAAATACAGATTTGGTGATGAAATTGCTGAACAAGTGCTATAGGTCAGTCTCTGGAAGTTGTGAATGCTAGAGTTTGCAGCGAACATTTCCATTCTTCTGATTACGAAGATGATTTAAAAAATCACATACTTGGACTGCCGGAGAAAAAAATACTAAAACAAAACGCGATGCCTGTCCTGAATCTGCCGAACTGTCAGAAAAACGGACACTGTGCCACTCCACGAAATAACAGAAAGCACGAATGAGATATTAAAAAGTGCTTTCGATCGAATTAGTATTTTAAGCCTGAAAAAGGTTTGTGTGCAAGAAACGCAGGATGGCTGTTATGAAGTTGATGACACATCAGGGAATATCAGTTGTTCTTCCTGTATCAAAATAACGGAGGAAATTAGATTGCTACTTGAAAATGTTGCATCCCTTAAAAAAGAAATTGAAATTTTAAAATTGGAGAGAATCAAGAAGTTAAAAATGCAAGCTAACGGAAGACGGCAGAGAAAATTACGAATGCAACGATTATTGTGTGAAAACATAGTTCTGAAAACAAATCTGAAAATTATGGATTTAAAGAATAAAAAACTGTTATAAAGCGAAGCGCCATTTAATATATAAGCGCATATATAGCAGTAATTCAGAATGCAAAGGCATCTGATGTTCAACTAAAGTGGGGGCCACTATACAAAAACATGGTGGTATGTAAATTGCAAACTAGAGTGTGTAAATTGCGAACTAAAATCAGACAGCCATTAAAACTCTATATGTAAATTGCGAACCAAGGCCCATGACCGCTCTATATAAATTGCGAACTGACTTCTCTGAACATCTGCTGGAATTACCTAAGCTAGCTCGTTTGTTTTAATTGCTTTGCTTTAGATATATCTTTTGTTGTTCGACAAGTTTTACGATTTAAGTAACACTCCCGATCTCTGTAAAAAGAAAAAGATTTCTTAATCGTAGACGCCTACACTTACTTCAAAATAAAGATATTTTCGTGAATAAAATGTATTAAGTACAAATGTACATATACTAAAAATGAAACATCACAGAGAAAATTAACATGGCCCCTGCGCAAGGATGACAAACTAGTTTTGTTGTTTTCGTAAACACATTGCTTTAAATTGTTTTACATTGTTTTAATCATTATTTTTTTCATACTGGCTTATTTTTTGACATCGTCAGAATGGGCGCAGAAAAGTTGGTTCGCAATTTACACATCGGGTCTAGAAAAGTTGATTCACAATTTACACATAGGGGTCTTGGCTCTTATTTCGCAATTTACACATAGGGGTCTTGGCTCTTAGTTCGCAATTTACATATCAGGGTTGAGAGCGGTCTGGTTTTAGTTCGCAATTTACACACTCCGCAAAAATATATATTCATTAATTCATAGATTTTTAACAATGGTATAAAAATGAATAAGGACATTGCGTTACCTTTCTGGTTCTTTTAAAATTTCGCGCATTAAAAGTATATAATTTAAAAGTAGTACATTACTGCTTTACGTGAAAACCACAAAAAATAAAATAAAAAAATACTTGTTTAGAAAGACGTCGAACACTCACTACGAAAACACCGCATTTAAAGTTTAAGGAAAAAAGAAAAGAAAAACATACGAAAAATTTTGCAATTTTATTAATGCTGTTCGAAATTTAAGAAATTAAACACAGAAGAAAACATGGAAAAAAAACCCTTTTAACTTCAAGTGATCTATTTGCGTAATATCGCAGATCAAATATATTGATACGAAAATTTGTGTCTAAATTAATAAGTAATAAAAGAGGGACTGGCTCAATAGGCGTGGCTAAATTATGGTAGTGTTTCAATTAAATATCTGGCCTATTACAGAATTATATGGAGAAATTAGCACGCTTTAATTGGGGGTCTGATAATTCGCTTTAGATGGGTGGTAATAAAGGAATCGTAAGGTCGCCTTTGAATGCCCACCCAGATACACTAGGATCCCTCAGTTCGGCAATGCAGTGGCATCCAGAGCCTCATAAAAAATATGCCTACTTTTAGGCGATTTAAGTCGAAAAGATTTTAGCCGACGTTCAAATTACGGTTATGGGGGATCGAAGGTCGGTAATGACTCCAGCCTCACAGAGGCGATGAGCGCTCTGAACGAAAGGGGAGAGGGCAAAGCTAAGTTGTTGACAGAGAAGGAACAAGGCGAAGCCACTTGACAACGAAATGAAAAAATTCAGTCTGCCTCTGTGAAGGGGCAGAGAAAAAATAAGTTCAGTCGGTTTTCACAGTCCGAAATGGTAAGACGGCCGCGAGAGACACCACATAGAAAGAATATAGGCGACGGTACCCGCCTTGCAGAGGTAAGACGTAGCGGGTAAGCCTAGCAGTAACTAGGTGGCTGTGTAAGACCACCGAAATGTCAAATTAAAGGCACCAGCGAAATCAAGAGGAAGCTGTCAGAAAGATCGGTTCGTCGGATGTGCTTCTCTTGCTGGATATAAAACTCCAGCAAACCTCCCAGCCGTGAAGCGCATACATAGCGAGATGTCAGCAGGAAGTTTGGAATATACCGCCCCGGTGGCGCAGTGGTCTAAGGCGCTGGCCTCAGATCATTCGTCCGTATGGGGTCCGGGTTCGAATCCCGGTCAGGCATGGATGTTGTGTTTGTCTTACGGCACTGGCTCTTTCCCTTCCCTGGAACCAGTGACCCAAAATTAGGGACGGGCGACTGCTTATAGCCCATTTGAGTTGCTCACTGTGGTCGTTAAACCTCCAATCAAAAAAAAAAAAAAAAAAAAAAAAAGTTTGGAATGGGAGTTAGTGCTCCAAGTAAAGATCCTCAGCTTCCAGTCCAGAAGCACCACAACGAAATTCTGAAAGGACGGACAGAAAGACGGAAAATGAATGGAATGTATACCTGAATGATGTCTCAGAGTTGAAGTATCATGGATTGAAAATATACGGCCGTTACTGTACAAATTGAGTATTTCTGGAATGAGATAATGTTTTTATGCGCTCAGCAACAGATAGACGATCTGACGTATGAATAATAATCCTCTGTTGTATGTAATACATTATGCATACCGGAGTGAAAAAAGATCATTCATGTGCGCATCGCATCGGTTGCTTGTGGTGGAGATAGTTGCTTCTGAGATATGTTGGACAGACGGACGACGTATGAAACGTTCTGTTTGGCAGGTCGGAGCTCAGGTATCATAGAGAGGAAAGGTACCATTCTCGTGCAAATCGGTTATTTCTCAGAGGCGACCGATGCTTTTATTATTTAGGGCCAATTTCCTAGAAAATAGGTATTTTTATGCTAAAGAGCCAATTTTCGTGCAAATCGGTTGTTTCTCGGGTAAGATACATATTTCTATGCTTCGGGACGGACAGACAACTTCCGAGTGGAACGTAATTTTCTATCATATCTGATAGGTGTGGTTGGTCCGTGAGTAAAAAGAAATGATTTCCGTGCAAATCGGTTGTTTCTCGGTGAGGTTACGTGATTTTATACTTCCGGACGAACGGACAGATGGACTTCGGAAGGATGGAACATAATTTTGTATCGTACCTGATAAGTGTGAGGCGACCCCGAGTAGAAAGAAATAATTTCCGTGCAAATCGGTTGTTTTTCGATGAGGTTACGGGCTATTATTCTTCCGGACGGTCGGACAGACGGACAGACATACGGCCGACCGATAGAACGTAATTTTCTATCGTCTTTGATTATAGGCGTGAGGTGTCCCCGAGTAGAAAAAAATCATTTCCGTGCAAATCGGTTGTTTCTCGGTCGGTTCCGAGTTTTTATTCTTCCGGACGGACCGACAGAAAGACAAACAGCGGACGGATGGAACGTAATTTTCTATTACATCTCATAAGTGTGAGGCGTACCCTAGCAGAAAGAAATCATTTCCGTGCAAATCGATTGTTTTTCGGCGGAAAAAGGTGATTTTATACTTCCGTACGGATGGACTGGACAGACTGACTTCGGGCGAATGGAACGTGATTTTCTATCGTATCTGATAGGTGTGAGGCGTCCCTGAGTAGAAAGGAACCATTTCCGTAAAAATTGGATGTATCTCGTTAGGGTTACGTGCATTTATACTTCCGGACGGACGGATGGAACGAAATTTTCTATCATATCTGATAGGTGTGAGGCGTCCCTGAGTAGAACGAATTAATTTCCGTGCAAATCGGTTGTTCCTCGGTCGGGTTACGTGTTTTTATTTTTCGGGACGGACAGACAGCGGACAGATGGAACGTAATTGTTTATAACATCTGATAAGTGTGAGGCGTCCCTGAGTAAAAAGAAATCATTTCCGTGCAACTCGGTTGCTTCTAGGTGTATTTGCGGGATTTTATTGTTCGGGACGGACAGACTTCGGACGGATGGAACGTAATTTTCTATCGTATCTGATAGGTGTGAAGCGTCCCTGAGTAGAAAAAATAATTTCAGTGCAAATCAGTGTTTTCTCGTTTGGGTTGGGGCTATTATTCTTTGGGACGGACAGAACGTAAGTTTGTATCGCACCCAACAGGTGTGATGCGTCCCCAAGTAGAAAGAAATCATTTCCGGGCAAATCGGTTGTTTCTCGGTTGGTTACGAGTTTTTATTCTTCCGGACGGACGGACAGCGGACGGATGGAAAGTAATTTTCTATCACATCTGATAAGTGTGAGTCGTATCCAAGTAGAAAAAAATCATTTCCGTGCAAATTGGCTGTTTTTCGGCGGGGTTACTTGATTTTATACTTCCGTTCGGACGGACAGACAGACTTAGGACGAATGGAACCTTAATTTTCTGTCGTATTTGATAGGTGTGAGGCGTCCCTGAGTAGAAAGAAATCATTTCCGTGCAAATCGGTTGTTTCTCGTTGGGGTTACGTGCTTTTATACTTCCGGACGGACGGACAGATGGAACGAAATTGTCTATCGTGTCTGATAGGTGTAAGGCGTGCCTAATAGAACGAATTCATTTCTGTGCAAATCAGTTGTTTCTCGGTCGGGTTAGTGTTTTTATTCTTCCTGACGGACGGACAGACAGCGGACAGGTGGAACGTATTTTTTATAACATCTGATAAGTGTGAGACGTCCCTGAGTAGAAAAAAATCATTTCCGTGCAACTCGGTTGTTTCTCGGTGGGGTTGCGGGCTTTTATTGTTCGGGACGGACAGACTTCGGACGGATGGAACGTAATTTTCTATCTTATCTGATAGTTGTGAGGCTTCCCTGAGTAGAAAAAGTAATTTCCGTGCAAATCAGTTTTTTCTTGTTGGGGTTGGAGCTATTATTCTTTGGGACGGACAGACAGACGGCCGACGGACGGAACGTAATTTTATATCGAACCTAAAAGGTGTGATGCGTCCCACAGTAGAAAGAAATCATTTCCGTGCAAATCGGTTGTTTCTTGGTGATGTTATGTGCTTTTATACTTCGGGACGAATGGACAGACCGATGGCGGACGGATGGAACGTACCTTTGCATTGTATCTGATAGGTGTGAGGCGTACCTGAGTAGGACTAATTCATTTCCGTGTAAATCGGTTGTTTCTCGGTCGAGTTATGTCTTTTTATACTTCCGGACGGACGAACGAACGGACAGACTTGGGACGGATGGAACGTAATGTTGTGAGGTGAGGTAAAAGGTATCTGATAGGTGTGAGGCGTCCGTGAGTCGAAAGAAATTATTTCCGTGCAAATCGGTTGTTTATCGGCGGAGACATTTTTTTTTATTCTTCTGGACGAACGGACAGACGGTGGACAGATGGAACGTAATTATGTATCGTATCTCATGGGTGATTCGTTCCTGAGTAGAAAGAGACTGTGTGCAAATCGGTTGTTTCTCGATCGAGTTATGTGTTTTTATGCTTCCGGACGGACGGACGGACGGAAAGAAAGACTTGTGACGGATGGAACGTAATTTTGTAATGTATCTGGTAGGTGTGAGGCGTCCCTGAGTCGAAAGAAATAATTTCCGTGCAAATCGATTGTTTATCGGCAGAGATATTTTTTATTCTTCTGTACGGACGAACACACGGCGGACGGATGGAACGTAATTCTGTAGCGTATCTCATGGATGATTCGTGCCTGAGTAGAAAAAGTCCATTTGCGTGCAAATAGGTTATTTCTTGGTCGAGTTATGTGTTTTTATGCTTCCGGACGGACGGACAGACTTGGGACTGATGGAACGTAATTTGGTATTGTAAGTGATAGGTGTGAGTCATCCCTGAGTCGAAAGAAAAATCGGTTGTTTATCGGCGGAGATATTTTTGTATTCTTCTGAACGGACGGACAGACGCCAGATGGATGGAACGTAATTCTGTATCGTATCTCATGAGTAATTCGCTCCTGAGTAGAAAGAGACCATTTCCTTGCAAATCGGTTACTTACTTGTTAAGATACAGGGTTTTTCGTGTGGCCGTAATAAGTGACATTTTAATTTGTTAAGAGAACCCAACACGTCGTTGTTTCCTAGGTGAATTTTAACATTTGCAATTTGTTTACGGTCCCCTTAAGGCTACGATAGTCGACGGTCGTTCCTTTCGTGAGACGCCGTCCTCCCCAGCACTTCTGACCGCGTAGCTCAGCTCGATCTGCCGGTGGATTTCTAAGGTGTCTGTATTAGGACATTACCGGGTTTTTTCCGTTATAAGAGGTAAAAGGTGAGATGAGGTAAAAAATGAGGTGATGTAAAAGGTGAGGTGAGGTAAAAGGTGAGGTGAGGTAAAAGGTTTTCCGAGGTACGAAGTGAGGTAAGAAAAATTCTTCGGCGGACCGTATGGGTCCTCGAAAAAAAATTTCCAGTCGAGTTTTCACCAGTTCAGTTTTGTAGATTTTGCTTTCATAACTTCAGATTTTGTGTATGCAGCAGAAATAAACACTTACGCCTCTTGGTGGCTAAACCATTCTTTACCAAAACTTTAGAAATTATATGCAATACATTTCCTATTAGGCGGGAAATCCGATGTAGGAAAAATTTTCCAAATCGGACTTTTAGAATCAGTGATATCAGGAAAAACGCAATTTAGCTTTAGCCCAGCAGAAAATGTATTCATTACTTGAAAAAGAGACTGTACCTCAAATCTTAGTCTTCGACATAAATGCCATCAAAAAGAAAATTATTTTTTTCAATCGGATATTTAGAAAGCAAATATTTGCAATAAAATGTATTTCA
Organism: Macrothele yani; assembly: GCA_039090855.1. Taxonomy (NCBI): domain Eukaryota; kingdom Metazoa; phylum Arthropoda; class Arachnida; order Araneae; family Macrothelidae; genus Macrothele; species Macrothele yani. The sequence goes on along the minus strand of CM077011.1, from coordinate 72,501,779 downwards.
AATTCGATACCATCTGCATTTGCGTCCCCTAGCGACGAAGTTGCTTTCATAAGCTCAGATTTTTTTTTTTTTTTTTTTCGGGAAAAAAACGGATCTCACACTTCAAGCTTCTCAACGCAAAAAGAATGTTTCTGACTAATAGTTGCAGAGATAGGGTGTGTTCACAGAGAGACGGACGGACGGACAAAGAGATACTATAAGCTCGATCTTGAAAGAAACACGGGATTACGCCATATAATACAAATTTTGAAGATGACTATCCGATTTTTGGCGTAAATGTCTGACTTACCATCCTTGTCACATTTACGCAAAAAATCGGATTGTCATCTTCAAAATTTGTAAGCTCGATCTTTTTTAACAAAAGACATGCTAAAAACCCGAATTCTCTTCTTTAGTGGTATACTAATAATATATTCCTTACCTGGTTAACTTTCTTTTTACATATTTATTAATGAATAATTTAATTGAGTTACTTTTGTTGTCGAAATTGGTGACTCTCATCGCGTACAGTGTGTATGAACATTTGCAATATTTCCAGATACATAGATACATATATACACTGCTGGCCACCCAAAATGCAACACCAAAAAGGGCACGAGATAGCAAAGCCAGATTTACTGGACACATAACAACAGATACAAAGATGAAACGATTGAGCTTACAGGCCAGTGCGACTTGCGGAACACGCAGACATCAATAGTTCGTTTGGCCCCCATGACTGGCAATCACGACCGCTACACGCCCGGCATCGAATGAAAGAGGCTTTGGATGTGTGCTTGGGGTATGTCGGTCCAGGCTGCTTCCACACGTTGTCACAGTTCATCAGGCGTAGCAGCGGGTGGTGCTTGCCGGGCCACTTGGTTGCCGATCAGCGACCAGATGTGTTCGATGGGCGACATATCGGGAGAACAGGCAGGGCCACGGCAGCAGTGACACCTGGTGGGCCGTGAAGAATTGTTGCACGATGCGTGCCACGTGCGGGCGCACATTGTCCTGTTGAAATGTGGCCGCTGGCATGTCCTGCACGTAAGGAAGAACTACAGGCTCCAAAACGTTGGAGATGTAGCGGTGGCTGTTGAGTGCACCCGCGATGCGTACCAGAGGGGTGCGGGTGTCATATCCAATTGCGCCCCAAACTATAACGCCAGGCGACGGACCGGTATAGCGATGCATAATACAGGCGTCATACAGTCTCTCGCCGCGGTGCCGCCACACGCGGATCGGACCATCGTGGTGTTGCAGGCAGAAACGGGATTCGTCTAAGAAGACAATGTCGTGCCATTCCGTAGTCCAGCTGCAGCGTTCAATGGCCCACTGCCGCCGCACTCGCCGGTGGTGTAACGTCAATGGTAATCGGAGCAATGGGCGCCGTGCGACAAGTCCCCGCTCCTGCAGACGACGTCGAACGGTACGTGCTGACACAGGTTGTTGCGCAACACACCCTAATTCCTGCGCTAACGTTCGTGATGTGGCGGTGCGAGCCGTCAATGCCCGCCGCACAACATGCCGGTCCTCTAGTTCGGTGGTGTGCCGCGGCTGCGGAAATCGCTCACGTTGGTCCGTCCGTCCCTCCTGTATCCACGGAATCCATAATCACCTCACTGTGGCTGGATATCGGCCCACACGGACGCCGATGTCTTGGTACGATAAACAGCTGTCGCGATAAGCCACTATTCGTCCTCTGTCGAACTCCGAAACGTGCTGGAATGACTGCCGTATTCTGCGACGAGGCATCAGGAAGCTTCCCACGCACAGGTCCGGCAGCACAACACAATTTCACTACTTACACCCCGCCTTCTGTGCACCCTTCTTATAGTGCTTCTCGGGGTGGCTTGCCGGGCGCACATGATTTGCATATGCCCTGCAATGCTAATCGTTTGCATGTCCTCTCGCGGGCGACGCATGCTGCGAATTTCAGGCCAATCGGATGCTTCCCTCTTGGTGTTGCATTTTGGGTGCCCAGCAGTGTACAATGAAGGATGTACACATCACTGCTTCACGTTGTAATGTATTACAGCTTCGCATTGTAATGTATTAGAGTATTTATGTGTCTTGTTAGCTATAAAATTAGTGTTACAAAGAACACTGAAGTACCAGAAAAACTGGTACACCAATCTAATACTTTGTAGGTCCCCCACGGGAGCGCAGTACTGCAGAAATACGACGAGGCATGGATTCCACTAGCTTCTGAAAATATGCTGTAGGCAATGCACACCATACTTCCTGCAGAGCGTTCTAAAATTCGGGTGTATTCCGAGGTCTCGGATTCCTGTGTTCGATAACGCGTTGCATGGCATCCCAAATGTGTTCTATCACGTTCAGATCTGGGAACCTGGGTGGGAATAGTAACACCCCAAACTCAGATGAATGCTCCTCTAACCATAATGTCTCGTCCCGACACTTATGTGGAGGTGCATTGTCTGTTGGAACAGGCCCCACCCATTAGCATGAATGCAGGACATGAACGGGTGTACCTCGTCTGAAAGGATGCGCACATAGCGCTGGACGGTCACAGACATTTGTAGACGTACCAGGGGTTCCAGTGAAGTCGAGCTAAACACACCCTATGCCATTAAGGACCCCCACCAGTCGGTACAGTTCCCTGTTGACAGGCGGTATATATGTCTTTATGGGGTTTCTGTCACACACGAATCCTTCCATCTGCCCGATACAGTTGGAAACGCGACTCGTGAGACCAGGCTACTTATTTTTAGTCATCAAGCGTCCAGTGGCGGGGTTACCGTGCCCAAGCGAGGCGCATAGCTCTCTGTCGTGCACCCATCAAGAGGACTCGAGTTGGGCTTCGCCTTCCATAACCCATACCGCGCAGGGTACGTTGCACAGTCCAGACGCTGATGCTTGTTGAGGCTCCAGTATTTATTTCCGATGATACCTGCGAGAGTGATGCACGCCTACTGCGTGAAACGATTGTTGACAGCCGATGATGGTCACGTTCACTCAATGTCTTTTTACGGCTACACTGGTATCATAGGTTGGAGGTATTGCCGGAATTCTTGTAGTGACCTTGCAATAGTCTTCCGTGAAAATCCGAACTTCGTTTCTACCTCCGAAATGCTATGGCCCATCTCACGAGCGCCAACTATGACACCGCGTTGAAAATCGCTTAAATCGTTATTACTTGTCATTCTCATGCCGAAAATAGCTCTGACAGCTGGCAAGGATGTCTATCACTTTACATACGCACTGGCGGACGCAACCGAGTACGCGCATAGGGGACGTTGCTATGTAATTTGCATAAGCTCGTCTGCACCAGTTTTTCTGGCACTTCAGTATATATGTACAGTATTCATATATCACTGCTTATGAGACAGCAAAAGAAAAAAAGAAATGGTGTAAGTAATATTAACACAATGTAAATGTATACACACATACTCGTATACACTTACAAGTAGTTCACTTTTTTTTTCTCTTATGTGTCGTGTTGTCCACCTTCTGCAAAAACCAGCAGTAATCACTCATCATTGAGGGTTCCCACCTACCTTGCTACCTCCCCGCCATCGTTCAGATGTCTTGGCGGAGCCATTATCCTTGTTCATCATGACTGCTCATCATGGTTGTCACGAAATAAGTCCAGATGCAAATGGAGGAAATGTATTTTTAACAACATCCGGCACCCAAGGTTTTTATAGTACTTGAGAAGGTTGAAAATCAGCTGTTTGTGGTTGCCCTTTTTGTGTTGCCCAGAAAACCCTTGACCACAGATGTGAAAGATTGCCATGCGGCGAGCTCCGTGCTGTTTAGCTTTTCGGTAAAAACAGAATCACTCAGCAGTTTCCGTATCTGAGGACCAACGAAGATGCCTTCTTTGAGTTTTGCATCACTTAATTGCGAAAATGTTTGCTTCAAGTGCAAGAAACTTGGGCCAGATTTGTTCATAGCCTTTACAAAGTGTTTGGTCAGCCTCAGTTCGATATGAAGTGGTGGAAGCAGCACATCGGAGGGATTAACTAGGGGCTTGTGACAAACGTTAATCTCTCCAGGAATGAAAACATATCGTTTAGGCCAGGCTGTCAGTTCGTGGTGTTCTTATGTGGCCCTACTGTCCCACATACAAAGAAAACGAAATTTTGTGAAGTCACTTTGAAGCCCGAGCAAGAGTGACATCACTTTCAGTTCACCGCATATTTATCACCTAAAGCGGTCATATTGTATTCCAGTGAGAATTTTCTCCATGCTTTCATACGTCTCCTTCATTCCTACAGGATGTGTTACTGGAATGGAAGGCTGCTGGTTTCCGTTGGACAATAGGACAGTTTTTGAAATGACCTTGGATAAGTCGATAAACAGACGCTTTTCCGAAGGATCATGAGATATTCTTAATTCTGTCATCAACCCCAGAATATCTGAACAAAACCACATACCATACTGCATTTCATAGAAACAACATAGACCCAAATTTTTATTTCTGAACACAGACACACTTATACCCTTAGCTAGCAGGTTCCACTCTTGCAGTCGGGAACCTAAAAGTTCAGCTTGTTGTTTAGAAAGATGAAGGTCTCGAACGAGATTATTCAGTTCATTTTGCACAGTCAAGTGGGGCTCGTCTAAGTTCTTAGGAGTGAATGTAGGATCCGGATCTACATGTGCGTCCATATCTTTATTGGATGAATTTGAATCTATCTGTTCACTGTTCAATGAAGGTTTTTGTACAGGAAGATCTTTCCCGTATACAGAACAGGCCTTAAGACTGATGGCAAATTTGGAATACTGTATTTTACTGTTATTCTTCCTTCAAAAGCCACTCATCTTGGAAAAAAAAAATCTTCTACATGATGACCTGGTTCACCCCAAATCATCGGAACTACGAAAAGCATGGATTTCAGCTCACCTTTCAACCATTCACTCAGACCAATAAAGCAGTAAATGCAACAGACATGTGGAGCCCACGATTTATTTTGATTTCCAACATGACATCCAAAGTACAAGTAGTAGGATTTCCTCACAGTCTCTGTCAACGGAAGACTCTGCGATTTTATGATATACTCTCCGCACGCATACCAAAACTTCTCCGGCACATTAATATATCCGCGACGATCCCTTTTCTCCATTTCGCCAACTTTTGCTCATAAACATGCAGCACGTGTTTCTCCTTCAATGTGAAAAATAACAATGGTAGTTCGGTTGCCATTGCATATTCTCTACCCGTGAAAAAATCAGTGTTGCCACCCATAACATGTCCGGTGGCGAAATATCCCAATAAAAAGAGCCAGTGTCATTTTACATGCCTACAAGTGCTAATGTGGAACAATAGTACATATTTAATGCCCAGACAAGATGACGTGGTGGCCGTTTTTTAAGGTCAGATATGAAATCAGCACCCAAAAATTAGCTAAAAACAGCTATACTTGTTCATATTATAAAAATTTTGTAGACCAGTGTAATCATATCCTAACTGATTTACCACACTTGTCTTCGTACATATATTGCCATAAATGATGCATGGCACTATATTTTCTGAGTAGTATTCTATTTCCTGAATGATTTGCTTGACTTGCTTTTATTGATTCTGTTCCCTAAGTAATTCACTTTGGTTGTCATTTATAAAACTATCCTGCCTTAGCTGATTTACTTTAATGTACTCTCGTTATCAGCCTATTGTTTGGACGATTAAGTGCTTAATATTTTCATTCGCAATCTTTTTCTGTCTGAACAACATTGCAAGCCTTTCATGTTTTTCATCACCGAAGTATAGCAGGATATGAGAGCGAGTGATAGACAAAATATTACATCGCAGTAGCGAAGAAAAGAGCTTGAAAGTAAATCAAATCAGAGAAATGTTTCAATGGTAAAGCCTCGTGAAGTTCCATATTCGCTAAAAGAATGAAGAATCACATGAATCATTGAGCAGTAGAATACGTATCATATCTCCGTTTGGCCGTGATTCCTAAAAGTTCATTTAATACAAAAGCAAATGTCAGTGTGCCACCGTACATAGTTAAGAACTTTTCCACATACCACATTTGGCATGCTTGCCTAAAATAATAATGCAGCTTTCTGATATTACACTTTTTTATTGCACGATCTATGTTGCAGTTGCTGTTTCGATGTTTAACGACCACGGTAAGCTACTCTATGGACTATAAATAGTCACCCGTTCCTAATTTAGAACCATTAGTTCCACGGAAGGAAGAGAACCAGTGCTATAAGACAAACAAAACATCCATGCCTCACCGGCATTCAAACGCGGACCCATCTTGGACAAACAGTCAGGAGCCAGTGCTTAGATCATTGCGCCACCGGGTCAGTTCGATTTATGTGCAGAATGATTTCTGTTGTTGTTTGGAGGTTTAATGACCACCGTGAGCAACTCGATGGGCTATAAGCAGGCGCGTGTCTCCAATTTAGAACCACTTGTTACAGGGAAGGGAGAGAGCTAGTGCTGTAAGGCAAACACAGAATCCATGCCTCATGGATGTTTTGTTTGACCTCTGTGCCACCGGGTTGGTTCTATTTATGTGCAGAATGATTTCTTCTTTACGATGCATGTGCTCTTCTAAGAAAGCTACATGAAAGTCGAATCGTGGGAAAACTGTCAAAAGTATTGCAACATTTGAGTTGAGGAAAAGGAAATCCTGCAGCTGTTGATTGCATGCGGTAAAATTTCGCTGTCATGCGATTCTGTGTGGTGGAGCACAAAGTGCTTATGCATCTGCCGCTTTCCTGCCAAATGGTGTATAACCTTAATGATGCACATGGAAGGTAGCTCGCTGTTAAAAAAAAAAAGCATTTAGTCGCACAGTAAACATTGTGCTATGCTGATCTGTGCTGTTATGTGCTGCTGATATACATCTCTTTGCGGTGTTCTTAGGTTTTAAAGTTGTAACTATATGTGCAAAGTCAGTTTACTTGGAACACTACGTTATGTGAAGCTGGGTCAACTATTGTAGCTGGCTCGTTTTAGTTGAAACCCCTGATAGCTTAATTTTTAATGTTCTTTATTAAACACAAAGAATATATCACTTTCAAAATACGTCTAGAGATTCAGTGAACAACAATTTACTTACAGCTTCATATTTTTATTCCATATTAGTCATGCAACGGAATCACAATTAACACACTTCAGTAGCTAAGCTAAACAATACAATGGTCGTAGCATCCAGTAATTTCCCAATCATATTGAATTAAAAATAACTTAGATCCTTGACGATCAAACAATCGTGATAATCAAAATGAAGCAACTAAGCAACATCAAATTTATCTCTCTAAATCAGTTCGTAATCCAGCCTAACCAAAGTCAACTTAAAGCAAAACAGCTCTTCCTCAATACATTCCAAAACATCGTTCTTATCTTAGTTTTCTTAACACTCGTTGCCAAAAACATTCAGCTGGGAGAAAAATGTAGTATTAAGCCAGAAAACTGCTTAAAGAAGAATAAATCACAGTTTCATAGATACAGGAACTAAAAAGAAAAGTCGTTTTAGAGTACACGGGAGAACGTACCGTTCTGTTTACTGCACCTTGCTTCCATATTATTATTTATGGATTGCAAACGTCTTTTGAATGCTACTACTATTGATTTAACAATTATTAACGCTAAAGAACTTCTCTCTAACTTCTGAAAAGAAGTTATAAATTTTACGACAAGCTGAGGCTGGTTAAGGGGTCATTGACACTTGGGTGAGCATTCAACCTGGGTGAGTAAACAATACTGAACATAAAAAAGAATGCTGACGAAGTTCGTATGCTATCGTTCATTCTACGCCGCTTTCTGCCCAGATAACCACGAAGATCAGAAATTCACTAAAAGCGTAGATGAATAATAAAATGCTGTCGCTCTACATTGAACAGGAGACTAAGGTATCAAGTTTCAGTAACCTGACGCTTAGGCACAAAATTCTCGGGATGTATAAGGATCATTTACAAGAGGAAAATGTTGCTGAATTTTAGCCGTTTCTGGAAGGCAAGTGATGGTTTGATAAGTTTTTTCACGCCAATTAAAATAAATGTGAGATATATTTTACTTTGTTGCACCCCCCTCCTCCACCCTCTTTCTCGGCACGTTAATGCATTTGACATATGCGATTTCAATATTTATGAGCAGTTTTTGCAGAAAATAACTCTAGCAGTAATCGAGGACCATGTTTTTTCAATTTTTGTTAAATCTGCATGTCACTAATCACGAAAACATAGTGGAACTCTAATTTTAGCTGAACAACTGCTTGCAGCCTATCATCCACTTTTGAACTATATACTTTCCTCGGAAGAATATTATAGGAATTACGACAAAGCTACTTTTAACTTTTGTGTTATTTTGAGTAATTTTAATTTTCATGATCAGTTTAATTTTAATGATTTCGCTCTTCAAATTTCTTTTCAAATCCTTCCTTTCTTGATAAAGATTATTCGTAAGGATGACGACCCTAGTACTTTTACGCCTCATTCACGGTTTCATACGTTACTAGTAGCTTATCTGCCAAAATTTGAATCACTATCAAAAATGTGTTTACCTGATAGTTCTCAGAAAAGGAGCCATAAATTATTATGGTTTACTGCTTTTATCACGACGAAAGTTTCACTGCACCCAAGCAGTTTCGCAGCAGTGCGCTTAAGCTAACACGAGAAAGTAGCCTGAGATTATTGAGTTTTGATCGCTAGCAAATTAGTCATCAGCTCAAGCAGAGTAATATCATATTCCAAATAAGTTCGGTCTAGATACATTGAAAGAATGTTGTTCCATACTTCTGAAGATGAACGAAATATTCCCATACCTACCCTTATATCTTCTCGAGAACATACAATTATAAATATTTCGAATAGAAATAAAAAATACAGATGGCAGCAATCTAGTGAACTAAAAGAAAAAGAAACTTCCCTGTTAACATATAATTTGGTAGAAAAAAGAAACCAAAAGAGTGATAGGAAATGCATTTACGATAGATTTATAAGAAATTTCCGAAAAACACCAGAAAAGATGAAAGTGAGAAATGCACTTTTACTTGCCAGAACATTTTACACAAGAAAGAGGATATCAGCGCGCATTTGAGTGGATATTTATAAAGAAATCAAGTTGAACAGAAACGAAGTGTAGTTCTGTAAACAGAAATATATCCAAAACAATGAACTTCTGCAATTAACTAAATCGTTGCAAAAAAGAAAAAAACATGATCCCCACCAATCAAAAAGCCGACGGGAGAAAACGATGAAAAAAGCAAAGAAAGAAAGAAGAAAAACAAAAAGGTGACTCATTAGTAAAGAAATTTCGCTTAAAGTAAGGAAATGCCGGATACAGGAGAAGAGTAGTTGTTTGCTAAACAATATTTCTTTTAGTAAAGACTTTATAATCCATAATTCTGTTATTCAAAAAGATTGCCATTCGACAGAATGCATTTGCATGAGAAATTTACAGATAAGAAAAAACCTACCAACAAAGAAAGCAATAACAGCATGTGCACCAAACGAGAAAGAAAAAGTAAGGGCCCTTTTCAGGGCACGCATTAATGTCCGTGCAGATTATTATAATCCGTTGCCTTTTGCTAAAAATTAAGATGTAAGAAAGCAGCAGAGCGTGGTGGAATCCTGAATAAAATTATGAAAAAGTTTCCTCCTGGAAAATGTAAAATTATTAACTTCATACTACTCTCAGTTTTTATTTTCCATATGCATTAGAAGTCCCAGAAGTAATTTTGCCTCCAAAACTTAACAAAAATAATGTATTTCCGGAAAACGGTAAAGCAATATTGTTATTACCAACTAAAGGTAAAACTCTACGAGATACAATGCTACTCAGAATGTAATAATTCTATTACGAATTTTTCTCTCTTCTTAGTGACCACTGGTGATTTAAAATTTTAAAAAACCCTTCCGTACATCAACTAACACATATTGCAAAAAAAATCATGATGCTTTAATTTAGCCAGCTGCACAATTTTTCAACGTATTGTCAAAACTTTCAATGAGACGTGGGACAAGGTAATAATCTACAAATAAAAAACACCTACCTTCATGATAGCTTACATAAGGAAATTTTCCCCTGAGGACGGAAAGTTTTGTTTGAAAATAAATGAAAAGAACTCTCTTATACAATTCTTTGAGCAAGAGTGCCGAATAGCACTGTGCCCTATGTTCAATGACCTATGTTCACTGGGCCCTATTTTCATAACCCTATGTTCAATGTTCTTATCATATTTTCGTGTTGAATCCAATAAATATTTACTCGTAACGCGATTCATTGATGACACAGAAGTAGCCTAGATGTCAAAAATAAAAAAAATGTTCCATTCATGCTGTAGACTTTTGTACGCGTAAAAAACGTAGAATTGTATTTTCCAGGCTGAAATATAAAAATAAATAAATACCAACAAAACGCAAGCTAAATAGACAAAAAATAACCATCCGGAGAAAAAGATTATTTTCTCTGTGACAATAATACTCTGACAAACCAAATAAAATGCCTTTATCTAACTGCTAATAAAGGATTCAGGTGGGTAAAACTTATTGCTGACAAGAATGGAAGTAAGAAAATTGCTTGCCTTAGTTGCACCAATGAAAAAAAAATAAAAACCGAAGTCTGAAGTCTGAAAAATAAGGCATTTTTCTGGAAAGCTAGATTTATCTTCACCAACACTTATGGGTATTTTGTGCGAATTCTCAAAGCAAAAAACCTGCATTTCAAATTGTTACTCTATGAAAAATGAATGGTAGGCATTGAGAAAAAAATATCTATCATGAAAATTATAGAATTATTTAGAGTCTGTTCAATAGATTTTTTCAATTCTTTGAAATGTTTATTGAATTCACCCTAAGTTATCAAAAGTATTTTACGAAAAATCTGAGAAATAGCCAAATCCTCTTACCAGAAAACCGCGATGTGGGGCTACAGCTGTACAAAAATACAAGCGACGAAAACATCTACTGGCTATAATTCCTGAAAACATCCAATAAACAAGTTAGTAAAATCATGCAATGCATTGATTATGATGAGCTTTCCAACATACCAGAAATTATTACTCAAGTTATGAGGATAATGGCTGTGGAATAAATCTCGCTCCTGTGTCCTGACCTTTGACCCCATTTCGATGATATTCAACAGAACCGGTTCAGTACACCTCAAGAATAACATACTAAAGTTTTGTCGCAATAGAAGCAGTTTTACGCAAGTTATGCGAATAATGGCTGTGGAATAAATCTTGTTTTTGTGCAATGACTTTTGACCCCATTTCGTTGATTTTCAACAGAACCGGTTCACTATACCTCCGGAACAACATGATAAAGTTTTGTCGCAATCGAAACATTTTTTGGTAAGTTATGATGCACAAGGGTAATGGAATGGATCCCACTCCAGTGTCCTGACCTTTGACCTCATTTCGTCCATTTTCAATAGGGTTCGTCCCCAGTGGCTCCCTACCACATACTAAAATTTCATCGAAATCGGATCATTTTTACGCAAGTCATGACGCATAAGGGCAATGGAACAAAACTCGCTCTTATGTTCTGCCTGACCTTTGACCCCATTTCGCCCATTTTCAATAGGGTTCGTCCTCAGGTTGTTCCTTACCAAATACTAAAATTTCATCAAAATCGAACCATATTTACGCATGTTATGATGCATAAAGGCAATGGAATGGATTCCACCTTTATGCCCTGACCTTTGACCCCATTGTCCCATTTTCAACAGGGTTCGTCCCCAGGTGGTTCCTCACCAAATACTAAAATTTCATCGAAATCGAACCATATTTACGCATGTTATGACGCATAAAGGCAATGAAATGGATCCCGCTTTTATGTCCTGACCTTTGACCCCATTCCACCCATTTTCACTAAGTTTCGTCCCCTGGTGGTCCTCTACTGCATACTAAAATTTCATCGAAATCGAACCATATTTACGCAAGTTATGACGCATAAGGGCAACTGAATGGATCCTGCTCTTATGGCGTGACCTTTGACCCCACTGCACCCATTTTCAATAGGGTTCGTCCCCTGGTCCCTATACTAAAATTTCATCGAAATCGAACCATTTTTACGTGAGTTATCGTGCCGACAGACAGACGGACGGACGGTCAGACGGACGAAAAAAGCTGGAGCATTTACGCTTTTTCAACCTACGGTTGGAAAGCGTAAATAAAAAGGGATTAATTGTATTAAATAAATGCAAATTGGAAATAAATGATCGGAAAGTATTCATTTATATTTGGATATACACGGGAACAAACGGCTGTGGTATCCTTAGCAGTTTGCTTTTGCATTTCGAACACACTGGCCTTATAACCTTTTTCTTATTTTTTCTCACTTTTTCTATCCCATTTTAATCATACCGTAATCGTGATTTTCTAATTACAAGTTGTTCAAATGAAAGTGTGAATTGTACACTGGGATAACGGTGAAGAGTTTATTTGCAAAAAATCCTCATATGAATTCAAACAACGATGTCACCTGTGTAGCCTGGAAATACGATTTTATGCGCACAACTGTCTCGAAAACGGTTATAAGCTGTTGGGAAACCAGTCTGTGACATCTTCTTTCTTAACGCTCGATGAATATCCAATATTCATATTCATGGAATGTTTAGAATGCTCATAGCCACGTAATAGCTTACAAGTTCATACATAAATTAACTTGATCAATAATTACCGATCTTCTTTTTTACGCTTTCCAACCGTAGGTTGAAGAAGCGTATTTGCTCCAGCTTTGTCCGTCCGTCCGTCCGCCCGTCCGTCCACACGATAACTGGCGTAAAAATTGTTCGATTGTTCGATTTCGATGACATTTTAGTATGTGGTAGGGGACCACCTGGGGACGAACCCTATTAAAAATGGGACAAATGGGGTCAAAGTTCACGACGTAGGAGCGGAATTACTCCATTGCCCTTATGCGCCATAACTTGCGTAAATATGGTTCGATTTCAATGAAAGTTTACTATATGGTAGGAGACCGCTTGGGGACGAACCCTTTTTAAAATGGATGAATTGGGGTCAAAGGTCAGGACATAAGATCGGGATGCATTCCATTTCCCTTATGGTTCATAACTTGCGTAAAAACGGTTCGATTTCGATGAAATTTCAGTATGTAGTAGGGGACCATCTGGGGACGAACCCTGTTGAAAATGGTCGAAATGTGGTCAAAGGTCAGGACATATGATTGCGATCCTTTCCATTGCCCTTATCCCATATTATTAAGGTGGACGTCAGGTAATTTTGCTTCCTATACTTCCAATGGAAAAAGTTTTGCACACATTCCTTCATAAATTAATGTGTTCCCAAGGATGAAAATTTGAACATCGATTAAAATAACTTCATATTAAGACTTGGAAAACTTAATATGTTCTCAAACATAACCATAATCATATTAAAAATCAATAACTTTACCTTTGGTGGTGTTGAAAACAGAGAAAAGATGGCGCGACCTGCACTTTGATGACGTCAGCGGACAAAAAAATGTTGGATTGCATAATTACGGTTATGGTTTAGAAATTATGAAGTATTCCAAGTTATGAAATGAAGCTATTTTAATCGATGTTCACATTTTCATCCTTGTGAACGCATTAATTGTGCAGAAAAAGGTGGCGCGACCTGTATTTTCATGACGTCAGTAGACAAACAAATGTTGAATTGCATAATTATGGTTATGTTTTAGGAAATATTAAGTATTGCAAGTTATAAAATGAAGATATTTTAATCGATGTTCAAATTTTCATCCTTGGGAACGCATTAATTGTGAAGAAAATGTGTGCAAAAGTTTTTCCATTGGAAGTGTAGGAAGCAAAGTTACTTGACGTCCACCTTAAAGTAGCAATTCTTGTATGTATGTATGTACATTTTATTTTGAAAACGGCTCCAAGAATTTTGATGAAAGTCGTTAACCTACCGTTTTCAGGTACTAGAAATCGATTTAGCTTGATCTCGACTTTAGAAGAATTCGTTTATTGGGTTAAATAACCACCGCGAATTATAACGTTTTTAGTGATGGCGTTGTTCCATTAATGTTACCAATGCTTAGAAATCTTATGACGTCACAACTCGCGTTTGAGAATGTTGGCGCGCGGTCACGCCATCTGTCTCATTACGTCACGCGTTGTGTGTGGATCCTATTAAAGATTTATGACGTCACACTCTTGCGGCGGGCAGATGGTCGTGATCATAAAGGAAGGATATAGAGAGAAGACACTGGCTGTATTAAGCTGAAACTCATGACGTCATGAAGTCGACTGCAGCGCTCCAGTGACCTAAAACAGAACTAGAGTTGATTGACAGCTGGTTTCCCAGGTAACACCCACGAACCACGTGATTTCTGTCCGTTAATGTCATCTTTTTTACTTTGGCTGTTGATTTTGGCTTGCTATCTGGCAGTATTGAAGATTCTTTTTGGTTTTCATTTCCTCTAGCGTTCGATTAAGTGGTATTATTTTGCTTATTACTTACTGATCGTATACTTTTCCTTACAGAATTCATGACTTTTGGATTTTTACGTGCCTGTTGTTCATTTGATTGTTTCTTCCATACCCACTCTGCTTCACTTTCAATTCTAATTTGTTTTCAATTGTCATCTGCTTCGACATCTACGTTATTGGCTTCGTTAGCTTTTTGGCTTATCTTTTTTTTACTCGGCATTTGAGTAGCCTGTATTTCCATAATTGGCCAACATTTGTGAAAATTGTTTTCCATCTTCGTAATTTTTTTGTTATTTCTGAAGTAAAGGCATATCTTCCAAGATGGTGCGGTGGCGTTGCTGTCGCCTGCGCTGGGTTGTCGTAGCAACTATTGCCGACGTCACGAGGTTACGTCACATTTTGCTTATGTTTTAGGTCCGTGGAGGCGCCACTTTCTATGGGAGGAGTTTCCATGGGCTCCTATGTCTGTTTCCACTCTATAGATCCTTCCTTTATGTTCGCGATTCCCATCTGCCTCATTACGTCACGCGTTGTGTGCGTATGTCCGTCAGCACGATAACTCGCGTAACAACCGTTCGATTTCGATGGAATTTTAGTATCTGGTAGGGGATCACCTGGGAAGGAACCCAATTTAAAGTGAACGAAATGGGGTCAAAGGTCAGTACATAGGAGAGGGATCCATTCCACTGCTGTTATGCGCCATAACTAACGCAGAAAAGGTTCGATTTCGATGAAATTTTAGTATGAGGTAGGGGACCACCTGGCGACAAACCTTATTGAAAATGGGCAAAATGGGGTCAAAGGTTAGGGCACAGGAGCGGGATCTATTCCATAGCCCTTATGCATCATAACTTACGCAAAAATGCTTCTATTGCGACAAAACTTTATCATGTTATTTCGGAGGTATACCAAGCCAGTTCTGTTGAATATCATCGAAATGGGATTAAAGATCAGGGCACAGGACCGAGATTTAATCCACAAACATTATTCTCATAACTTGAGTGATAACTTGAGTAATGATTTCTGTAATGTCGGAAAGCATATTATAATCAATGCATTGCATGATTTTACTAACTGGTTCTTTCTCGTCATCATTCGATCCAAAATTTGTCCTTTCAGGTGCTCTTTAAGGGCACCGAAATATGGTACTTGCATGAAGATAAATCTGGAGTGCAGGCTGGATTACGAAGACGCTTCCATGTCAAAAATACTGCTGTATTGATATGGAGGAGTTGGTTTTATGAGGGCGAGCGTAATCATTAAACAGCACATCTCTCGGTAAGTTGAAGTTCGGCCTGTTGAACAGCTGACAGGCATCCACGCAGCACAATCCTTTCTTCATTTCAAATGTCGACAAACGATTGGGTGGGACGTTACTATGCTTGCTTGTAGCCGCTGCTCAATCTCACAAACTGTTTACACTTCGGTTTGCTTTAACTTTGGCATCTATTGCTGCAGCAAGATTGTTGGTGATAGGCGGATGGACTTGCTCAGCGCGAGAAAGGTCGCTCGTGCTATTGCATTCGTTGAGTAACTTATAACACCACCAGAACACTGTGGCTAACGACAAACAATTTTTCCCATACGCATCTTGCACATTGCGATAAACTTCCGAGTCCTGTAAGCCCTCCTGCGACAAAAATTTAATTACTGCTGATTGAGTTACGTTGGATGAATCTAGACTGCTGGCCACCCAAAATGCAACACCAAGAAGGAAGCATCCGATTGGCCTGAAATTCGCAGCATGCGTCGCCCGCGAGAGGACATGCAAACGATTAGCATTGCAGGGCATATGCAAATCATGTTCGCCCGGCACGTAACCGAGAAGCACTATAAGAAAGGTGCACAGAAGGCGGGCTGTATGTAGTGGAAGTGTGTTGTGCTGCCGGACCTGTGCGTCGGAAGCTTCCTGATGCCTCGTCGCAGAATACGGCAGTCATTTAAGCGTGTTTCGGAGTTCGACAGAGGACGAATAGTGGCTTATCGCGACAGCGGTTTATCGTACGAAGACATCGGCGCCCGTGTGGGACGACATCCAGCCACAGTGAGGCGAGTATGGATTCGGTGGGTGCAGGAGGGACGGACGATTTGACGTGAGCGATTGCCGCAGCCGCGGCACACCACCGAACTAGAGGACCGGCATGTTGTGCGGCGGGCCTTGACGGCTCGCACCGCCACACCACATCACGAACGTTAGCGCAGAAATTAGGGTGTGTTGCGCAACAAGCTGTGTCAGCATGTACCGTTCGACGTCGTCTGCAGGAGCGGGGACTTGTCGCACGGCGCCCATTGCTCCGATTACTATTGACATTACACCACCGGCGAGTACTGCGGCATTGGGCCGTTGAACCGCACACCTGGACTACGGAATGCACGACATTGTCTTCTCCGACGAATCCCGCTTCTGCCTGCAACACCACGATGGTCGGATCCGCGAGAGACTGTATGACGGCGAGAGACTGTATGACGCCTGCATTATGCATCGCCATACCGGTCCGTCGCCTGGCGTTATGGTTTGGGGAGCAACTGGATATGACACCCGCACCCTCTGGTACGTATCGCCGATACACTCAACAGCCACCGCTACATCTCCAACGTATTGGAGCCTGTAGTTCTCCCTTACCTGCAAGACCTGCCACAGTGGCCACCTTTCAATAGGACAATGCGCGCCCGCACTTGGCGCGCATCGTGCGACAATTCTTCACGGCCCACCAGGTGTCACTGCTGCCGTGAACCGCCTGATCTCCCGATATGTCGCCCATCGAACACGTCTGGTCGCTGATTGACGATTGAGTGGTCCGACAAGCATCACCCGCGGCTACGCCTGAAGAACTGTGGCAACGTGGGGTAGCAGCCTGGACCGACATACCCCAAGCCCACATCCAAAGCTTCTTTCGTTGAATGCCGCGGCGTGTAGCGGCCGTTACTGCCAGCATGGGGGCCACACGAACTATTGATGTCTGCGTGTTCTACAAGTCGCACGGGCCTGTAAGCTCAATCGTTTCATCTTTGTATCTGTTGTTATGTGTCCAGTAATTCTGGCTTTGCTATCTCGTTTCTTTCTTGGTGTTGCATTTTGGGTGTCCAGCAGTGTATATTTCGTTTGCTCAATGTCTCCACTTAGAATATCTTCGCACACTTCACTGCAAATGTTTGGCGAGGGAGTTTCACTTGCTTTCCTACCTTTTTCTCACATTAGGATGATGAGGAACCATTTTCAGCGCGCAACCGATTGACAACAGTATTCTCACTTTCATTTCAACAGGCCTCATATTAATAGCTGCTGTCTTACAACTATCACATCTTACGAATTAATATGAATGGTAACAGGCTGTTTGTTGCGATGCTGTGCCGTCGTCCAATTTGCAGGAACTGCGCGACTCATTCACTTCGGCATGGTACCACATTCCTTCATGAGGCGTTCAGCATTCGGTACGTTGCATGTCCTAACGAATCACGAATTCTCTTCGAGCTAGCCCGGCATATCACACTACTTGGAAGGTGTACCTAATACTCTAGCACCTCAGTGTAGGTTGAGCCGAATGGTGAAATTTACAGAACGCAGAAGCATGATATTGGACGGGATGTGTCTTTCATGCAAAATTACTGTTCCTCTGGTGGACGAAGAAAATAATATCTTTCTCCTTCGCTTTTTTTGTTTTAAGTCGGCACCAGGATCCCAGGTCGTCAATGTATTTAAAGTTCTGTGGTTTCTCAGGGGCACATTTTATACACGCTAAGACCTTTGTGTATAATTTGCTGCCGCTCTTCCACCGAACTTGCTTCCAAATAATGGTCCCGAGCATTTTTCAGGGAACGAGCGAGTTTGGACGCACTGCTGCGGCTCCTTCCACGTAGTAAGTTCTAAACACAATATGGGCAAATAAATCACTTCCGAGATACATCTTCGAAGTCACGCGCAGCCCAGTAACTCTCCCGAACAGCGGGAGATAATTATCGGCTGGGCTCGTTTTAGAAGGCCATGTTTAAAGATAACGGTACAACTCTTTGCTCTCAGGCAATTTGCGAAGTACTTGTTACTGTGTTCCACTTTCCTCTCCCTCCTCAACCATTAGACCGTTGTATCCTGTTGTCGACGAGAGGCAGAAGCAAATGTAATTACTCCTACCAGAAACGACCTGGAAAGAGTGGAAAACATTTCATTCATGACAGGGTGTGATTGATCACTAGTCTCGGAGAGGGTGGGGAGTGGGGACAGACGAAATCCTTTGTACTTCCAGACTATTTCAGTCATTAGGAATAAAAAAAGAGACGAAGGGAGAGCGTTTTACTTGTAAGCGATAGTGCTAGCTGTCCCGGGATACAGGAATCTCATAAGTGTCAAATTTGTCATGAGGGAAAGCAATACTTGTTCGCTGACGTGCAGTTTCATAAACAAAGTCCTCCTGAGAAGTGGTTTACTTATTAGCTCGAGCCTTCTTTTTAACGAGGTTGTTGAAATGCGATTAGTTGTCGTAACTTTTCTTTTCGAGCTGGAGCTGGTAGTCTATTCAAAGAGTACAAAAAAAGCAATGACTTACAAGAGAACTAACAGCTTACACCATAGTTTTACCGGAATTAAAAAGACTTGTATCCACAGAAGCCACTTAATGACGGGTAGACTTGTGTTAAATGATGACGAAACAGCAATCTTTAAATTAGGATTTGAAACGAGGTTTTGTTTTTTGTTTTTTCAAAAGTTTGCTAACACTTCTTGAAGCTACTTTTTCGATTATTAGAAATGTCATCCTTCTATTTAATGAAGGCATCCTTCATACAGTTGTTTTGTTTGCTCATCTTTCATGTCATGCCTAATGAAACAAAAGGGTTCCAAATAATAGGAATGTTTGCTACAGTAGCTAGAAAGCCAATAACTAAGCTCTAAGTCTGAAGTTTGGACTTCTTACTAAATACATATTTATTAAACTAAAGAGTGCATGCATTTCAATTATGAAACTTTACACTGGATGTCTTACGAACAATGAACTAATTTTGAGGGAATTGGGCCCATCTAATGGTTTACGAAGAATGAATTAATGTCAAGAGACCACGGGCCTATCTCTGACGAATGATCCGAAGCCCGGGCCTCAGTCCACGCGGCCCCTTGTTCCATTCATTCTATTACCACGCCTCCTGGTAGTGCGGTGGTCGCGGAACACTTATTTCATCGTTTAACTGGATAAACAGTGAGGTTGCGTCCCCCTAAATTTAAGGAACCCAATCTCAAAGTTTACGGACGTCGCGCTGTGTTTCATGTAGATCGTTACGAGGTATTCGTAAAAAACCCATATGCCGCAAATTATGAATTAGAAAAATATACACAGTCTAGAAAAGTTTGCTACACCAGGTTAAGTAATTAACATGTTTATTATAAGAATATAAGAAAACGTATGTTGAATTAAGCAATTATTGCCTTTAGGTGGAGGCCAAATAAAAGTTGCGTTAAATTAAAATGATAAAATTAGCCATGTTGACTGGTCCATGGCTGCGAAAGCCTGTTACACCCCTGAGCTTAAATTTAGAATAAATTTCTCAAACTATCTATGAGGAGGCGTAATAGTATATATATATATATAGATGCATATGTATATATATATATACTATTACGTAGAAGTCTTGTCTTACTTTTACGTTAATTAAAACATCAACATACTAAGAAATAGTTCCTAAATGAAAGAAACCTTAACGGCCAGACGAAACATGTAAACAACAGAAGTCACACTTACGGAAAAGATGCTTTATTTAGGATGTAGCAAACACATTGTAGCATAGCATATTGCACTAAACTCTCCACACACTACACAACTCTTAACACAACGCTCTTTTCATAACGCTCATTTCAATAATCAGTTTACAAACCAACGATCTCTAAGCAACAATTTAGTCGTCGCTTTCATCTCTTGTTCTTATCAATATCAGGCATACGTCGCGTGCATTCAACCTCAATTGTGTTGCCAAACGTATTCGTTTGAGATAAAAGATATTACGTTAAGAATGAAGAATAACAGAATAAACTCAAGATTTACATAGGGAAAGAAACTAAAAAGGAAAGTTAATTTATAATATATGTCACAATACAGATAACATTGGAACTGGAATTGGGGAGGAAAACATCATTTTACCTTACATCTGGTGAATTCTTTGCCGACAACTGTGATTCTGGGCTGCTCGCGTCGATGGCTAATATTTTACATTGACATCTCTTTCGTTTCTTCGTGTCCCCTTTTTTGCTAACCTCCTAAACTCGTATGTAGACTTTGACTGACTACCAACTGTGCCACATTGGCTTGAAATGCCTGCCATCGACTTCTGGTTCTTTTCTCTATCTAGACTTTGGATATATGTCTGCTCCTGACTACATTATAAAATTACATTATATACTTCTATATCTGACTCTGTATGTGACCGTGGTTACGCTATTTCTGTGTATAAATCTGAGTCCCTTTAATTCCCCACATGGTAGGGGCGTGCCCTTAGCCTTCTAGGAGTTTTCCGCCTGTGGCCTGGATTGGTCAGCTGCGTTGACCAGTGCTGGACCGTAGTGGTTATTGGTTGGCTCCTGAGCCACTCAGCTATCCTCTAGCAACAGCTGGCGTATTGGGCAGGTGATATTTCCGAACTTTAAATGGGACATATTTTCTTGAGCCTGGTGAATAGAGAAAGATTACCGTTGCTTACCTCTGACAGAGCTACGACTTTCTTGTGACACCGCAGTGTATTTTATGACTTTTGATGGCGCCTACTTCTAGCAGAGATGGTCGTAAAACGTAAACTTGCCTATATATCTGACCTGGGTTCGGACTTTGCATGTGCATTTCTGAGATACCGAGAGGTTTTGTCCTACCAGCAACGGGGTCATTTCATAAATTTCGTGAATGTCGTGCTTCTTCTAACAAGAGTGAAAAGAAGAGAAATTCCTTGGTCATTCCCACGGGTGTCCGAGGGAAACGCCATAAACCGCCTTGACCACCTGGGCTTTATGCTCCAATGAGGAAAAGGGGATATGTGGCAGGAAAGAGAGCAAAGGGGAAAAAAATTTAGATTAAATAAAAAAATTAAAAGTTAATTACACCTGGTCTTTGTAATTAATTAAACCCACAAAACCAATGTGGCCCGAAATATGAAGTAGTTCCGCTGCAACAATTCAAGCTAAATACATATTCACGTCAGGGCAATGTTGCATTTTATGTCTTGTTTGCAATCTTCGTCACTTAAAACTTACTGTTAGCTTCTCGCCGCTTTGTTTTGTGTTAACGCAGAGATAGTAATAATTGATGTGTAATTAATTGTACGACAAAACTGCTGATTCGAATTGCCTCTGATATTTTGCAGTTATTTTGTAAGACCAGGAGCTAAAGATGGCGTTCGGTATATGTGCTTTGACAAAGAATGATCCACCAGCGCAATGATGTTGCTCATGTTTGTCGGTATTTAATCATACTTTTACTCTATAAAGAAGACGAGTGATTCATTTAAGTAAATCTTTGGCTCTCAGCAGTCTGATTTCTTCCGTCAATTAATAATACTGAAAACTTTCTTAAATCAAAGTGAAATAATGATCGAATAACACAGCGCCATCAGATGCGTTTCCATGCACCTGATGTACTTGGTGCCACAGCAAAAACACAAGTGCTGGGAAACTGCTGGCCACCAGCTGGCAGTGATGGGTCACTGCTGGCTGAAATCTGCCGCTCACGGCCCGGTAGTGGTCCGTTGGTGGCAGCGCTATCAGTTGGCGAGCCATTGATGTCCCTGCAGCATCGCCGTGAATTGTGGGTTTTCAAGCAAGTGCCACTAGTGGCCCGTTGCTGGCAACCAATGTAACCCAACAGCAGGTGGAAGCAATGGGACTGCGCATGCGCAGAAGCAACACTTGCTGTCTCTCTCATGGTACCAGTTAGTTGAAGACGACGCTATCGCCATCGGGTTATTTTAGTGGATGTTAAGAAAAAAAATCCATATCTAGAGAGGCTAATTAATTTCCTAATGAAATTTTACGTAGACGAAGATATCAGATTAAGCCGTGAAATACTAGATTACAGCAATGAAATACACCCACTCCATTCCCATGAATAACAATTCATGGAATGGAGTGGAAGAATAACAAGAAAAAATTTGAAACCGCTTGAAACAAATGTTCTGGAAAACCATCATTAAAACAACGTTTGTTGGAAAAAAAAGAATTATACGCGTACAAAATTTAGTAATTATTTGAAAGAAGAAAAAAGCAACGCTATGCGGTGTACTCATCCATGGGTTGTAATACACAAGACTGGGAGGAATTCGCTTCTAAAAATAACGAGAAGTAAAATAAAACAACTTTCCTCTTTGAAACAAATGTAGCTTCGGACAACGGAAAGGAAAGACACAAAGTTAAAAATATAACAGAATGTGACATGAACCCGGGTAAATATATATTTATTCAACAATCTCTTTTCAAGACGACAAGGACAGCACAAAACTTTGGAAAGCGACTCTAAGTATGTACACTCCTTGAAAATGAGTGAAGTTTCCTTAAGGTAAAAAAAAAATATCCTTACGTTGAAAAAATTACTTTATGAATTATATGAAACTGACTTTTATGAAAAATACGTCACAATATTGTAAAATGAAAGAGGGAAGCATTCGATTACACATTGCATACGAAACAGACAGCTTCTAGAATGCGCTCGAGCGTGGCAAATTCGTCCGGCCGGTAGAGAGCTCAACTACCACGCTAACGACCTTGGTTCAAATAAACTCAAATGCAAGCGGGCGTTTTTCCAATCTGTTGAGAAAATTTCCCCAGCGCAATACGAGAATTCACAAGTTTCATAACGGCAGAAAAAAGAAATTGTAGCTTTGGGAAACTGCGGTTACCCTTGAATTTTTTTTTATTATGGCTACTACTGGTATATTAGCGGACAAGATACGGCAAGCCACCGGTTACGTCACGTGGTTGCCGGCTGCCACTACCGGCAAGCTAGCGGACCACATTAGGCTAGCCATCATTTCTGGCACGTGCTTGCAGGGCCACTTGTGGCAACTACTGCCTGTGATGGGCAACTGATGGCCCTGTTGTGGCACATGACAACTGATGGGGTGCCAACTGTTGGCCTGAACTGCTTGCCCTTCTGTTGGCCGCCCGGACATTTTATTGACGGTTCGGCAGCGGCAACATAGTGCTGGGCCAGCAAGACTGTTTTTGCTGGGTGCAGTTTACTGTAAAAAACAAATTGCTGCTCCTCGTCACAAATGCTTGTTGTATTTGAGTGGGAAAACGAAATTCATGATTTAGATACGCGGTACATGGTGGTTTCCAGGGGTTGCTTTAAGTCTATGAGTTGTGCCATACGACAGAGGTGACGGCCATATCAAGACTGCAAGTAGCGGTGATAAGCAATTGTCGGAGTGGCTTAACTACTCAGCAAAAACAGTCTTGTTGTGCCAGCACTTAATCCAGCGCTGGCAGCCAGCAGCGGTCTAGCAGTATAGTGGCGGTGCTCAAAAGAAAAGAAAATGTACAGCAGCCAAAGCATGGCCCAGCTGTTGAAACCAGCAACGGGCTCCCCATCAGTTGTCATATGCCACAACCGGGCAATCAGTTATCTATCACAAGCAGTGGCTCCTACAAGCTGCCCTAAAGAATTCCTACAAGCACGTGCCTATAAATGGTAGTTAGCCTAATGGTGGTTAGTCTACCAGTTTCCCAGTAGTGGTAGGCGGCAAGCTCGTAACGCAACTGATGGCTTGCCGAATCTGGTCCGCCAATTGACCAGTGGTGGCAAGAAAAGCATCACAGCTCCTGAACGTTTCCCGATCAGTATCATTTTTGTTCTCCACGTATGGATGTTGACATGACTCGGTCGGCGTTATCTTTCCTCACAGAGAACTTTTCTGCATCACGTAACGGTGCCGAGGAAATTTTCTCAATCGGACTGGAAAAATGCCAAGTGAATCAGTGTACTACCGTATCCAAGATAGTTTGGTTGCAAAACTGTTGATTTAACCACAACACTGCGATATAACGTGTGAGTATTTGCTTGAAAGTGAGCCTCTTTTCTGCGTGATGTGAAACGAATGGTTCTCTTCCTAATTTCACAATATTGCGAGTTATTTTTCACAGATGTTCGTTTTATATAATTCATAAATTTAATTTTTCAAGTAACTTTTTTTTTATTTACACTGAGGGACTTCACTCGTTTTCAACGGGTGTGGTCTTGAAAGGCGATTGTTTGATTAACACTTTAACAACCATGATCCCAAAATATTGTATCACTCTAAATATCATAACGCCCGAAACTGTCTGTGTCGGTTCACTTCTTTGTTTAGCAACAACAATAGTGACTGAGGGTGACACCTTCTGATTCCTCATAGAGACATGGACCTTAACTAAAAGAGACATACAAAGACTGCAGACCACTCAAAGAGGCATGGAGAGGTGCATGCTTGGTGCAGCCACGAGAGATAAGAAGAGGAACTCGTGGATCAGAAAAATGTCAAGAGTGAAAGACCTCATGATCAGAGTAAAATCCCTGAAATGGCAATGGGCTAGACATATTGCCAGAAGGACTGACCATCGATGGACAGCCGAAATTTTAGACTGGATTCCAAGGGACAGGAAACACGCAGAACAAGGCCACATGGGAGATCGGTGGATGAAATTCGAAAGTATGTGGGAGTAACATGGAGGAGACTGGCACAAGACAGACACGGTTGTGGAAGAAACTTTTTGTCTGCTGAAAGTTCATTTTTAATCCCACTTCTTTACTCTTGTCCAGCAATGGATTGATAATGGTTGACAATGATGATGATACCCCTTTTAGAATATATATATACATATATATAAATAGGGATGTAAGGTCAGGTGATGCGTAACATCACAGCCTCTCCTTGACAAATGTCAACCCCGCCTTCTCGTGGTGCATCCTGTTCCCACTAAAGGGGCTCTGACGACCGCCCATAGCGGTATAACTATACCATCGGGATTAGAGGAAATTCTATCCCACACTCACCAACCCGCTTGGCCAGCGTGGTGAGTTATGGCCAAACCCTCCAAAATGATTCCACAACTTAAATCTTGGCCCTCAGTCTCCGGCAGCTGGAATGTACCTGGCCAAGGCAGCGGCCAGTGCGACATGAAGGCAGAGGGTGCTAAGAATCCCCGGAGGACCGGACTAGGCTGCCATCTGATGCTGACCTTGGCTACTTACAATAGACGCTCCCTATCTTCTGATTCAAGGCTTCTTGAATTGGAAGAGGAACTACAAAGGATCAAGTGGGACATCGTGGGGCTAAGTGAGGTAAGGAGAAAAGGAGAAGATCTCATCGAACTGAAAAGTGGACATCTCTTCTACTATCGTGGGACAGATACTGGCAGAACTAGTGGTGTTGGATTTATAATAAACAAGAAACTGAAGGATAAAGTTGTAGAAGTTGAAAGTTCCTCTGACAGAGCTGCACGACTTGTTATCCAACTCTCGAAAAGATACCAGGCTCAGATTATTCAAACTTATGCACCCACCACAAGTCATCCTGAAGAAGAAATTGAAGAATTTTATGAGGAAATTTGTCATCTAAATAATAAAGGTAAGCAGCACTTGAAAATAATTATGGGAGATTTCAATGCAAAAATAGGGCAACGGCAACAGAATGAAACTTCAGTAGGTAAATTCGGTCATGGCAACAGAAACCAGCGTGGAAATACTCTCGTTGAGTTTGCAGAGGCAGAAGGGTTTTTCATCTTGAACTCCTTCTTCAAGAAAAAAGCCACACAGGAAATGGACATGGAGACACCCAAATGGGACGACAAGTGAAATTGATTTTATTATGTGTAACAAAAAATTCGTCATAGAAGACTGCAGTGTGCTAAACAAGTTCAACACAGGTAGTGACCATAGATTGGTGAGATGTAAGATGCACCTCAACACTAAACTTGAACGTGGCAAGCTCATAAGACAAACAAAATCTATTGACATAACCAACCTTAAAAACACCATAATACCTTCAAGTTAGAACTGAAGAACAGGTTCTCTGCTTT
Organism: Macrothele yani; assembly: GCA_039090855.1. Classification (NCBI taxonomy): domain Eukaryota; kingdom Metazoa; phylum Arthropoda; class Arachnida; order Araneae; family Macrothelidae; genus Macrothele; species Macrothele yani. The sequence goes on along the minus strand of CM077011.1, from coordinate 72,475,413 downwards.
AGAAGGCCTAACATCGGAAGAAGTGGACATCTCTGAAGTTAACAGAAAAGTAACCAAAGCTCTTATGGAAACAGCAACAAAATTAGCTGGGTCTAAGAACAAGTTGCATGTGAACAAATTATCAGGAAAAACCAAAATGTTGATGCAAAAAAGAAGAGAGATGAGGGCAACTAAAGAAGATGTGACTTCCAAAGTGGAATACATAGAGCTATGCAAGACAGTAAGAAAAAGTATCACTGAAGACGTAAGGAAATTCAACTGTGAACTAGTGAGGAAAGCAATTGAAAACAACCAAAGCCTAAAGATAGCAAAGGGACATCTCAGTAAGGGAAGAAAACAGATTATGGCACTGAGAAAAGAAGATGGTTCTGTAACAAGAAATAGAGGCGAAATTTTGACAAGAGTGAAAGATTTCTACTCCAAATTATATGAAAGGGATGATATATGCACTCCAGACATCATGAAAGATACCAGTACCAGAGTTCCTCCAGTCCTTCCAGCAGAAGTTGCACATGCAATCAAGAACATGAAGCGAGGAAAAGCTCCAGGAGAAGATGGAATTACTGTAGACATCATACAAGAAGCAAGTGGAGAAATCGAAACAGTACTTGCCCAAATTTTCACTCGATGCCTTAATGAAGGAAAGATTCCTGAGAATTGGAACACCGCTACAATGATCCTGCTACATAAGAAAGGTGACATTGAGGATCTCGGAAACTACAGACCTATCAGCCTCCTATCAGTAGTTTATAAAATCTTCACTAAAGTTCTTTCACACCGCTTGAAGGTAACACTGGACATGGCTCAACCGAGAGAACAAGCTGGATTCAGGAGTGGCTACAGCACAATAGATCATATCCACGTGCTGAGAGAACTAATTGAAAGAGCGAGGGAATATGAACTTCCATTGTGCATGGCTTTTATCGATTATGAAAAAGCCTTTGATTCGGTGAAACCATCAGCAGTTACAATGGCTCTGAAAACCTGCGGTATTGAAGATGCATACATTAATATTATTAATAACATCTATGAAAATGCAAGTGCAAAGATTAGGCTGTTTGAAAATACAACACACGTAAAAATTGGAAAGGGAGTGAGACAAGGTGACACCATATCTCCGAAGCTCTTTAATGCCACATTGGAGAGTGTTTTTCAGTCGCTGAGCTGGGAAAACAAGGGGATAAAGATTAATGGAGATTATCTAACCCACCTACGTTTTGCTGATGACGTAGTCATTTTTGCAACTACCCCATCAGAGCTTCAGAGTATGATCCAGGAACTTGCTGACAAGAGTAAAGAAGTGGGATTAAAAATGAACTTTCAGAAGACAAAAGTGATGTTCAATGCTTTTACAAGAAATGAAGATTTATCGATTGATGGAGAAAAGCTGGAGATAACAGACACGTACGTTTATCTTGGACAGCAGATATCAAGTGAGGGTCACATTGATGAAGAAATTAATCGGCGTACAAAACTTGCCTGGAGAGCTTTTGGAAGAAACAGCATAATTTTCAAGAGCAATATGCCATTATGTCTTAAAAGAAAAGTGTTTGATCAATGCATCCTTCCAGTGCTTACGTATGGTGCAGAGACGTGGACCTTAACTAAAAGAGACATACAAAGGCTGCAGACAACTCAAAGGAGCATGGAGAGGTGCATGCTTGGTGTAACCAGAAGAGATAAGAAGAGGAACTCGTGGATCCGAAAAATGACAAGAGTATAAGACATCATGATCAGAGTTAAATCCCTGAAATGGCAATGGGCTGGACATACTGCCAGAAGGACAGATCATCGATGGACAGCCGAAATTTTAGATTGGATTCCAAGGGACAGGAAAAGACCCAGAAGAAGACCACATGAGAGATGGGTGGATGAAATTCGGAAGTATGCAGGGGTGACATGGAGGAGACTGGCACAAGACAGACCGTTGTGGAGGAAACTTGGGGAGACCTTCGTCTAGCAGTGGATTGATAATGGTTGACAATGATGATGATGATGATGATATATAAATAGTCCGTTGTGGAGGAAACTTGGGGAGACCTTCATCCAGCAGTGGATTGATAATGGTTGACAATGATGATGATGATGGTATAAATAGTACATAAATAAAACAAAAAACATTACTTTATAAATAAATTATTTTAACACAAAAAAATTAGACAAAAAAAGCTAATACCATGAGAAGCGCCGAAGGCAGCTAAACCTCATGTAGTAGCTTATATAGAAGGAAAATATTACAGAACAGAAATACAAAAATTTCAAAACAAGTGAAAACTGAAACAGGTTGCCGTCATCAGGAGAGCATCAACCTGTAAGAGTGGCCTTTCTAGTACCAACAAAACGACAAGGCAAGCCAAAATTGTCGGTTGGTCATGCTCCGTAGACCGCAAGAACAAATTCTAATAAGCACAAAAATTCCAAGAATCAAATTTATAAAACTAAAAAAAGAATTAAAAGCTTACCGGCAGAACAAAACCCGCCATGACAAAAAGTCAAACAAGACTGAACAGAGCACTCACAAGAACCCAAATATATATACTGATAAAAAAGGTGGTCACGGTTAATCAACTACCTGGTAAGCCAAAAAATGTGTGTTGACAGGATGCAAAACTGTGTATGTAGATAAGATCATCAGCTATTAGGGACCCACCAAATAACAGTTTATGTTACCTATATATATTTAAAATTGTTAGGTCCTAGGTTAATAAAGCATGTCAATGTGTAATTTGAAACTCTTGGACACCGAATTACAGTTCAAAATTAAATGGTTAAAAGGTTGTCTTAAGAAATTTTTAGGAAAATTGTTAGATTGCAATTTAAAAAGAAGAGCTTTCAGATATTTTACAAGAGCTGTGTAGAGCAAATTTTAGCTATTCTATGAAACTGAGAGATGAGTAGATTGCGATGTATAACTTTTGCAATATTGGATGACCAGTGAGTGTAGTGAATGATATCAAACTCTTTTGAGTTTGATATCAACACCAAGAAGGAAGCATCCGATTGGCCTGAAATTCGCAGCATTCGTCACCCGCGAGAGGACATGCAAACGATTAGCATTGCAGGGCATATGCAAATCATGTGCGCCTGGCACGCCACCGAGAAGCACTATAAGAAAGGTGCACAGAAGGCGGGGTGTAAGTAGAGGAAGTGTGTTGCGCTGCCGGACCTGTGCGTGGGAAGCTTCGTGATGCCTCGTCGCAGAATACGGCTGTCATTCCAGTACGTTTTGGAGTCCGACAGAGGACGAATAGTGGCTTATCGCGACAGCGGTTTATCGTACCGAGACATCGGCCCCCGTGTGGGACGACATCCAGCCACAGTGAGGCGAGAATGGATTCGGTGGGTGCAGGAGGGACAGATGGACCGCCGTGAGCGATTGCCGCAGCCGCGGCACACACGACCGAACGAGAGGACCGGCATGTTGTGCGGCACGCATTGATGGCTCTCACCGTCACATCACGAACGTTAGCGCAGGAATTAGGGTATCTTGCGCAAAAATCTGTGTCAGTACGTACCGTTCGACGTCGTCTGCAGGAGCGGGGACTTGTTGCACGGCGCCCATTGCTCCGATTACCGTTGACGTTACACCATCGGCGAGTGCGGCGGCAGTGGGCCTTTGAATGCCTCACCTGGACTGCAGAATGGCACAACATTGTCTTCTCCGACGAATCCCGTTTCTGCCTGCAACACCACGATGGTCGGATCCGTGCGTGGCGGCACCACGGCGAGAGACTGTATGACGCCTGCATTATGCATCGCCATACCGGTCCGTCGCCTGGCGTTATGGTTTGGGGCGCAATTGGATAGGACACCCGCACCCCTCTGGTACGCATCGCCGGTACACTCAACAGCCACAGCTACATCTCCAACGTTTTGGAGCCTGTATTCATCCCTTACCTGAAGGACCTACCAGCGGCCACGTTTCAACAGGACAATGCGCGCCCGCACGTGGCACGTATCGTGCAACAGTTCTTTACGGCCCAGCACGTGTCACTGCTGCCGTGGCCCGCTTGTTCTCCCGATATGTCGCCCATCGAACAAGGGTGGTCGCTGATCGGCAACCGAGTGGTCCGGCAAGCACCACCCGCGACTACACCTGATGAACTGTGGCAACGTGTGGAAGCAGCCTGGATCGACATATCCCAAGCCCACATCCAAAGCTTCTATCGTTCGATGCCGCGGCGTGCAGCGGCCGTTATTGCCAGCCATTGGGGCAACACGAAATATTGATGTCTGCGTGTTCCGCAAGTCGCACGGGCCTGTAAGCTCAATCGTTTTATCTCTGTATTTGTTGTTATGTGTCCAGTAAATCTGGCTTTGCTATCTAGTGCTTTTCTTGGTGTTGCTTGCATTTTGTGTGGCCAGCATTGAATATATATACACACACATTAAATTTTGTATTCATAAATTACATATCTTGATAAACACAAGGAGCTATGTGACACTCTTAGATCACATGAATGATTGCCTTTCGATCTGTGGCGTACGTGCGTGGAGGTGTGAAAAAGAAATTTCGCTATCTCTGTCTTCCCCTTTGTGCAGCTCTCATGGTGTACCCCCAAAGGTTTTATCGCATACCCCACGTAGAGAACTTCTGGTCTACGGCATCCTCGCCATACACCTCACAAATGTTGCGGCAGGCTTCAGCTACATTGCTGTCTTTGTCGAACTCATAAAGCAAACAATGGCTAATGTGATCCTCATTGCTTGACTCCTTAACCCTTGTGTGACTTGTTTACGAATGTGATGCACCTGCATACTTGGAACAATTTCATAGCCTACTCCTCGAAACATGTTGTCCATCAAACGTACCGTCTGTAATTGCACTTGTTAAACTTTTGTATACTTGGAATTGCATCATGAAATTCTGATAGACTTTTGCACCCACCAAATATTACAGTGAAGCTAACAGCCAAAACTGGAGCCTTAATCTAACAAGCTCAGAGCTTAGAGTTCTATGAGAAAACACACTTACCTTTAAGATAATATTTACTACAAACATTGGTTAAGTTAACTATTATTTTACACTATACAAGAAAGATCACATTCTCATGGGACTTGAAAAATTAAAATTCCCCACGACTTTATACCTGCAGTACGGTCTTTTGATCCAGAAAAAAGTTCATTTTCTTTATGGATTTAAAAATCATCTTGAAATTAAAGGTTTTGACAATTTTTGAAATTTTTAGGCAATATCACGAAAAAACGTAATAATGGCAAACTTCTCTCGAAATGAATGCAACATAGAAGTGAACCTGGAGGGCCAGACTTTGGTTTCCAAAATCTTGTCTAATTTTAAGAAAATCAAGTTCTTTGTTTTGTCTTCATCTGAAACATTTGTATCGCACACTATACGTATGTGTAAAAGGCCGTACGTTTTTGTTGCCAAGGGCGATTGGATTTGGTATGCGGGGGTGAGGAAATAGCAAAACATTTTTCTTTTTTGGATTGGAGGTTTAACAGCAACTGTGAGCTATAAGCAGTCGCCCGTCCCTAATTTAGGGCCACTGGTTTCAGTGAAGGTGGAGGGTCAGTGCCGTAAGACAAACATAACATCCATGCCTCACCGGATTCGAACCTGGACCCATCTCGGACGAATGATCAAAAGCCATCGGTTAGACAACTGCGCCACTGGGGCGTCGCAAAAGTTCACGATAAATCGTAGTCACGAGAGCTCCTTCTGAGCTCGATATCAGGACTTCAAGCACTGGCGAAAATACAATTGTTTTCAATCTCGTAGCCGAATTGTAAGTGATGATCAGAGGAATTAATCAGTTCGACTAATTTTGAAATTTAAGAATTTTTGTTCTTCCAATGAAGAAACGTATCTTCCACATACCGTATCCATAGATCAAATTTTACAAGCTGAAAATGCTTTTCTTCAAATGACACTTATAAATTTCACATAATATAGGCGAAAAGCTCTCTTCAAATGACTGTCTTCCTTCTATTCGTATAAGTATAATGTTTAGCGAAAAACAAAGCTAGTTTTCTTTACTTCAAATTTTCACAAGTCTCATCATTTCCTCTATATCAGGTTGGCTGTGATGATATTTGTATGAAACTTGCTTTTAATGATTCCAGAGTTTCTTTAAGTGAACGTGTCTTCATTGCTTTCAAACGCTTCCAGCATATCATAGCAGACTTCCACCCTTCTCTCCTTCAAATCGGGTGTCAACTGCCGAAGTACCCACTTTGACACACTTTCCGATACTCTAAATCTTCCATCATCTTCTGTATGGCATTGAGCCCACAGTCCAGTTGTGCAACAAGCTCACGGATTGTGACTCGTCTCTCCGCGTGAATCAATTCATCCACTCGCTGGCGATTAGTGTCAATGATGTCCTCCTGCGCCGTTTGTCTTCAATGCTGATTACCACTTTTTTAAACTTCTTCGTCCATCTCTGCACATTGCTCTCATCTCCGTAAAATTTATGTTGCCTTCTGTGGATGTCGGAGATCCTGTATACTTCCTTCTTCAAAAACTCAATGACGGCACGTTGCTTCTGCTTGGAATCCATTATTTATCTGCAATGAAGTAGGGTTACTATAGAGGAAGAGTTACTCTTCCAACATGTACAATTTGAACAAGCTCTGTCAGTTAATAAAAAAGTTATGCCCACTTTTGCATTTCTTTCGGTACAACCTTCGTATTTTCATGGGAGAGCATTACATCTAGGGATGTAGACAGAGTCCATTTGCGAACTCAATCGAATTCTTCTTTACAGATGCTTTGTTTGAAATCGCTAAACTAAATAATTTAAAGGAAAAGAACTTGGACAACTTATATGCTGCCCACCGATATTCCTCATTATTGGACGGAACGGAATGTCCAGTTTATGTATCTTAGGGGAGGAAATAAAAATGCGAGCAGAGGTCATATGAAGGCTTAAGATATTTTTTTTGAGATTTGGATAAAAGTTTCAGTACTTTTGATCACTCTTTGGATTTTCTTTAATTATTTATCTAAAGGATCATTCAATGTTTTAATAAGCGTCTGGTAAATAATTTAAGCTAGGTTCTATTGAGTGCATTGGATGAACAATTTAAAATATATTTATGAATTTAGGTAATCTCGGTAACTAATATACATTCAATTTTAATACATAATTATGTTTGACAAACAGAATATTTTACTTATTTTTTCTTGGAGTGCATTTCGACAAACCTTGGAACATGAATGTTAAACAGATTGGTAAAATTCTTTTTCAGTTCGTTCCGATTCAAATGCGTCATACAACAAACAACACGTGGAATTCTGGAAAAGATTATGGTAAAGAACATCCGTATCGATCTATTAAAAATAATAATTTCGCTGTATATTTTTTTATATCAACATAATGGCGACACAGTGAACCGCGTGTTGTGTGTGTGGGGGGGGGGGGGAGGGGGAGGCTACACATATCCTGAATACTGAGTTTAAGCTTCAAGAGCTTTTATTGTAGAATTTTTCGCAAATCTGAAGCTTTACTCAACTATTTTGATTTTGTATTTTGATTTTTTAAACTCCAGCTGTTTTGAAGAAAGTTTTCAGGATATGTACATGAGAAACGAAAAGAATAACCATCAAATGCGGGCAATGGAATCTTCATGCATCCACAGTGTGGTTACAATGGTACATTTCGAGTCAAAATAGTTCATTGTTGCAAAGGACGAATAAAGACTGGTAGTTTTCTTGGTATCTCGTTATTTTTCCATAACGAAATGGTTCAATAACGAGATGCCAAGCAAACCGTTTTTGAGCTGGTGACATCTCATATTTCTAACCCTTGAGATACATAAATGTCAGAAATTTCAAAAGAAAGCAGTTTCCGTTCATACTCTGTGTCAAATTCCATTGTTAAAAATAATGTTCTTGTCGAGTTTTCTTTCGTCCGTGGATGTGAAAAATTCTGGGGAAAACGGAGATGAAAAATGAAAGATACAAACAATAAAACGTTTTGATTTGATGTCGTACCAACACTTGTTTCATATAAAAAATGGAAATTAACATATTGTAACATATTATTCCGGTGCTAATGCAGCACAGAGATGTTTTAAATCAAATTAGCTTTGTTTGTTCAAATTTATTGGCTCAAAAATTGCAACACGATCTTACTAAAATTAGCGATACCACGCCTTCTGTAGAAAATGCAAAGGCAAAGTACTTGTATTTGACTTTCTCATTAACGTCCATGTTTTAAAAAAAATTAAGACTCCGTTTCTGAAAATAATTAATTTAGATTCTGCAACATCTTCCACAATTTCAGTTTCACTGAATTTTGACTTCATAAACTCGGTTCTACAGACGATGCAGCAAATTTTACTGGATTCTAACTCGATCCCATATCCAAGTCTTTTTAAAGAAACAGTTTAAGTGTGCTATTTTGTTGTAATCAAACCGCCAAGTGTTCAAAAACGTATTCATAAATTCAAACGAAGGAGATGTTTCAGAAGAAGTCAGTTTTTTGTACAATAAGCAGATCCATCTTAAAACCCCTTGTAACTGGAAGATATAAAATTGGTATTCTTATTAGACCCCTGTTGAACAGTCTTTGGGCAGGAAAATGATTTCTTACGCTGACAGATATATAGATTTCCAAATTCGTTGACTCGGCGTGAATGTGCGTTGTAGATGAAGATTCTTTTGACTCCGGAATAACATATGGCGGGGACAGTATATTATAGATGCTGCAATTCGTTTCGGCCATCTAACGTGTACCAAGATGAATTTTGTACCACAACCGGGATGCAAATGCTTTGTCTCTGAGCCGGTCAAACACATTCAACAAAGTAAATGGCTCAGTTTTTAAGCACATTGACACTACCATCCTCTGCATTGATGAGAATGATCCTAAAACGGAGAGAAGAGCCAGAGTTGCCTAAAAGATTCAGACATCTTTGGTTTGTTACAAGGAAACGCTGCCTATCAGCTCTTTCTTGTCCATTTCTTTAAGGGTACCAGTTCCTTTTTAGGCTTCGCATGTTAACCTTATGGGAGGTCTCGATGTACTTAGGTACATGTTTCTCACTATGGCATGCATTTTCCTGAGGATATTATGCAACACCTGAACTAGAATTATCGCAATCGGTCAATTAATTAATTTTGTATTAATTAATCGAAACTGCTGTCGATTTTGATGGCGTTTTCATTAGCAATTGTATTTATTATTTTAATTAAGTACATTATTTAGTCATGATTCTAGTTCAGGTGGTTGTTGATATATACAGCAAGGTATAAAAAAATTTTCAAGCCATTATCTTCAGTGGTTTATGAGAAAAATGTTCCTAAATGTACAAAACCATATCTTTTCAGGGGAGGCAAAAAACGAAGAAGACCTGTGACTAGAAGCTTCTCCCGCGTCATACTCCTTTTCCTCTGTTTTGCTGAACTTCCTCTGCTTTGCTCGAGTGTCGTATACCATTCGATTCAGCAAACTCTGTAGAAAAAAAAATTGAAATAAAAAAAAATTTTACCTATTTTTTTTCATGACTGTCCCCTTAATAGAGCTCAAGAAAGGATTCACTCCACCGAACCAGAGCGTTCGTTCACAGTATCAATTCATTCATCATCCGATTTAGTTAATTACTGAATTAATGTACTAATTGAAAAAAAAATATTTACAAATTTTGGGCATGTAATTTTTCTAACGAATCTCTATTTTACTCATGCTGAAATCAACTCGGTTTGCATGGATATTTCTTGAGACCAATTAATTGCATAATTCGAAAAATGCCTGTATATATAAAAGTGCAATGCTAATTGTTGAAACTGATTTACCTTGATAAGCGGATGTTATGTTCTTTCACAGTTTTAGGGTTTCCCCGCTAAATTGATGTTCCTCATAACGAAAATTGCTCGCTATCCAAAGACCCAAGATGTTGCAGGCAGAAAAATCTGTTTAACAGTTTTAACTCAAGTTTTAAGTCCTTTAAATGCGACGGTAGGGATCATTGTGGAAACACACGGCATTTAAGCCTAACGGAAACTGCTTTATCGAAAATATGAGGTTGATAGAATTACAAGGTCGGTAGATTGAACATGGTGTCGTTGAAGCGTAAGAGCAGGAAGATATCAAAATAAAATTTTGCTTTGCTGTAGATATCGCATAGAAAGGACTTTCTAATGTGTGACGCATAACTGTAATTTAACCTCCCTTTTCAATTTCTGTTCTTATATGAATTTTGTTACTTCTACCTTTGCTTTTCGTTCTGAACGGTACAATACTTCTCCGAATTTCCTTGAACATTTTGGCAGCATTGATAGTGGGTCAAAGTGTAAATAGAAACTACGTCGAAAGCAAAAGTGAGCACAGCCGCAACTAAATCCCAAACTCCAGGAGGCTGAATGATCATTTGGGGAGGGTGTGGCTGGGTATTTAACTATACAATGACTTTTTCCGTGAATACAGACGCAAGATTTTTTCACCTCGACAAAAAGTAAAAACAATAAAATAAAGTGCAAAATACGAAAAATTAGTGGGTGAGAGAAAACAGATCCCTCTTAAAATAAAAAAATCGATGAGGAGTTATTGATGTTTTACTTTTACTCTTTCTATTCTTATTCTTCGGTTTCACTTTTTTCGCCATCTTTTATCACTCATTCTTCTTCACTGGTGCTCGGAGATAACTTTTGTTACCGTGATTAACAGCCAAACTCCCTTCCTTTCCCAATCAAAAGACAACAGCCTTCTGATTCACGCCGAGAAACCCCTTTTCTCCACCCCCACACACGTATCGTGTGGGGCGGGGGAGGAATAGAACCACACATGCACTCGTAAAGCAATATTTCCCACATACACACGCGTCGTAAAACAATGCTTCGCGCACACACACACGCACTGTAAAACAATTTTTCCACACGCTTACATGCATCGTACAACAATTTTTTCAATTCACACACACATCGCAAAACAATCCCCCCTCCCCCCCCCCCACACACACGTAGGGTTGTTGCGTGTGGGAAAAATTGCTTCTCCCACACTCACATCGTTTCTCTCACACACACAGATACGCTACTGACCCCAAAGCAATGGCAATGAATAGGTAGAAGTTAAAAATTTTCCTTCTCTCTCTCACAAGGATTTCGTTTTAGCACTATTTTCCAAAGCCCTACTAGATATAAACACATTTAGCTACCATCACCTCCTGGATATCGATGCTTTACAGAAAATTCACTACATGTGAGTTTCTTAACAGCAGCTTTGCGTCTCGTGGTCACTTAGCAAGTGTCTGACAGAGACTTACCCTTCTGAACAACTATATGCATCCACTTCCGCCTCTGTTTTTTTTCCTTAATTCGTTTCTTCTTTTTTTAAGGGGGGGGGTAATGTTCTTCTATAATTTTGTTTCTTGGAATAAAAGGGGTAATTTCTGTCTTCCCGGACTCGTAACACCAACAAGCCCGTGCCTGTGTGGTTCAGAATCATTGGCGCAATTGTTCCTATTAATTAACCCGAGAAGTAATTTCATTTGAGTTATCCATCTTTCGTGGTGTATCATTTCAATTTTGCTTTTTTTTAAAGTTCAATACACGAATAAATAAGGTATTTATGCTTATGAAATACAAAGGAAATTTTCATAAACCAACCGAAAATAAAAGTTCAGAGAATTTACGACAACGTCCATAATCCAGGGGGGGGAGCTAACTTGCTTTGCAGGGGGAGGTCTGAGCCTCTTCCAGCCCCATGGTAGCTACTGAATGTAAGATTGTAAAGACTGCGGTGTTAGTCGTGATTGAGATGAGCGTGATGGTAATATCTGAGATAAATTCGTATTGTTAACTTTATATTACGATAGTTCTCAGATTATGAGGAATTGCTGTAGATTATTACTCAAGTTTACGTAATCTGCTACAAATGTAACTTCAACAAGTTTTATTTTATTTATTTATTAGAACTCTTTTGCTATACAATATCACAATACAACACCCAAAAGAACGAACAATATGTCACATAATCTAAGGTTAATAATAACAAGAATATATAATACACCGATGAAACTAATATAAGTAAGACAATATTCAAGTTTTTAACAATAGCATTCCCATGTTACGAAAATAAATACTTTACAATATAAAATACAGGAACAAATTCACACTCGAATGTTGTCAATATGACTAAAACACCTTCAATATCAATTTAAAATGTACACCAAGGAGCCAAATTTAAATGTACACCAAGGAGCCAAATTTAAATGTACACGAAGGAGCCAAATTTAAATGTACACCAAGGAGCCAAATTTAAATGTACACGAAGGAGCCAGGGAAAAACACTAAATTTTTAGCCTGACAAGCCCCTGATCTGCTATGAAATTTTCAAATTTTTTTTTTTCCAAGTCCATACGAGACAACGAATATGATATTAAGGTATGCACTAAATAACACCCAGAAAGCCCGGGATAATAAAAAATATCTTTCCCTGCCCCTCCCCTCCCCTTTTTATATACAATTTTCAATCAAAAAACTCCTTAACAGTCGCCTAAAAACAGGGTATCGGATCTCAGATTTAATGGTCAATGGAAGTCTATTCCATTCTCGCAGGCCCAATGCACCACTGCTGTTAAACATCATGTCCGTACGCGCCCAAGGGGCAGCGAACTCTGACCTCCTGCGAGTATCATATGAATGAGTGGCTCTCGACAACACTATCAGATTTAAACATCTTCCTGTACTAATACGTTCATGAATCATTACATTAATCTATATCTGTGCAACTGATCTACAGTCAATATACGATAATAACGAAATAAAAATTCTGAATGAGCCGAAGAGTTCAACAATAAGCAATTTGGACTTGTTATGAAAGTTGTTTCATTCATGAACCATGGATGTTTCCTCTTGTTTGCTAGTCTATGTGACTATTTTCTGTTCAACAAGTAATTTGCTGAAGACACTATTCCAAAACATGAAAATACTATAAATGTTTAGTTTCTGAAGCTATCGTTCGAAGCAAAATAAATTTTCTAGGACAAATAGAAGTCTTACTGCACTTGCTTCAGAGCTCAACAGAGTAAATCAATAAGATGCTGCCTTGAAAATGAGCAGATTTCCAAAGTTTAAGATTCGATCCTAATAATGAAAAATATGTAACGATTATTTCCTGGGATATTTATCATTTGGAGTCTAATGATTATCTACTTTTAGAGGAAGCTGCATGTCCCTAATTTAAGGTGTGATGTTTTTGGTTTACAATGTCACTACTTAAAACATTACTATCTTACATGTCCCTAATTTAAGGTGTAATGTTTTTCGTTTAAAATGTCACTACTTAAAACATTATTGCATTACTATCTGTCAGTTGAACTCGTAGCACTGTAATTTCGAAGTCTTAAGCACCAGAAACCTGGCACACAAAAATCTTTAATCATACACTGAGCTAAATTGGACGACTCAACGGCTAGAAAAGAGTCGATTTCAACTTACGAAAATTATATTACTAGTCCTAGGAAATAAAATTACTGCCCCTTTATTATGCAAATACCTCTGGCCAATAAGGCATCTACGATAATCATCAGCCGCACAGTAACGCGTATTTCTACTTTTCAATGAAAACCGCAACTTCTTTACAAGTACAAAGTCGTGAAAGTACAACGTTAAGCAACATTAATCGGTGGTATAAAAATTGCGAACTAGAGTGTGCAAATTGCGAACTAAAATCATACCGCCATTAAAACTCTATATGTAAATTGCGAACCAAGGCCCATGACCGCTATATGTAAATTCCGAACCGACTTCTCTGAACATCTGCTGGAATTACCTAAGCTAGCTCGTCTGTTTTGATTGTTTTCCTTTAGATATATCTTTTGTTGTTCGACAAGTTTTACGATGAAAATGACGCTCTCGATCTCTGAAAAAGGAAAACATTTGTTAATCGTAAACGCCTACACTTACTGCAATAAAGATATTTTCGTGAATACAATGAATTAAGTACAAATCGACATGTACGTATACTAAATATGGAACATCACAGAGAAAATTAACATGGCCCCTGCGCAAGGATGACAAACTAGTTTTGTAATTTTCGTGAATACAATGAATTACGTACAAATGTACACATACTAAATATGGAACATCTCAGAAAAAAATTAGCATGGCCCGTGCGCAAGGATGGCAAACTAGTTTTGTTGTTTTCGTGAATAAAATGAATTACGTACAAATGTACATATATTAAATATGGAACATCACAGAAAAAAATTAGCATGGCCACTGCGCAAGGATGGCAAACTATTTTTGTTGTTTTTGTGAATACAATGAATTAAGCGCAAATGTACAGACATAAAAAAAAAAAGGAGCCACCTCCCCTTAACTTTGGAACCGTTTGCCGCATATAAACAAGTAAGGTACCGTTGGAAAGGACTCGCAGGGAACTATCACATGATGTGAAGAAGCATGCTAATTAAGCTAATTAACATATTAATTAGCTCACTATCTTCGACTTTTTCTATATAAAGGATATGTTATTTTATGCGCATTTTATTTAGCACATGAAAAAAAACCCTAAATCTTAAATATCGTCTAAATTGGATAATTAATAGCGAAGATATTTACAAATAAAGTTAGAGGGACCACCCATAAATCCACATCTGGGAAACTCACCTGGAATGCTTTTTTCCCTGCAAGAACAGCAATAATGCTGGAAAGTTTGCATCTTGCCCGAATCTCCGACAAATTGAATACAGAGTACAGATGAGCACAGGATCATGCCCATAATCTGTACAATAACTTGAACACGGCCCATCTAGGGACGGGGTTCATTTACTCTTGTTGTTTTCTTTGTAACAACTTCATTTATTTGTGCTAATGATTTGAATTAGTGTTAGAGTAAACAGTATATATGTTTCTAATAATCGAAAACCAGAATTTGTGCAAGCTGAAATTTGTTTAGAATATTCTTGTTTCCGATCATTACATTTCGAGTTCTCGGGGCACTGAGTATTCGCTTATCACTGAAAGGTTGTTTCATAATAGAAAATTGAAGCAGAACCAGAAAATCCGTTTTCATAGCGTCTTTTGTAAAAAAGATCGAGCTAATGTTACTGGTTTGTCCGTCCGACAGTCTGTGGACATCATATCCCTGCAAATATTAGTCCGATTTAAAAAAAAATTTGTATTGGGAAGCTTGAAATGTGCGAATGATAATCCTTTATTTCATTTTTTTTATGATGAAGAATTTCGCCAGTAGAGGACGTAAGTACGGATATCGAATTCAAAATACATTTTATTCCATATATTTGCTTC
This sequence comes from Macrothele yani, assembly GCA_039090855.1. Lineage (NCBI taxonomy): Eukaryota > Metazoa > Arthropoda > Arachnida > Araneae > Macrothelidae > Macrothele > Macrothele yani. The sequence goes on along the minus strand of CM077011.1, from coordinate 72,460,196 downwards.
TAAACATCCGATTGAAAACATACTTTTATCTTTCAATTCCATTTCTAGCGAAGATTATTTTAGTTATAGTCACATTTCAAAGTTTAGCACTGATTTTCCGCCAGGGGGCGTAAAACTAAACGGCGTTTTATCCGATATCTCTGCTTCTAAAACACCGATTTAAAAAATTCTTTCTGCTGTGGATGCAGCTACAGATGAGAAATATTTTGCATATGACAACTAATTTTTGGTAAAAATAGTTTGACCCCCAGGGGACCTAAGGTTTAATTTTTTTCCTTCTGATGTATTTACAGTGAAATCTGTGCTTCTAAAATCTCGACTGAAAAAATTCGTTCTTGGACCGATACTACTCATATCAATAAACCTTTTTGGAATATCATCATCATCATCATTGTCAACCATTATCAATCCACTGCTGGACAAAGGTCTCCCCAAGTTTCCTCCACAACGGTCTGTCTTGTGCCAGTCTCCTCCATGTCACTCCCGCATACTTTCGAATTTCATCCACCCATCTTCCATGTGGTCTTCTTCTGGGTCTTTTCCTGTCCCTTGGAATCCAATCTAAAATTTCGGCTATATATTCTTCTTAAAATAGTGCAGTTTCCCCTCCAGGGGAGTAGATGTACGTCCTATTTTTGTCAATATTTCTGCTTCTAAGAGTCCGATTTGTAAAATTCCACCTTTGTTGGATACAGCTCCCTGTGAGAAATGCTTTTCATATAATTTTTAAAATTTCAAGTAACCCATAGACTTTCAGGTAGGTGGCGATGAGATAAATTGCGTTTTACCGATATCCCTGCTTCTGACACTCCGATTTGAAAAATTCTTCCTGTATCGCATACAGCTCCCGATTCCAAATGTTTTGCATACAATTCCTAATGTTTGGTAAATAACGGATTGGACACCAGGGGGCGGAAGGGTTAACTTCTGGTTTTCATGTATTTGCGGCAAAATCTGAGCTCATGAAAACTCGATTGAAAAAATTCTTTCGTTGACCGATACCACTCACATAGAACCTTTGGAGAATACTTTCTTCGTAAAATAACGCACAGTTTTTTCGCCAGAGGGCGTAGCGTATATCATATATTTGTTGATATTTTTGCTTCTGAGAGTCCGATTTGAAAAATTATTTCTTTCTCGGAGAGCCTTTCCACTGCGAAAGGTTTCTACTATCATTTCAAATTTTTCTTAATGCGCAAGTCTGCCACCAGAGAGCCTGAGTTCACATTTCGTTTACAGCAATATCTGCGGGACTAAAAACCCGATGGAGAAATTTATTTTTTCTGGCAGATGCTACTAACTATGCAAACTCTGTGAGCGTATTTTCTTCCCCAAATATTGTACAATTTCGCCTCTAGGGGACACAAATGTCTGATCTGTTGTCCTCAACATCTGCTCTTACATGTGCAATTTAAAAAAAAATTCTTTCAACACTAGAAGCCATTTACTTTGTAGACCAGTTTAGTCTAGTATATGAGGAATTTTACAATTCACAGTTCTGCCGGTAGGTTGTGTTTGTGTACTTTTGTTTGCAACTGTATCTTCGCTTCTAAACACCCTATTGAGAAATTACTATTTTTTACTGTGTACCATTCACGACAACAGGGATGCTAGGTGGTGTAAGGGTCAATACATTTCTCTTTTTTCTCTATCTCTGTTTGCGGGAGACGTAGCTAAAAAGTTATTTTTCCTTAGCAGACGTTTTTCCATGAAGAATATTTTAAGCATGTTTTCAACATTTCCATTATGCAGAATTCTTCCACTAGGTGGTGTAGAGTTATATCACGTTTCTTTCTGTATTTGTTCTTTTAACTGTTCGATTTGAAAATCTGTTTGTCTTCGATATCCTGCTATGAAAAACATTTTGTGCGCCATTTGTTAATTTTTGTAACATACGTTTTAGCCGCTGTTGGAAGTAATGTTTCTATTCTGGGTGTTTTATCGACTGTAAACATCCTGTTGATTTTTTCTAACTGGATGTATTGACTTTGAATAACTTCGAAAAATTTAAATCGCGTCAGAAAGGATTCAAAAGATGTGCTCACTGCAACTAAAAATTCGGTGGCATCATTATTTTTATTTCAAATATTTGGAAGGCACAAATACAGAAAACGAGGATGTATTAGGTAACAAATAAGTTTTAAAGCGTTTTAAGACAACGCAATATGTAATTTGAGAGAAAACAACAATATCTTTACGAATCAAAATATGCACCGCCATTACCAATCACCTTCCGCCATCGTCGGGGAGCAGACGAATTCCAGCCATGAAGAATACTTCGTCGTGTGACGCGATAAAGTCGTGTACCCATTTTTTCACTTCGTCATATGTCCGGAACCGTACAGCAGACAAACCATGTTGCATCGAGCGGAACAAACGATAGTCTGAAGTGGCTATGTCGGGACTATGCGCCAGGTGCTTCAAAACTTCCCACCCAAGCGGCAATAACGTTTCGTTGACCGATTTCGCGACATGCTGCCTAACGTTATCATGTAGTAAATTCACGGAACGCAATCCTTTGGCTGTGCATGGACGTTTCCGACAGATTTCCTGGTTCAATCGCAGCAATTATTGCTTGTAGCGATCAGCAGTAACAGTTTGGCTTTGTTCCAATAGTTCATAACAGAGCACATCCTTCATATCCCACCAGATGCACAGCAGAGCTTTCTTGGAGTGAATATTGTGTTTCGGTGTCGAAGTCGTTACTTCACAGGAGTCAACCCATAGGTTTTTGCGTTTGGGATTGTCGTATCATATCCACTTTTCATCACGCGCAACGATTTTCCACAGGAAATCGTTGTGGGTGATTCCTCTGGCTCAGGTCATGTGGTACCTATTTTCGTTCCTTCTGAATCTTTCCCATTGAGAGTAAACGATTGGAAGTGGCTTTTTGAGTTACATCAAGTTGTTCAGTTCGTTCGTTTTGCGTTTGAGACGAATCTTGATCCAGCAATGCTTGCAGTTCTTCATGTTCAACTTTTTGCGGGACGCCGCTACGTTCTCGATCGCCAACATCCAAATCGCTTACTTTAAACCGTCTCAACCAAATCTCGCACGTGCTTTCCGATACAAGATTCTCCGCCACAACAGAACAGATCGATGCACATGCTATTGCAGCACTTTTACATTGATGAAATTCATAACGAGTGTAGTGTCGAATAAATGCAGTATCGCTTGGCATCTTTTATCTATCGATGTGCAAGTACGTTTGACGGTTGGGCAAACTTCTGTGTCACATTTTATACTCTAGACCAGTTACGGTCACATGAAAACAACGCGGGGGAATGTCGGATATGTAAATAAGCGGCATACGTCACACAAAAACGCTTCAAAACGTATTTGTACACCTAATAAATATCAAGTATAACTGTAAATACGTATAAAACGGTATGCTGCTTGTCATTGGTCACGAATTACGAAAACCAGCAGAAAAGTCCACATTCGAGCCGGGCACAGCCACACATGAATAAGGAGTCCAAATATGTACTCGAAATTCGGGCAGTGACTGGTTCAGCCTAATGAAATAAACCTGAAAATATATTTATGCTGTACTCTGATATCATCATCATCATTGTCAACCATTATCAATCCACTGCTGGACGAAGGTCTCCCCAAGTTTCCTCCACAACGGTCTGTCTTGTGCCAGTCTCCTCCATGTCACTCCCGCATATTTACGAATTTCATCCACCCATCTCCCATGTGGTCTTTTTCTGGGTCTTTTCCTGTCCCTTGGAATCCAATCTACAATTTCGACTCTGATATATATATTTATATATCATGGAATATACAAGGACTGGCGTTGATGTTAACCAACTGAAAGGATAGTAGAGGAATGTCTATGTGCACCAAATGACACATGACATGATTGATGTCAAGTTTCACTTAACCAAAGCCCACTATTTAAGTAAATTAGTGCATTAGTACAGTTAAAATGATGCAGATGCTTGAGCCATGCCCTAATTCGATAATTTATTTTCTAGCTGTCCGTGGCATTTCGGAATATATAGCACATCAATGTGTTCCAACATTGATGAGAAAAGGTTGACAACTCATTCGGAACACATCAAGAAAGTAATTCTGGAAAATGTGTTCGCAGTGTGTTACGGCAGTGTTCCATACTTTTTACACGAAGTGTTCCAAATGTGTTATGTAAAAATATTGTCTTCTATCATAAAACCTTTTGTGGAGGAAAGAGCATTGTTAACACATGCGGAGAGCGTCGATAACACATAAACATTCGGAACACCTTGGCAACATATGAGGAACGCAATGGTAACTCTTTTTTTGAAAATGGCTTTCACAAAATGCTACGAAAGTGTGCGATCTATTCGAAGTGATTTGTTACTTGGTTTTTTCCACCTCAAAAACTCACTTTGCTTTCACAGTTATCGTGCTTAACACACGAATAAATGGTAACCGCTATGTCTTGTAATTTAAATTTGCACCTCTGATATTAATTCCACGTGACAATCTAAAACAATATAATTTTCTTTTGTTTGAACGTATGAACGTTTGTCCCATTTTGTCGCGTACAACGCAGCGCAGAGGTGTGCCACTTTGCTTTGTTGCCATAGAAACAAAGACTAATTTTTAACAGCTTCTGGTGTGACGCCACCTCATCTAAATCATTCTGAAATGACAACACAGATGCATTACATCACATGATCAAATCTTTTGAAACAGAAAACCGCTACGTCAGGAATTTTGGATCTACTTTGTCGTTCATAAACGACATATAGAATTTTTCATTTAGAATACTATCGTATGAAATTTAATTTTTAGATTTCCCTTGCGAACCTAAAATGTTTATGTTAGATTGTCAAACCAGTTTATTTTCTCATTTAAGTCTAAAAATTGAGAATTCTAATAGAGTAGGTAACAGCGTCTTTTTATCATTTGATGCGTATGCTAAAGAAACATGATTGGGAACTTTTTTTTCCGAAACTACGAAATTCTCAGAATACAACTGGATTTTCTTCGCAGAGTGTAACCAGATATTGTTTTATTTGTATTTGTAGAAGAAATAAAAAAGAAAGAAAAAAGGAAAGGAAAAAAAACATATTTTTTTGTGGTTCTGCGCAAGAACTACCAAAACATTTTAACATTTGTAACTGCAGAGTTCTAAGTTTCGGAAAATGCTTTTGTTATTTCAACACTTTTCTGTTATCTGGCAAGAGCAAGAACGTAATTGCTTGCCATCTGCGTGATTTTTTTTTTTATTTTTTTTACAGTACATGAAACAATGCGCGCTTTTGGGCCACTACGCCTTTTTCGAGAGGCTTTGAAGGACGGGAACCACTAAAAAGGCTTGCTTTCGAACGATTTCACAGAAAAATGTCAGAAATATTACAACTGGCTGTAGCTTTTGTTTATCATATATTTCATGAACTGCCTATAGGAACATCTGATGTGCGGCGAACAAACACTGGGAAAATGCGAGCGGTTGCCGATTTTAGTTGTCGAATAACTAAAATCGGCAACCGCTCGCCTGAACCGATAATGCTTTTTTCTCCAAATAGCATAACTATGCTAAATATCCGAATTTCTTGGTGTAGAATACAAATAAAACTTTCAAGTGTTATTTCTATTCTACACAAAGAAATTCGGATTATTAGCATAGTTATATTATTTGGAGTATAATTGGTGTACGGTTCCTACTTATTAATTGCATATTTTTTATTGCTGCAATGTTCATGAAACATACTTTCACAGTTGGACAGCACAACCAAAAAAAAAAACAATATATGATTATTAAAAATAATACACATCTTATTTCGCCGCGTTGTTATTGACGGGCTTTCACCTAGTCAATTTTAATTGATTTGTAACATTGATACTGATTTCTGTAGTTCCCTCAGATATATTTAGTTAAAAGTAAAAACCTTATTTCTGCGAAAGTTATATGTCCACACATTCGCCTACGGAAATGTAGCGTGACATCTAGTTTGACCTGAAGTTAGAATTAAACTAACGGTAGCTCTGCTGAGGTATTCTCTGTATTTTATCCTGAGGGGACATAGCACTAGACATGTTCTGCGGTATTGTGGGACACCAGGAACAATATACATGAGTCAGCTATGTAACTAATAAAAAAATTAAATATGTAACTTCACGAATTACGTCGTAAGTTAACTAATGAAAGAAATTAAATATGTAACTTCACGAACTACGTCGTAACTTAACTAATAAAAAAAATTAAATATGTAACTTCACGAACTACATCGTAAGTTAAGTCATACTTGTGCAAAATCAGTAATTTATAACTTTCATCATCAAAAGTTACAATTTTGAATTTAATGGTATAATAACTGACTCCGCATCCCATGGTTTCCTTCCTTGCAACCAAATTCAGTATCAGTGTCACGTAGAAATACTTTCTCCTAAGCGTTTCCAAATACTGCGGGAAAACCCTTTTACAGTAAGTAGAGGAAAATTTGTTTTTTTATGCACGGCCCCTTAATCGACGTATTCTTAAGTTTTCGCTTATATCTCAGCAACATTTAATGCTATCACGCTGTAGCTTTGGATTTAGGGGGTTACAAATAGTTCGTATCGAATGTGCTATTAATCAGGCATGGGCATAATACATTTTGTTTTCATGAGCATATTCCATAATTTATAATTCCCTTAATATACCAGTTCTGTACTTGCAAACCGGCTCATACTCTCTGGGTATATTTGTGTTTTACTGTTGCAACACCGAATCATTGTATCTGTTCTCGATTAAATGACACAAATCAAAAACGAATTCCGCAGTTTAACATTAGCGGCATCTTTTTTCCGTAGCTCACTGTACACGTATTTATTGGTCGATTTGTATGCAATTTGGAATTTAAGGGTTTTACTATGTGCTGAATAAAATGCGTGTAAAATAGCATATCTTTTATATGGAAAAATTCGGAGATAGAGAGCTAATTAGTATGTTAATTAGCCTAATTAGCACGTTTTTTCGCATCATATGATAGTTCCCTTCGAGTCCTTTCCAACGATACCTTATTTGTTTATATGCGGCAAAAGGTTCCAAAGTTAAAGGGGGGTCCTTTTTTTTTTTTTTTTTTTTTTTTTTGATTTCTGTACATATACTAAATACGGAACATCAGAGAGAAAATTAACATGGCCCCTGCGCAAGGATGACAAACTAGTTTTGTTGTTTAACGTGAACACACTGCTTTAAATTGTTTCACATTGTTTTAATCATTTTTTTTTCATACTGATTTATTTTTTGATATCGTCAGAAAAGGCGCAGAAAAGTTGGTTCGCAATTTACATATCAGGTCTAGATAAGTTGGTTCGCAGTTTACACATAGGGGTCTTGGCTCTTAGTTCGCAATTTACATATATGGGTTGAGAGCGGTTCGATTTTAGTTCGCAATTTACACACTCCGCATTAATCTATACACAACACTACCACAATACCACACTTTTTCTACTTCCTCCAGCATTATATATCTTATGCTTATCCGTCAACACGCATACGTCATGAACTCTGTTGCCACAAAACATTGCGTGAGTGAGAAAATACAACGTTCAGGTTGAAAACGCTTAAAGAGAATTAACTGAAAACTTATATAGGGAAAGAAACTAAAAATGAAAGTTAAATTAGAGTATACGTCATAAAAAATCACCTGTTCCAGGAGGAGAAAACCAATGTGGTAAAATAATAAATACCCTCCCATGTCTTACACAAGATTCGAACTCATAACCGGCGGTGAAAATGCTCAACATGCCACGGAAAGATCATTCGCACGCCTGCATCTTCATGTCCATCGACTGTGAAGTAGGATACAACAGAGGCCAGAAAACTACATGTTGATCAATACCAATTGAAAATCAGTCATTGAAATAATCTGAATGGTAATTCGGAAGTGATATGTGAGCCGTCTTGAGCTGAGGAAGGGTAATGCGTAAATGATTCTAAGTTGCGCATATACTGTAAATGTGATGACAACCAAGGATAAGGCTGCGAAAGGGTCACATGACAGGCACACGAAGTTCTATTTTGCTATTAGTTTCAGCAGTTAAATTCCGAAAATTCAGTTTTAAATCTGCATTATCCAGCAAATGAATCTTAATTACTTTTTATCTCGTTAAATGCCTTTGCTGGTTATTTTTACTTGACAACTGACTCTCAAAATATCCAAGTTAAAAAAACGTACCTGTTGTACTATTAGTGCTGTTAACCCTTCAACCGGCTGCAACGAATAAACTCGGTGTCAGAAAAATGGGCTAAAATCATCTGGAATTACACAGTGTATTCAAAAAGTTCCAGGACTGATCATACACAGACCATATAACACAGAGGATATACTTACATTTGATATTAAGCTTCTACATAGTCTCCTCCCAATTCAATACAGCGCTTGGAACGAGTGTACAGGTCAGTAAACGCCTTCTGGAAAGCCTTCACTCCAACACTATTGAGTTCCGATGCCACCGTCGCTTCAATCTCCTCTATCGACTCGTACCGCTGCCCCTTCATCTTCAATTTCAACTTGGGCAGTAAAAAATAGTCCGGGGGGGACAGATCTGGTGATTACGGGGGTGGTTGATGCACACCTGCCTTCTCGCCAAAAATTGCTGCACAAGGATGGACTTGTGAGACGGTGTATTGTCGCGTTTTCGTTTTTGATTTCAAAGCGCGAACTTTCATCGGCCGACTCTTTTTCGGACTTGTCCACTCAGCATTTTGGCGTTTTGTCTCCGGATCGTACTCAACATACCAAATCTCATTTCCGGCGACGATGTTTTGCAAAAAAGTTGGATCCTGATCGGCCACGAAAATCAAATCTTTGCAGGAGGAAATTCGGTGTTATTTTTGTTCAGGAGTCAGAGTGTGCGGCACAAAGAGCGCACAGAGCTTCCTTTTATTCAAATCCTCCGTCATGATCGTGAAAACAGATCCCACACTAATGTTTAACGACTGTGCAATCATTTCTATCGTTATTCGGCGGTCGGATCTCACCAACGCTTGCACACGCTCAACATTTTCATCATTTCGACTCGAACATGGATGACCTGATCTCTCATCTTCTTCAGTCGAGTCTCTTCCAGCTTTAAACCTCGAAAACCACTCAAATACTCGCGAACGACTCATAGCATCGGTCACCTTACGCAGATTTAATCATTTCGTACGTTTCTGTGGCCGATTTTCCCAATTTACAACAAAATTTGATGTTCGTTCGTTGCTCCATTTTTTTCGATGACAACGGCTCACACACACGCTTTACACAAATGAACGCTGCGAAGGCGGAAATAGTCAGAAATAACTGCAATCACGTGATACGCGTGGCTAAAGGTCGTTGCTGCGTCATCCCGCCGGTTTCACAGAGATAGCGTCATTTCTACGTTTTTATGAGCGGGAGTCCTGCAACTTTTTGAATACACTGTGTAAGTCATGAAGCAGAAAATACAGGAGTTGAAAGGAGCGCTCATCAACTTTTTTTTTTTTTTATTGGAGGTTTAACGACCACCGTGAGCAACTCAATGGGCTATAAGCAGTCGCCCGTCCCTAATTTAGGGTCACTGGTTCCAGGGAAGGGAGAGAGCCAGTGCCGTAAGACAAACACAACATCCATGACTGACTGGGATTCGAACCCGGACCCCTTACGAACGAATGATCAGAGGCCAACGCCTTAAACCACTGCGCCACCGGGGCGGCCTCATCAACTTTGACAGGTTTATCGTCGGTACTGTTGAGTTAGAGGGCGAAAAGAGTTGTTTTGCCATAGGTTCATCGGCCGGTTCAAAGGTTAAGGTGAAGAAACATTCACTCACGCGTATTGTATAAAGGAAACAGTTGTATAAAGGAAACAGTGTTCTGCCTTCAATACTGTTGAAAGGAAAATACGGATTTCCCGCGCAGATGTAAATTAGAATGAAGATTAATTCTTTTGAAGTAAAATGAACGCTAATTCTTTTGAAATAGAATGAAGACTACTTTTTTTGAACAATTATTTTGAAGTAGAATGAAGACCAATTCTTTTGGAGTAGAATGAAGACTAATTCTTTAGTAGCAGAATGAAGACCACTTTTGAAGTATTAGAATGAAGACTGATTCTCTTGAACTGAATGAAAACTAATTTTTTGAAGTAGAATGAAGAAGACAAATTCTTGCTCTTCTCAGAGTTTGACGACAACCATCAACTTTCCATACTTTTATAAATATCATGAGAAGCAGCACTTGCGAAATGTATTTCATTAAATCATTAAATTAAATAAATTTGGAACAAGTCATTGTAAATAAATTTGGAACAAGTTTTTATGCCTGCTTGCAAAAAAAAAAATCTATTTTTAATGTCAGTCAAGCTTGGTACAACACCCAGTTGAACAATCAGAGAACAAGTCAATCGCTAGTCATCCTGCCTACTTACAACCTCCGAAACAAGGAGGAACGCATGGTATAGCACTGAAATTTCGGGTGGAAAAAGAACTTCCTCGAAACAATTAGCATAGTTAAGCAGTTTTTCGGGATAGACTCGCTATTATTCAACACTATACTTCAATAAATTTATCGTTCGAAGCTAATGGATTTTAGACAAATCTATAATTGAAATAAAATAGCATCAAAATTAATATCTTGCAATTTGCCCAAAATCGTTCATAAATTTTGGTTTAATTACCCTCCCCCCCCTGTTCAGAATTACGCACTGTACTTGTTTTAACGGATTTCCTTTAAATTCATTGAAGCCTTAACTTTCTTATTTTCATTAGGGTGAGGTTAAAAACCTACAGGACATATACGCAGTCGAGTCACATTATTTTGACCACCAACTAATAAACAGAGTAACCGCCAAATGCAGCGCGCACAGCAGCTAGACGGGCTAGGAGTGACTGAATAAGGTGCTGGAAGGTGTTCACAGGTATGTGGAGCCATACTGACTGCAGTGCATCTGACAGCTGCTGGAAGGTGCGTGGTGGAGGATCCATAGAGTGAAAAACACAATCGAGGTGATCCCACAGATGCTCAATTGGATTTAAGTCTGTGAAATTAGGGGGCCGGGGAAGTACTTTGAAATTTTCATCGTGCTTTTCCAACCACTCTCGGACATTTCTAGCTGTGTGACGCGTCGCATTGTCACTCTGGAAGATCCCATCAGTCCCAGAGAAGACAATCATCATTTATGGGTGTACGTAGTCTGCAAGGATGGATTCATAACGAATTCGGTCCATAGTGTCTTCCACAGGTATGAGTGGACCCAGGGAATACCACGAAAACCTTCCCCAGACCATAACGCTGCCCCCACTAGCTCGAGTTCTTCCAGCAATGGTTGAAGAGCATTTGTTCTCCGACGTTTCTCGCCTTATACGCCAACGTCCATCTGTTCGATGAAGCAGAAAACGTGACTCATGGAAGAAGGCAATCTTTTGCCAATCAGCGGATGTCCAATTCTGATACAGCCGTGCAAATGTAAGCCTTTTCTGACGATGCACCTTCGTTAGCATAGGTGCAGTGTCACAATAATGTGATTCGATTGTGTATTTTATACATGTTACGTTCTTGAAATAAATTGTGCTTTTGATAAGTAAAATACGTTTACTATTTTTATTTCAGCAAACGTTGTTAGTTCTCACACTATACCCATCTACTACAAATCTTCTCACCCTCTATCCATAAGTAATGGCTGTATTTGCTTATTGGGGGGGGGGGGCATGACGATCTCCATGAGTAATTCGTCTCCAACCTTTTTGGGACCACTGGTTTCAGGTAAGGGAGGAAACCAGTGCCGTAAAACAAACGCTCCATTCAGGCGTCATTCGGGTCTCGAACACAGGCCTACCTCAGACAAATAGCCAGAGGTCAGCGCCTCAGAGCACTCGACCCCTGTGGGATGGCCTCCATTGTGTCACAGTTGTCTAAGCGCTGGCCTCTGAGCATTCGTCGGAGATGGGTCCGGGTTGGAATCCCAGGAAGTGGGAGAGCCATGTCTTATAGCACTAGCCCTCTCCCTTCCCTAGAACCATTTTTTATTGGAGGTTTAACGACCACCGTGAGCAACCCAGTGGGTTATAAGCAGTCGCCCGTCCCTAATTTAGGGCCACTGGTCCCAAGGAAGGGAGAGAGCCAGTTCCACAAGACAAACACAACTTCACCGGGATTCGAACCCGGACCTATCTCGGACGAATGATCAGAAGCCATCGCTCAGACCACTGCGCCACCACAACCAACAGTCCTTAATTACGGACGGGCGACTATTTATAGCTCCTGGAGTTGCTCACTATAGTCGTTAAACCTACAAACGCAATCCACCCAACCGAACTTCCGTAGGATGTGTTTGCTTGAAAGTGACATTGATGGAACGAGAATACCTACATCAGCGATATATGTCTCCTTTTTTCATTGCATGCTGGGAACGATAAAACCCCAAATAACTCATTCTAATGCAACTCGAAATCCAGAAGCCACCACATGTCTTTGAGCTTCTTTATTCCCGTTTGTAAGTGCGTTGATTTCGAAATTTTGGAATATCTTTTTTAATTTTCTTTTTTTTTTTTCTAAGTTTAGATAAGCTGAGGCTCAAAAGCCGTAACTACTTTATATTTGTTTAGCATATGTTGCACCAAAATTGTGCTTTTAACTACCTAAGGCAATGAGTTGCAGATGAACTTTTCATGGCCATGAGCCGTAAGTGGGCGGTTATGGAGACATAATTTAGATAACAAGTTCGGCGCAGTGAATGATCTAATATTGCCTCAGGCTGAATTCTATGGCAAAATTAGACGCAGACTAGATTATCCGGTATCTTCCAGGAGAGAGTTACAAAAACAAATCATTTATGAAACCTTTTGCTGATTTTTACAGCTGTCGCAGTTTACTTGCGGGGTTTTCAAAGTAAAAAAAATGGTTAATCCATAAGAAAACTACTTGATGTATTTAACAATTTTTTAATGAACCTTTTCTTTATGATAGTGTTACTCGATCGTCATGTTACTTCCTGCAAGAAGTATTTTTGGAAGAACACAGTAGGAAAGGTAATTCTTTTAAAATGGTTCGGAAAAAGGAAAAACGTCTAAGAGAAATGTAGGCAACTACACTGGCGTGCAAAAATTAAGGACGAGACGGGTTTTCGAATGTAACGTCTTGCAGAAGTGCTCCACATCGACTCAAATCATACCATAAGATCCCCAAGATGTACGAACATGGAACAAGTGAGCAAAACCGTCCAAACAAGTAATCCAAAGTATACAAAGGCACTTTATTGAAAAGGCAGCTTCGAGCACAACTGGTCAGAAGACAGAAACGTCCAATCGTCCATGTGACAGGCAGCTGCTAAGAAAAATTCAGTCTTTAGTAGGGGATATGATTACACCTGACTGCGTTGCAGGATTTACAACGTCTGTCCATGCTAAGGACGACCGGTGGTTGTCAAGGAGATGTTGAGGCATCGCGGTCTATTCCTCTTGTAGCGCCAATCGCAGCTGCGGAATCGTTGCTGGCGGCTGGTGACGTGCTGCCAAGCGTCTCCCGAGAAGGTCCCACACGTGTTCGATTGGATTTAGGTTCGAGGAACTTGCGGCCCAATTCATGCGTTGAATATCTCCACTCTCCAACAGCTCTGCGATAGCCACTGTACGATGAGGTGTAGCGTTGTCGTCCATGAAGAGGAACTCAGGACCCACAGCACTTCTAGACAGACGCACGTGAGGCAGGAGAACCTCGGTACAATAGTGGACACCAGTGACTGAACCTCCTTGGAAGATGTGGAGGTCAGTACGGCTACCAAGCATGATACCGCCCCAAACGAGAACTCCGCCACCTCCAAACCGGTCCCTTTCGATTATGTTGGAGGTGTGATTGTGTGTTCCTTGCACTCTACAGATGTGTATACGTCCAGAATCGCTCGTCAGACTAAATCGGCTCTCATCCGTAAAGAGAACTCGACCCCATTGCTCATGTGTCCAGTTCTTGTGTTCCTGGCACCACAGAAACCGCCGTCTCCGATGAGCAGGCGTTAATGGCACACACTGTACTGGTCGTGCAAATAGACCGCCTTTGTGCAGCCTTCTGGCCACGGTAAAACGCAATAACGGACGTCCAGTTGTCTGTTGCATGTGTCTTGCAATTTCTCCCACTGTCTACCGTCTGTCTCTTCTCGCCTGTAGAACAATATACCGGTCGTCCGCCGCCCTGGTTGCTCGTGGACGACCACTGCTAAACTCGCGGACAGCTGTTCCTGTCGTTTGAAATGCTCTCCAAGCTCATGAAACCATGCTGTGAGTGATCCCGAACTCCTCGGCCACACTAGTCACACTTCGACCTTCTTCGAACTTCCCAATGACGCGACCTCGGGTAAAGTCATCCAGATGTCGTCTGCTGGATTGCCTGTTGGCCATATCACACGGTGGCAGCAACTCGATGTCGTTCAAATTGATGTACAACGTGCAATAGCTTTCACTGAATTGCTGAGCGTACACCGCCCGTGTGCTTTATACCCTTCCGACACTCCCCCTACGTCATGCTGCATATATGCGCATGCCCTACCGTACCGTACCCTAGTCTATCTCCTGAGTGGTCTTTAGGTCCATTCTGCCTGCTGGTTTCGCTCTTATGCTAATTTCTCCGCTTCGTCCTTAATTTTTGCATACCAGTGTACTGGGTGCGAATGGAGCTGCTTGTTGTTAACTTTTATAGTTATTGTCCAAAAATACCCCATTGAAATTTATCCACTGACGTGAACACTACGAAGGTAATAAGCAAATTTAATGAAATTTTAAGAATGTATAAGATTCTTTTTAGAAACAATTAACTGAACTGGAGTAGGGGATTTGTTACATTGTGTCCTGTATTTTCACTGCTGTTTTTAACGAGAGTACAGCGTTTGAAATACTATGGCATACTTTATGTCAAGGTTTTATTCGTATTTGGCGAAAATATCTATGCACCGTGTAAGACTAGCAAATGACTTTAGCCTGCAACATCCAAATGCAGACTCCACAGGGTTAGAAGGAACTCTCTCAAAATACAAAGTGACGGCGTTGCGCGAGCAATCCTGCCAGGATCCAGCAATCCTTCACCCGGACAGGATCGGTCCGAAGACCCGCAGCTTGCTACTACCCCCGAGGGCCGGCACCTCCCACCTCTCCGTCATGCCCCGTGTGTGCGTGCCATTGGGCAGTGGTCTATGCAGCGTGTAGAGCTCCTATAGTTTGTTCAGGGAATTGCAAGGTCCGTCTCCTCAAAATGGTTCTTGTAGCAGTGTAAATGAAGTTTTCTTGTGCAAAAACTTTTTAAACATGTTTGATGGGAAACATGTGAGATGATAATGGGGATTATGCTGGAGATCTCGGATAAACAGACTATCCTGATAACACAAACAGTGTGTGCACGTAAACTAGCATTTCCCCGTTGCAAGTAGCACCCATCACTATCGAGGTGAATTACAATCAGTTGCAGCTTTTGGTACAGGGAAAAGTAGGAAGTACCTCCTCAGAATTTTAGGACTGTTAGTATTATTCGATTTGTTCGTTTAGTATGTTTAGAAACATCAGTTGATGGTAATTATGTTTTTCAATGTCCACATTCACGCAGGTTGAGATTTTGCGAAAATTGAAGGCAGCTATATTTTCCTGCGTTTCATCAATTTGCGATCGCTGTCGATGAAGCAGAGAGCTCGGGTGCTTCTCGGATACCAACTTCGCCAAACCTGTTTTCCTTCGCTGTGTCAATGGAAAGTGATGGAACCACGAATAATGTGCGCCCGCGCAGCATCCGGACTTCAGCGAGAGGCAGGTCTTTGTTTGCCACACTGAAAGAGCTGTTCAGGTGAACTTCCGCAATCTAATTTCCAATTAGATCCTAACTTTGGAGGTATCACATTATTTTCTAGGTGAATTACAATCAGTTGCAGCCTGTGTCTTTTTTTCGGGCCGTGGTCTTCGGCTGTCGTCGCCTTCTGGTATTATCTTGAATGGGGATCCTGTCGCATTCGGGTCTTCGGTGAAATTTCTGGGTGTCATACTACATTAGACTTTGCGTTGGGATGTCCATATAAGTTATTTAGCAAATATTCTTAAGTCTCGTATTGGTGCTATTTCTAGGATTTCTGGCTTTTTGACAATCAGCCTCAGATTAATACTATATAATTACTTATCTATCCCATGTTGTCTTACTGTATTTTGGCCTGGGGTCAGACAACGGATGGTAAAGTTAACAGAATTTTTGTTCTTCAGAGAAAATATATTCGACTTCTAAATTCATCTTTAAATACTGGTAGTATTTATTGTCTTTATAACATACTTCCCTTCGATAAAATATTAATTTTCAGGTTATTATTACTTATGCATGACAGAGTCTATACGAATAGGTATCTTGAACTATTGCAAATACAGCGTTTCTCCCATTCACGTGATACTCTGGGTCATGCAAGTTTTGTGGTTCCTAGGGCGTGCACCAGATTGCTGCATAACAGTATTATTGCAGCTGGACCCCGTGAGTGGAACAGACTGCCATTATACATCAGGGAAATAGTGGACTCTGGAGTATTTAAAAAACTGCTATGAGAGTTTTTGTTGTTTGATTGAGTTCCTGTATTCTTTCTTTCACTGTATGCTCAACACCGGTCGTATTTCTAATGTTGCTGTTTTTATCGTTTTGACCTGACACATCTACCTTTGGAGATCAAGGGCTCGTCAGGCTTAAATTTAAGCCTTTTTCCCTGGCTCCATGCTACAGTTCCATAATGCATTACGCTATCTTTTTTTTTTTTTTTTGATGAATTACTTTGTATTGATTTTTTTGATCAATTGTTAATGAGTTTTAGTGCTTGTATGTTTATGATTATTATACTAGATATACCTGAGGTGGTTTGAGTTCTTGTTTCCTCTTGGAATAAATATATGTAGTTAGTACTAAATGTTATTAATTTATATTGAACTTTGTGATATTACTGTGATTCCATGTTTTTATTCCATTGTGCTAACATTGTGTTAATATTTAATTTTAGCTTAGTACATATGACAATTTTGATGTCTGTGTTATGTTAAATTTGATGTACTGTGTTGTGTCGCAGAATAGAATTTTCATTAAATTCCAATTCAAATTCAAATTTTTATACAGCCATCTCACTTCCACTTTAAGTGGCAAAAGAAGTCGCTTCATTGACAAAGGAGCAATATAACCGTAAGAAAAATTAGAAATCTTACCTTTAAAGCGTTTTTGTTTTCGTATAGAATTTACCATAAACGTTACACTCTTGAAATTGAGAACAAAGGATAGACACATTATAAGGCAATATAAGGTAAGCTTTCTGTTTTGCTGCTTAGGTGAACGCTGTTCGCAGAAGTCTTTAGCACACCCGTTGTTATTTTTGTTGGCGTCAGTTGAGCAGCAGGTGTATGTAGATTACATTTGAAATTAACGTATATGTTCGTTTCCGTCTCGTTTTTAATCTGTAAATTTCTTGAATTAAAAATCGATTTCGATGTAATAGAGTTCGTACTGAAACTGGCTTAGCAGATCCTAAATGGTCCAAGAGGACAATGCCGATAGAAAAACAAAATTATTTAGGCGTTATGTAGGAATCCTACAAAGCGGGTTCTGATTTGGCATCAAAGACGCATAAAACGTGCTTTTCTGGTAAAATCTGGATGAATCTTTTCGTGGCACACATCACATGAGAAATTAGAGATAATAATAATATTAATATAAGATTATGCTGGAATAGACAAACTCATTTGAACCTAAGAAGAAAAATAGTTTGCCTCCTCAGTAAATTCGGTAATGGGCCACTACTGATGACAATAGTTACCAGTTGCACAAAAAAGTTGACCTGACGTCCTGCGACTTAAGTGCCTAGTAAAGCTACTTAAAATTTGTTTCTGTAGTTGTATATAATTGCAATGCAGCTCCTACGGCTGAATGGTAAGAGGTGCTAGCATCTGCTAGATCGTCCGAGTCAGGCCCGAGTTCCAGGCAGGGACGAGGTGTTCCTTTTAGAGCGTTGGTTCTGTCCATTTCCGGAAATCAGTGACAATAAATTAATGATGGGCAGCTCCTTTCAGTCTTAGATGCTCGTGGAGTAGTTAAACCATGTGAAATAAACAGATAAGTCAGTAGGGATAAAGTGGGGATACGGGAACATTAGAGAGCCGAGAGCCGGTGGGCGTGGCCAGCTCGCGGCTCTCTAATGTTCCCGTATCCCCACTTATCCCTACTCGGTGAACAGAGCTGGCCACGCCCACCGGCTCTCTAATGTTCCCGTATCCCCACTTATCCCTACTCGGTGAACAGAGCTGGCCACACCCACCAGCTCTCTAATGTTCCCGTATCCCCACTTATCCCTACTCGGTGAACAGAGGTGGCCACGCCCACCGGCTTTCGGCTCTCTAATTGTTCCCGTATCCCCACTTATCCCTCTTCGGTGAACAGATGTTATGTGTTGGCGGATGGCAACCGTGGGTTTGAAACCACGTGTCCGCCATTTTTTCTTTTTTTAAATGCCGGAGAACAGATCTTTTGTACATGCTCCGTACACGTTTATTATACTTTGTAGCTTTTGCCTAGGAGTTTTAGTAGGGAGTAGCATTTTTTTCTTTTATTTAAAAATAGTTTTAGAAAAAATTTCTTCAAAGTGAAAAAAATGCTCTGATGGTTACAGTGAGATTCGAACTCATTAGGAATGTTTTTTCAAGCGAAAGCCATACTGAAGGAACCATCAGACCATTAGTACCGTCGTGCGATAGGTGTAGTTTTTTTTTACTCGAACGCACTGAAGTGTTGGTTTATTTTGAATTACATTTCTCTTGTTACATTTTTCACGAATGTGTATTGGATCATTTGGGTGAGTTATATAATTTTTTTTCTACGAGCTAAGTGGGATGTAGATATTTAAAAAGAGTGGGAGAGAAAAATGATTTATGTATTTTGAATTACATTTCTCGTGTTACATTTTTATGAATGTGTATTGGATCATTTGGGTGAGTTATACAAAAAATTTTCTACGAGCTAAGTGGGATGAAGATATTTAAAAAGAGTGGGAGAGAAAAAATTATTTCATTTGAGTTCTACATGGGAAGGTGTCAACATGAATTTTTCAATTACGGTGGAGAGTCTTAAATTTGAATGTTGTAATGGAGAATGTGCTGAAACAAGCGTATCTAACTCCCGGCCGAGAAGGAAGTTTGGCTGGTGTGAATGCCTTATTCCATGCTGTCAAAAAAGAAAAAGTAAAGAAAAAAGATGTCGAAAATTGGCTGAAGGGGGAGAAAACGTACACCCTTCACAAACCAGTGAGACGTAGTTTTCCGAGAAATAGAGTCATAACACATAAAAGAGACCAACAGTGGCAAGCAGACTTAGCCGATGTGAGCAGTCTGAGTCGTCATAACGATGGCGTTTGCTACTTGCTGACGTGTGTTGACATATTTTCAAAATACGCGTGGGTGATTCCCTTGAAGCAAAAGTCTGGCTCTCATATCGTAAATGCTTTTTTCCAAGATATTTGAGCACAGAAAGCCTCAAAAATTGCAAACGGATAAAGGAACAGAATTCAAGAACAAGGAGTTTCTAAAGTTTTTAAAACAGCAAGGGGTCCATTTCTTTACCACAAATAATGAGACTAAAGCGAGTGTTGTGGAAAGATTTAATCGCACGCTCAAAACCAGGATGTGGCGTTATTTTACAAGTCAAAATACCTACAAATTCATTGATGTGCTCGACGATTTAGTTCATGGTTACAATCATTCCTTTCATCGGAGTATAAAAATGAAGCCAGTGAACGTGAGTGAAAGCAATGAAAAGCAGGTTTGGAACAATCTGTATGGAGATCTCAAACGGGAAAACCCAACCTACAAATTTCAAGTGGGTGATCACGTACGTATCAGTAAACTCAAATTGACGTTTGAAAAGGGATACGAATCAAACTGGACGGAAGAAGTATTTGTCGTGAGCAATCTTGTTCCTAGATTCCCTCCCGTGTATAAATTAAAAGATTTATTGAACGAGGAACTGGAGGGAACATTTTACGCCGAAGAGCTTCAAAAAGTGAATCTCTCAGAGACATTTGCTGTGGAAAACTTTCTGAAAAAACGCAGAAGAAAAGAAATAATGGAATACTTTGTGAAATTTAAAGGATATCCAAATAAATTCAATGCTTGGATCCCTGCCGTGGACTTAACATCGCTATAAAAGCCATTCTTTTGTTCGTTGAAGCATCATTTGTCAACATGAGTTTCTATCTGACACTGCCCAGTGATAGCTCTCTCGGCTACTTTTCTGACAATAAAATATCCCATTTCATAACACGTCTTCCTTTACCGATAGAATTGAACGGTGCCTGGGAAGTGGGACTCGTCGAACTCATCTACCCCCATTCGTGGTATAATATCACGAAAAACTCCAACCATTTCGAATACGATTTGGGAACCGGTCAGTTTAAGACGGGAAGAATCTCTCCAGGTCATTACGAGTCTTTAGCGGACATTGTTAAATCCATGAGCAATCACTTTGCCAATAAAATCTTTTTGAATTATAATAAAGCGACTCGAAAGGTCAAGTCAACTCTTCTTAAAGGTACTCGCTTGATTTTATCCCCAGGGATTGCGGAAATCTTAGGATATCAACCCATGCAACTTTCGGCTGTTAGTGGAGCTCTCTCTGTAAATGGTGAATTTATCGCAGATCTAAACGGTCGGTTTTCTCTGTTGTATGTATACAGCGATATTGTGGAACCACAACCGGTGGGAGACATGACTTCTCCTCTCCTTCGCATCGTTAAAGTGAGTGGTGTAGATGGAGAGATGGTGAGCGCTTTGTTCGATCGACCTCATTATTTGGCTCTCGCAAGAAAAAATTTTCAAACCATCGAAATCGTCATAAGAAATCACATAGGCCAATTAGTGCCATTTGAACGTGGGACAGCGATCGTGAAACTTCATTTTCGTCTCAAGCATCTCTAATAATGTACGAACCATACCGCTGCTGTACGAAATCCTTTGAGGATTATTACATCAGTCAAACTGGAAGAGGAATAGTTTACTATCAAGGAGTGCCACTGCAAAAAGGGTATGGACTTGGAGGACTCTTTCGTTCATTATTTAGAGCGGCGGTACCATTATTCAAACAAGGTGCTAAAACACTTGGAAAACAAGTTTTACGAACAGGGATGGATCTCGCCACGGATGTTATTCAAGGAAAAGATGTGAAGACGGCGGCCAAACAGCGAGCTAAAGAGGCAGGACAAATACTCACCGACAAAGCAGCCAACAAAGTGAAGAAGATGCTGGGAGGAAGCGCTAAAAGGAAGAGAAAAACGAAGACATGCATCATTCGTTCAAAGAAAGTCAAGAGGACAGCACGCGATATTTTTGATCCATAAACCATGGCTCTGATTCACAGTCATTCTTCTGTATGTGTCAAGTCAGAACTGGATTTATTTGCGTTACCACCCACTCAGACAAGCATAGAAAAAGGACAATGGATCGAATATCACCCTTTAGCCAACATTCGAGATGGAGGACCCCTGGAATTTAATATTTCTGGCAGTGGAGAAGAATACATGGACTTATCTTCCAGTCAACTCTACGTGAAAATCAAAATTGTGAACGCTGACAATTCTATTCTGTCAGACAAAGAGCCCGCGGGTCCCATTAACTGTTTTCTTCATTCTCTGTTTTCTCAAGTCGACATCAGTTTAAACGAAAGAGTGGTTTCCTCGTCAAGTAACACGTATCCTTACAGAGCTTATATTGAAACTCTACTGAATTATGGAGAAGAAGCAAAAAAACCTATTTAGCATGTGAAGGTTTTTACAAGGATACAGCCGGATATCTACATGAAATTAATCCCACGATTGCTACAACAAACAGGGGATTACATCAACGCTACGAACTTGTAAAAGAGAGTAAGACGCTGGATATGATTGGAACCTTGCACTGTGATTTATTTTTTCAAAACAGACTGTTGCTCAATTTAGTTGATGTGAAAATCAAACTGAACCGAAGCAAACCAGATTTCTGCCTCGTTTCCTCCTCCGAGACCCCCAATTACAGAGTTCTCGTCGAGCATGCATCAATGTTTGTGAGAAAAGTCAAAGTCAACCCAGGAGTTGCTATTGGTCATGCAAAAGCTTTAGAAAAATCTCCTGCGAAGTATCCCATTGATCGTGTTTTATGCAAAGTGTATTCCGTTTCTCAAGGAAGTATGTCCTTCGTGCAAGATAACGTATTCCTTGGACAAATGCCGAAAAGACTGGTTATTGGATGTGTAGATAACGACACTTTTAATGGTACATATAAATCAAACCCCTTTGAATTCAAACATTACGATGTCAACTTTATCGCCGTGTACGTCGACGGACAGCCAGTTCCTCATAAGCCATTAGAACCCAATTTCGAAAAGGGAAACACAATTCGTTCTTACCATAGCCTATATCAAGGAACCGAGAGACTGGGACAAGATAGAGGAATTTTCATCAACCGAGAAGAATTTTCCAAGGGATACACTCTCTACGCATTCGATCTCAGTCCCGATCTATGCGATGGAGGACATATGAATCTGATCCAGCAAGGAAATTTAAGAGTGGAGATCAAATTTGGAAAAGCTTTGTCAAAAACAATTTCGGTGCTAATCTACGCAGAGTTCCAGAACATTATTGAAATTTCCAAGTCCAGAAACATTTTTTGTGATTTTTCCAATTGAAGAAATGAACAGTGTGCAAATAACGAAGACTCTAAAGCAAGATCACGTGACGCGTCGTTACTTCATCGGAGTGTTTGCCTGCGATCAACTTCCCACTCGAATTTACAAGTTCCCGTCCTGTCTCGTTGTGAATACAGATAGACATGGAAATCCTGGGAAACATTGGTTGGCCGTGTATATGCCAAACCCAAGAAAAATGGAGTTTTTTGATTCCTTTGGACACCCTCCAGAACATTTTCAAGGACCTATTGCGCGATTCGCTTCCAAATTTGACGATGTGAACTTTAACGAAGTACCCCTTCAAAGTTCAGTTTCGGCCGTATGTGGCCAATTCTGTATTTTTTACCTCTATTCTAGATGTCACGGGAAAAGCTTGTTTTCCGTTGTTAACCATTTTCGATGGAAATCTGAAACAAACGATGTGCGTGTCTATAATTTTGTTCGAAAGAAATTTGGAATTGTAACAAAATTTAGAATTTAAATAAAAATTGATTGAATCCTATTTCGCGTGTCATGTCTTTAAATTGCAACGTAGCCTCTTTCTCGTATTCAGTTGACAACATGGAAGTGCCTAGACTACAACATCCTTTCACAGCTCTGGTAGCAGGTCCTACAGGATGTGGAAAAACACAATTTGTGAAACGACTTCTGCAGCATCAAGAAGAAGTAATTTCACCATCTCCCGAACGCAACGTTTGGTTCTATGGAGTTCATCAAACGTTGTATGACGAAATGTGTAATGTAACATTTGTGGAAGGACTCCCATCCAATTTTCATGACTATGTGAAAGGTAGAACGCTGATCATAATTGACGACCTCATGACTGAATGTGGAAGCGATAAAAAATTAACTCACTTGTTTACTAGAGGAAGTCATCATTTCAATGTGTCTGTGATATTCATTACTCAAAATATTTTTCATAAAGGCAAAGAAATGCGAGAAATTTCGCTAAATGCTCATTACCTGTTTCTGTTTAAATCCCGAAGAGATGTGAATCAAATCACATATTTAGCAAGGCAGTTGTACCCCAGCAAACTGAAATTTTTTCAGGAAGTGTACATGGACGCCACAAAATTTCCCTACACCTATTTAATGATTGATCTAAAACCTGAGACAGAGGAAGAATTGAGATTGCGTACAAATATACTTCCGGGAGACATTCAAATAATTTATCAACCTCGATTAATTAATCAGTTGCGATAAAAGAAGAGGCAAAATTATGTGTTCATCAGTTTTCATCATGTTATCCAAGGAACAGGTTCAGCTCTTAGGCATGATCCAACATTGCCCAAAAAAAGTATTAAAAGACCTACTATCAAAATGTTCTACTAAGGGAATTAAAGCTATATGTGAAGTTTGTCTAAATACGTTAAAAGGAAATGTTCCACTTTCTCCGACTCAGAAACAAAAACTGCATCGACATAAACACACCTTGAGAGCTTTATCTCGAAAAACAACGCCTCTATATAAAAAGAGGAAACTCGTTATTCAAAAGGGTGGTTTTCTAGGTGTATTGATTCCAGCTGCTCTCAGTGTGTTAACGACACTACTTACGAAATAATGGAATTCGCAAAGAAAATGGTTCTTGTTCCTGAAGAACGTATTTCTCGTCATATGCCAACAGATGAAATGCTAACAGACTTAGATAAAGAAATGAAAAAAATTCTGCTAAGCAAAGAGCCTGATGAAGTGAAAGTTAAATTATATAACCAAGTCTTGAATAAACGTATTCATGCTTCTAGTTTCAACCCTCCAGTAATATCAACCCATGAAACTCCTTTTACATCTGAAGAAACAAACATCGAACCAGCAAAAGATAAAGATAAACTTTCCAAAGTGAAGAAAGAAAAAGATCCCGTGGAAGATCTTATCATACAATCCATGTCTCCTAATTTAAAACGCTATGCACAAAATGTATTGGACGAGTTTAAAAGGAACTCTAACATTATTAGCTGGAGTCCAAAAGCCGAACTTATTTATAACTGACAGATCGTGAAAAACTCTAATATTGTCGATTTGATGGACTCCATGTTTCGAAGTAAAGGTTCTAAACAGAAAATACCTCAAGAATTTATCAAAGCATTAAAGTACATTAATTTGCCAAAAAGTATATTAAAAATAAAAATATGATCAAAGATCCATCACAAGAAGGAGAATCAATGTTAAAAGGCACCTCATCTGTGAAATTAAAGCGAAACAAAGTTGTAAAACTTATACCTCGACGATGGTTACCTTATTAAAATACAAGGAAAAAAAGACAACTGTAATGTTTTATTGTGTTCGATTTCTCTTAATTCTGAAATGGGTTTCCAATTTTCAAATTTGAGCAAGAAAATTCTAACAGGTTAAAACTCAATTTCAAGCCTACACATTTTTTTTTTTTTTTTGTAAAGTTAACATTCTCTTCTCATCATTTTTTTCACTGGTATGGTGAAGTGTATAAGAGTCTATTCTTTCTTTGTTTTTTTCTAATACTGCTTCGGATCATCAGCAGGAAGCCACTAACAGACTTAGATAAAGAAATGAAAAAAATTCTGCTAAGCAAAGAGCCTGATGAAGTGAAAGTTAAATTATATAACCAAGTCTTGAATAAACGTATTCATGCTTCTAGTTTCAACCCTCCAGTAATATCAACCCATGAAACTCCTTTTACATCTGAAGAAACAAACATCGAACCAGCAAAAGATAAACTTTCCAAAGTGAAGAAAGAAAAAGATCCCGTGGAAGATCTTATCATACAATCCATGTCTCCTAATTTAAAACGCTATGCACAAAATGTATTGGACGAGTTTAAAAGGAACTCTAACATTATTAGCTGGAGTCCAAAAGCCGAACTTATTTATAACGGACAGATCGTGAAAAACTCTAATATTGTCGATTTGATGGACTCCATGTTTCGAAGTAAAGGTTTTAAACAGCAAATACCTCAAGAATTTATCAAAGCATTAAAGTACATTAATTTACCAAAAAAGTATATTAAAAATAAAAATATGATCAAACATCCATCACAAGAAGGAGAATCAATGTTAAAAGGCACCTCATCTGTGAAATTAAAGCGAAACAAAGTTGTAAAACTTATACCTCGACGATGGTTACCTTATTAAAATACAAGGAAAAAAAAGACAACTGTAATGTTTTATTGTGTTCGATTTCTCTTAATTCTGAAATGGGTTTCCAATTTTCAAATTTGAGCAAAAAAATTCTAACAGGTTAAAACTCAATTTCAAGCCTACACATTTTTTTTTATTTTTTGTAAAGTTAACATTCTCTTCTCATCATTTTTTTCACTGGTATGGTGAAGTGTATAAGAGTCTATTCTTTCTTTGTTTTTTTCTAATACTGCTTCGGATCATCAGCAGGAAGCCACTAATTAGTGGAGAGTCTACCCAAGAAGGGTATCCTTTGCATATCTTTCACCATTTCGACTCATTGATTCCTGGATGGTTTTTTTTATTTTTATTTTTTTCACAAAACAGAAATTTACATAAAACATACAATTTAATGAGTGATACAATGTACATTTACATTTCTTTTTTTCTAGTTCTCTTCGTCGATTTTGTAATGACCATATGCCAATGCATCCATGCCATTGTTTAAAATATATTTTTTATCATCGAATAATGACAGTGCTAGTTTCTTACAATGAATAGTTTGTAATTTATGTTTTTCAGACTGAATCTTTGAGTAGGTGACACGAGTTATAATTTTGTCTAATAAACATCTTTTGTAATGTTCATGTTTAATTGTGTTTTGCACAATTGGTCTCGGTACCCCCTTTGCAGTCTTTTTAATTCCACTCGATGTCAGTAAACTATACATTTTGCTGCGTAATCCCACAAATTACAGAGCAGGCTTTCCACATAGTTCATCTTTCCCAACACCTTCTTATTTTCAGTAGAATATAAGGGATGCTCTGGAGGGTAGTCTGAAGTATCATATAGATGAGAATCTCCCATCATGTCTGAATAAATACTTTCTGTTTGCACTTCATAACACAGAGAGTCTGTATCTGTAAATAATAATTTCAGTTTTTCTCCGTATTTGGGAACCATGTGAAGGTAATGAAAGCTATACATAAGTAACTTGCTGATGTCCAAAATTGCAAAACCAACATATATAGGACGGTTTAACACCAACTTTATCTGCTTTCTTTCAATGCTTGCCAAATCATTGTCAAAAAGGTGAAAAGCATGAAATGCGGGCGATGTTACCAATTTTCTCTTCCTTTTTTCATTAGTGGTTAATTCAATATTCCTTCTATTCCGTAAATTTTCCATAGTCTTGCCATACACAGCATTGTTCATCAATTTAAAAAAGTCTTTGGAAAAGTTACTACTTGCAATTTTTCTTTGTTCTGTATTAAAATCAATGTAACTCGATAGCCATTTGCTTTGTCTAAACTGTAGTATCTTGTGTATTTTTTTTAGTTTCATACCTAGCGACAAATACAGTTTCAAACTCCTATAATGTAGCACATAGTTTTTTTTACGTTTCCCCAACTGACCTTTACTAGTGAAGTGACAAGCATGTTTCGTCTCCAAACCTCAAACGCATATGAGAGGGGGTGGGTGGGGACAAAGGAATTTTTTAATCCCCTAGATCAGTCCTTGAGATATGTGGTATGTCTATTCCTTTGTTCATCATCTATTTCAGGTGGGGTCCGCTCTTCTTGCACGTTTACTAACAAGAGAGCACATTTACTGAGTTAATCCCTTGAACCCGTTTCCCCAACTGACCTTGACTAGTGAAGTGACAAGCATGTTTCGTCTCGAAACCTCAAACACATGGAGGGGAGGGGGACAAAGGATTTTTTTAATCCTCTAGATCAGTCCCTGAGATATGTGGTATGTCTATTCCTTTGTTAATCCCTGGAGCCACCCCTATTAAAAGTGGGTTTGGGTCTTGTACGTGTACTAACAACACAACAAATTTACTGCGTTAATCCCTTGAACCCTTTATTTCCCCATCGACCTTGACTAGTGAAGTGAGAATCATGTTCTGTCCCTAAAAACATGTTACACAGACATTAAACAATGAAGAAAGAGCTAACCACTCAGGAACCTGCAGATTTAGAATTGTGAACCTGGCAACTGCTGGTGTCAGTCTCACATCGCATAGTTGTTTCGCGAACGATCTCATGTGAAGTGTTCCTATTGCTACTTGTATTGCAGTTTATCTCTTATTCAAGTTTCAGTCACTATGAAGCGAGGTGCTAATTCGCCCAGTTGTTCTCACAAAAGGATGTGTTTATCGAATGGTTCGACAAATTCTTTTCCTTCATCTATGAATGATTCGTCACCAAGTCAATCATTGCTAGCAGATATTTCTGATTTAGAAAATAATCATTCTGCAAATTCAAGTCTGCCATCAACTATTTTGGCATCTCCACATTACGAACCTGCCCTGGATTCACCACCTGATTCTTCCTCAGGAAGTCAGCTGTCAGAACCGGATGTTGTTTTATTACAACCAGAAGGCAACAACAGTAACGGATTTTCATTGATCAACATGCCTTCCCACCACTACCATTTAGGAGGAACAAAATTCATTACAGTCAGCGATTTCACGAAGGTCCTCAGAATCCATCTGAGAAGTTATTTGTGGGATAGGAAATCTTTCCATCCCACTAAATATGGAATAACCTTCTCGCCTCTAGCATTTCGAAGATTAATGGATTCTATGAATGAATTTTACAGTAAAACTAAAGCGTATGTGTTCGGGTCCGAACTGTTTGTGTCTTTATCACCTGATGGGAAAGTGTGGACATTTCAACGTTTGTTCACCGACGGAGATGATATTTATCACTTGGCATCTTCAGTGGTGAGACTAAATGCAAACCAGTTTAAGCGATTACATGATGAAATTGGAAATGTGTGGAACAGTGTTTGTATTTTACAATTCGGACCAGTGTTCCAAAACACAGTATTACAACTCTCCACAGAAGGCATTTCTCAGGAAGAATGTGGTAATGGTGAAGATTTGGACATCATACTTTCCTCAGCAATTCATAGCATGATTACAATTAACATTGGCCAATTGTTCTACTGTTGGGAATGCACTCTGCCATATGATGAACAGCAGAATAATCAATTAGGACATACATGTGTTGCTACCACAAACTCTGTAAAATCTGCACTGCATTTTTACGATGCAGTTTCTATGTTAGAGCCGAAGACTTTAGCAAAAACCTTTGTTCGCATGTGTGGAAACCTGGCCAGTAACATAGATGAAAATTTCGTCAGAAACATCAAGGTACTGGATTTAATGAATTCCGTAAAAGCGCTGTATGAAAACGATTGGTGAGGACTGAGGGACAGTGGATTAGGCCTCCGTGGGAAAACCACTTAAAAAAAACGCATTGAGATTCCTACCTCCTGGGTGATGTGGAAACGGAATTAAAATAATAAAGATATCACATTCATGCAATTCACATAAGAATTAGTAACTGTCACCAAACATCAAGATTAACGAAGCACTGAAAACAAAATGTCATGTTTCGTCACCTTTGGATATACATTGGGGTTTATACATCATTCGGATGTTGCGGGAAAACGGTATCAAAGTTTAAATTGTAAAAACTTTATGAGTAACGTTGATCCCAACCACAGACAGCGTTTATCCTATTAAATAACCTTTTAAAAATCTGATTGACGTTAATGAAAGAATGAGTGGGAGTTCACAATTACTGCGTTAAACATAGATTAGAGTTCTCGATGATTGTTTTTTTGGTTGGAATTCTTTTAAGTTAACAACGTCTGTGTACTAATTTGTAGTTGAGTTCACATGTCTCCGAATTCACTATCTCCGATCTTATCGATAGGTTCATAAACTAATGAAACAAGATAGAAATCTTCCGAATACATAAAATTGTTCCATATCAAATCACACACACACATGTACGATTTTATGGCATTCCTTTTTGAAAAAATTGGTGGCCCTGAAAAGGGCCTTTGGGTGTTTTCTTTTGTGTAGATGCTTTACATATGATTTCTTATTCAAAGTCACTTTCACGAATTTCATCCTTGATGGTGTTGAAAATGTTTTCTAAATTTACTGTTTGTAGAAAATCATCGGTTAAAGACGACATCAAGTTTCTTCTTTCTAGAAATTCCACATAATCTTCTACTATTTTACTAAATTCTATTCCCAAAAGGG
This sequence comes from Macrothele yani, assembly GCA_039090855.1. Classification (NCBI taxonomy): domain Eukaryota; kingdom Metazoa; phylum Arthropoda; class Arachnida; order Araneae; family Macrothelidae; genus Macrothele; species Macrothele yani. The sequence goes on along the minus strand of CM077011.1, from coordinate 72,430,408 downwards.
CTGCGCAGAAATGTTCGTCGTCAGAAAAGACTTCAAAAAATTCTAAAGACTTTAATTTTGCTGTTTCTTTCAAATACGCAACTATTGCATTTTGGAGAATGGTTTTGAGTTCCTGAAATATCCTTTCACTTTTCAGAGGTGATGAAACATTGCCAGACAGTGTTATACCATTTGACTTCATCACTTCCTGGAAAATACTCTGAAAAGAATTATTTCGGTAAAATTCCACAACCAATTGATGTGATATACTAAAAGACATACGAATTAGTTCATTCCATTGTCCTTCAGAGAGAGAAATACGTGATTTATATACTCTCTCCGTCTTCACACTGTAAATTTCTTTTCTGATAGCAATTTCACGAGTTTGTACAATAACTTTCAGCTGCAGAAACCCTTCGAACGAAAAATTTGGGCCAGATACACCATAGGCTAGATGACGTGATATGGTGTCTTTCTCACCTATCATTTCATACCATTGATGTGGAGACATACAAATGCCAGATTTGGTAGGATAGCATCTCTCGTCATAACATTTAAATTCTCTGATATGCACGCAGGCTTGGCCAGTATATGAAGATACGTATGCAAAGATATTTTCCCCAACATGGAAACAATTTTTTGGTAAATTACCCATATGCAACATCATTGAAGAACTTCCGTTAAAGTTTGAAGCTGACATGATTCCAAAATCTTGGGTAAAACAGAAATTCAGGCGTTGATCAAAAACCTCTCAATCACTCGAAGACGAATGTTGAAATGAAGTGTTTCACAGTACAAGTCATGTTCTAAAGAAGAAGCAACCAATCATATAAAAGAAATAAATCATGTGACTACCCTCGGGCTACTGTCCTTTATTCGTTAGCAACAAATAGGAACAAAAAACTTGACATGTACAAACATGTACAACATCGTTTGTTACTTGTATGTGCCCCGAGGGAGAATGACATCAACATAGAAACCCACGTGTGTGACACAGACGATCATCATTGTCAAATCCCTAAACAAAATGTTTCCCTACGTACAATGTAGCATCAATTAAAATGTATTTCTTTTTTATGTAGGTAAAAGAATTACTCAGAATAAAAAAAATAGGTCTGACATACGAAACGTGTCTGATAAAGAAATTTTAATTCCCAAAGTAGAAAAATAAAGCATAAAAGAATAGCTTGAAAAAAAAACATGTCGAATAAAGGAATTAGATCTGATATAAGAAATAGGTCTGATATAAGAAACATGCTAGATAAAAAGGTTATCAAATAAAAGTATTAGTTCTGATATATAGAAATAAGTCTGATATAAGAAACGTGCTAGATAAAAAGGTTGCCAAATAAAAGATATATAAAATAAAGTCTGATATATAGAAATAGTCTGATTTGAGAAAAACAAAAGCCGTTCATTGTTGCTCACACAAAGTCCAAAAAATGGCGGACACGTGGCTCCACACCCACCGTTGCCATCCGCCAACACATAACATTTATATACCGAGTATGGATAAGTGGGGATACGGGAACAATTAGAGAGCCGAAAGCCGGTGGGCGTGGCCAGTGCTGTTCACTGAGTAGGGATAAGTGGGGATACGGGAACATTAGAGAGCCGAGAGCTGGCCACGCCCACCGGCTCTCGGCTCTCTAATGTTCCCGTATCCCCACTTTATCCCTACTTAAGTCACCCAATACCAAAGTGTTCATCGCCACTGTAATCTGACTTCTCGCAGGTCTCACTTCGAATCTCAATCTAGAATGTGGATGTTGTGTTTGCCCTTCTGTCACATACTCTAAATTAGGAGTTACCGCTCTGAATGGCCTTGAAGGCTCACACAAGGCGTAAACCCCAGCACAACAAGAAAGAAAAAAGAAAGCAACATCTTACATGAGCATCTGACCTGCTTCCACAAGTCTATCATCCATGATGCACATTTCCGCAAGTATCCGCAGCACAAAGCACATTTCTTCAGCATTTGAGCAAATCACAGGCTGATACCTGTCACAAAGATATTTCTTGTGACCTACTGAAAGAGTGTGTTTGATCACATTTTCATTTTAGACTAAAAAGGAATTCGTCTGAAAACAACAAACGTCGTCACTGACTCAGTACTTTTCAGTTCTACCGATCGGTATTATTGCCCTTTAGTTGTGGGCTTTGACGTCATCGATGTGTGACAAGATTGAAGTGGCGTAAAATACCGCGGATTGCTTTTTACACATATAACTTTACTACAGATTGTCTCGTGGTGCTGGAGTCACTTGACGCTGGAACACCATTCGTCAGAGCGGACGATCGGATAAGCTTTGAATTCCTCGACGTCGTGTGATACAGCGATATAAATCTGTAGTTATCAACTTTGTTAAGTGCTCCGTCATCACAAAGGTGAGCGCCTCAAGGCTTAAATAAGAAATAATCGATAAAGCGCGGTAAGAATACAGTCGTTTCAGTTTCTTAAATTTATTTCGTCGCAATTTTGGATATGTCGCATTTTGGATGTTGTCTGTCTTCTTACCGTTAATATCATCATAACAGATGTTTCCGACGTGAGTTTGTGTGAGTTATTTCAAGCATTCGGTAAACCCATATTGATGAGCAAAGCACTGTTTGAAAACGTGCTAGAATTTAAAATACCGATTCATTTCACAGAAGGTTTCCAAATGGGCGTGCAGTGCCAGCCTATCTACATGCACACTACTCGACATGCCACACCATGAAGGAATGCACGATATAAAAAGAAACTCACCATAGATGTACGCAGGTAGGAGGAAAAGACGTGGCTACATTTCTGAGTGTGTGATTGCGAGGAGACAGCATAATGTTAAGTCAGTAAATCATATGACTTCAATGCTGGGCTGTACATTCGGCAACACGACGTGGCATCAAGTAGAAAAGTCTCCAGATGGTGTCCTGAGGCATCGCTGACCTTACGCCATTGACTGTGTCCATAATCCATCTATATTGCGCGGGGTTCGTGAAGAGGCGTTTCGTCGTCTGCCAATGACGCCGAACACGTTCTCTATTTGGGAAAAGTCTGGGAATCACATTGGAAACGGAGCATCTGGACACGTACTAAGCACGTTCTATTGATATTGCTGGAAGTTGTTATCTTGTTGAAACTTGGTATCAGTAATACCACGGAGATACGGCAAAAACAAGAAACGTGATACAGCATCTCATCGGCATATCTGGGACAAATTTAAAATAAATAACATGCACCTAATTTCCCAATGTAATGTTGCATGGTCTTTTTCAAAATATTGTACATTACTTCCCTGCATTGTAATTCTCTGGTACTGCTCCCATCGATGTTGCCAGCTTTCGAACTCACACTTCAGCCTATGAAGTGAAAGGGATTTACAGATTGCCTCCCCAGCTTTTACTGCCTCCTTATCCTAACAAAAAATTGCTTAGCTTTCAATTCCTTTTTCACTTCCAGGAAGATTCAGAGGTCACCGAGGACAATTTGTCGACGCCATATGGATTTTGTTCTCTTCAAAAACATATATTACGACATAAGAAACATGTGTATAATCACCATGACTTTGCCAGCACTCTTTACAACTATCATATTTTTTGGGGGATTTTTCCAATAAAATGAACTAGGTAGCTTATATTCGTAATCTTTTTTGGAGTCGGAGTGAAACATCCTAGGCTCTTCAATTGTCATTATTACGGCGAAAGTGATTACCTTCTTCCCCCCCCCGTCTGTGAAATTTTTGGCAAAGTGTTATACGATACTGCATTTGATCCCGGGACAAGAAACGAGAGATCTTTCGAAAAGACGCTCGTTTTCATCCTAAATTTTGTATTAAGATGGCCAGAGCGTTACCATGCGAGACGTTTAACTTTGCTACCACTTCATGAACTTTATGTAATACGGAGGTCTTCGCGCACAATAGTAGATGCTGAGTTCACCATTACTTCGTTACGTGAAGCGAAAGGGCACCCAGTTTTCTCTGCTTGTAATCAGCAACCTTCCTCCATTCTTGGAAAGTTTATACCGGTGATATGCACTAGCAGGATATACAGTATATACCCTCTTCATCAAATTCCTTATGAAATATGTAAATCATTTCCGTCGCAGGTTGTTTTTAAGCAATAGAAAAAAACAATCGCGTATCGTCGTTCTATGTTCCGCTCCATACTTCTTATGAAGGCGCCAGTAAACACAGTAATCTATTCCGCGGTATAGCTTCATTAAACTAATAGATATGAAACATATCTACCCAGCGCAAAACTCTATATTAACTTATATACTAAAGGACAATTTGTTATATCCACCCACCTAATAACCTGTTGCCCCCTTTTTTCACAACAGGATTTTTTTCCGTTTGGGGGTTTAAAGGCCATCATGAGCAACGCGATGGGCTATAAGTAGTCGCCCGTCCCTAATTTAGGGACACTGGTTCCAAGGAAGGTTGAGGATCAGTGCTATAAGCCAAAGATAACATCCATGCCTTACCACAATTCAAACCCACACCCATCTTGGACGGATGGTTATATGCCAGAGCTGAGACCACTGTGCCACCGGGCCGGCCCAGCAGAAAAAAGTCGTGACACTGGCTCTACCAGGTGTTGGAGGTATGGCGGTCGAAGATTCCAGGAGAGCCAGCCGTAAAACACCGCGAGTTAACGATGGGGGGTTTCAGGATCGAATGTGTATATGCACTTCGACTAACAGTTGCCCAATTCAGTTCAAGTCAGGAAGATGAGAGAGCCATACGAGAGTAGAGAACTCACTGAAATGCCCCTTTAACCAGTCTTTCGGCAAACTATATAGACGAAGCGGGCGGGCCGTTATCTTGCTGATAGACAGTATCCAATTGTGGGAAGTAGATATCTATAAATGGGTGTATCTTGTCAGCGAGTACGTCAACATAGTGTTGTGCGGTGATGGTTGTCCCGATAGGTAAAAGTGGTCCCAAGACGGGTCACGTAAATACTTCTTAGAGCATTCCGCAGCCTTCACCGGCTTGTAATACTCATACTTGATAGTAGGGTTCCATAACTTCTTGTTGTCAACGCCTCACATGAACCTTCCCGTTTGTGCGTTGCAGCTAGAACCTTGACTTCTCGGACCCAGCTCCCCGTTTCCAATCATCCACGGTTCAGTGAAAATGTTTCTCTGCCCACTATAGCTCGGTAGCCCGGTGTGTGCTGTTAAAAAGGGTTGGCGTAGTCTGATGTTGGCGTAGTCTGCTATAGCCATGTCATGCCATCGAACGCGGAATGGTCTTTGCATAAACATTCATAGCTGCCTCGGCAGTGCAGTGGTCTAAGTCTTGGCTTATGATCGTTCGTCGAAATGAATCCGAGTTACAATCCCAGTGAGGCATGTATGCTGTGTTTGTCTTAGGGCATTGACTGTCACCCTTCCCTGGATCCAGTTTGCCCAAAATTAGGGACGGGCGGCTGCATATTGCCCAGTGGGTTTCTCACAGTGGTCGTTATACCCCCAATAAAAAAATGTATAGGTACCCTGTCGTTTAATGCCGAGTTTATCCTCTCCACTGCGACTTTAGGGAGATGTCCGCTAGTCTCGAACATCAATGACCCATTTACGGTACCATTTTCCTTAGGGCAACCAGTTTGGCCGATTTCGATATGGTCCTGATGTGCACACATGCGATACTCGCAAGTGGAATTTTCAGACGTGCTCTGCAGTCGCCGAGATAGAGCTTCTTCTCGTTCCTCCACCGACTACCTGCACGCCATTGAACTTACTGCGGTCGCACTGTTTACTCACCGTCACACTAGCAGAAACGTTATACAACTGATAGCTGTCTAACATATTCATAGCCGGCAGAGGATTTCGGCTGGTCGCATTAATGTGAAGAGGTGGGTTGCGTATAATAAATTGTTAATTCAGTGTATATGGTGCTGTTACCATTCTTGTGAATTTTGTACTTTCCACATATGGTCTTGGCATCCGCTGAAGATTTGTTGCTAAGCATCTAATGAACTGAGAAAATTGTGCATGTATTTTGACATTGATTGCCACTTAGAGTGAAGTACTGAATTAAAAATAAGTAATTCTTGGATACATGGAGTCTGTAATCATAGTGTGTGAAAATTCGCCATCTCTGCTTAGCTTTTTGGAGATATAATCCGATACTAACTACAGTAACTTTCAACTGTGGTGTAAGTATTCTCCTTTTAGCTTTCACTTTACAGAAATCTCATCAGGAGTTTCAAAATGAGGAAGTATGAACAAAAAAACATCAGAAGTTTCAAATGTATGAACAAAAAAATGTCATCAGGAGATTCAAAATGAGAAGTACGAACAAAAAAAATAACGAAAACGGAGAAGCTCTGCATGCAATTGAAAGAAATGCGGAACAAATGTTGTGCTTCTCTGCATGATGTCATAATTTGCTACAGATTTTAAAAATTCCTATTTCGCTATAATGACATTTTTTCCGATTTTAAAATTTTCAGATTTTAAAAATTCCTATTTCGCTATAATGACAATCTGTCACAGTCACGGTGTCGGTTTTGGGTTAAAAACATCGAACATTTATTCCCTGATTAAAAATGATCGGGACCGTGTTGAATTGTTGGACAAATGTGGCATCTATTCCATTTCTATGAAATCTGTCGATCCTCAAGACAAGGACCTCATATATATCGGCTCAACCCTACGGAGACTGCAAACAAGAATTAAGGAACACCAATATAGTGTAAAAAATGGCTCTTCATCGACTGCTTTAGCCAGGCTTTCTTCAGCTGGTACACATTACCCATCTTGGACAGACGTTTCCATTCTTTCTACCTCTACTACGAGGGAAACAGTGCTCTTTACAGAGAGTCTGCACATTTTGCATCGAGTGGACACTTGTTGCAACGATAAAGTACCCAGCTATATTTCCCAGGCTTGGAAAACTTTACTGTCCTCGATTCCTGTTTCTACCTCTTACATAACAGACTCTGCCCATCATTAATAGAACTCTATAGGCCTCTATTTGCTCACTTTACGTTAGAGCAAGTGAACTTTCTTGTATTTCTTTCCTCAGTGTGAATGATTGGCAACGGCACCGATACATAAATGTGTTTTCTGGAACTCCAACTTGTCTTTCATCTGATGATGTGCTCGTAGCGAGCACGAAAGTACTCATGTTGTTTTGAACCATGTAAATAGATTTTAACTTGTGTGTGTGTGTTTTTAGTTATTAAAGTTTGCATAGAACTGGAACCATTCGGCAAGTTTGTACATCGTGCGTTAACAGCACGTTTCTTACCCTGAGTAGACAATTTTTCCTAACTTTCAAGTACAACATGACATAAGACTGGAAAGCAAAGTAACGAAGTATTTCCTCTTTCCACTCTGTGAAAAGTATTCTCTACAATGCCTTTTTATCCGAGGTTTTAGGACCACTATGTAAGCAGTAGCCTGTCCATAACTTGGAGCCTCTGGTTCCAAGGAAGGGAAACACATCCAGATCTGTAAGAGAAACACTCCACCTTCGAACCTAAGCATATCTCCGATGACAAACCAGCAGGGGCGGGTATACCATTGGGCCAACCTGAGCCATGTCCAATCCAAGGGCGCTGCCTATTGAGGGGTGCTAAAATTTTGGGAACACACGTGAAACAAAAAGTCGTTTTAACTTATAACAGAAACAAAGAGAAAATTGCATTGTAACAGCATTTTCCATTTCTACAAATAAAACTTAGTAGTATAATATAGTTAACACCTGATATTGCAATTGTATTAGTACACTTGGTATTTACTTAATTATATTAAAAATACCAATTCATTTTGAAACAAGGACGACACAAATTACGGGATAAGGGCAGTTCAATAAGCCAACGAAATTACGCCTTCCTGGAAAGGTCAAATTCATAACTCAAAAGAGAACGGGGGAGCATTGCTTTAACCTAGCTCGCTGACAGCCGGGAATGCATGGGAATTTAGAACGGAGAGTTTCTAAAAGGCATTTTAACGAATTTGGGCGTAACAGTTAAGAAGCCCGAAATCTCTCTCTCTCTCTCTCTCTCTCGGAATGATTTACTCCATGAAGCAGATTTTTACAAGATCAAGGCCCCTAGGCTAATACCGCTGGTGACAGGCGAGGAGAGCAAACTGGTTAGCCACAGTTTGATTATCACTGGGGAACACAGTTTTCGTTGACTTAGATCGGACACTTATTTTTTTTACTAAATTTTGAGTTGTGAACCCAAATATGACCTCAGTTTTTTTCTACCACATCAACTTTTTACGATACAGGATACCATCCATGTTCCTCGAGAAACATACAAATTTCATACATAGAATGGAAATTAAAGAAAAAATAATTTACCTGAATGTACTTTATTTACATCTGTTTTGTTCATACAAAGGATATATTGCTACTGTCCAGCAAATTGTGTGCAAGTCGTAGTAGTTAAGATAAAAATTTGCGCTTATAGCTTTTCCTGGAGTGTACAATCTGTGGACAATCGCCCCGAATGCTCCAGCAATAGTCAGTCAGCATGTGTTCATCCCATCTACCCGATACCGTCCTTCCATGACCTTCAAACCTTGGTGGAATCATTCTCCTTGTTCATCACTGACGGCACCAAGATTTTCCGGGAATGTATCAGATGGCTATGCAGAAAACGCACCTTGATGCGCATGTTGCAGCCAAGCATTTTGTAGGAGTCCAAGAATTTCTGAATAATTTCGGTGTAATTCTTTGCTCGTGTATTTCCAATAAAGTCCTTGACAATGGCCTTGAATGATAACCAAGCATTCTTTTCCAGTTCTGACATTGTCCCGATGATATGTTGATCCTTGATGAGCTGCCGAACCTGTGGACCATCAAATACACCGGCCTTTATTTTTCCAAAGACAGGCTAGGAAATGCCGTAATGAGGTACTTGAAACAGTCTCCTTGAGTTGGCAAAGCTTTAACAAACTGCTTCATGATGCCTAGTTTCATGTGCAGAGGTGGGAATAATATGTTTTTTCTATCAACAAGTGGCTCATGTAGAATGTTTGGATCACAAGGTTTGAGAGAAGATCGTGGAGGCCAATTTCTTTCCACCCAATGCTTCTCACGTACTCTTCTGTCCCACATGCACAGACAACAGGGATATTTTGTGTATCCGCGTTGCTGACCAAGAAGGAAGCATACCATTTTAAACTCAACACATATGTCCCAATTGTGTGTGTGATATTGCAACAACTCAATGACTCTCTTTATGTCTCCATATTCTTCGCAAAGACAAACTGAAAGACCAATTGGGACTGACCCAAATAAATTGCCATTGTGAAGGAGGACACACGTTAAGCTCCGCTTAGAGCTATCGGTGAACATTCGCCATTCAGTTGCGTTATACTTTGCAATTCCCAATTCCTCCATTAAACCTCGTATGTTATGGCAATATATAAAGCCACTATCACTTCTAAAGTACTGCAGAAATTCACTTTCTCTGGTTCGAAACAATATTTTCGTTCCTTTTTCAAGCAGGGTTTTCTCACGCAGTCTTGATGCTAGGAGTTATGAAGCCTTCTTTGACAGTCCCAAATCACTCAACTCATGCTGATCAAATCCCTTACGAACAGAGTCATCTTCAGTTACAAAATCGACATCACACACTTCATCACCATAAACATGTTCTTCAAGATAGGGTAGTGTAACGAAACCCGGCACTGGGATTTCAGCTGAATGAGGCTGTGGGCGTATAGCTGATGGTAGACTAGGATACTTTATGTTACATTTATTTTTCTTGTTATATCCTGATGTTTTCACTATGCAAAAATAACAGTCACGTACATGATCTATTGGCTCTCGCCAAATCATAGGTATTCCAAATGGCATCTTATCACGTGTTCCCTTCGTCCACATCCGCAAACTCTCCGCACACTGCTTGCACACCTCATGAGGGGACTATGACTTATCCTGATCACCCAGTTTAACTTTGAAATATGCAAAATAGGCTTGCTTTAAAAATGCGCTGATGTTCGCCCTTTGAGTGGGAATCGTGAAACTTCCACAGATATAACAAAATGAATCAGGGTTGTTTATGCACTTCCGACGAGAAACAGAAGAGGCAGACATCATAAATTAAATACGTGCTTATGAAATAATAAAATTTGCTAAGCAAGTTATGAAAAATAGCTAACAGTGAATTTCCATTTATATAGAGCGGCACATAACTTCTCACCACGCTGTCGTGCGTGTAACTGAATAGCCCAGACAACTAACAACGTTTCACTGGTCCACAAGGTCTTCCTCCACCTCTCCCTCCCCACTCGATGGAGGCGCTTTGCTTTCGGCCAATAGGAGAACACTAGTGCTCTCCTCCATCCCGGCTACAGTAATCGCATGCAGATAAGCAGTAGAGAAAAAACCTGGCGTGATAGAAGAAAACTAGCTGCAGTTACAAAATCAGCATGCCTATTTCAGTCAAAGTCAGCTGAAAAAACGAAGTGAACAAAAAATATGTTCAAAATTGTTTCCCAGTGTTATTTATCTGAATTGGAAAATGAATGGCTGCATTTTTAGAAATTTTGGCATAATTTAAATAGACCAGTGACAGATTCATATGTTCTTGTTTATTACAATATTACTAGTAAGAAAAGAATCAATTCAACTTTTCCGAGCATTGAAGTTATCCTAAGGATTTACCTATGCTTACCCTTCCATAATGCCTCTAAAATACGAAGTTCTCACTCTAGAAAACCATCCAAATTATTTAAAGGAGATCTAGTTTTCAGGAAACAACAAGTGCATTTGCAGCTTTGTCATTTAACTCAGGCATTGTAGAATAACTGACATTTTATGATGCGCTAGAAGATTTTGATACAAAGAAATCGAGAAAAATTTTTTTATCTGTCAGTAACTTTACTAATTTACGTTTATTCATTTTCTCTTTCTCTCAATCATTCAATCGATTCACAATGAACACTGGATTAGCACTATATTTTTAAAAAAATCCTAAAACTATTCTGTTAAAGATTTTGTGGTAGGTTACATCAAACGTTGTATTACACCAGCGGCATCAATTTCTGAGAAATGATGCAATATTGTGTGACGCAAACAGAACCAAAAACATAGTACAATCTTGCACCATAATGTGGTGCAACTGTGCGCCATAACGTAATGCAAAGTTGCATCATGATGTTGAGTTTTGTTTGCACCACACAATGGTGAATATTTTCTCAGAATAGCGCAACTGGTGTAGTATCACTTTTTGGTGCAACCTAAAACAACATTTTTAACAGGGTAGCATTACTTATGTTGAAAATATAGAAGCAAAGTTTACAAGCAAATGTTTCATAAGTATGATAAATTCAAGCAATTTCATTTGTAAATACACAGCCGAGTCACATTATTGTTCCCATCCCCTACTTTTGCCGTCAACAGCGCGTAGCCAATAAAAGAAGGCACGTGTCGTGAGCTGGCCTGGAAGGTATGGTGTGCTATAGGCATTCTCTAAACATATCACTCGTTGCTGTCATGGCTAAAAGGAGCGATTTATCAGATTTGAGAAAGGGGATGATTATCGGCTTTCTGGCCAAGCGTGGCAGTATTTTTGAAATAGGGTAGTTCGCGTGCTGCTGTGGTTAAAGTGTATCGTGACTGGAGAAATAGCACCATTGCGAATAAGCGACGAGGAAACTGCGGAGCACCTGCCATTGATGTGAGAGGTGAACGTCGGCTTAGAAGGTGCGTGAGGGCCGGTTGACACGCTACAGTGGAACAACTCACTGGCCGAATGAACCATTGGGCTACCAGAAGTGTGTCTGAAAAGTCTGTTCAGCGAAACCTGTTACGTATGTGGCTCCGATGCAGACAGATAGTCACTGCACCTATGCTAACGAAGGTTCCTCGGCAGAAAAGCCTTACATATGCAAGACGGTATCGGAATTGGACCTCCGCTGATTGGCAAAGGATTGCCTTCTCCGATGAGTCACGTTTTCCGCTTCATCGAACGGATGGACGTTGGCGTATAAGGCGAGAAACATCGGAGAACAAACACTCTTCAACCATTGCTAGAAGAACACAAGTTGGTGAAGGAATCGTTATGGTCTGGGGAATGTTTTCGTGGCATTCTATGTATCCACTTATACCTGTGCAAGGCAGTATGGACCGAATTCCTTATGAATCCATCCTTTCAGATCATGTAAATCCATACATGCTGATTGTCTTCCTGGGGTGGATGGTATCTTCCTGCACGACAATGCGACGTGTCACACAGCTAGAAATGTCCGAGAGTGGTTGGAAGAGCACGATGAAGATTTCGAAGTACTTCCCTGGCCACCTAATTCCCCAGACTTAAACCCAATTGAGCATTTGGGGGACTACCTCAAACGTATTGTTAACTCTATGCATCCTCCACTACGCACACTCGAGCAGCTATCAGATGCACTGCAGTCAGTATGGCTCCACATACTTGTGAACACCTTCCAACACCTTACTGAGTCACTCCCAGCCCGTATGTTTGCTCTGCACACGGCGGTTACTCTGGATATTAGCTGATGGCCACAATAATGTGACTCGACCGTGTATAAGAACTGAAGAGGAAATAAAGTTTCAAAATTGTGCAAACTGAACTTGTGAGAAAATGATATTTAAATTTTTAATTGCAATGCCAATACATATGCTAAAATTCTACAGTGGTTCTTGAGAATATGCAGATTCTTTTCGTAATAAGAAATCTATATATAATTTAAACGTGAAATTTAAATTGGAAGTAAGTGTGTTACATTAAAATACGTTTAGTTGGGCGACTGATTTTTCTTGGCCCAGGGAATTGTTTTGCTTAAACTCGTTTCTGATAATCATCGACCAGTGCTTCTGACGACTGGGCCCCCTGTCTGCACTGTATGATATGCATTATGTTATTTATTTAAAAGTCAATATCACATATACTATTAATATCTTGTAAAGTGAATATAAGCTATAATATACGAGGGTGAGTCACAAGTTCGTAGCATTTTAGGGTACAATGTTTAGTCCGGTACCACATGTTGACCACATTCGGCTATTTGGCAAAATACAGTCCATCAGAGTCTATGGTCTTTCGACAACGTTCAGCCGAGGATGCAATGCCGTTGCGCCACCAGTCGTCTGGCTTGGATGCAAAAAACTTAGTGACGTCATCTTTCACAGCCTTCAAGGAATGGAACTGTCTGCCGGCCAAGAAGTGCACCATGGAACGAAACAGATGAAACTCCGAAGGGGCAAGATCCGGGCTATGGGTTGTGGGTGGTATGACTTTGACGCCATCCAAATCCTAAATTTTCGGCCAGACAATCCGTGACTTATGACATGGGGCGTTGTCGAATTGCAGGAGGCAGGACCGGCGTAAGACATGTGCGAAGTGTGCCACCGCACAGGGCGGCCACTGAGGGGGTGGAAAAATTACCTTTTCTTTTCCTTTTTTAGCAACAGAGAAGCGCAAAAGGAAAAAGCAACCGATCCTATTTGTAAAGGACCTCTTTCATCCAATATTAAAAGTATGCAGAAAGAAAAGAGTTGGGTTGTTTATCATTTTAGTGTTGCTTACATGAAAAGAAGCGATAGGATCATGCGTTTGTCCACAGCGGACGCAGGCGCGTTCCGTTCGCGCCCTTGTGGGCGTGATGAAAGGGATGGGGGGGGAGAGCAGGAAGTTCACTTATGAAGGAGTGATGAGTCTATTGAAGATCTAACGATGCGTTATAAGGTTGAATTTTACTTCCACCTTTTGGACATTATAATTACAGCTTTGGAAGAAATATTCAAACAATTGAAATCTCACTGTGATACCTTTGATTTTCTTTATATTGTAAGCAAGCACCAAGACATGGCCATTGATCTGCTCAGTGAAAAATGTTCTAACCTTTCCAATGTTTTACAGGACAAAGATTCGAAAGACATAAATTCTGATGAGTTAAGAGATGAACTGAAAGTGCTTTCGACTTTAGTGCAGCCTGATATTGGTCCTATAGAAACTTTAAAATTCATTAACCAACACAATTTTGCCTGAAATATAAGTGTGGCACTCCGTATCCTACAGACTCTACCTGTAACTGTAGCTAGTGGGGTGAGAAGTCTTTCCAAACTTAAGTTTATCAAGACATACGTGCGGTCAACTATATCACAAAACCGTTTGAGTGGACTGGCAATGATTTCAATTGAACATCAACTGGCTAAAACATTAGACTGCGCAGAAGCATCCAGAAAAAGTTATTTGCATTTGAACTATTTTACATTATTTTCTTCTTTTCCTATTTAAACAAAATTATCCATTATTTTGGCGTAATTTATTGATTACGAAATTCTGTGATGTAATGAAAATGTAGTTTTTTTTCATTATATCACAGAATTTTATTGGTACGTTTAATTTGTAATGTATTAAAAGTTCAATAAATCCGTTTATTGATCAGCTTGCTAATAAATTTCTATTTTATTCCAACTTTTGTCTTGACTCATTTAGAATACTTAGGTAGTCGACAGCAAGCAGGCTTTTAGCAGCTAAAGGAAATAAATATGGAAATAAAAAAGTTTAATTGGCTACTTTATTAATCCGAGAGTAACTTTATATAAAATATTGTTTTGAGCTGTGACAATGTTTCTTTCCAATATTTAAACTTCGTGTGCTTGGTGTAATATTTATAAAATTTTGGGGAAATGTAAACTTGATTTATGAAGAAAAATATTTAAGACATTTTGTATTGAAATGTGAAGTAAAGAGGTTAAGAAAAAGAGTGAAATCCATGGCTGATTATGAGCTAAGAAATATTTGCTATAAGGAAGAGTAAGAACAACGAATTCATGACAATGTTGCGGCAATTAGAGAGGGGAAGAGGCGACAAAGAGAAAGCCCCACAGGGCGGAACTTTGGCTAGCTGCGGCTTCGGCAGGAGGGCCTTCTTTTGGTTCACCATTACGGGGTAACGCTGGCGTAGAACGTCGTATAAAACTGGTCAGCATACAGGTTCCCATCCACGGCTCGACCACGTGGCACAAGCTCCCAGTGGATAGGATCCTCGAAATTCCACCACACACACAACATTGTCTTCACTTCAAAACGCTCTTTTTGAAACACTATTAGAGCTTTACTCCCTGGCCGCAACCATTGGTTTCCGGTATCATGATAACGTTGGAAGTCCCACTTCTCATCATTAGTTACGATGGTATGAGTGGACCCAGAGAATGCCTCGAAAACATTTCCCATACCATAACGTTGCTTCCACCAGTTTGTGTTCTTCCAGCAATGGTTGGGGAATGTTTGTTCTCCGATGTTTCTCGCCTTATACGCCAAAGTCCATGCTTTCGATGAAGCAGAAAACGTGACTCATCGGAGAAGGCAATCCTTTGCCAACCAGCGGATGTCCGCTTCCGATACTTCAGTGAGAATGTAAGCCTTTTCTGCCGATGCACCTTCGTTAGCATAGGTGCAGTGACCATCCGTCTGCCCCATACGCAGCAAGGTTCGCTGAACTGTCGTTTCAGACACACTTCTGGTAGCCCCCTGGTTCATTCGGCCAGTGAGTTGCTCCACTGTAGTGTGTCGATCGGTCCTCATCCATCTTCGAAGCCGACGTTCACCTCTCACATCAATGGCACGTGGTGCTCCTCAGTTTCCACGTCGGTTATTCGCAATGTTATTCCCAATCACGATACACTTTAACCACAGCAGTAGGCGAATAGTTCACAAACTGCGCTGTTTTAGAAATACTGCCACTCTTGTCGCGAAAGCCGATGATCATCCCTTCTTGCAAATCTGATAAATTGCTCCTTTTAGCCATGACTGCAACGAGTGATATGTTTTCAGATTGCCTACTGCACACCTTATATACCCTCCAAGCCAGCTCACGACAAGTGCCTTCATTCATTGGCTACATGCTGTTGACGTCAAAAGTAGGAGGTAGTCACAATAATGTGACTCGACTGTGTATAAAAGTCAATATCATCATCGTCAATGATTACCAATCCATTGCTGGATAAAGGTTTTCCCATGTTTGAGCCTGTCTGATCCACGTTACTCCGGCATGTTTTCGAATTTCACCCATCCATCTCCCATGTGGCCTTCTTGTGAGTGTTTTCCTGTCTCTTGGAATGCAGTCTAAAATGTCGGTTCTCCATCGGTGGTTCGTTCTCCTGCCAATATATCCAACCCATTGCCATTTCATGGATTTTACTTCGAAAAAGTCAGTGTAAGATATACTATTTATTCTTACTCTGCAGTGTTTTCCTCTCCTTCTTGCCTTATTTTAGAAAGTTATTCATCCTGAAGTTACCTTTTCCTGTTAATTTACCTCCTAGCACCATCCAGATGAGGCCGTGTTCTATATACACTATGAACGGTGTAATAAACGCTGCATTCTGTCGCGCTCTATATTAGGTTTTCGACAAAGGGAAAACTCACAATTCTAAATCTGTATGACAATTGTGTACACAGACTGAAGATTTCTCTTTCCTGAAATAGCAAAAACAAACAAAAACTAAAGCGGAATTCGAGATGAGGACGGTGCATTGGTGCAGCTCTGTTTGACTTAGGAGGGAAAGGGAAGGAATTAATTTGAAAAACGTTGACTGAAGTGTAAACAGAATTTGCATTCGTTTCCCAAGCTGAGCAAACAAACAAAAAAGTTTGAGCTCTTATAAGGCTTTCATGAAGCATTTCTGCAATAGACAAGGAAAGATAAAACGGAAAAAGAAAAAAATGTCAAATCGACATTGTTGTAAGTGACGAAAGAATCCCGAATGCTGCGGATGATATTGGGCTCGAATTTCAGACGCTATTTTTTGGTCGAAGAAAAGCCGTCTTCCCCCGCAGGGCGATCGCGTGGCGTCGTCGGGGAGAACTTTTGGATAAAAGGAATCCAAGGGTTGACAAACACGTTGCTGGAATGGAAGAAGGGAAAAGAATGGGAATTCATTGGGCAGAATTCCTGCGAAGTTCAGACACTGAAGACATTCGACGCTTGACATGGATGAGCATTTTAAACATTCCCCGCCAGGACCATCTGCGTCGTTGGCTGCTTTCACTGAGGAGAGCTGCAAGTAATTCTCAATGCTAAGGATTCACAAGAAGGTGTATTTTTTTCTTCCAAAAAAAAGAAAAAAAAAAACTAATCTCCTACACAAGTTCAACATTTCTTCTACTTTTTTTAAACCTTATTTTTGTCAGAGCCACCACATAGCGCTTTTACCGTTTCCCCTCCAGAATAACGCAGACTTTTTAAAATCCTTACATGCAAACTTATTTACTAAGGCCTCAATAATTTAAATAGAACAGCTCTACTTTATTCCCTGAAGCACTGTTAGTCCGCATTTTGATGAGGTTGCAGTTGCGGGTCTCGTTTTTCTTACATTTTTTCTGCCTGCTATCACCTCGCTAAATTAATTATAAACCTGCTGTATTTGTTTGCAGAGTCACTCCACTTCACCTGCGTGGTCATCTTTTCCTATATATCCATATCTATATTTCTAAGTTCCATACGCCATCCATTCCTTTCTAGTATAATATTTTAAAAGTAAATCTTTTGATTGGGACTTCTGCGATTTTTTTTTTATTTTGGCGCAGTGGCACTGGCTTCTTTCTGACCATTCGTCCGAGTTGAGTCTGTTTTTTGGTTTTGATTGAATACCATGAGCAATTCGATGGCCTATAGGCAGTCTCCCGTCCCTAATTTAGGGCGTCTGGCTCCAGAGAAGGGAGAGAGAAAGGGCCGTAAGACAAACACAACATCCATGCCTCACCGGGATTCTACCCTGGACTTTTCCCGGATGAATGGTCGTAAGCCAACGCTTAGACCACTGCACCACCTGTGCGGCGGGTCAGGGTGTAAATCCGGGGTAAGGCATGAAGGGTGTTTTCGTCTTACGGTATTGGATCTCACCCTTCTCTGGAACCAGTAGCACTAAATTAGACGAAAGACTGCTTATCGTCCATTGACACGGTGGGCGTTAAACTATGGCATATATTCTAATTTAACTTTAATTTTTAGTTTGTTTCCCTGTGCAAATTTTGAGTTCGTTTGTTTAAGTGTTTCAACCTTAACATTATATTTTTTTCACTCACTGAATGTTATTTGGAAACAGTTTTTAGGTGAAATCTGAATGGCGTGTGTATGTTTTGAAAGAACGATGTGAGAAGTAAGCGTGTTAAAGTGGATTGATTAGTGGGGGTTTAAAATGCTGGGGTAAAGGAAAATCCCTGTCTCCATCTAACATGCAAACGAAGAAAATGACAAGATTACATACGTAAAAGCGGAGCACAACCACTGTAAAATAACAGAGTGACATACATGTGACATAAGTGGAAAACAGTGAAAGTCACCCAGAGCACAAAGAGAAACTTAACAGGTTTATGAAATAAATTGGCAATCTCAAAGTATGACACCAACAACACGTGTAATAAATCAGAACAGAGTCGCACAAAAGATACATTCGCATGAGAACGTACTAACAATGAGAAGGAAAAAGTAACAACATGATACGCAATCGTAATACGAACAGCAATCGCAAGTACAAACGACGCGGAGCCACGAGGCAACGAACATAAACTATACAGTCTAGACAATTAACACACGCTGAAAAATTTGTAGAAAGCAACCCAAACAATAGGGAAAAGTTTCACAAGATGCAAGAAAGTCTGCATCATAAGAGGCATACACAAAAAAAAATAAACAAAGCCACAGGGTGACACACGCGGCACATCACAGCAAAAGGAAGTATAGTATTATAAGAGACAAACGCAACACATTTCAGTTAAGTGGGATAAGTGAACAATTCGTAAGGAGTACAAAACCAAAAACATTAGATAACCGCACAAAAATGAAGCAGCTTCGCGTTGTATGCTATTCCTTCAAGACTAGCTATATACTGTATATCTGATGAAGTTACATTGGTTGTGAGACACATTGAGCTTCACGTTACAGAGGTTAAGTTTTTTTTTAGTTCGTTTGAAGTTCAGTGCTGTTGACTGTTTTAAGGTAACCCGTTGTTCACTGATTATTAACATTGACGAGCTGTCCAAGTAATGTGCGTCTGAAGCCAATAAAGCCCCCCCCTCGGTTGCGCAGAGGTATTCTAATCGCTGGCTCCTGATTCGTCCCCGATGAGTCTGGGTTTGAATCCCTTTGCGGCATGGATGTTGTGTTTGTCTTACTGCACTGATTCTCTCATTTCCTTGGAACCAGTGGCCCTAAATTAAAGACGGGCGACTGTTTTTTACCCAATGAGTTTCTCCCTGTGGTCGTTAAATCCCCAATAAAAAAGCCACTAAGGCTATTTCTGTAAGTCAGACCACTCTCTTCTGGTCGTTAGAAGGCCTAATATTGTTCATTGTGATATTTTGTTAGTTATCCGGATAATAACGTTAAGAAGTTCCAGCGTTACGAGTATCAGAAATGCGCGATAAGTAATGTTTTTAAGGGTACAGACTATCAAGCTCATAAGTACAAACATATAATTTAAAAGCATTATAAAACCTCCAAACAAAAGCAAAATATATATTTTAAATCTATATGAACTTACATACGGTACTGAAAGGACAATTTGTAATAACCATCCACCTAAAAGCGTGCTGGACAATTTTTTTAACAACAGTAGGAATTTCTTTTCTTTTTTTTGCGGGGTTATGGGAGGTAGTAGTTGAACAGCCAGCAACTGAATGGGATGTAAGCAGTCACTCGTCCCAACTACGGAGCCACTTGTTCAAGGGAAGAGAAAAAGCCAGTGTCGTAAGACAAACACACCATTTGTTGTTGTTGTTGTTTAGTGGGTTTTTTTTTTTTTTTAGATTGGAGGTTTAACGACTACCGTGAGCAACTCAGTGGGCTATAAGCAGTCGCCCGTCCCTAATTTAGGGTCACTGGTTCCAGGGAAGGGAGAAAACCAGTGCCGTAAGACACACACAACATCCATGCCTCACCGGGATTCGAACCCGGACCCCATTCGGACGTGTTTAGTGGTTTAACAACCTTCGTGAGAAACTCGTGGGCTAAAAACAGTTTCCCGTCCCTCATTTAAGACCACTGGCTCCAGGGAAGGGAGACAGCCAGTGCCGTAAGAGAAACACAGCATCAATGCCTCAACGGGACTCGAACCCGAACCCATCTCCGCCAAATAATTATTAGCCATGCAGCGGTTTGACCACTGCGCCACAGGGCTGGCCAAACATACCAGTCATGCCTCATACGGGATTCGACCCGGACCCATCTCTGACGAATGGTCAGAAGTCAGCGTTTAGAGTACCGTGCCACCGGGGAACATTTTAGAGCTTCGAACATTTTAATTGCTGCTCCGACTTGTTCCTGTTTCTTCCCTTCCTAATGACAACACACGTCTTCAACAAGGTTCAGCTTTAACCGCTTTTCAGCGTCATTTGCCTTATTTAAACCCCAGAAGTACAAATGTCCGTGCCGCCCCGGTGGCGCAGTGGTCTAAGCGATGGCCTCTGATCATCGTCAGAAAGGGGTCCGGGTTCGAATCCCGGTGAGGCGTGGATGTTGTGTTCGTCTTACGGCCCTGGCTCTCTCCCTTCTCTAGAACCAGTGGCCCTAAATCAGGGACGGGCGACTGCTTATAGCCCATTGTTTTTCTCACGGTGGTCGTTAAACCTCCAATCAAAAAAAAAAAAAAAAATGCTCGTTTTTCCTACGCTTATTCCATTCCTTCCTACTCGTATGTCGCACTTACCTTACGATATCATGTCATTTCTCGAACACAGAAACCTTTTATGTTCAAGGTTATCCACCTTTGAGAAAAAATCTTCATGTATTTTTGCATCACCAAGTAAAAATTCCTCAGGGTTTCCCTTTGGATATAGAAGTGGTTCATCTTTTTTTCTTTTAACAGGTCAAAGACTCTCTTT
The DNA here is from genome assembly GCA_039090855.1 of Macrothele yani. Taxonomy (NCBI): domain Eukaryota; kingdom Metazoa; phylum Arthropoda; class Arachnida; order Araneae; family Macrothelidae; genus Macrothele; species Macrothele yani. The sequence goes on along the minus strand of CM077011.1, from coordinate 72,409,624 downwards.
CAATCAGGAAACTCAAGTGATCTGTTAGCCTAAATCACAAACGTACCCGATTCTGTGATACCTAATTTAAGTCTATTTAGCAAACCACTTGGAGTTGATGATTTTTTTTTTGATTGGAGGTTTAATGGCCACCGTGAGCAACGTAATGGGCTATAAGCAGTCGCCTTTCCCTAATTTAGGGGCACTGGTTCCAGGGAAGGGAGAGAGCCAGTGCCGTAAGACAAACACAACATCCATGCCGCACCGGGATTCGAACCCGGACCCGTTTCTGACGAATGATCAGAGGAAATCGCCTAGACCACTGCGCCACCGGATCGGCGGAGTTGATGATTCTGCTCCATTGCATCTGCCACTGTAAACGAAAACAAATGGCTCATCTTTAAACTTTTTGACAGCAAAACATAGCACCGTTTTCAGTAGATAAAATAATGTCTTCAGTCTTCAAAGCGCATTTTGTAAGTAAACCGATGCTATGAATCGCGTCCGCCTGGCAAATGTTTTATAAATTAATATGAATAGTAATTAGTTTTTGTTTTATCTACTTCTCATGAAACCAGTTTTTTCACTAAATAAACAAAACTTTACGACCCATTCCTTTCGTTAACTGAGTGGTCAGAGGCTTACGTTTCTGGGAAGTGGCTCGAGTTCAAACTTAACTGGTATTTTTGTCATACGGTGCTGGCTCTCTTCATCTCATCACCTCTTCTAGTCAGTTGAGCCGATCTCCACGTTCCGCTCAACAAGAATTTGTTGCCGCCCCGGTGGCGCAGTGGTCTAAGCGATGGCCTCTGATCATTCGTCCGAACGGGGTCCGGGTTCGAATCCCGGTGAGGCATGGATGTTGTGTTTGTCTTACGGCACTGGCTCTCTCCCTTCCCTGGAACCAGTGACCCTAAATTAGGAACGGGCGACTGCTTATAGCCCATTGAGTTGCTCACGGTGGTCGTTAAACCTCCAATCAAAAAAAGAAAAAAAAAAAAAAAAGAATTTGTTCGTCACTACCAAAGCCAAATGGCGGCACGATCCCATGATAACTATGGAGAAACAAGTCGAAAAGGAAATGTTATAGCATTCTATCTCACGTGGAAATCGCATGAGCCGTGGTTTGATATAACAGATGATCGAGTTTGTCTACGACCGGGATTGTTTATCACGCATGGAATAACGTTGCTTGACATGAAGCCCTGTTTGAAATAAATACTTTAAACAAATATAACATCCCAAAGGCCACATACTGTCTCTGCTTGCCTATCATGTAAATGCGCTATCTGATCAAAAGTATCAGGAGACTTGCCTATCCACAAACTCTCTGTAATAGGAAAGGAATTGCCGACCCGGTAGCACAGTGGTCTAAGCGCTGGCTTATAACCGTTCGTCCGAGAAGGGTCCGGGTTCGAATCCCGGTGAGGCATTGATGTCGTGTTTGTTTAATGGCACTGGTTCTTTCCCTTCCCTGGAAGCAGTGGCCCTTAATTAGGGATGGGCAACGCTGTTGGTCGTAGACGAACTCTGTTGGTCGTAGACAAACTCTGTTGGTCGTGACAAACTATAGCCTATTGAGTTGCTCACGGTGGTCGTCAAAATTTCAGTCAAAGAAAGAAAGGAAATGAATTAATATCTAGTTTGTCCATCCTTCACAGCTATCAAAGCCACCACTCAGCTAGGAAAGTTTTCCACTCGACTTTAATACACTGGCGTGCAAAAATTAAGGACGAGACGATTTTTCGAATGTAAAGTCATGCAGAAGTGCTCCCGATCGACTCAAATCATACCATAAGATCCCCAAGGTGTAAGAATATGGGACAAGTGAGCAAAACCGTCCAAACAAGGAATCCAAAGGATGCAATAGCACTTTATTTAAAAGGTAGCTTCGAGAACAACTGGACAGAAGACAGAAACGTCCATGTGACAGGCGGCTGCCACGAAAAGTCCAGTCTTTAGTAGGGTATATGATCACCCCTGACTGCGTTGCAGGATTTACAACGTCTGTCCATGCTGAGGACGAGGTTCTCAAGCAGCTGTTGAAGTATCGCTGCCCATTCCTCTTGTAGCGCCAATCGCAGCTGCGGAATCGTTGCTGGCGGCTGGTGATGGGTTGCCAAACATCTCCCGAGAAGGTCCCACACGTGTTCGATTGAATTTAGGTCCGGGGACCTTGCGGGCCAATCCATGCGTTGAATATCATCACTCTCCAACAGCTCTGAGACAGCCACTGTACGATGAGGTATAGCGTTGTCGCCCATGAAGAGGAACTCAGAGCCCACAGCACCTCTAAACAGACGCACGTGAGGCAGGAAAACCTCGGTACAATAGCGGACACCAGTGACTGAACCTCCTAGGAAGATGTGGAGGTCACTACGGCAACCAAGCATAATACCGCCCCAAACGAGAACTCCGCCACCTCCAAACCGATCCCTTTCGATAATGTTGGAGGTGTGATTGCGTGTTCCCTGCTCTCTCCAGATCTGTATACGTCTAGAATCGCTCGTCAGACTAAATCGGCTCTCATCCGTAAAGAGAACTTGTCCCCATTGCTGATGTATCCAGTTCTTGTGTTCCTGACACCAGAGAAACCGCCGTCTCCGATGAGCAGGCGTTAATGGCATACACCGTACTGGTCGTCGTGCAAATAAATCACCTTTGTGCGGCCTCCTGGCCACGGTAAAACACGATAACGGACGTCCAATTGTCTGTTGCATGTGCCTTGCGATTTTTCCCGCTGTCTGCCGTCTGTCTCTTCTCGCCTGTAGGAAAATATACCGGTCGTCCGCCGCCGTAGTTGCTCGTGGACGACCACTGCTAAACTCTCGGACAGCTGTTCCCGTCGTTTTAAATGCTATCCAAGCTCGTGAAACGATGCTGTGAGCGATCCCGTACTCCTCGGCAACACTAGTCGCTCTTCGAGTTTCTTCCAACTTCCCAATGACGTGACTTCGGGTAAAGTCATCCATATGTGGTTTACTGGATTACCTGTTTGTCATATCACACGGTGGCAGCAACTCAACGTCGTTCAAACCGATGTACACCGTGCAATAGCTTTCACCGAATTACTGAGCGTACACCGCCCGTGGGTTTTATGCCTTTCCGACACTCCCTCCCCCTACGTCATGCTGCATATATGCGCATGCCCTACCATACCATACGCTAGTCTATCTCCTGAGTGGTCTTTCGGTCCGTTCTGCCTGCTCGTTCCGCTATTATGCTAATTTCTCCTCTTCGTCCGTAATCTTTGCACACCTGTGTACGTTGCAGCAGAAATTACCTTCCATTCTGTCACAAGAGCCGACACCCCCCTCTACGTCATGCTGCATATATGCGCATGCTCTACCGGACCGGAACCTAGTCTATCTCCTGAGTGGTCTTTCAGTCCGTTCTGCCTGCTCGTTCCGCTCTTATGTTAATTTCTCCTCTTCGTCCTTAATTTTTGCACACCAGTATACGTTGCTGCAGGAATTACCTTCCATTCTGTCACAAGAGCCGACACTCCCCCTACCCCTACGTCATGCTGCATATATGCGCATGCTCTACCGGATCGGGCCTTGCCTATCTCCTGAGTGGTCTTACGGTCCGTTCTGCCTGCTCGTTCCGCTCTTATGCTAATCTCTCCTCCTCTTCCTTAATTTTTGCACAACAGTGTACGTTGCTGCAGAAATTACCTTCCATTATGTCACAAGAGCATTAGTCAGGTACGTCTCTGATGTCGGGAGGTGCGGTCTTGCTCTCAGTTGACATTAAAATTAATCCCAAAGATGTTCCATATGGTTAAGATCGGGATTCTGAGCAGGCCAGTCAACTTCTACACCCCTCTCATCAAACTATTTCTACATGCAGCTAAATTTGTGGAAGGGTGTATTTGTCTGTTGGTAAAGGAAAAGGCCTTCACCGAAATGTTGCCATGATGCTGAGAACATAGAATTGTCGAAAAGGTCATTATAGGCAGGCAGCATTCACTGACCGTGCCACGTTGAAAGTCACTGAGCTCTGCCGTACAGCTCATTCTACTTTTCACGCTTGCCTATGAACTGGCCTATTCCTATGATGGCATTCACTGGCCGTGCCACGTTGAAAGGCACTGAGCTCTGCCGCATGGCTCATTCTACTTTTCATGCTTGCCTATGAACTGGCTTGTTGCTAAGATGGCATTCACTGACCGTGCCACGTTGAAAGTCACTGAGCTCTGCCGTACAGCTCATTCTACTTTTCACGCTTGCCTATGAACTAGCTTGTTGCTATAATGGCATTCACTGACCGTGCCACATTGAAAGTTACTGAACTCTGCCGTACGGCTCCTTCTACTTTTCCTGCTTGCCTATGAACTGGCTTGTTGCTAAGATGGCATTCACTGACCGTGCCACGTTGAAAGTCACTGAGCTCTGCCGTACAGCTCATTCTACTTTTCACGCTTGCCTATGAACTGGCTTGTTGCTATAATGGCATTCACTGACCGTGCCATGTTGAAAGAAGCTGAACTCTGCCGTACAGCTCATTCTACTTTTCCTGCTTGCCTATGAACTGGCTTGTTGCTAAGATGGCATTCACTGACCGTGCCATGTTGAAAGTCACTGAGCTTTGCCGTACAGCTCATTCTACTTTTCCTGCTTGCCTATGAACTGGCTTGTTGCTAAGATGGCATTCACTGACCGTGCCACGTTGAAAGTCACTGAGCTCTGCCGTACAGCTCATTCTACTTTTCACGCTTGCCTATGAACTGGCTTGTTGCTATGATGGCATTCACTGGCCGTGCCACATTGAAAGTCACTGAGCTCTGCCGTACAGCTCATTCTACTTTTCACGCTTGCCTATGAACTGGCTTGTTCCTAAGATGGCATTCACTGGCCGTGCCACGTTGAAAGTTACTGAGCTCTGCCGTACGGCTCATTCTACTTTTCACTTTTCATGCTTGCCTATGAACTGGCTTGTTGCTAAGATGGCATTCACTGATCGTGCCACGTTGAAAGTCACTGAGCTCTGCCGTACAACTCATTCTACTTTTCACTTTTCATGCTTGCCTATGAACTGGCTTGTTGCTAAGATGGCATTCACTGATCGTGCCACGTTGAAAGTCACTGAGCTCTGCCGTACAACTCATTCTACTTTTCACGTTTGCCTATGAACGTGCTTGTTGCTAAGATGGCATTCACTGACCGTGCCATGTTGAAAGTCGCTGAGCTCTGCCGTACAGCTCATTCTACTTTTCACGCTTGCCTATGAACTGGCTTGTTGCTATGATGGCATTCACTGACCGTGCCACGTTTAAAGTCACTGAGCTCTGCCGTACGGCTCATTCTACTTTTCATGCTTGCCTATGAACTGGCTTGTTGCTAAGATGGCATTCACTCACCGTGCCACGTTGAGGGTCACTGGGCTTTGCCGTACGGCTCATTATACTTTTCATGCTTGCCTATGAACTGGCTTGTTGCTAAGATGGCATTCAATGACCGTGCCACGTTGAAAGTTACTGAGCTTTGCTCTACGGCCCGTTCTACTGTTCATGTTTGTTTATGATGTTTCCTAAGGCAACGTGCACTTTTTTACACCTGTATGAACCATGGCTTTGACGTATGTGGGCAAATCCACTACGCAAAAGGATCCTCCGGATACTTTTGATCATACAGTGTATAACATGCGGTACTTATCGTTAGTACATAATATTTGAATTCATGGTATTTTTCAACAAGGTTTCGTTGAATTCGCATAACTGAGGAAGGGGTTGTTTTCACCCATTTTTAAATAATCTCATCCTGCAAATAGCATGATTCACTTTTATTGTTTTGTTGTACATTAAAGAGCATTTTGAACTCTTTCCCTACCTCGGAAGCAACGGTCCCAAATTAGGCACGAAAAAAAGACCAGCCCTTAGCGTTACTCACACAGATTGTTAAATAAAAAGCAAAAATAAAAAATCCTTTATTTAGGCATTTGCATGAGAAAATTTATTAATTCAATCGAACTCGACAATGCAGAGCTCGGCTGCAGTGAAAACTTATTTACTTCGTGAAATATGGAGTAGTACTAATCAAATCTCCATGGATCAGTTAGAGATTTCCTTCATTGGATAGTACGATACTCTTTTATAACGATATAAATTTCTGAGTCCCTTCGATGTCATTATAAAAGAGTTTGTAATTATACGGAAGCTGAGCAAGTTGACGTTTCACCAAATTATTTGAAACAAAATGTTTTTGTATCGGACATAATCTAACTCATAGGTGGACCTATGTTCCACAGGTCCACCTATGCTTGCTGTACCGCTGTCCATAATTCCGTCACATTCCTGGGTGGAGGATCCAAAGCTCGAAAGGACCATTTCACAGCATCCCAAAGATTTTCCACAGGGTTTATGTCCGGTGAACGGGGAGACCATTCATGGTTGGAACTTATGCGGAATGCTCTTCAAATCATGTTCTAGTCACCAGGGGCGTGTGGGGAGGCGCATTTTCCTGTTGGATGGGTCCATTGCCCTGTGGATGCGCGATGACCATAAAAGGATGCTGATGGTTTGGTTTTCAAGGATAGACACTTAGCGTGGAACGTTCAGAGATGTATCTAGACGAATCAGATGTTTCAACATGTGCCCGCTGAACTCCCTTCAGACCATGACGGAACCTCCATCAGCCAAAACAGCTCCTTTTTGACAGGCCAGGTCCACCTCTTTGTGCAATTTCCGTCGTATCTGCCCCTTGCACGAAATAACTGGAAATGGAACTCATCGGACCAGAATGCCCATCTCGAATCATCCAAAGTCTAGTACCGATGTTCTTTTGCCACGTTGAGGAGTACACTCCGGTAGTGTAGCGTTAGAAATAGGACTATATTAGGTCGGCGGTTCCCATAACCTTTTGCGGGTAATTACCGCCTGATAGTCTTGATGGAGATGTTTCTCGCACCTCCTTCATTGAAATCGGGAAGATTTGTGCCATTTTCGCTTTCTTGTTGGTTGGGCATAAATCACGCAGGCCAGCTCAGCATGCATCAGAAAGTCGGAGTAGGCAAAACACGTGATCTGAGCGACTTTCAACGAGTCACGATAGTTTACGCCAGGCGTACTGGTGCGAGCATCTTCCGAAGGGCAGTTCCCTTTAGCTTTTCACGCATAGCCGAAGCAGCGCTCAGCTGAAGCTGGTTTACCGTAAACAGTGCAACACGCAAAAAACTACCAGCAATGGTCGATCCTTTGGACGAAAACCAGCTGTTGGATCAGAAGTGTCAAAAAACACTATAGAGAATCGTGCAAGCAAAATGACGTGCCACTCCCACCAAATCACTATAGAATTCCACAACTGGTTTGCCAACGGTCATCTTCAGACGTACCACGTATCACACTATGCCGCGAATGGGCTACAACAGCGTACGACTATGCCGACTGCCATCACCTAAAAATACCCTCGAAATACCCCGCCTCCGATGGGCGCTGGAAAACCGACGCTTAACCGTTGAGGACCTCAGGAAGTTTTCTTGGACGGACGAATCAGTGTTTCTTGTGCGTCGTGCATATGGCAGGATTCGAAATTTGCGCCTGCAACATGAAATGATGGAGCCATCCTGTCAGGAGTCAACAGTATAGGCTCGTGTCAGGAAATGTTTCCGGACACGCAACAGGCTTCCTGATATCTATGGAAGGATATTTGAACACCACGGCTTATCAGAACATCGTTGCAGTCCAAATTCATGCCCTCATGGCTACGTTTTATTCTCAAGCAGATGGACACGTCTAGAAAGATAGCGTACCCGCTCACAAACATTCTGTCGTCACGGAGTGGTTCCAGAAACATACCGACGAGAGTTCCTTTGCTTCAGTGGCCTTCGCAGTCTCCGAATTTATACCCCCATCGAACATTTCTAATATGACTTAGAACGGGCTTCTCGCTGCGAGACTGTGCCGCCGTTGAATTTGTAGCAACTGAGTGGCTCAATTGTTTCCGCATAGAACAACATACTTGAACGACGCTTCCAGCATCGGGTATGTCCCATGCCCTCGGGTTGCTCTGCAGGCCAACGGTGGTAAAGCACGCTTCTAAGCAAGCATATCTAATAAACTGGCACATCAGTGTAAATCTGCCTCATTTGGAAATTTTGCTGTCGTCTTTTGTTTAGCTGCAAATCGATCAAATTAATGAAATATGTTAGAAAACACTGGTGAACGGTAGCTTAACCTTTCCCCTTCACTCTCTGCAGTATGTGTGCGAGAGAGATAAAATTGATTTCGAGCAGTTTTATTCAAATGGAGAAGAAAGCTTTTCACTGAAAAATTAATCGCACACACTTGTATATTTCCGTATTTCTAAAATTTGCCTATGGTATAGTGTTACAATTATTCCGAGATATTTTTACATTAGTTTCACAAAATAGACTACGATTTTAAAACTCAATCTCTTTATGCGACATATAAAAATAACAGCAGTACTGATTAAATGTCCACTGAGTGTTATCGTACTAAACTCATACATGCCCCGCACCTTACTGTGTGTGCGCATGTTTCTTTCTGAAGCATTTCTTTCAAAAGCTTAAGTATTTCTATTTCACCTCTTTGTTCTTGTAATGTTCTTGTAAAACTTCAGGAGAAATTCAACGTAGAAAGTAAGATTGTAGGCTGAAAAGCCGGTCTACCTCCATTGAGCGAAAGAAAGCGTTTTAAAAAAGACATTAGCAATTTTATTTCCTATTCCATCAGTCTTCCCAGAACTTGAAGGCTACAAACTTTCAAACTTTTGTGTCTTCAGATTTGCGAATTTTTCTTGTAGCACGTCGTTCTTTAAGTAGAGTTTACGGAATTTTTCAGCAGTGTTGAGTGAAAAGTGTTTGCCTGAAATACATGGAGGCTATATTGTTTGTTTGCGTGACAGGAATTATTTCAAGCAACGCATTTTTCACGAATATATTTTACACAGCTCGTAATGATGACTTATTTGTCGTGAGAGAGTATGAAGCAATGGTGTCAAATCTATCATGATTAAAGCAGATACAGAGTTTCGGAAAATAGGATTACCGTCTCCGAGAGGGCTACAAATTAAGACCACTGACATTGGAGGACTTAAAGAATACCTAGAAAGTAGGAATAAAAATGACTGAGTCTTATTAATGTTTCTTTTAAGCAAAGTACTTCCGCTGAGTTGTAAAGGAAATGCGACCCAGTAGCGATTTATTATTGCATCCATTGAGTTCGAATAAAAAGATTTACTTTTAATCCTGCTAATGCCAACTTTACTCTAAAGAAACACGGAAAATGCAAGTTTATGTTCTTTCGTTTCTTGCAAATATAGAATCAGCATCGGAAGAATGATTCTAAATAAAGAGCTACGACTTCAATCTTATTTTGTTGCTTCGAAGACTACTTGAAGTCTCGGTTTTAAACTTTATAGCGGTTATTTTAATGGCTTAATGAAAAAATTCAGCGTAACCTTTCTTTTTATTCTTTTGTGCAATGCAGCAGAGGTAAAGATTTTTTTTGTCAAATTAAAAGTCAAAACTGAAACTCGAGAAAAATATATCGATTTTCCGAATAAGATCTTATCGTCCTCCATACAAGAAAAGAGAAGAACTTTATTTCTGATTTAGGCTTATAAATTTTGATACGTTATGTGCAGGTTTCAGTTCCAAAAAAATAAAAGATATTTTATGAAGTTAATTTCACTTTTGTACGCAGAAATATTGCTCATCGTATTTCATTGTAGCTCTTATCACTAAGGAATTTTATAATTTGTTTTCATATTAATAATATGTGTTTGCCCTTCTTTAAATACTGGAATAATCTGTGCACCCTCGACTTTGAAATTGAAATATCAGATTATTATTTAAACAGAAACACAATGGTGAAGAGGAAAATGCAAATCTACTTCTATTTAAATTACATTTCTGCACAAAAACTGCACATCCTCCTCATGTTTCACATGTTCAGGCATTTTAACAGTGATAAAATATTTAGTTGTTCGTACCCGAAAGCCTTCATTGGCGTACCTTTCGGAAACCAAAAGTGGCAACACTGTTGATGTCAGCCGGTTGCGTATTGGTCTAAATGCACTTAAGAAAACGGAGGTGCGAAATTAGATGAAAAGATATAGCAGAAGTGTCATCACCCAAACATTCTCCAAGTTGTTGTCGATTGATTTCGACTTCCAGACAAAAAGCATCGATCAGACCTTAGAGCAGGCGTGTAGCGTGAGTGTCGGTGTCCTGAAGACTTCCAGACAAGAAGCATCGATCAAACCTTAAAGCAGTCTTGTAGGGTGAGTGTCGGTGTGCTGAAGACTTCCAGACAAGAAGCATCGATCAGACCTTAGAGCAGTCTTGTAGGGTGAGTGTCGGTGTCCTGAAGACTTCCAGACAAGATGCATTGATCAGACCTTAGAGCAGTCTTGTAGGGTGAGTGTCGGTGTCCTGAAGACTTCCAGACAAGAAGCATCGATCAGACCTTAGAGCAGTCTTGTAGGGTGAGTGTCGGTGTCCTGAAGACTTCCAGACAAGACGCATCGATCAGACCTTAGAGCAGTCTTGTAGGGTGAGTGTCAGTGACCTTTTCACACAACTGGGAATACCTCACACTGTTTACACCGTGCTAGCGGAAGATTTAAGCCTAACGAACAAGGTGTACTGGCAGATTCGGACATAGCACTTCATTGAAATTTTAATTACGCATCGTATTTGAGATCTCCTACAACCCTACCGTTTCTGTGTCAGTTGCGTACAAAAAGGAGTTTAACTCTCTCATTTCCATAAGAGGCTTGTGGGGGCCCTCTTTGACTTTACTCTCTTTATGTGAACTTAAAACATAGCCTCTATTTAAACTCGAAAATCTTATTTTTATACGAAATAATCCGAATTATTTAATATATCATTAACTCCTACGGGACTCAATTGTTGCTAAATATTGTATACTTACCAACATTTATAAATAACACTATAATGTTTTTATAATTTCAATTTCACGTCGTCAACAATTTTCCATTTTGTTTCAAAACATGAGTTCATGCTCCTGTCTTATATGAGTCAAAAATCATTGAAGAAAGCAGAAGGCTGGCCTTTTGAATTTTCAGACAACACTATGAAATCCATTTTGTTTAAATAAAATATCAAGATGCAACAAGAGCGCTGTGCGATGGAATTTAAAATAAGAAACTAACAACGTAATGACTCTCACCCTTCGTACGGAAGCAACACACGATCAGGTCCCCCCCTCTCGACCTTTGCGAAAGAACTTGAGGGGCGCAGTTGAGGAATGCTAGCTTGTACGGATCTGACACAACATTTTCATTGTACGGAAGTGCTATGTCCGGATGTGCCACGACACGAAAGAGCAAATTAGCGACGTGGGTCTCGCACACACTGACCACGACATAAAAAGAATTCCGCTACAAAATTTCACTGAGTATCTTTGTGTGATATTGTTGCAATTATAGGTTGCTCACAAGGTTTCTCTGCTTAGATGAAAACTGGGTAGAATGTTTGCCCCAGGAAACGACGTCAATCATGGTCCTGGGTTGAATCAGGTATTTAACTGGCGTCTGTACCCCCGTGAAGAGTTTCATGAGCGCGAAATCTTACTAATTTCTGTCATGGATGTTCGCATCGTGGCTTTTAAGAAGACGCATGATGAGAACAACATATTAGAAAGGTCATTTCTAGAGGAGTATATAACGGCATGGACACTGTGACATCATGTACAGCGACATGTTCTGGTAAAAGACAATGCATGACCGCTAAATTACCGAATTGTTCGGATGTTCATTTAACAGAACGGTTCAGAGGAACTGCCCACCCATCATATTCATCAGATAGGAACTCCTCTGATTTCAATTGTTGTGGCCATTTTTAAAAAGGAAGACGTGTGGAACTCGTTACAATACTTTTAACTCTTCAAGAGGCCAATGTTTCTGGACCAAATGGTGCCCTGAATTTTGTGCCCTCCCCAAAGAGAAATGTTCACATTGCGATGTTGTTTTTTGTGAGAAACGGCAGACAATTATTTTACCCTGTCATCCCAGCAATACAAACCATAAATATGTTACAGGTTTTAAGCTCTCTCTTCTAGTCCTTTATTCTCTGTTTTATGAGCCAAAGCATGATGGGGCAGGGATAGTCCCTTATGCGGACATCCTGTCAGTAGGTTGAAACAAGTGACCCAAAAGCCTGTCTTTTTTAATCGGTTAGATGCTGTTGTTGTTGCATTTTTAGCAGGTAATCATTCACAAAGGAGTAATGTCAATCATCCTCCTAAATGACCATTTAATAGCTTATCTAAGAAACACTTTCTGATACTCAGGGTCACTCATTCCAGCATCGTTCGGCCCACTTCTTAGAGAGCGAATAGTTTGTTGGAGCTGATTTCAGCCAGTTTAATTCTTTTGTTCCAGCCGGTTTAAGGGTTAATAGTGCTCATGAGCTGACCACTGTGTGGGACCACATAACTGATAATGAAGGGAGCTACTAATAATTACACTTAAAAATTATGATCATTGTTTTGCTTGCTATTACAAGAGTTATGGCAAGCTGGAAGTAATGACTTACTTCCCCTAATATTTAATGACATATCCAAACAAGGGAATTGCAAAGTTCGGTAACAACTTCAGAAACCCATTGCTGATGTTAAACGTAATATTTGAAATTGAAGCACACATATTGTGTGTTTCATACCAAATTCTTTTTTGCATGTCCTAGTTCCTTTTTTAGTTCCTTGGTAACACCGCATAGGATGTATCCCAGAGATAATCCATTTCCTGCTAGATCGCGTCCAGCGTTGGCTGGTCCATTTGTAATATGGCTGCGGAAATTTGGGTTTTCAACTCAGCAACACGGTTGGGCATATGAGCCGCGTAGACATTACCTTAGAACTAGGTACGGGCGGTTCAAAATTTCATTTGAACCGCCCGTACCTAGTTCTTTTTGCGAGTAGTTCCTTGCCAAATTTTGTGTGCTGAAATTCCGTCGCATCCAAAGAAATTTGAGGTTATAATACAAAGCAAAAACAGTCTTGCTGGCCCAGCACTATGTTGCCGCTGCCGAACCGTCAATAAAATGTCCGGGCGGCCAACAGAAGTTAAATCCAGAGGTGCTAAATCCGGTGACCTTCGAGGACGTGAAATAAAATGTCCGCGGCCGACCCATTTTTCCAGACTATCAAAGGAGCTACAGAAATTCTCCAAGAAATGTGATGGCGCTCCATCATGTGGAAACAGAACAGCAGGCTCTATGCCAATGTTCAATTGTGGAAAAGAGGGAGTTTTTCTATACGTCCAGATACACATGGCAGTCGAATCCCAATGTTAAATGATCTTTACAGTTTTGTAGCTCATTACTGCAAACACCACAGCCTTTTCAATTGAACGATGTTCAAAACCTGACTCAAAATTTCATTTGAACCGCCCGTACCTAGTTCTTTTTGCGAGTAGTTCCTTGCCAAATTTTGTGTGCTGAAATTCCGTCGCATCCAAAGAAATTTGAGGTTATAATACAAAGCAAAAACAGTCTTGCTGGCCCAGCACTATGTTGCCGCTGCCGAACCGTCAATAAAATGTCCGGGCGGCCAACAGAAGGGCCAGCAGTTCAGGCCAACAGCTGGCCAACAGTTGGCACCCCATCGGTTGTCATATGCCACAACAGGTCCATCAGTGGTCCATCACAGGCAGTAGCTTCCACAAGTGGCCCTTCAGTGGCCCTGCAAGCACGTGCCAGAAATGATGGCTAGCCTAATGTGGTCCGCTAGTGGGCCGTTAGTGGCAGCCAGCAACCAGGTGACGTAACTGGTGGCTTGCGGAATCTTGTCCGCCAATTTCCCAGTAGTAGCCATAATAATAAAAAAAGCAAGGATAACCGCAGTTTCCCAAAGCTACAATTTTTTTCTACCCTTACGAAGCTTGTGAATTAACGCACAGCGCTAGGGAAATTTTCTCAACAGACCGGAAAAACGCCCGTTTGTATTTAACCCTGGGCCGTGTGCATGTAAGCCGCGCTCTCTACCGACCGGATTAATTCACTACGCTCAGACATGTGCTGGAAGCTATCTGTTTGGTATGCAATTTGTAATCGAATGCTTCCCTCTTTCATTTTACAATATTGAGAGGTATTTTTCATAAAAGTCAGTTTCATATAATTGATAAATTAATTTTTTCAACGTAACGATAGTTTTTTTTTTTTTTTTTTTTTACCTTAAGGGAACTTCACTCATTTTCAAGGCGTGTACATACTTAGAGTAGCTTTCCAAAGTTTTGTACTGTCCTTGCCGTCTTGAAAAGAGATTGTTGAATAAATATATATTTACCCGGGTTCATGTCACATTCTGTTACATTTTTAACGTTGTGTCTTTCCTTTCCGTTGTCCGAAGCTACATTTGTTTTAAAGAGGAAAGATATTTTATTTTACTTCTCGTTATTTTTAGAAGCGAATTCCTCCCAGTCTTGTGTATTCAACCCATGGATGAGTACACCACATAGCGTTGCTTTTTTTTTCAAATAATTAATAAATTTTATACGCCTATAATTTTTTTTTTCCAACAAATGCTGTTTTAATGGTTTTCCAGGATATGTGTTTCAAGCGGTTTCAAATTTTTTCTTGTTATTCATCCACTCCATTCCATGAATTGTTATTCATGGGAATGCAGTGGGTGTATTTCATGGCTGTTATCTAGTATTTCACAGCTTAATCTGAAATCTTCGTCGACGTAAAATTTCATTAGGAAATTAATTCCCCTCTCCACATATGGATTTTTTCTTAACATCCACTAAAATAACACGATGGCGATAGCGTCGTCTTCAACTAACTGGTACCATGAGAGACACAGCAAGTGTTGCTTCTGCGTATGCGCAGTCCCGATGCTTCCACCTGCTGTTGGGGGTTGCATTGGTTGCCAGCAACGGGCCACTAGTGGCACTTGCTTGGAGACCCACAATTCACGGCGATGCTGCAGGGCCATCAATGGCTCGCTAACTGATAGCGCTGCCGCCAACGGACCACTACCGGGCCGTGAGTGGCAGATTTCAGCCAGCAGTGACCCATCACTGCCAGCTGGTGTCCAGCAGTTTCCCAGCACTTGTGTTTTTGCTGGGTACGCATCTTTATGCAGGCTTCATAGCTTCAGCTTAGCTAGATCCTGAGTAAAAAGTTTAAAATTTAAAATTCATTACTAAAATTAGTCAATCTATTTTATATTTAATGAGAATGTTACGTACTCTTGGAATTAATTTTAAAATCTGGATGACAGTCAGAAATAAATTATTTTTCAAGGATAAAGGAAAACATTTTAAGTTAATTTTTCAACCCAAAAAATACCTGTTCTGAAGAACGAACAAAGCGTTTTTCTTTTTAACTTCTTCGATGAGTTTGGATAGTTAGAAAGAGTAACATATTAAACGGTGGCTGGCTCTAAGAACCGAGAAAAATGAAGTCCAGATGAAGGTCTTCTCTAACACAAGGTTCCCGGTAGCAGAAGGCCTAACGACTCATTTTTACGTCATCATAAGTGGAACGCATGTTCGTTTACTGTGCTTGCATAACGACGCGCGAATACTGATCGTTTGAACAGATGAAACTGGAATGTTTTCATACAGCCGTTGTATATAGTATTCTGTGCCACAAAACTCACTGGATTAATGAGCAAATTATAATCAGATATCAGAAAGGGGTTTTAGACCTAGTGAGTGCTTACGCGGAAAATAGATCTCTAAAAGTGATTGCATTTATAAAACTCTCGTTGTCATGCTTCGCAGTATAAGTAGCTGAACTCCAACTATTGCGGCCCGGGCATAAAGTTAAAGGTGTGGTTTTTATTTTCTCATTTGATAGCCTAGTGGTCAGCGTTCGTGACTGCCACGAAGAAATCTCAGGTTCGATCCCAGACAGCTACGAATGCTTGAACCACCAAATATCCGCCGTGCGTCGGATGGCCACTTTAAGCCGTCGGATTCCGGGTACTAGCCCACAGGTAATAAATAAGGGCGTCTTTCTACCTTGCTTCCTTGTCACTTTTCTATCGGGGACTCTAGCCGAAATCTCCTAGCTTCCTATTTCTAAGGATTGTTTAAGATCGGGGGTCAGCACTCCATTGCTAAATCCTCTACATATGATCTGATCTATATTCCGATTTGAACTTCAATGAGTGATCCTGTGTGTGCCACCATCTGAACTCCTTGCCACGAAAAATATTCGCATTTTATGCCTTCTGTGTGTGTTAATAGTATTTGCGGTGCAGTAATAATATTTTTGGAATATATGAATACGAAAAAATTCAGTTATACGCTCGTAATACCTTCTTATAAACTACTTTGATAATCTTTCCACTTTGTGACAGCATGCCTCTTTTCTGTTTCCGTAGATCTAGCGGCAGCCACGAATTTTACGCTTTCAAAAAAAATGTAATGAAAATGTGTTTGACAGTCACACCCTGCACAATTATTTATCAACCGCAGGTAAAATGTGTTTGACAAACGCACTCTGAACAATCACTTATTTCATTTGTTTGGAGGTTTAACCACCACCGTGAGCAAATCGAAGTTGCTGCCCGTCCCTAATTTGGGGCCTCTGATTTCAGGGAAACAGATCCATTCGGCAAATGAAAGCGCACCCCCCGATGCCTCATTCGCAACTCCAACCTGAGCACATCTCAGACTTTGGGCCACTGCGTCACATGAGAAGCGAATCGTTTATGAACTGTAGGTTAAATTATTCGCCCAACTCAAAAACGGTAGCGAAGCACTGTATGCACTGGAAGAACGATGTATATTCGCCGCCAGCAAAGACTCCGACCACTGGTGGAATAACAGTGCCCCCAAAAAAGGAAATTGTCTCGTGATGCAAACCTGATAGGAACACTTTAATGCTAGCGCTAATGGCAGCTCAGGCTCGCATATTAAAAGCCAAACACACTGTCTCGCAGGTTACCGTAGAAATGACATAGTAAATACATTTAATCCTGGCAAGCCATCCTTTTGCAGTTTCGACTTGAGGCAGGACACTTGCAATTTGAAAGAAAATGAAAACCCATTTGACAAATTTTGATAGGTCTACCATGATTTCCTGACGAGGTATAGATGCCACATGCACACACACACACACACACACACAATACAGGTACATACATTATATTTATTATAAAGATGCATTTATAGATAACATTACTTTAATTTATGTGACGTAGACCTCTATTTAACCTTCCTCTGAGTTTCTGTTCTCTTATGTAAATTTACATACTTCTCGTCAGAGGTTTTCTCGCCATTCCGGTGGCCCAGTGGTCCACGTGCAGGTTTCTTCCGAGATGGGTACGTTCTAAACCCCTGAGGCATAGATGTGGTGCTTGTCTTACGGCACTATCTCTCTCCTTTTCATGGAACCACTAGTTCTAAATTAGAGACGGCGACTACTTATAACCCATTGAGTTGCTCCCTATGATCCTTAAACTTACAAATAAAAAAGTCGAAACAGTACCGTGGTATTCTTTGTAGAAAATTTTAGCTATGCATCTTCCGCATGCCAAGATTTTTTGTGGGTGTGAAATAAAACGAGTTATTCGAGAGCATACCTTTATTTACATACAACACACTGCACTTATTCGCGTCAGCCACGACCACACTGAGCCACAGACCGATACATACTAAGTGTAATAAAGTCATAACAGCAAACAATAAATTTACTAATTCCTGACACTGAGCAGGTAGATTAATGAACGTTATTGTCGTAAAACCAATAAAAAAAGATATGTGAGTCATAAAAGTAAGTAAACATTTTTTTACTAAATTATGGCGGCGGCAATAATAAATATTTCGATTGTTTAGTTTTTTAAAAACAATATCCATTATTATTATTATTATATTTTATTCAGATTTAGACGAACGGGTAAGGAACGACGCTGATATAATGCGATGTATATTCCATCCATCTGAAGCTGGCAGTCGGCGAAATTGAACTCTCCCGCATTTAGCGGTGGTAGCAGGCATGATATATGCCATGATAGTAGTGAGGATTTGCAAGTCTCCCCCATCCCACTTAGTTTGTTCCAATGTCATTTGCTGAAAGGCATTGCTCCTGTCAGAGGGTGTGGGGGCGAAAAGTTTTACTGCCAGCGGGTTCCATTGTAACATTCACTTTCCAAAAACTCAGCTGACCACACAGAGAGCGATCAATTAGGTTCCCGACCATCCGTTGGGTGTTTTTCTCTCCGTTTTGGTAATAGGGAAAAACATTTCTGCCTATACCCCCACCCCACCCTATCCCACAAACGACTACTGAGAGCAATTTAACACCTTGTCATTCAAGTGAGTTCCACAGGGAACGAGGCATATTATCATGCCTGCTATCACCCCTAAATGTGGGAGAGTTCAATTTGGCCGACTGGCAGGTTCGGATGGATTGAGTATACCTACGAAAGTCCATCTGCGCATGCGCAATCTAAAATCTGGCCAGAAAGAAAAGATGAATCGCAAGTTTGTTAGTGAGGGGGATTGGTAACTTTTGGTCTTTGATATCTACAGGTTACACCTCATGTGTTATACATCATTTTAAAGCTCTTTGTCAATAGCAGGTAATCACCTTGGGGGTCGACAGGTAACCAAATTTCGGTACGACGCACCATTTTCATAGCATCAAAAATGCATATTTGTAATGACTTTTATCATATTTAGCATCAGGTTATCTTAATTTATGCAGATCCCAATGGGATATTGTTACATTTATGTAAAACGTGATGAAATGATTGGTCGGCGATAGTTTAGGAAAACATATTGTTGAATAACACTGATATTAGCTATTATTGCGTCACTTGTGGGACAGCATGCGTCACGATCAGATTTTAACAAGGGTTTTGAACACTTCCGTTACCCATTTTCGTTACATCGGAATTCTTTATTTGGAATTTACTTTGCTACTCTCGGGAAAGATGCATAGCAACAAGGGAAAAAAAGATTTTGACACTGAACGACACATTACTTCCCCGAGGAGCTTTTACAGTTTTGCAACTTTGTCAATGAGTCAGAGCTAAAAAAGAATGTCAGTGCTGAATGTACAGAGATAGAGAGAGAGAGTAGAGTACATAGTTGAGAAACGTAGTTGTGAAATTATACTGTCGAGAGACTTGTATAAAAATTTTCGTGTGACGAGATTTAAGTAGATTTGTTGGAGATTGGATAGAATTATATGTAAAGACCTGAAAGTGTATAAGGGGATGTTATCTTTCAGCGAATGAAAAAAAATAAAATGTTTGAACAAAGTAAGTGTATTTTCTCATGCTGATTTTGTACTCTTTCCGTTAAACAGTTAATTAATCACTCATTCAAAGCGTTGATTATATGTCAACGAAGCATTAACTAACAGAGATCTGAATACGCAGATCAATGTACAGCTATCTAAAAATTAAGATTTCATATTTACTTATTACGGGAAAACAAAATAATGTACTTTAAATTATCTTTCGCGTTGACGTAATGCAGTGCTATGTTCAACAAGAATATAAAGAATTCAACTGGAGAAAGCAACGTAAGAAAATTATTAATGAACTACAACAAAATAAAATGGTCTCTGAAATGAAGTAACTTCCCCAAAAAACAAAGCCGCTAAATTAACTTTTGATTACGTATGATAATAGATGCCAGAACTGATAGTCATTCTCCACATTATTCTAAGGGAAATGACTAAAACCTAATTCTTTGAAATATAGTAAAACTGAAGAAAGGAAAGACTATCAAATAGATGCAAGCAAATCAGATATAGTTAAGAAATCCAACTTATTTCTCATTCTCTAACGAAAAAAGTAGCATTAGATATTTCATAGAATTCCATTTCCTTTCATCTAGAATATTGTTGCATTAAATTATGCTTCATAAATACTTTATGTAAATACAGCACACAGTACCACATTTCTTTTAATTTTAAAACAGACGTCATTTGCATTTTACCAACTCGTAAGAAATACTGCACAGGAAATGAGAAAAAGGACACACATAATAATGTAATCACGATCATCCATATCTTGTGATTTCCTGTTAGCAGTCGTCTAGCATTTTTCTAAAAAAATTCTGTTTCGCAGAATTTTTGAGCAGGTAGGGTATACAATAGCTAATTAAAGAAAAATATCGAAACAGCACACATTTGCATTTAACCAATTCCGAAGAAATGTAACACACAAAAGAGCTGAAAAACATACACGGAATTCTAATAACACAACTCAATAAAATCACTTGTATTTTTTCAGGCATTCAAACGTCCGAATTTTCGCCAACCGGTTTAGAAAAATATTTTTCTTGTTTTGTTTTTTTAGAAAAGTTTTCAGAAAATGTGTCATTTGATACCCAGGTAATAGTTTGCAATATGTTTTCTGAAGAATGATGTCCTAAATATAACTAAAAAGATATTCAACAGCTTTCTATTTACTCTATTAGAAATCATAAACACAAAGCACGAATTAACACCATTTCTAACGGAAAGACATCCCTAACTGAAACATTTAATTTACAAGCACACCTACTGTAATACTCTTATGCGTTTTTGGACTTTTTATTTAAAACATTTTGGAATAAAACCTCTCCCATTTACACTATGTCGTCAAAAGTGTCCTGATACTTTTGACGATATAGTGTAAATGGGATAGGTTTTATTCCAAAATGTTTGAAGTTTTTTTCCGAACACTCCACTTCAGTAGCGTACACTCATCGGCAAAAAAATAGTTGCACCCAAAAGGACGTGTCAGATTGCAATGCTATTCGGGAGAAAGGTAAAGGTTACCAGGAACAATAAATCATTAAACATTGAGACTGATATGGGCAATATTTATTGAGCTACATGCCAATAAGTAGTATCTCTCAATACGGCGTCTGGCAGCCACCTTTGCTCACACAGCATGCCAGATGCGTCGGCATGGAGTTGTATAGCTTCCTAATGGTTTTTTGCGATACGCCATCCCATGCAGCTTTAATCTTCTCACGCAGTTCATGCAGATTGTGCGATAGGGGTGAAGTGTCGATAGCGCGTCTAATAGCATCCCACACATTTTCAATCGGCGATAGATCTGGCGATACGGCTGGCCATGGGAGGGTGTCAGTGCCTTGAAGGCAAGCTCTCGAGACAACAACAGTATGCGGTTGTCCTGTTGGAAAATGGCACTGGAGTGAGCGTTCAGAAAAGATAGGGCCACTGATTGTAGGACCTCATTAACGTAACGTTGGGCTATCGAAGTGTCTGTAATGAACACCAAACGTGATCTGGCATCGTAGGCAATTGCACCCCACACCATGACACCAGATCTTCTGGACGTGTGACACTCGATCACAACCGTTCATCTTGACACTGACTACGGTGCCCCATACACGGATTCGGTGGTCGTTTTCTCCAACACAAAAGCGGGACTCGTCACTGAAGATCATCCGCTGTCATTCTGCGTGGCTCCTTGACAGACTGGCACGACACCGTTGCAGACTTTGGCGACGATGCAATGATGTTACGGGCAATCGTCGTAACGGTCTGTCTGGGTGAGGTCCTACGCCGTGCAGCCGTCTGACAATGGTGCTGGCGCTAATCGGACGATGCATGGAGGGAACCACTGCTCGCTGAATATCCGCAATCGTGGCTGTTGGGTTACTCCACCCATATCGGGTAACCCATCAGTACTTTCTCTCTGTGTTTCGTCTAGGTCTAACAGACCCTTCCTGTCGCTTCTGCGTGCCTTGTTATATCCACTGCCGCCAACAGCGTGCTATGGTGATATCCGCATGACCTGTATGGCGCGCAATACGGCGATAAGACCATCTCGCTTCCCGGAGCCCGATGTTGCGGCCCCTCTGGAACTCCCCCAACTGCTCGAACTGCTTCAGAACTTTTCTCCGAGCATACTTCACTTGCAAAGGGTGCAACCAGAAGCAGCACGAGTCAGAATGGCAAGCACGCGCACCGGGACGACCTTATATAGCCGGACAGGCACAGCGCTGGAACCCTTCTTTGCTGGCGTCACATGCGCGGCCGAGCGTGATACTTTAATCATTTGCATGTCTCACAATGTCAAACCTATTCACCAAGTTTCATTCTTGTCGGTTGCTTCCTTCTGGGTACAACTATTTTTTGACGATGAGTGTATTTACCCACATACGTCACACTACGGCCTATTGTATTGTGTGTTCATACTTACAGGTATGAAAAGACGCACGTGGCCTAGTAGAAAATATTATAGATAAGCATGAGCAGTACTTATCTATAATGATGGCCGTACGGCATACTTTCAACATGGCGCTGTCATAAAATGTCATGTTAGCAACAGATCAGTTCTGGAAATTTCTGCGCTGCTGCAGCTATCCTGATCAACTGTGTATGATATTATTATGAAGCGCAAACGCTTAGGAGCAACAATAGCACTATCGTGACCTGGTAGGCTTCGTAAAATGATGGAGCGAGACCTTCGGATGATAAAGAAGGTAGTGCGACAAAATCGCATATCCTCCGTTACAACACTCAGCACCGAGTTCCAAAATGCGTCTGAAAGCAACGCCAGCACCATAACGGTTCGTCGAGAGCTGAAAGGAATAGATTTCCATGCCCGAGCAACCACACACAAACCTAATACTAGCAAGATCAACGCTAAGCGTCAGTTGAGGTGGTGTAAATCTTGGCGTCAATGGCCTCTGGTGCGGTGGAAACGCGTTCTGTGGAGTAATGAATCAACTGTGTATGATGTTATTAAACTCGGGTGTACCATGCCCGGTGAACAGTGGAGTGATGAATCAACTGTTCTAAAATACGCGTTCTGTGGAGTGATGAATCAACTGTGTATGAATGTCTTTACCAGACTCGGGTGTAGCATGCCCGGTGAACACTCTTTTTTGGACTGTGTTGTATCAAGTGTCAAGTTTGGTGGAGCAGGCATCATGCTATGATGCTGCTTCTCGTGTTTGGACTAAGTCCCTAATTTCCAACGCTCGGGAATCTTACCGCTACACCCTAAAATGTCATTCTCGACAATTCTGTGCTCCCAAATTTAAGGCATCAGTTTGGTGGAGTCCCTTTTCTTCACCAACACAACAATGTTCCGGTCTATAAAGCGAGATCCGTGCAGGAAGAGTTTGATGGTATGGGTGTGGAAGAACTTGTCTGGCATCCATAAAGCCCCGATCTCAACCCCAGGTATAAATTGAAATGCCGTTCCAGGTCGGAGTTGAATGTCAAGCCGCTCGACATAGATGAACAACGGGACTAATGCTCCAGTTTCAGTATGTAAGGCAATTCCCTCATCAACGTACCAAAATCTAGTGTAAAGCCATCCAGTAGAGTGAATGCTTTAATAGCAGCAAGAGTTTTAACAACTCGATGGGAATTCCTTTTTTCTGTTGCAGTTAATGTCTGCATCCGGTTTTTTATCAAATAGTGAACTTAAGTTAGTAGGGTAAATTAAAGAATAGAGGTTTGGTTGTATTTACTGGAAACAAAGTGAAACTTAACATAAGTGTAGCAATATTTTCATTGAAGTCTCTGCAGGTCCACACACTTCTTGTAACGGTCCACAAGCTTCTTCATCTCATCGAAGAAGTATTACGGTTGTCCTTGGAGCCATACTTTCTTTCACCTCTTAATGACTACCAAACAGCTGACTACAAAATGTTCCTTTAAGCGGACCGAAGAGATGAAAATCTCTTTGTGGAAGTATCCGGCTGCAAGGTATATATCGAAGAAGCATTACGGTTGTCTTGTAACGGTCCACAAGCTTCTTCATCTCATCGAAGAAGCATTACGGTTGTCCTTGGAGCCATACTTTCTTTCACCTCTTAATGACTACCAAACAGCTGACCACGAAATGTTCTTTTAAGCGGACCGAAGAGATGAAAATCTCTTAGTGGAAGTATCCGGCTGCAAGGTGGATATCGAAGAGCATAAAACTTAAAGTTTTGTATTGTCGCCATGGTTGAAGCACCTGAATATGTGAACATTGTCGTTGTGCAAAGGAACAGTTATTGAAAACAGCCCTACACTCCTGTTACGAATCAAACGTTTCAGTAAATATTTAAGCATTGTTAACGGTTAGTCCGTGTATCTGATAACGTTCCACAGGAGAACAACGCATATCACAAAACAAGGTTAGGAAGATTTTTTGGCATAGGAAACACTTTTGAACTGCTTTTTTGATAGGCATGAGGAATGTTTCCACTCCGTACTATATATTTCGCTTTTAATGCCAAATTGGTATGCCTAGACTTCTGCCCCAGTGACATTCTTTTCCAGTCGATCCGGATCTTCCTCATAACTGTGCAACAAATGTGTAGACCCACTTTCTTTTTGATATCCTAAGTCGCCTTATGAACGAGCTGTTATCATTATTCTGTCAATTTCAACGGGAATGACCCCTTTTACTTAAAGAAACCTTATTACAGCACGCTAGTCAACCGAGTGCGACTGAAAAGAGGAGCTTCCATGTTTACGCACTCACAGCCGGAGTCATGCTGACAGGTAGCTTTGGGAAATGTAGGTGACAGCTGATCTAGCTGCAATAAGGACGTGCTATCGCTGGTAGGTTGCTGTCTCTTGCGCAATGACGTTTATCCACAATTATCTTAATTTTCTACTTTTATAATACCATAGTAAATGCTATGGAGTATGACTTACCTTCAAATAAAATGTTACTTCAAAGTTTTTTTCTTCTATCTTAGCATATTGTGTTGCTGCTGATCGCGTTTCTATGTGGAAATCCGAAGACAATTCGTGATCCACCATCGGAATTTCCTAGAGATTTCAGTATACAAGATACATATACACTGAGTGGCCACTTTATTATGACCACTCCCTTAGTACTTCGTTGGGCCACCTCTTGCCTTTAATACTGCGTCGATTCTTCGGGGCATTGACTCCACGAGATATTGATAGGTGGTTTGTGGGATCTGAGACCATGCTTGATGAATAGCACTTTCCAGGAGTGTGAGATTGCAGGGTGTGGATCCAGCTGTCTGATGGCTTGTTCAACTTCATCCCACAAATTCTCATTGGGGTTGAGATCTGGAGATTGTTGGGGCCACCTAAGCAAAGTAAACTCACCGGCATGTTCCTGAAACCAATCCTGTACAATACGAGCACTATGGCAGGACGCATCATCTTGTTGAAAGTAGCCATCGCCATTGGGATAAACCATCCACATGACAGGATGCACTTGGTCCGCAACGATGTTTAGATATGATGTGCCAGTCAGACGTTGATCAACACGAATTAAAGGGCCCAAAGCATGCAAGGAAAACATTCCCTAAACCATAACGTTGCTTTCACCAGCTTGAAGGGCTGTAGCAATACATTTGGGGTCCATGCTTTCGTGCTGTTTGCGCCAAATTCTCACTCGGCCATCGGCATGGTGCACCTGCAAACGTGATTCATCGGACCACATAATTTGTTTCCAATTATAATTATCGGCTGTCCAATCCTTGTGCTCCTGTGAGAACTGGAAAAGTTTTCTCTTGTTAACTGCAGACAGCAATGGTGTTCGAATAGGCCTTCGGCTGCCATATCCCATCCGATGCAGTGTACGGCAACAGTGCGTGCAGAGATCATTTGAGGGGATCCTTGATTAAGATGGTCTGTTTTTTGTTGCACTGTTGCCCTTCTGTTGTCTGTTACTAGTCAGGACACTTTCCGTTCCGCCCGAGCAGTCACTAGTCGATGACGACCACACTTTGCACGTAGAGACCCAGTGTTTTGGCTGACAATCCAGTTTTTAAACACTTACACAACAGCTGCTTTGGAACATTTCACGAATGCGGCGGTTTCGGTGATACTCGCTCCATGGCTCCGAGCTCCTACAATCATCCCACGTTGAAAGTCCGTTAAATCGCACTTTTTACCCATCTCGTCACCCAAAAATCACTTCTACTACTGTCGCACGCACTACGCTTTACCTTTTTATACTAGCCTCGCCCTCTGGTGGGAACAGCGTGCAGCCATGGCTCATTTACTTAAAACTGTCAGGTGGTCATAATAAAGTGGCCACTCAGTGTATATTACTCTAATCAAACGCTAGTCAGTTACATCTCGTGTTAAGGTATTCCGATTTTATCTGCAGATTAAGTACATGGAATTTAACTCATGTATCTTGCAAAAAATGAGTCGACAGTTGCCCATTTCTATAGATACTTAGGCAGACAAGAAGTCGGATCGCTGGAATGAAGCAACCCAAAAAACCGAGGGTCAAAATAATCCAATAAGGCAGATTTCACAGAAGCTCATCTCGTTTTCTGAAAGCCTGCTTACCAGCGGTTTTTCTCACACTCAAACTATTGCCCTCTTCATCAGAATTTTGGATTCAAGGAGATTCTCATGTCATCTTGGCTTTTTTCTTTAGCCCACACGTACTGTAATACTCACACACGTTTCTCGAATTTTTATTTAAAATAGTTTGAAAAAAATCGACCCGATTTATTCGAGTTATATTTGTATTCATTATAATTTGGAATTTATAATTTTCTTGTCTTCATGTTAAACATAAGGCAAAGCAATGCTATCTGTTAATACATAATACACTGCTGGCCACCCAAAATGCAACACCAAGAAGGAAGCATCCGAATGGCCTGAAATTCGCAGCATGCATTGCCCGCAAAAGGACATGCAAACGATTAGCATTGCAGGGCATATGCAAATCTTGTGCGCCCGGCACGCCTCCGAGAAGCATTATAAGAAGGGTGCACAGAAGGCGGGGTGTAAGTAGTGGAAGTGTGTTGTGCTGCCAGACCTGTGCGTGGGAAGCTTTCTGATGCCTCGTCGCAGAATGCGGCAGTCATTCCAGCACGTTTCGGAGTTCGACAGAGGACGAATAGTGGCTTATCGCGACAGCAGTTTATCGTACTGATACATCGGCGCCCGTGTGGGACGACATCCAACCACAGGGAGGCGAGTATGGATTCGGTTGGTGAAGGAGGGACGGACGGACCGACGTGAGCGATTGCAGCAGCCGCGGCACACCACCGAGCGAGAGGACCGGCATGTTGTGCGGCGAGCATTGACGGCTCACACCGCCATATCACGAACGTTAGCGCAGAGATTAGGGTGTGTTCCGCAAAAACCTATGTCAGCACGTACCGTTCGACGTCGTCTGCAGGAGCGGGGACATGTCGCACGGCGCCCATTCCTCCGATTACCATTGACGGTACAGCACCGGCGAGTGCGGCGGCAGTGGGCCGTTGAACGCCGCACCTGGACTACGGAATGGCACGGCATTTTCTTCTCCGATGAATCCCGCTTCTGCCTGCAACACCACGATGGTCGGATCCGCGTGTAACGGCACCGCGGCGAGAGACTGTATGACTCTTGCGTTATGCATCGCCATACCAGTCCGTCGCCTGGCGTTATGGTTTGGGGCGTAATTATATATTACACCCGCACCCCTCTGGTACGCATCGCCGGTACACCAAACAGCCACCGCTACATCTCCGACGTTTTGGAGCCTTCAGTCCTACCTTACCTGCAGGACCTGCCAGCGGCTCTATTTCAACAGGACAATGTGCGCACACACGTGGCACGCATCGAGCAGCAATTCTTCACGGCCCACCAGGTGTCATTGCTGCCGTGGCCCACCTGTTCTCCCGATATATCGCTCATCGAACACGTCTGGTCGCTGATCGGCAACCGAGTGGCTCGGCAAGCACCACACGCGGCTACGCCTGATGAACTGTATCCACGTGTGGAAGCAGGCTGGACCTACAAACCCCAAGCCCACATCCAAAGCCTCTTTCGTTCGATGCCGCGTCGTGTAGCGGCCGTTATTGGCAGCAATGGGGGCCGCACGAACTATTGACGTCTGCGTGTTCCGCAAGTCACACAGGCCTGTAAGCTCAATCGTTTCATCTTTGTATCTGTTGTTATGTGTCCAGTAAATCAGGCTTTGTTATCTCGTGTCTTTCTTGGTGTTGCATTTTGGGTGGCCAGCAGTGTACATACAAGGGGTTTTCGCGAAAAAAGTAATTTAACGCTCTTTTTCTCCCCAATGTTTGATCAGGGGAAGTTCAAATCCCACACGAAGAAAGAAGTGAAGGTGAACTACTTCTACACATAATCTGCAAGTTTATTAAGACACTTGTTCGAAAGTTTGATAAGTTCATCAGTTACGCTGCAGAAGAAGTGACCAAACCTATTAGCCAACAACACACCTTGTAACGTTTTACGTACAAGGCGTAGATGACGTGCTACTGCGGTGACGAAAGAGTCACATCGGCAATGTTGCAGTGGTAAGTCTGCTGGCGTACTTCAGTTGGGAGAACAGCCACCTTAGGAGTAGGTAGACGTTGATTTGAAGTTCACCACTGGCATAAATGATATATATTATAACCTCAGGACGAACTTCCTCATCTGTCGTGAAGCGCCTTTCCGGAAGATGATTCTTGAGACTTCGACACGTTGATCTCTTGTGCAATTTCATGAAGCTTCACTGGCCCGTTTACAAGAGCGTTGCCCTTATTGAGCGAAATGTAGTCTTCTGTCTTGCTCGCTCGTGATCTGCCCGCCAGATGTTAATCTTTGATCTCCACACTGCTCTTTTAAAATTCAATGTGACAAAAACACAACTGCTTCTCTGATATTACCTTTTCTCCATACAAAGAAACATGTTCACGGTAAATGTCAATTGATGAAATCTTTTTAGCTTCCAAACAACGAATAACTTCGGGGATACCTGTTTTGGATTACACTCTCTCAATAGTCTTCTTCTTGCAACTGGAGCGACAGTAGCTCCAGCATGCATGAGCGGCTTTATGCACACTATTAATGTTTTTATCCGTCTGTGACATTTCATTTCATTACTTTTCCCCATTATTGAGAAAATAAATGTTACCTTACCTTCTGGAAATCCCGTGGATTACCAGGCATGACTTTTCTTTGAATTGGATGACATGCCATCTACTACTGCTCTCATATCCCTTATAGTTTTCCTTCAAATTGGATGACATGCCATCAACTACTGCTCTCATATCCCTTATAGTTTTCCTTCAAATTGGATGACATGCCATCAACTACTGCTCTCATATCCCTTATAGTTTTCCTTCGAATTAGATGGCATGCCATCTACTACTGCTCGCATATCCCTCATAGTTTTCCTTCGAATTAGATGGCATGCCATCTTCTACTGCTCGCATATCCCTAATAGTTTTCCTTCGAATTAGATGGCATGCCATCTTCTACTGCTCGCATATCACTCATAGTTTTCCTTCGAATTAGATGGCATGCCATCTTCTACTGCTCGCATATCAATCATAGTTTTCCTTCGAATTAGATGTCATGCCATCTACTTCTGCTCGCATATCTCCCTCATAGTTTTCCTTCGAATTAGATGGCATGCCATCTTCTACTGCTCGCATATCCCTCATAGTTTTCCTTCGAATTGGATGGCATGCCATTTACTTCTGCTCTCATATCCCTCATAGTTTTCCTTCGAATTAGAT
The DNA here is from genome assembly GCA_039090855.1 of Macrothele yani. NCBI lineage: Eukaryota > Metazoa > Arthropoda > Arachnida > Araneae > Macrothelidae > Macrothele > Macrothele yani. The sequence continues at coordinate 72,380,264 of CM077011.1, read as the reverse complement.
GGCATGCCATCTACTACTGCTCGCATATCCCTCATGGTTTTCCTTCGAATTGGATGGCATACCATCTACTACTGCTCGCATATCCCTCATAATTTTCGTATTTGCAAATAGTTTTAGGGAAATGTTAAAAATTTGAGCTTGATATTAAATTCATCCTTGTAGATCTAAATTATAATTTGCAGAATTCATCGCATTTGTCTTTTACTTACACGTGGTCTTGTTTTTCATTTGCAGGGTATTTCTACCATAGAACCATTAAAATTAAGATTCACATCTTTGTTCACACGTACAGCAGAGAACTGACATTAAATTCTGTTTCGAACTGAATGAAGGTGAGTAAGAAAGACTGCGGACTTATCACTATTGGAATGATATATTTTGAGTTTTTAACTAGTTCTCACGAGTTTTGGATGGCACATGGAGTTACGGGCACAGAGATCAATCAGCAACCAAAAATTACTGGAAATCCTAGGACAATCCAAAATATGATGCAGTTTATGGCGTTTAGTCGCCGAATGATTATTTCAATGATGCACGAAAGTACTATATACTATATACTAGAATGTCATAGTACTGTATACTATACTGTAATACTATATACTAGAATGGCATTTCATGTCTAGAATGTCATTTCTATATATACTATATGTCTAGAATGTCATAGTACTGTATACTATACTATATATACTATATACTAAAATGTCATTTCGTGTCTAGAATGTCATTTCTATATATACTATATGTCTAGAATGTCATAGTACTGTATACTATACTATATATACTATATACTAGAATGGCATTTCGTGTCTAGAATGTCTAGAATGTCATTTCTATATATAATATATGTCTAGAATGGCATAGTACTGTATACTATACTATATATCATCATCATCATCATTGTCAACCATTATCAATCCACTGCTGGACGAAGGTCTCCCCAAGTTTCCTCCACAACGGTCTGTCTTGTGCCAGTCTCCTCCATGTCACTCCCGCATATTTACGAATTTCATCCACCCATCTCCCATGTGGTCTTTTTCTGGGTCTTTTCCTGTCCCTTGGAATCCAATCTAAAATTTCGGCTGTCCATCTATGGTCTGTCCTTCTGGCAGTATGTCCAGCCCATTGCCATTTCAGGGATTTAACTCTGATCATGATGTCTTCCACTCTCGTCATTTTTCGGATCCACGAGTTCCTCTTCTTATCTCTCCTGGTTATACCAAGCATGCACCTCTCCATGCTTCTTTGAGTTGTCTGCAGTCTTTGTATGTCTCTTTTAGTTAAGGTCCACGTCTCTGCACCATACGTAAGCACTGGAAGGATGCATTGATCAAACACTTTTCTTTTAATATACTATATATACTATACTATATATACTATATACTAGAATGGCATTTCGTGTCTAGAATGTCTAGAATGTCATTTCTATATATAATATATGTCTAGAATGTCATTACTATATATACTATATACTAGAATGTCATAGAATGTCTAGAATGTCATTTCTATGTATACTATATACTAGAAAGTCATTTCTATATACTAGAATGTCATTTATACTATATATACTACATACTAGAATGTCATATAATACTATATACTATACAGTAGAATGTCATTCAGTGGGTACGAAGACAAAGGGTTTCTCTTGCCCAGTATCGCACCAGTAGATGCCACGCTGTGTGATGTGTGTGGTAAATTTCTGCGAAGTTTTCAAAGTTGATGAAGTTGAGTCATTTCTTTTCCCACTGCATCAAATTCTCATAGACTGAAGGCAATCACGCAGGACTTTTTTTTCTAAAGTTGGGAAAGTGATGAACAAATAAATGACTTCCAGGGAACATTATACGAAAATAAAGAAAACGTAATCTGATTGGCCATTAATTAAATCCTGTGAACCATTTTATGCAAACAGGATATAACGATATGCCTACTCGTTGCGTCACTGCTGCCACATAATCGAGCAAAGGGGAATAATCATAGAAATACACTGTTGGCCACCCAAAATGCAACACCAAGAAGGAAGCATCCGAATGGCCTGAAATTCGCAGCATGCGTAGCCCGCGAGAGGACATGCAAACCATTAGCATTGCAGGGCATATGCAAATCATGTGCGCCCAGCACACCACCGAGAAGCACTATAAGAAGGGTGCACATAAGGCGAGGTGTAAGTAGTAGAATTGCGTTATGCTGCCGGACCTGTGCGTGGGAAGCTTCCTGAAGCCTCGTCGCAGAATACGGCAGTCATTCCAGCACATTTCGGAGTTCGACAGAGGACGAATAGTGGCTTATAGCGACATCGGTTTATCGTTCCGAGACATCGGCGCCCGTGTGGGATGACATCCAGCCACAGTGAGGCGAGTATGGATTCGGTGGGGGGCAGTAGTGACGGACGGACGACGTGAGCGATTATCGCAGTCGCGGCACACCACCGAACGAGAGGACAGGCATGTTGTGCGGTGGGTATTGACGGCTCGCACCGCCACATCACGAACGTTAGCGTAGGAATTAGGGTGTGTTGCGGAACAACCTGTGTCAGCACGTACCGTTCGACGTCGTCAGCAGGAGCGGGGACTTGTCGCACGGCGCCCATTGCTCCAATTACCATTGACGTTACACCACCGGCGAGTGCGGTAGCAGTCGGCCGTTGAACGCCGAACCTGGACTACGGAATGGCACGACATTGTCTTCTCCGACGAATCCCGCTTCTGCCTGCAATACCACGATGGTCGGATCCGCGTGTAACGGCACCGTGGCGAGAGACTGTATGACGCCTGCATTATGCACCGCCATATCGGTCCGTCGCCTGGCGTTATGGTTTGGAACGCAATCGGATATGACACCCGCACCCCTCTGGTACGCATCGCCGGTACACTCAACAGCTACCGCTACATCTCCGACATTTTGGAGCCTGTAGTCCTCCCTTACCTTCAGGATCTGCCAGTGGCCACGCTTCAACAGGACAATGCGCACCCGCACGTGGCACGCATCGTGCAACAATTCTTCACGGCCCACCAGATGTCACTGCTGCCGCGGCCCGCCTGTTCTCCCGCTATGTCGCCCATCGAACACGTCTGGTCGATGATCGGCAACTGAGTGGCCCGACAAGCACCACCCGCGGCCACGCCTGATGAACTGTGGCAACGTGTGAAAGCAGCCTGGACCGACATACCCCAAGCCCACATCCAAAGCCTCTTTCGTTCGATGCCGCGGCGTGTAGCGGCCGTTATTGGCAGCCATGGGGCCACACGAACTATTGATGTCTGCGTGTTCTGCAAGTCGCACGGGCTTGTAAGCTCAATCGTTTCATCTTTGTATCTGTTGTTATGTGTCCAGTAAATCTGGCTTTGCTATCTTGTGTCCTTCTTGGTGTTGCATTTTGGGTGACCAGCAGTGTAGTTCGCAGTATGTTACTGAAGGTACAATGGGAAAGCCATGTGATCAAATGGACTCTGAAACTGGGATGAAAGACGGTACCAGGTGGAATGGTGCGAGTGCCAACAAAATGGCTGTCCTTGTACAATGTAGAAGTATGGCAGCAATAAGGGTATACAAGAGTGGTTAATGCAGCAAAAAGGAAGTAGTGCGCATATGACTTCTATCTGAAAATGGTTTTTCGATGTAAACGTGAGTTGAGGATAGCCAGATTTGCATGGCCTAACAAATGTCCAAAATAGAGTATTTGGACGACAATGGCAAAAGGAATCCCAGTGAACACGCCGCACTGAGGCGCTGGCTTCGGATAATTCATGTTTCCTGGTTTAAATCCCAAATAAGACATGGGTGGTATGTCTATGTCTGATGGTTCAGGCTCTTTCCCTTCCCGGAAAACAGTGACTCCACGTTAGGGAGGGGAGACTACTTTGTTGTTGTTTGGGGGTTTAACGACCAACATGAGCAACTCAATGGGCTGTACGCATCGCCGGTACACTCAACAGGGGAGGATGAAAGTTAGTGCTGCAAGAGAAAGACAACACCCATGCCTCACCTGGATCCGAATCCAGAACCATCGTGGACAAATAGTTAGAAACCAGAGCTTAGATCACTGCGCCACCGCGGCATCGACGGAAGCCTGCTTATATCCCTATGAGTTGCTTATGGTGGTCGTTGTACCCCGATACGAAACATTGTACTGCCGAAGTAGCAATAACAGACCTGTTCTTTAAAGATTGCTGTCTGCAACGAGCAAGACATAATGTCTTCAATGGGCTTCGGATCACCGTAGGTGGAACGTAAATGATTCGAAGAGGACCATACAGCTGACGAATCGTGTTTTCTTCTGCACCAATCAGGTGGAAGGGTGAGAATTCGGAGACAACAATCTGTGACCATAGACCCACACAGTCACGACTCTTCAGGTTGGCAGCAATATCAGTGTGTGCCATCCATTCATGAGAGACTTTTGTGTTCTTGATTCTAGTGATCCCACGCCGGAAAGCTCAGGAACATTTAAACATCCTTGTTGATCAAGTTCATCCATCCACAGTCACTCTCTATCCGGGTTGTGAATGCACAGTGCCATCGTACCCACACTGCATCGGAGTGATTTTAATAACATGATGGAGACTTTTTCATTGTTCGCTTCAGTTGCGAGCACACCACCCCATGGAGCATTTGTGAGATGACGTCGAAAGGAACATTAGATGTCTCGATTTTTAACCATCCAGTCTGCGTTAACGGGAAGATACTATACAACACGCGTGGAACAGTATTTCTCTGGAACGACATCAAATTAAGTTTGTTGAGGCGACTTGCTGCTGTTTTGACGACCGAAGGGGGGGTCCAACAGGATATTCGACAGATGCTCAAAATAAGCGGGACTTGCAGTGTACCGTGTAGATTTTATTTTCTAGGATTGACATTAGAAATTGTTTTCTCACACATTGTAGAAAGAGATGGATAAGGTCAAAATGTCGAGACTCCCTTTCCGGAAAACTGGGTCTGGTCATTGTCTTCTTAATGCAGTTTCGGTCCACCTTTATTGAAGTTTCAATTTTGAAATTTATTAAATCTCCGTACATAGAAATGAGACAAATTTGTGCATTGCATTTTCCACAATACTGTCTTAGACGTTTTATTTCACTGTTTCACGTGTGGTATGCAGAAAAGCACAATGCTACTGATAAACTTTTATATCATCATCATCATTGTCAACCATTATCAATCCACTGCTGGACAAAGGTCTCCTCAAGTTTCTTCCACAACGGTTTGCCTTATGCCAGTCTCCTCCATGTTACTTCCGCATACTTTCGAAATTCATACACTCATCTCTCATGTGGTCTTCTTCTGGGTCTTTTACAGTCGCTTGGAATCCAGTCTACAATTTCGGCTATCCATCGATGGTCTTTTATATAAATATATATAAAATAAATTTAACTTAAATAATGAACTAATAGTATCACTCTTGTATATGTGTGTAAATGTATAATAAATTACATTATTCCTTTGCATATTTACATTTCCAAAATCCGTTTAATACGCAAACTTGAAGCGTTTTGTAATTTTAATTGTGCATGAACTGAGAAACTCAATACTTTGGCGATTGTATGTCTGTTACTCAGTGATCTATTGTTTTAACATTTGTGAACTGCGATAAGCATTAATGCACAGGGTGATTCATAAAGAAGTATACAGTTTCAACGCACTATAAAACAAGATCAATGTAAGATATTTTATGTTACCTGTAACAGAATTGTAGGGGAATATTTCAAGTTTTTTTTAGAGACAGTCACAGATGTTTTATGTGTGCACCCTTAGTCACACAACACACATCAAGCCGGTAATCCATTTCCGCCCAAACGCGAGGTAAGATATCTGAATTAAGTGCAGTGAGATTTTGCAACATCTGCACTTTGTATGGAATCATTTTCAGCTTCTTTCTCAAAATTCTCCAGACCGTGGGCTGTAAAATCTGTACTTAAAGACTCACCCTCCGCGTTGATTTTCCCGGGATTCGTTGAATGGCAGTGGAAACACTATCGACGACTTCTTCCGATACACGCGGTCGTCCAGGACTTTTAAGTTTGCACAAACAGCGAGTAGTTTCAAAATTATTTTTATGCCAATCGTAGATAGATTTTCTGGTTAGAGGTTCTTTTCCGAATCGTGATCGAAAATGCCGTTGCACAACAGTTACAGATTCCGTTTTGATGAATTCAAGAACACAAAACGCCTTCTCCACTGCAGGCGCTGCCATTTTGACTGACTAGTCACGTGACACGCGTGCTATCGCCTACGTCACTTCCCTCCGTAGCGAGACACAAACTTTGTGAGTACATCTACCAACGCAGTTGTGGTCCGTGTCTTCAACTGTTACTGTTTTACAGCATCTGGAAACTGTATACTTCTTTATGAATAACCCTGTATATAATAGAAATGCCTAAACTGTATCCGTAGGCTGACTGACTCCGAAAGATGGAAAATCGTGTACATTAAGATACATACTTTTTTCATTTGATTTATGGTGGTTCAAATCAATCTAAGGTCCAGATAACAGTCTAAACGGATAAAAAAATATTATAACTAGATTTCATCTCTTTTAGTGAATGTACTTGATTGGTGGTAACAAATTCTTTTTAAAACATTTTCTGGCTCTTTCGTACAGTGTGACTAATGAAATGCCATTAGTTGCTAGCACGGGAAACCGTAGAAGTGTAAAAAAGTTTTTCATCAGAACTAAGATAATATTTTTACACCATTCACTTCGCATCATGAAAGAGGTAGTTTGAAGTTAATATTTTTGTGGTAGGCACATTTGTCTGGTATTTTTCTTCCATTTCACTCTTCCAACAGTAAAAAGACAGGGAATTTTATCCACGGTTTTCCGCTCCAGGCACAAAAGCGTAACAGCTTGTAACCGTTTGATATTTAATCTCAACTATCACGTATTTCGCTATACGGTAGTTTTAGTCCGCAGTAGTTAATGAAGACAGCACACGTTCATGCTTCAGAAACTTATCAAGAGTTTCTTTACCATTTGGAGATGAAACCACCGACAACTCCAATTTGAAGCAAGCGTTGTATCATTTCCGTTTCGACGTTCAGCTCGTCTTCGCAGCAGATGATTTTCTCTCCGACAGTAAATAGAGTCTTTTAGCCAAGCATCACTTGATCCGTGCTCGGGGGTCTCAGGGTCAATGAACCGTGTAGCACTCATCGTTCGTTGTGCGACGTGCTGATGAGAAAGACTGGCCGAGCCGAAACCAAGAATTATTCGCTTCACTACCGAATGAAATTGCTGCTCGCAAAGAGCGACGATCGAACACCAAAAGAATTATTTAGTTTCTCCGTACTCGTTAGTTAACCAAGAAACAGTTCGACTCGAATAAAACATTCATTCAGGTGAACAAAAGAAACTACAAGTTACATTGTTAAGTTCCTCATTCATTTCAATCTATGTCATTCCAAGTTTGTCTTTCTTCATTTTAAAGGGTTTTCTTCTTTCAAAAAAAAAAATGTTTCCCATCCTAAGAAAAACACCATCGATATTGAAATCCCAGAAGCCTGTTGAATACTGGTTCCAACGCTTTATGAAACTCGTATGCATGTATGTCTCGTTTGGATGGAAATTATTGATGCCCGTTTTTTTTTTTTTATGTATATCTTACTCGTCCGGATTTTTATTGAGAATAATTTCTAAAAATCTTTGTATCACGCTTTACGAATGCGCTTGATTAAATTCGCATCCTCTGTTGTTCTTAAAAGGCATGTTGAAGCTTTTTAGAATGATGAACTATAAATGATAAATTTCTACGTTTAATTGATTTTAAAATAAAATAAAAATTAACAAAATCCCTCCCTTCCCTCAAAAATATAATATAAAAAGTCCCCCCCAATATATATATATATATATATCAGTGAAACCATCAGCAGTTACAATGGCCCTAAAAGTGAGACAAAGTGCCACCATATCTCCGAAGCTCTTTAATGCCACATTGAAAACTTTCTTTCAACCACTGAACTGGGAAAACAAAGGGATAAAGATCAATGGAGATTATCTAACCAACCTTCGTTTTGCTGATGACGTAGTCATTTTTGCAACTACCCCATCAGAGTTGCAGAGTATGATCCAGGAACTTGCTGACAAGAATAAAGAAGTGGGATTAAAAATGAACTTTCAGAAGACAAAATTGATGTTCAATGCTTTTACAAGAAATGAAGATTTATCGATTGATGGAGAAAAGCTGGAGATAACAGACACGTACGTTTATCTTGGACAACAGATATCAAGTGAGGGTCACATTGATGAAGAAATTAATCGGCGTACAAAACTTGCCTGGAAAGCTTTTGGAAGAAACAGCATAATTTTCAAGAGCAATATGCCATTATGTCTTAAAAGAAAAGTGTTTGATCAATGCATCCTTCCAGTGCTTACGTATGGTGCAGAGACGTGGACCTTAACTAAAAGAGACATACAAAGGCTGCAGACAACTCAAAGTAGCGTGGAGAGGTGCATGCTTGGTGTAACCAGGAGAGATAAGAAGAGGAACTCGTGGATCCTAAAAATGACAAGAGTGGAAGACATCATGATCAGAGTTAAATCCCTGAAATGGAAATGGGCTGGACATACTGCCAGAAGAACAGACCATCGATGGACAGCCGAAATTTTAGATTGGATTCCAAGGGACAGGAAAAGACCCAGAAGAAGACCACATGGGCGATGGGTGGATGAAATTCGAAAGTATGCGGGAGTGACATGGAGGAGACTGGCACAAGACAGACCGTTGTGGAGGAAACTTGGGGAGACCTTCGTCCAGCAATGGATTGAAAATGGTTGACAATGTGATGATGATGATGATGATGATGATGATGATATACATATATGGATTAATTTAGATAAAGTCATCTCTGCGGTAGAAAAAGGTAGAGTGGTGAGCTCAGGGAGTCTGAAATAAATAAAAGCAAAACGCCTAAGAAAACGATAACAAAAGTACTAGAATTCCAAACATTTAGCCGGAATTTATACCTAATCGAAAGGAAAGGGTTCCCCTTCCTGTCATCCAGAAAAACAAAGAGACCCCCCCCCTTTTTTCCAACCCAAGCACCGAGGAACGGCCAGAAAATGAGATGCTAACGTTTCCTCGTGCTGCGAGTCAACAACATTTTTAGCTTGATGAGCGTGACATCCACTTCTTCAACAAAGGAGACACAAGATCGCTTTCTAGAACTTCTAAGATCTCTTCGAGAGTATCTACCACGAGACGAGGAAGATGTAGAGGGAGCATTTGGAGATTTAGACAGGAAAGGTAGCTCATACACAGCTTTAACAAATCTTCTCACCACCACGGTATAACCGAGGAGTTGAGAGATTTGTGGGACCTTGAGCATGGTAGCATGAACCATGAAAAACTCCGTGAGGGCCCAGTTAATGGGGTGTAGTAATTCGCATGTTTCAATTCAAGGCACTTAAAAAGTGTCTTGAGAGAATTTAGGCAATCGTGGTCAGTGACTGAAGAAAGAAGCCCTCTGAGAATCTATTTAAAGAACCTCTCGCGAGGTTGAGATGTAACTTTGGTCCTCCTACTGTAGGATCAATAGAGCGAGAAGCTGCCCCTGGACCCTTCTTAAAAGTATCTGGAGACTGAGCAGTAACCCTGGCAACTTTCTGAGACTGCTTTGGATCTTTAGATTTTTGGACTACTGGGGTGCAAGTTGTTTTCTTGGCAGGTGCAGATGAAATGGTTGAAGGTGTCGCTGGGACAGAGGAAACAGCAGCTGTTGCATAGGATTTAGGACCGTGAGACAGAATTTCAGGATTAGAATCAATCATTTCCTTTACAAAGTCGTGGATCATAATTTCCTGAACCTGCTGCCTCAAAGCTTCCACATCTATGTCTTAAAACTCTTGGGTCTTTGAAAAGAAAAAAAAATTGTGATATATCTCTTTGATTGAGGAGAGAGATTATGTGGTAGTTTGTTGCCTGAAAGATGTCTTTGGGTGACTGCTCAGCCTCGAGACATTGCTAGCGAGCCAACGCTACTTCGATAGCTTTGACAAGCGAACTCAAGACATTCCTAAGACCTGTAACTTGCTTCCTCAGATAACCAACTTGATGTCCCAGGGAAGGGCCAGATCAACTTGATCGTCGTATTCCACCATATGGTCCCAAATGAGTGGAACCAGTAAATAAGCTGGCTCGAGACATTCGCAACGGAGATGATCATATGTAGGGAATTTTAGGAACGGAGTGTCTGACCCCAGGTCTTAAACAACCCTTAGAAATACGCAGCTAGGAGATTTGGGCTAGAGTGTCCGATAGGAAAGTGATACGGAAGCGAAGTAGAAAGGGGGAGGAAGACGCCCTTATTTATTACCGGAGGGCCAGTACCCGGGGTCCGACGGCTTAACGTGCCCATCCGACGCACGGCAGATATTTAGTGAATCGAGTGTTCGTACCTGCCTGGGATCGAACCAGAGGTCCTTTCCGTGGCAGTCACTAACGTTGCCCACTAGGCCACCCGCGGCCTCTAGCCACGGAGAGGGCTTCTTGGCTGCTTTCATAAGATTCAGCCGAGGGATGACTGGATGGAGCACTTCTAGAGGGAACCGTTTTCACTGGATAGGCGAGAATATCTTCTTCATTTTCCGACTCCATGGCAGCACCTTCTTCTCCATTTCCATCCGCAGCAAAAAACTCACCTTCGTTTAGCTGTGAGATTTTCTTATCCTAGTCTTTTTAATTCTTTGGATTTTTATTAGCTGAATGGACTGTGCAGCTGATGTTTGCTCCATTAGAGGAGTACCTAGGATGAGTGAAATATATGGCATCAGTGTCATGAGATCGAGGAAAAGAGGAACATCTGAATTTGAAAAATTCGAGCGGCTCTTCCAGAACATAGGCCGAGAAAAGGCATGTATAATATGCATTCGTATAAAAATTGGGAAAAACCCTTCAGAATTTATCGCGAATACGTTGAATACTTTTTCTCAGTAAATGGGGTTGAGCTCCACCCATACATCAGGAGAACATTTCGTTAATAAAAATCAGCACCAAATAGTTGGGTTTTAGTTCCGTATAAAAAAAACAAAAAAAATTATGTAATTGCACAAAATATTCATTAAAAAGGGCAGAAATTATCCGAGAAATTAACTGATTCTCAATGCATCAAAGCACTATGATGCATGTTAACGCTACAGGCGGAGCGCTGTGGTTACCTACCAGATATAAAGCTAATTTTAATATCAAAAACCAATTACATGGCACAAAACAGCACAAACAATTATGCCTGTGCAATTTTTTGTAAGAGATAGAGCCAAAAATGAATGAGATTTCGTTAACAGTTTTCTTTCCTTTTATTTTTCTCCTTTGCTTAAGGTGACATGCCTTATCCGAGAAATAGTAGAAGTTAATGAACTCTTAGAAGTGGTAACGAAATACAAAATATTAAGGAGACAGTTCAAAAGAGGAAAAACTCCCTTAGCTGGAATAAAATAAGATCTCTATAACATAAAAAGCATCTGATATTTTGTTACTTTGCAAAAGAACAATGGAAATCCATTGTCCAGAATGCATTGATTACTTATTTACTTGAAAGAGCCAAATGAGGGAAAAAGATGATTGGCTGAACAATAGATACAGCACAATCCTTGAAATCCGTATATATGGGGAAAAGTCTCATTTTTAAGGTTTTGGTAGGTATTGTATTTATCCTCGCCCCAACTTTTTCTCAGATTCAGTCTCACTTCGCACCAATGGAATTGTTCCTGCAGTCCGCCCTGAATGTATTCTTTCCTTTCATTCTGGTACAAGAAAATCGACTACTTCGAGTCGCGACAACCAATAAAAATTAACAGTTTTGCAATAGGAAATGGCTCATAACTCCGCTATTTATAGCACAAACAAATTTTCCCGTGCACTGCATAAATATTGTTTTATGTAAACCCATCAAGTACATCACGTTATATCCAGTTTCAAAAGTTCTCGAAAAAAAAAAAAAGATGCTAACTCTAAAACTCCTTATTTCCGGGATACAATCCCATTTTATCAGTTCTATATCTCTAATTCTGGTGTTCTGTTGGCAAAACTTAGTTATTTCCGTGTGGCCTTCAAATCAGAAACTTTTCCAGTGGAATTTTACACCAATTCTAATCACGATCGTTGTTAAAAAAAAGTGTGTGTGTGTGGTTGGGGGGGGGGGGGGCTTTGAAAGCCTTCAGATTCGAATTCGAAGTAGCAAAATTCCTCTAAAAATACTTTTTCTTTTCTTTCCACCAAAATTCCATTCCACGATGATTTCCACTTCTACTCCAAATATTGCGGTAGAATAAATCGTGCTTCACTCATCGTAAATTGTCACATATCTTCATCGAATTTCAGCAATATGAATATCCCCTCTCACACGCACACATAAAACATTTCGTTTTCTCATTAACTCCAACTACTGTTACTAACAGTTGAAATAACCTCAAAGTTTGTACCATTTTTTGGGACTGACATGATGTCAAAAATTGTTAGAACAGTTTGTTCTGCTTTCTAACTTAGCTATAAAGAGATAGTACAAAATCGACTTGCACCACCGATTTGTAGAATATTCTTTCCCTCTAGCTTCCATTTTTCTCTTTACAAACTCTTAACTATCAGGGAACCCTTGTCCCAACCAATTACCAACCTATTTTCAAGTTGTACACATCGATGTGAGACAGCTTCTAAACCTACAAAAACTATCGTATTGCATTTTACGGTTAGCTTCCGAGTGCAAACATGGGCACTTGGAAGCCAAAGGAAGAAAAAAGTCCCTAAAAATAGGGGCTTAAAAATATCCAGTTGTTGCTGTTGATTCGATGTTCAACGACCACTTTGGGCAACTTGATGGGCTATAAGCCGTCCCCTGTCCCTGATTTTGAGCCACTGGCTCTACGGAAGGGCAAGAGCCATTGTCGTCACACAAACACAACATCCATGCCTCATAACCCGGGCCCATCTCGAGCGGCTGGTCAGAAGATGGCACTTAGACCACTGCGCCACTGGGCGGCAGTAATCTCCATCTCAGACGATCAACTCGGGCCCATCTCGGACAAACAGTCAAAAGACAGCGCTTAAACCACTGCAGAAGAGCAGTCAGAAACAAACAATTCTGATTGTTTCTGACTATATCAACAAAGTAATATATATATATATATATATATATATACACTGGTGTCCAAAATTAAAATCACAAACACATATTCTGTGATATCTTGAAAACTAAATGGTTTATTGCAATTTATTGCAATGAAATTTGGTACAGAGACGCCTCATACTATGAGACATCCAAAAGCAACATAACAAAATGAACAGGAGGTAAATTGCGTGCGTTATGCAAATTAGACCAAAAACGGTTCAAACATGATGTATCATATCTCGAGAATGGTCCGGCTGATAGGGAGTGTGGCCACCCCGCACAGCTTTACAAGTCGCACAACAAACCTTCATACTGTAAATGAGATTGTTGATAACAGCTTGTGGCAACAAATTTCACTCTTCTAAAAGTGCGGATTTTAACGCCTGGAGGGTCATGGGATGGGGTTAACGTCGTGCAATGTCTCTTCCTAGAGCATCCCAAACATGCTCTATAGGAATTAGGTCCGGCGACTTCGCTGGCCACAACATACGGCGAATATCCTCTCCCTCCAGAAAATTGTCGCCAAGCTGAGCTCTGTGTGGCCTAGCGTTATCGTCCATAAAAATGAAGTTCGGTCCGACAGCTCCACGGAAAAGCCTCACATAAGGTTCAAGGACCTCAACCCTATAGCGTTGTGCGGTCACAGTGCCCCCATCGAAAACATGCAGTGGTGCACGGCCGTCCAACATGATGTCTACCCACACAAGGACTCCACTTCCACCAAAGTGGTCGACCTCCCTTATGTTGAAGGGATGATAGAGAGACCCACGCTGTCTCCAGATGAATACTCATCACAGAAAAGTACACGGCCCCAATCCTGGTGTGTCCAAGAAAGATGTGTTTGGCGCCACAAAAGACGAGCTCTCTTCTGCGATCTGGTGACGGGGTCACACACCACTGGTCTCCGGGCGTAAAGGGCCTTCTCTGCTAGGCGTGCGCATACAGTTTGCCTCGAAATTGTTGTTTCAGTCGCAGCAGCGAGGTCCTGAGAGAGGTTTCTAGCAGTCATCCGTCTATGGCGTTTAGCAGTTAATGCCACGTAACGATCCTCCGCAAGTGTCGTGGCTCTTGGGCGGCCATGGCTGGGTTTCCTGGGGATGGTACCCGTTGTTATTGGTGCCATAACCTGGATATAACTTGGATACCGATCCCAGCGCCCCTTACGCGTGCTGCCATTAACACCGGAACATCGCCGGCTCCGTGTGCAGTAGTGCCAGGCCAGAGCGATGTGGAACGTCACAGACTAGCAACGTGTGGTGTTTAGCGACGAGTGCCGCTTCGTTTTTGGGACAAATGATCATCGTGTGAGGGTGTGGAGGTCCCCGGATCAACGGCCTAATTCCAACCTCGCTATCGAGCGCCACATCTCCCCTACTACAGGCATTATGGTCTGGGGAGCCATTTCCTACGATAGTCGATCAGCTCTAGTAGTAGCTCGTGGATCATTGGCGGGCCACCGGTATATGGATCAGATCCTACGGCTCCATGTGCTCCCATTCCTGGCCGGGATTCCAGGTGCGTTATGCCAGCAAGATAATGCCCACCCTCACACGGCTCGGGTTTTCCAGGACTGCCTACGTCATGTCCAGACACTTCCATGGCCTGCCGCTCGCCGGACATGTCCCCTATCGAGCATGTGTGGAACCAGTTGAAACGCCTGCTGCCGCCTTGCCGCACTATCCGGGATTTGAAGCACACCGTCCAACACGTGTGGGCCAGTCTACCGTATAGGACAACATCAGGCGTCTGTTCGCCTCCATGCCGGACCGTATTACAGCATGTATCACCGCACGAGGCGGTGCGACGCGCTGTTGAATAGGACCGGACTGCGTGCCACAGATCCCTCTGTAATTGTTCTGCAGCTCTGTTTTTGCCATCATGTGTATCATTCATCTGTATCATTACGTCCATAAAATTTTAGTTCAATCCGATGCTCCCACCTTGGTGCGCAAATTTCATTATCTGTGAGTGTATATTGGCACGAAATAAGAGGGTGAGATCAACAAAAACACAAAGGTTTTTTTCATACATGTCTGTAGCACCCTAATATGATCATCATTGTAAACCATTATCAATCCACTGCTGGATGAAGGTCTCCCCAAGTTTCCTCCACAACGGTCTGTCTTGTGCCAGAGTCCTCCATGTCACTCCCGCATACTTCGGAATTTCATCCACCCATCTCCCATGTGGTCTTCTTCTGGGTCTTTTCCTGTCCCTTATAGCCAATATTATAAAATCCTTCCAATACCGAGCAATGATGCGAGAACTAGGAATGGAATATATCAAAAGCTTCATGTCCTATCCAAAACAAAACCTCCGCGAACACACGAATCACCAAGGAAAGAACCTCAAACAAACCAATTATCAAAACCACAAAAGCCACAATGTAAACAAAACGAAACGCTCAAATTACGAATCATTAAAAAAAATCAAAAATTAATACAAATCAAAAATAAATACAAGTGCAAAAGGTAGTCAGAAGTCGGTGACCAATCATCAGGGAACCACACCCAAATTCAGGTTTCATGTGGGTGATTAAAAATCTTGGCCAAAAATAAAAGTTAGTGAATTTAGGAATAATTTCAATGCACCCAGCCTTTGGGTGAACTGTATTATTCCTAAAAAACTGGGTGAACTGAAATTATTTATAAGATTTTTAATCACCCACATGAAATGTGAATTACGGTGTGGTCAGTGATCGGTGATGTCTTTCCCTGATGATAGGTCACCGACTGCTGACTACCTTTTATATTTGTATTTATTTTTGGTTGTTTTAATGATTCATAATTTAAGGTTTTTCTTTTGTTTACAATATGATTTTTGTGGTTTTTATATTTCGTTATATATTATATTTCGTTATATATATATATTATATATATATATATATATATATATATATATATATATATATATATATATATACAGTATATCATCATCATCATTGTAAACCATTATCAATCCACTGCTAGACGAAGGTCTCCCTAAGTTTCTTCCACAACGGTCTGTCTTGTGCCAGCCTTCTCCATGTTACTCCCGCATACTTTCGAATTTCATCCACCCATCTCCCATGTGGTGTTCTTCTGGGTCTTTTCCTGTCCCTTGAAATTCAATCTAAAATTTCGGCTGTCCATCAATGGTCTGTCCTTCTGGCAGTATATCCAGCCCATTGCCATTTCAGGGATTTAACTCTGATCATGATGTCTTCCAGTGTTGTCATTTTTCGGATCCACGAGTTCCTCTTCTTATCTCTCCTGGTTACACCACGCATGCACCTCTCCTACTCCTTTGAGTTGTCTGCAGCCTTTGTATGTCTCTTTTAGTTAAAGTCCACGTCTCTGCACCATACCTAAGCACATACAGTATATCATCATCATCATCATTGTCAACCATTATCAATCCACTGCTGGACGAAGGTCTCCCCAAGTTTGCTCCATAGCGGTCTGTCTTGTGCCAGTCTCCTCCATGTAACCCCTGCATACTTTCGAATTTCATCCACCCATCTCCCATGTGGTCTTCTTCTGGGTCTTTTCCTGTCCCTTGGAATCCAATCTAAAATTTCGGCTGTCCATCAATGATCTGTCCTTCTGGCAGTATGTCCAGCCCATTGCCATTTCAGGGATTTAACTCTGATCATGATGTCTTCCACTCTTGTCATTTTTCGGATCCACGAGTTCCTCTTCTTATCTCTCCTGGTTACACCAAGTATGCACCTCTCCATGCCTCTTTGAGTTGTTTGCAGCCATTGTATGTCTCTTTTAGTTAAGGTCCACGTCTCTGCACCATACGTAAGCACTGGAAGGATGCATTGATCAAACACTTTTCTTTTAAGACATAATGGCATATTGCTCTTTAAAATTATGCTGTTTCTTCCAAAAGCTCTTGAGGCAAGTTTTGTACGCCGATTAATTTCTTCATCAATGTGACACTCACTTGATATCTGCTGTCCAAGATAAACGCACGTGTCTGTTATCTCCAGCTTTTCTCCATCAATCGATAAATCTTCATTTCTTGTAAAAGCATTGAACATCACTTTTGTCTTCTGAAAGTTCATTTTTAATCCCACTTCTTTACTCTTGTCAGCAAGTTCCTGGATCATACTCTGCAGCTCTGATGGGCTAGTTGCAAAAATGACTACGTCATCAGCAAAACGAAGGTGGGTTAGATAATCTCCATTAATCTTTATCCCCTTGTTTTCCCAGCTCAGTGACTGAAAAACACCCTCCAATGTGGCATTAAAGAGCTTAGGAGATATGGTGTCACCTTGTCTCACTCCCTTTCCAATTTTTATGTGTGTTGTATTTTCAAACAGCCTAATCTTTGCACTTGCATTTTCTTAGATGTTATTAATAATATTAATGTATGCATCTTCAATACCGCAGGTTTTCAGAGCCATTGTAACTGCTGATGGTTTCACCGAATCAAAGGCTTTTTCATAATCGATAAAAGCCATGCACAATGGAAGTTCATATTCCCTCGCTCTTTCAATTAGTTCTCTCAGCACATGGATATGATCTATTGTGCTGTAGCCTCTCCTGAATCCAGCTTGTTCTCTCGGTTGAGCCATGTCCAGTGTTACCTTCAAGCGGTGTGAAAGAACTTTAGTGAAGATTTTATAAACTACTGATAGGAGGCTGATAGGTCTGTAGTTTCCGAGATCCTCAATGTCACCTTTCTTATGTAGCAGGATCATTGTAGCGGTGTTCCAATCCTCAGGAATCTTTCCTTCATTAAGGCATCGAGTGAAAATTTGGGCGAGTACTGTTTCGATTTCTCCACTTGCTTCTTGTATGATGTCTACAGTAATTCCATCTTCTCCTGGAGCTTTTCCCCGCTTCATGTTCTTGATTGCATGTGCACCTTCTGCTGGAATGACTGGAGGAACTCAGGTACTGGTATCTTTCATGATGTCTGGAGTGCATGTATCATCCCTTTCATATAATTTGGAGTAGAAATCTTTCACTCTTGTCAAAATTTCGCCTCTATTTCTTGTTACAGAACCATCTTCTTTTCTCAGTGCCATAATCTGTTTTCTTCAATTACTGAGATTTCCCATTGCTATCTTTAGGCTTTGGTTGTTTTCAATTGCTTTCCTCACTAGTTCACAGTTGAATTTTCTTACGTCTTCAGTGATACTTTTTCGTACTGTCTTGCATAGCTCTATATATTCCACTGAAGTCACATCTTCTTTAGTTGTCCTCATCTCTCTTCTTTTTTGCATCAACATTTTCGTTTTTCCTGATAATTTGTTCACATGCAACTTGTTCTTAGAGCCAGCTAATTTTGTTGCTGTTTCCATAAGAGCTTTGGTTACTTTTCTGTTAACTTCAGAGATGTCCACTTCTTCCGATGTTAGGCCTTCTAAAGCAGAGAACCTGTTCTTCAGTTGCAACTTGAAGGTATTACGGTGTTTTTTAAGGTTGGTTATGTCAATAGATTTTGTTTGTCTTATGAGCTTGCCACGTTCAAATTTAGTGTTGAGGTGCATCTTACATCTCACCAATCTATGGTCACTACCTGTGTTGAACTTGTTTAGCACACTGCAGTCTTCTATGACGAATTTTTTGTTACACATAATAAAATCAATTTCACTTGTCGTCCCATTTGGATGTCTCCATGTCCATTTCCTGTGTGGCTTTTTCTTGAAGAAGGAGTTCAAGATGAAGAACCCTTCTGCCTCTGCAAACTCAACGAGAGTATTTCCACGCTGGTTTCTGTTGCCGTGACCGAATTTACCTACTGAAGTTTCATTCTGTTGCCGTTGCCCTATTTTTGCATTGAAATCTCCCATAATTATTTTCAAGTGCTGCTTACCTTTATTATTTAGATGAGAAATTTCCTCATAAAATTCTTCAATTTCTTCTTCAGAATGACTTGTGGTGGGTGCATAAGTTTGAATAATCTGAGCCTGGTATCTTCTCGATAGTTGGATAACGAGTCGTGCAGCTCTGTCAGAGGAACTTTCAACTTCTACCACTTTATCCTTCAGTTTCTTGTTTATTATAAATCCAACACCACTAGTTCTGCCAGTATCTGTCCCACGATAGTAGAAGAGATGTCCACTTTTCAGTTCAATGAGATCTTCTCCTTTTCTCCTTACCTCACTTAGCCCGACGATGTCCCACTTGATCCTTTGTAGTTTCTCTTTCAATTCAAGAAGCCTTGAATCAGAAGATAGGGAGCGTCCGTTATACGTAGCCAAGCTCAGCATCAGATGGCAGCCTAGTCCGGTCCTCCGGGGATTCTTAGCACCCTCTGCCTTCATGTCGCACTGGCCGCTGCCTTGGCCAGGTACATTCCGGCTGCCGGAGACTGAGGGCCAAGATTTAAGTTGTGGAGTCATTTTGGAGGGGTTTGGCCATAACTCACCACGCTGGCCAAGCGGGTTGGTGAGTGTGGGATAGAATTTCCTCTAATCCCGATGGTATAGTTATACCGCTATGGGCGGTCGTCAGAGCCCCTTTAGTGGGAACAGGATGCACCACGAGAAGGCGGGGTTGACATTTGTCAAGGAGAGGCTGTGATGTTACGCATCACCTGACCTTACATCCCATACAGTATATATATATATATATATATATATATATATATATATATATATATATATATATATATATATATATATATATGTATGTACACTGCTGGCCACCCAAATGCAACACCAAGAAAGAGGCATCCGATTGGCCTGAAATTCGCAGCATGCGTCGCCTGCGAGAGGACATGGAAGCGATTAGCTTTGCAGGGCATGTGCAAATCATGTGTGCGCGGCACGCCACCTAGAAGCACTATAAGAAAGGTGCACAGAAGGCGGGATGTAAGTAGTGGAAGTGTGTTGTGCTGCCGGACCTGTGCGTGGGAAGCTTCCTAATGCCTCTACGCAGAATACGGCAGTCATTCCAGCACGTTTTGGAGTTCGACAGAGGACGAATAGTGGCCCATCGCGAGAGCGGTTTATTGTACCGAGACATCGGCGCCCGTGTGGGACGACATCCAGCCACAGGGAGGCGAGTATGGATTCGGTGGGTGCAGGAGGGACGGACGGGGCGATGTGAGCGATTGCCGCAGCCGCGGCACACCACCGAACGAGAGGACCGGCATGTTGTGCGGCGAGCATTGACGACCCATCGCCACATCACGAACGTTAACGCAGGAATTAGGGTGTGTTGCGCAACAACCTATTTCAGCACGTACCGTTCGACGTCGTCTGCAGGAGCGGGGACTTGTCGCACGGCGCCCATTGCTGCGATTAACATTGACGTTACACCACCGGCAAGTGCGGTAGCAGTGGGCCGTTCAACGCCGCACCTGGACTACGGAATGGCACGACATTGTCTTCTCCGACAAATCCCGCTTCTGCCTGCAACACCCCGATGGTCGGATCCGCGTGTGGCGGCACCGCGGAGAGAGATTGTATGACGCCTGCATTATGCATCGTAATACCGGTCCGTCACCTGGCGTTATGGTTTGGGGAGCAATTGGATATGACACCCGCATCCTTCTGGTACGCATCGCCGGTACACTCAACAGCCACCGCTACATCTCCGACGTTTTGGAGCGTGTTGTCCTCCCTTACCTGCAGGACCTGTCAGCGGCCACGTTTCAACAGGACAACGCGCGCCCGCACGTGGCAAGCATCGTGCAACAATTCTTCACGGCCCGCCTGTTCTCCCGATATATCGCCCATCGGACAGGTCTGGTCGCTGATCGGCAACCGAGTGACCTGGCGAGCACCACCCGCGGCTAAGCGTGATGAACTGTGGCAATGTGTGCAAGCAGCCTGGACCGACATACCCCAAACCCACATCCAAAGCCTCTGTCGTTCGATGCCGAGGCGTGTAGCGGCCGTTATTGCCAGCCATGGGGCCACACGAACTATTGATGTCTGCGTGTTCCGCAAGTCGCACGGGCCTGTATCATTCATCTTTGTATCTGTTGTTATGTGTCCAGTAAATCTGGCTTTGCCATCTCGTGTCTTTCTTGATGTTGCGTTTTGGGTGGCTTGCAGTGCATATAAGAGCTTCTTCTGGGTCTTTTTCTGTCCTTTGGAATCCAACCTAAAATATTGCGATTTCAGGGATTTTCCTCTGATCATGATGTCTTCCACTCTTGCCATTTTCCTTATCCACGAATTTATCTTCTTATCTTTCATCGTTACACCAAGCATGCATCTTTTCATGCTTATTTCAGTTGTCTGCAGTCTTCGAATGTCTTTTTTTAGTTAAGGTTCATCTTTCAGCTCCATATACAGTATAAGCACTGGAAGGATGCAATCATTAAACACTTTTCTTTTAAGACATAATGGCATATTTCTCTTGAAAATTGTAGTTTTTTTCAAAAGGTCTCCAACCAAGTTTTATTTTCCGATTGATTTCTTCATCGATGTGTCCCTCGCTTGATATCTGCTGTCCAAGATAACTGTAGGTATCGAATGTATCAAACTTTTCCTCATCAATCGATAAATCTCCGTTTCTTGTTAAAGCATTGTACATCAGTTTTGTCTTCTGAAAGTTCATTTTAATTAAACTTCTTTTCTCGTCAGTAAGTTCCTGGATCATGCTCTGCAGCTTTAAAGGGACAATTGCGAAACTGACTACGTCATCACCAAAACGAAGGTGAGATAAATAGTCTCCATTAATCTTTATCCTTTTGTTTTCCCAGTTCAGTAATTAAAAGGCATTTTGCAATAAGGCATTAAAGAGTTTGGGAGATATGGTGTCACCTTATCTCACACCCTTTCCAATTTTTATTGGTGCTGTACCCTCAAATAGCAGAACCTTTGCACTTGAGTTTTCATAGATGTTATTAATAATGCTAATGTACGCATCTTCAGCACCACAGGTTTTCAAATCCATTGTAACTTGATGGTTTCACGGAATCGAAGGCTTTTTCATAATCAATAAAAGACATGCATAATGCGAGCTGTTATTCCCTTGTTCCTTGAGAAAGTTCTCTCAGTACATGGATATGATCTGTAGTGCTGTAGTCACTCCTGAATCCAGCTTGTTCTTTCGGTTGAGCCATGTCCAGTGTTATCTTCAAGCGATGTGAAAGAACCTTAGTGAAGACTTGATAAACTACTGATAGGAAGCTGATGGGCCTGTAGTTCCTGAGATCCTTAAGGTCACCTTTTTTTGTAGCAAGATCATTGTCTTCCCTTCATTAAGGCATCTAGTGAAAACTTGGGCGAGTATTGCTTCAGTTTATCCACTTCAAAAACTAGGAACTCAAAATAGTATAACTATACTAAAAATCCGAAAATTCTTGGCGTAGAATAGAAATAAAAGTTTCCAAGCTTTCGCACATCAACCAGATGGCTTTCTCAAGGAAGGTAGAAAGCTAACTGCAAACTGGATAATAGAACGTTTCAATACTTTGAACGCGGTGACTTGACTAGACAATAGATGATTAGGAGCAAACGTGATATTTCGAAGAAACGAGGTCACGTTGGTTGGGCCCGCGGTACAATGGTAGAGAACTCAGCATTATTTGAAGAACTGATTCCAAATACGTGGCAACTCCAGAGAAACGCTATCATCGCAAGCCTCGCAGCTGGTCAAAATTTCCAAGTTTTCGCGAATGGCGGTAGATTTGGGTGTGGAGTATGAAGCTAATTTCTTTACATCACTCCATATAGGATCGGCGGACTTTAACTTGACTTCTCTTGATAGGGAAGTGGTCATTTTCCCGTCTCTTGTATCCCTTTTATGTTCGCTGATTCTAATTCCAAACGAACGTTTGGTCATTCCGATGTAATATCGCCTGGAGCCGTCCGGGTATTTTAGTGGTATGGCATAAACACCTGCTTCATTGAGAAAAGGGGGCTTGTCAATATGTCTCTTAAGCATCGTGTATAAAGATGCCGGAGACCTTATGCCGACACCGAAGTTCATCCTCCTGAGCGCGTTTTTTGAGTTGATAGGAAATATTTGGTATGTAGGGAATAGAGCCCAGGTAACGAAGTTGTGGCATAGAAATGTTATTAGCGCTGCTGGTTCTGGCCTTCTCGATAAAGTTATGCATCTGGTTCGAAGTATATCCTGCTTCAGTGGGCAATTCGACGATGTTTCTCAGGTCGGTTTGTCTAGAACGGACATCGGATGAGACAGCGAAGGCTCTTCTAATTCGAGAACGGAATAAGGCGGTCTTGTAAACATCAGGGCAGAATGAACTGCGGAGCATCAGGTTGGGAACGGAGATGGGTTTATAATAGACTTCCGTATGAAGGCGGTTGTCATGCGATTTGCTCACTGAATCGTCGAGATAAGGTAAGGTACCATTGTGTTCAAGCTCCATGGTGAAATTGATTGTAGGGTGTATATAATTTATTTTATCGAGGAAACACGGGAGAGTCTCCTTTCCGTGTGGCCATATGAAAACTGCGTTGTCTGCATATCGTAGCCAGGTGGTAGGTCTTGGGGTGATGTTGGTGAATATACGTTGCTCAATGGGGCGAAGTATTGCTTCTGCAAGGACGGATGAAAGCGAAGATCCCATCGGAGCGCCATTTGCTTGCTTATAAATTTGTCCTCGGAAACTGAAGTAGCTAGAATTTGAGACCAAGTCCATTATTTTGAAGATGCTAAGGCAAGACTCCTGAGAATAAGCCGATGAATTTAATGTAGCCTCTTTCAATGTTCTGATGGCTTCCGGTACGGGGATCGATGGATAAAGAGAAACTACGTCGAAACTGCCGATAATGTCGCGTTGTTGAACGGTGAGCTGCTTGATTTTCGTGATAAAATCTAGAGTGGAGGTTATTATAAAGTCCGAGTCCGGTAGATGATTAGTTAAGAATTTGGTTAACGCTTTCTCTAAGTGGTACGTCGGTGCGGATCTTCTGGATACGATCGTTCTCAATGGATTGCCGGGTTTCTGATGTTTAAGTCTGCCGAAGAGTTTTGGGATCTGAGGGCCAGGCGGTAATATGGCGGATTTCTTGAGATTATCTGGAATATTAGTTGATCTTGCAGTTCTTTTTACTTGTGCAATCCAAGAATTTAGAGGGTTCCTCCGTAAGATTATAGATCCAGAATCGGATATAAATTCTTCTAGTTTTTTACTATAATCCGCTGCGTCCATTATCGCTATCTGGCCGGATTTGTCCGTTAGCGTCAGTATTATGGAGTGGTCATTTCTAAGGTTGGAAATAGTCCTTGGAATTTTGAAATTACTAAACGATTGCTTCTGATTGTACCACGATTTTAATTTAGAGCAACACAGTTGACGTAGTTCATCTTTGTTGTTTTCTGGAATTCGCGATATTATGGTCTCAAACTCAGAAACGACGCTTTTTGGGTTCGGTCTCGATCGGAAGCAGAACTTTGGTCCAAGTTCCAAAACTTTAGTTTCCTCTCGGTTGAGCGTTCGGTTAGAAATATTGACGAAGGCAATGGGGAAATCTTTAGGTTTAGGAGTCTGGGAAGACTTCAGGTAATCCACTTCTGCTGGGAGGACTGGAAGAATTCTGGTGCTCGTACCTTTCGTAGTATCTGGAGTAGATGTATCATCCCTTTCATACATAGTTTTGAGTAGAAGTCTTTCACTCTTTTCAAACTTTCGGCTCAATTTCTTGTTACAGAACGATCTTCTTTTCTCCGTGCCATAATCTGTTTTCTTCGCTTACTAGGATGTCCTTTATCTCTCTTCAGGCTTTGATTGTTTTCAGGCGCTTTTTTCACTAGTTCACAACTGAATTTATGTATATAGTTCCACGTTATTTTATGGGGTGGGCGACCGCCGTAAGAAACTCATTAGATTATACGCCGTCGCCTGACTCTAATTTGGGGACACTGGTTCCGAGGAAAAGTGAGAGCAAATTTCGGAAGACAAACACTTCATGCACGCTTTAGCGGGGGTTCGAATCCAGACCCATCTCGGACGAATTATTAAAAGCAAGTGCTTCTTACCACTAAGCCACCGTGGCGACTTCAACAAGAAATTGCTTGCACACAATGAAAGTTTTAACAATCTGATTCAGTACTTAACCGAGAATACTGAAGTTTAAATATCTCCACAATAATTTCCCTGTTATCACGAGGCCCGAACCTGTTTACTATGTTTCAGGACATTGACTCATGAGTCTTAGTACATTCTTATAGAATGAACAATAAAACTGAAGATAAAGTCTTACTGTTCAGGCAATGAGATAGCACAACGCAAAGTAAATCTTGAAGTTACGACTGAATGGAATCTTAATACTTGCTCGTGGAACCGGTCCTGTAGAAATTCCAATTTTTTGTAAAGAAAGGCTTGTGATTCACATGACTACAGCTACATTTCCTGATGAAAAGAGTTCGTTTGGTTATTATTACATATCGCTATTGGTGAAATAAGAAGTATGAAAAATTTAGTAATATCCATACTTATACAGGGGTATATTTTGCTTCTTTTTTACGATATGAGAAGCTTGGATACAATCAAAAATATATTTCACCAGTACCAGGAATAATCCGTTGAAAAATTAGTTTCATGGATATGGGAGTGGAAACGTATTGCAAGAAGAAGATGGTTAAATATCTATCTCACGAAGTTAAACTAGAAAGGAATGAGACTCATTTTGTATGTGGTTTGTCAAAGTAGAGAATGCATGTTTACGGTAAGCGCCTGCCAGAACTTATTTAAAGTTTCAACGGCTTCATTTTCGGCGTTCAGCGAATTTGTTAAATGTCAAAAAAGCTTCATCAGTGGTGCCAGAACGTCTTGTATTTGCAAAAATTGCATTTTCAGTGTTGCCAGAACCGTTTTAGAGTCCGAACAGCTGCATGTTCAGTGTTGCTAGGGTTTGCTGAATGTCGCAACATCTGCATTTTCAATGTCGCGAGAACTTTTAGCGGTTCAACAATGCAAATTCTGTGTTTTGAGAATTTGTTCAATGTCGCATATGCTACATTTTCAGTCTTCCTACAACTTGTCTAGTTTCTACAACTGCATTCTCAATGTTTCCAGAACGTTTTATTTTTGCAACAGCTGCATTTTCAGGTTTCCTACAACGTGTCTGAAGTTTCGACAGCTACATTCTCAATGCTTCGAGAACTTTTTATTTTTGCAACAGTTGCATTTTAGTGTTGCCGGAACTTGGTTAAAGTTCTACACCTGTATTTTGAGTGTTGCGAGAACTTTTTCAAGTTACAAGTGCTGTATCTCACTGTTGATGATACACAAAAAAAGCTAGTCGTGCACTAGCAGTTACCACAGGTAGAATTTCATGTCATTTTCCATATCTTTTACCCTATATTGCTTTCTGAAAATCTATCTTTCAACAAACTTGTGTTGCTCAGGAAAATCCCTTTTTAAGTAAACTAGCGTGATTTAACTGAATCCGTCCTCACATACAAAAGAGCTAAACAGCCGAAGAAATCCAGTAGAATGTTTGAATCTGTTGCCAGCATCACAGCCGTGTTTCTACACAGAAAATTTTGTTCTCAACTGCCAAGCAGAGGTTTGTGTTGATTAATACAGTATAAAACCACTCCCAAAATGCAAGAAGAAAGAAACAATTGTGAAAGGCCACAAGAATCTATCTACCATATTCCCACAATTATTTTTACCTGTCATCAGTATTTCATTAAACTATTTCTAAAGATTTTTTTTCGTCAGGATTTTTGATATGCTATAAATAATCCTGCTATTGCTGCTACAGCTACATTTGAGTGACAACTCTTCCACAGCTAAGATAAATGATTTTCAGAGTGGAACCAAAACTACACGCTTGCCTTTGGAGATGACTTGTCATAGTCCAGCTAGGCCTTTACTGCCTATTGTTCTGTTCCTTCATAGCATCATCATCATCATCATCATTGTCAACAATTATCAATTCATTGCTGGACGAAGGTCTCCCCAAGTTTCCTCCACAACGGTCTCTCTTGTACCAGTCTCCTCCATGCCACTCCTGCATACTTTCGAATTTCATCCACCCATCTCCCATGTGGTCTTCTTCTAGGCCTTTTCATGTCCCTTGGAATCCAATCTAAAATTTCGGCTGTCCATCGATGGTCTGTCCTACTGGCAGTATGTCCAGCCCATTGCCATTTCAGGTATTTAACTCTGATCATGATGTCTTCCACTCTTGTCATTTTTAGGATCCACGAGTTCCTCTTCTTATCTCTCCTGGTTACACCAAGCATGCACCTCTCCACGCTACTTTGAGTTGTCTGCAGCCTTTGTATGTCCCTTTTAGTTAAGGTCCACGTCTCTGCACCATACGTAAGCACTCGAAGGATGCATTGATCAAACACTTTTCTTTTAAGACGTAATGGCATATTGCTCTTGAAAATTATGCTGTTTCTTTCAAAAGCTCTCCAGGCAAGTTTTGTACGCCGATTAATTTCTTCATCAATGTGACCCTCACTTGATATCTGCTGTCCAAGATAAACGTACGTGTCTGTTATCTCCAGCTTTTCTCCATCAATCGATAAATCTTCATTTTTTGTAAAAGCATTGAACATCACTTTTGTCTTCGGAAAGTTCATTTTTAATCCCACTTCTTTGCTCTTTTCAGCAAGTTCCTGGATCATACTCTGCAGCTCTGATGGGGTACTTGCAAAAATGACTATGTCATCAGCAAAACGAAGGTTGGTTAGACAGCTTCATTAATCTTTATCCCATTGTTTTCTCAGCTCAGTGATTGAAAGACACTTTCCAATGTGGCGTTAAAGAGCTTCGGAGATATGGTGTCACCTTGTCTCACTCCCGTTCCAATTTGTATGTGTGTTGTATTTTCAAACAGCCGAATCTTTGCACTTGCATTTTCATAGATGTTATTAATAATATTAATGTATGCATCTTCAATACCGCAGGATTTCAGAGCCATTGTAACTGGTGATGGTTTCACCGAATCAAAGGCTTTTTCATAATCGATAAAAGCCATGCACAATGGAAGTTCATATTCCCTCACTCTTTCAATTAGTTCTCTCTTTCAATTAGTTCATATTCCCTCTCTTTCAATTAGTTCTAGATATGATCTATTGTGCTGTAGCCACTCCTGAATCCAGCTTGTTCTGTCGGTTGAGCCATGCCCAGTGTTACCTTCAAGCGGTGTGAAAGAACTTTAGTGAAGTTTTTATAAACCACTGATAGGAGGCGATAGGTCTGTAGTTCCTGAGATCCTCAATGTCACCTTTTTTATGTAGCAGGATCATTGTAGCATTGTTCCAATCCTCAGGAATCTTCCCTTCATTAAGGCATCGAGTGAACATTTGGGCAAATACTATTTCGATTTCTCCACTTGCTTCTTGTATGATGTCTACAGTAATTCCATCTTCTCCTGGAGCTTTTCCCCGCTTCATGTTCTTGATTGCATGTGCAACTTCTGCTGGAAGAACTGGGAGAACTCTGGTACCTTTCATGATGTCTTGAGTACATGTATCATCCCTTTCATATAATTTGGAGTAGAAATCTTTCACTCTTGTCAAAATTTTGCCTCTATTTCTTGTTACAGAACCATCTTCTTTTCTCAGTGCCATAATCTGTTTTCTTACCTTACTGAGATGTCCCTTTGCTATCTTTAGGCTTTGTTTGTTTTCAATTGCTTTCCTCACTAGTTCACAATTGAATTTCCTTACGTCTTAAGTGATACTTTTTCGTACTGTCTTGCATAGTTCTATATATTCCACTTTGGAAGTCACATCTTCTTTAATTGTCCTCATCTCTCTTCTTTTTTGCATCAACATTTTGGGTTTTCTTGATAATTGTTCTTATGCTACTTGTTCTAAGACCCAGCTAACTTTGTTGCTGTTTCCATACGAGCTTTGGTTACTTTTCTGTTAACTTCAGAAATATCCACTTCTTCCGATGTTAGGCCTTCTAAAGCAGAGAATCTGTTCTTCAGTTCCAACTTGAAGGTATTATGGTGTTTTTTAAGGTTGGTTATGTCAGTACATTTTGTTTGTCTTATGAGCTTGCCACGTTCAAGTTTATTGTTGAGGTGCATCTTACATCTCACCAATCTATGGTCACTACCTGTGTTGAACTTGTTTAGCACACTGCACCCTATTTTGTCTGTAGGCTTACTAAATCATTATCTGTTATAGACCCTAATGTAAATTGGTTACCTTATAGCCAATGTATTTTATTTTTATTTTTTTTTGTTACCTTACAAAATTTAAAGGTAGCAATGTAGCCCTAACTGGTATTTAAAACAATACCATTGGTACCATAACTCCTGATCACATTGAGATCCCACTCTAAAGGTTTCAGGATTTAAAGCTTATAATATTACAAAAAAACATATATGTTTTTCAAAATAAAAAAAAAACACTACCTTAAAAATTTGAAAAGTTTTTCTAAATTAAAAAATACAACTTTCACAAAGCATAGTCAAGTTGCATGTCAAATTGAAGCTTATGAAATTCTCTTTAAAATTAGGGGTCACACAACTCTTTAGGCCTTATAGAACGTGCGAAATTCAAGATTGAAAAATTTTATTCAAGCCAAAAAACGCCGATTTTTAAAAAAATTTAAAAATTAATTACATGAAAACCCAATGAGATAAAAATATTTTAAATATATATTCTCATTAATATCACTTGGGAGAATGATCCCTGAAGGTTTCATTGAAATCTGAAATGGTCAGGTTGAGTGACTTGTTGATTTGGCATGGAATCACCCAGTAATGCATAGTCCAACTCCAATGTATAATGAATTAGTTTTTACTGCTAGTAGTTATGTTGTAGTAATTGTTAATGAATAAAGTCTTATGCTGGTTGTTAATAGTAGCACTTAATGAAAGGAGACCCAACGGCCAGACAGAGGTCTGACAGTACTATGAACTGAGAAAAACGTACTTACTTAAGAACCTTTTATTTGAAAACTCCTGGTATCATCCAACACACACACTACTAGTCACACTAATCGTATCACAATAATGAAGAAGAACCTAATCACATAGAACGAAGCTCTCGACACAAAATAACGTAGCTCTTTTCACATCGAACGAAACCTCTCCACATATAAACAAAAAGCTCTCCGCATATAAACAAAAGCTCTCTCACGTACACAAAAGCTCTCTTAGCACATAAACAAAAGCTCTCCTAGGTATCGTTGAACGCGCCTATTTATACTTCCTACCACCACGTCATGACTTACACTCGTTGCCACATATCATTCAGCGGGAGAAATAACATCTCGTTAAGTAAGAAAATAATTTACATAGGAAAATAAAATACCGAGAGATAGTAAAATCAAAAGGAAACTGAATCTAGAGTATACGTTACATCATCTCCCCCTTATTTTTTTTTTTTTTGTTGTTGTCGAAAAACCTATCAAATTTTGGAGTGTAATCTTACACTTGCTGGCTGACGTTTATCGTCCTCTTTTATTGTTTGTTTTGGTGGCAGCAGTATGTACAACATCAAACTTGGCATGACAAAATCAGAAAATCTGTATTCGTCTGTGAAACACTTTTTATACTTGAACAAAACAAACCTGCATCGGCATACCTTTTTTTATTCTGCCTAGCAGGAATCACTTTTTTGATTTCAAATTACGTCTTCATATTAGCGTTGATTACAAACCAACTGTATCAGCAGCAAAGATTGCCTGTAGCTGCTTAACAGTAACAATTTTCATTATTTTATCCCTGAGCACATATATATAGATTTCAAATTAAGTCCACATATTATCGTTGAGTACAAACCAACTGTATCAGCAGCGAAGATTGCCTGTAGCTGCCTAACAGTAACAATTTTCACTACTTTACCCCTAAGCACATAGATATATAAAAAATTTGGATTAGTAGACGGACATAGAAGATATATACAAAAAAAAAAAAAAAACACAGATACACAAAAAGAATGCATAGGCCCACACGAAAAAAAAATTCTGACACGCCAACTGGTCGTGCAGGAAAAACAACAGAACGAGAAAAGAACCTGTCCACGAGAACCTACTTATCTCGAGGACGCATAAAAAACTCTAGTACGATAACATTTTCCAGGCCTAATCGGACTGGTAAATTAAGGTGGCGTCAGTTTTTTCAGAGACTTGAATGGATCTGGAACATCTGTAGTCTGTCGGTCAAGAAATCCCTGCGGCTGACAGGAACGGTCAGGAACAGCTGAAGTCTGTCGGTCAGGAAATCCCTGCGGCTGACAGGAACGGTCAGGAACGGCTGAAGTCCGTCGGTCAGGAACGTCTGAAATCTGTCGGTCAGGAAATCCCTGCGGCTGACAGGCACGGGCTCTCCAGGCTTTTGATATGTAGTCTCTTTGTGCTGGGGCCCGTGTGGTCATTCCAGCATTCTTTTGAAGGGACGTGGCTCCGGCCACATCGCTTGTTTTCGCTTTCTACCTCTGGGCATGAGAGTATAAGCAGGCATTGGCCCTGTTTGCCCTGAGCGTAGGTTCCAGGGGTGAAACCCGGGCGGATGCAAGGATCTCTGCCTTCGGCGCTGTTGCGGCGAAGCAGATTGGGGAGACAAGTTACGTTTTCGACCAGCTTTTGGTGTTGCTGGACGGTTGGTAATTTGTGTCTGACGTTTAGGAATCGTCAAACTATTGTCTATATCTGATAAATCAGAAATATCTGATGACTCTGAGTCGCTGCTGTAAGTTAGTGGTCGTGCAGGGCGATGTTTATTTCTGCCAATAGGAATACTCTCTGAAGAGGTATTCAAGGAAGTAGGAGCTTGTGTTGGTGCAGAGTTATTAGGGAATGGTGCAGCAATAGTCTTAGCAATGGTTGGAGGGAGAGGAACGATACTAACATTTGAAGAACTTGATTCGAGCCTTCGTCTTATGGTTGAATCAGGTTGCGTTTTTGGAAGCCCGTCTTGTGGAGGGTAGGGTGAAAAAAACATCACTGGAGATTCTTCAAAAATGTTTGTCGGTTCGTCCAAAATTTCTGGAGGTTGATCGTGAGTTATAGACTCTTGAGTCTGTGGAACAGAAGGTTGAGTAGGGTTGATGATAAAATCTATATTGCGTTCATGATATTTGCGACACTGAGCAACGTGTACGTATTGAAATTGATTGTCAGGTTTTTCAAGAATAATGTTATTTTCAAACACATTTGCCACCCGATATGGACTTTCGCAGCTGGGTGCAAATTTCTTTACTAAAGTATGAGAAGCACAAGACTGGAAGTGCGTTTCCACGAGAGTGAGATCTCCAACGACAAGATCTGGTTCCCTATGCCTAGTATTATAGTATCTTGCTTGAGCCGCTTGTGCTCCTATCATTGCAACACGAGCTTTTTCTGCCATGATTCGTCCTGATTGCGGAGTTGGTCGCTGGTTTAGTTCGTCGATAATCCCCGTTAAATTTTCAAAAGGGGTTTTAATTTTTCGACCCAAAAAAGTTCTGCAGGAGTAATTTTAGTCGATTCGTGAACAGACGAGCGGAGGGCGAACGAAAAAAGCTCAAGATGTTCATCCCACCGCTTGTGATGATCCATGACAAATGTAGCAATCATTTTAACTAGCGTGCGGTTTACTCGTTCCGCGGGATTACTCTGGGGATGATATGGGGAAATGAATTTATGCTTAATGTGTAGTCTCGCACACATTCTTTCAAAAAGGTCAGAAATAAATTGGGGACCATTATCCGAAACTACTTTATTAGGTGCACCATATCTAGAGAATACTTCATTAATTAATACATTACAAATAACTTCCGCCGTAGCGGCTTTAATGGGAAAAACTTCAGCCCATTTAGAAAAATTATCAGTTAATACTAAAATGTAACGAGCTTTGTTTTTAACAGATAAAGGATAAGGTCCCAATAAATCTATTGAAATAATATCAAAAACATGAGAACTTGAACTAGATTTCAAGTGACCGGCCGGTCTTACATTACGGTAATTATGAATCTGACACAAGTGACATGATTGAATATATGCGAGCACACTTTGGTACATGCCAGGCCAATAGGCAACATCCCGCAATTTACAACGGGTCTTGCGAATACCTAAATGGCCTGCAATAGGTTTGTCATGAAATTCGTTTAAAAGGGCCATTCTAAGGGTTCGCGGAATACATGGGCGAAACTCTGCCCTAGTAGTCCTAGATTTCGTATAGTAAAGAAGACCCTCTATGACTTCAAATGCTGTGACCTCCCAGCCAGAGAAGGATTACTTTGCTGTGGTGAACCCGCAAGCAAAAAATTATAGATATCCCCAAAATCTGGATCATTTATTAATTCTGCCATTATCTGCTCTCTGGATGTTATATCAGCTATTAGAAGTAAAGGCTGACATCCAGGAGTAGTTTCTGTGGGAACCTCACTAATCGGGACGCAAGACAATGCGTCCGGTAATTGATTCTTATGACCTTGTTGGTAGGAAATTTTGATATTGCTCTCTTGTAACTTAAAAGCCCACTTCATAAGTCTTTGAGAGAGGGGCTTAGCAGAATTCAAATACTGAAGGGCAGAATGATCTGTAATTATTTTAGCTGTCAGTTCGTTAAGATAACATTGAAATATGTCAAGAGCATACACTACAGCAAGACATTCACGTTCCGCAGCTGAATAATTGCGTTCAGCTTTATCTAAAGTACGGGACGCAAAAGCTATTGGATGCCCAGCTTGTGACAAAACGCAACCAAGACCAACTCCGGATGCGTCAGTATAAATATCAAATTCCTTAGTATGATCCGGGAAAGCCAACACAGGAGGCTGAGTCAACACAGACTTCAGTGCTTTAAATGCAGCGTTAGCCTCAGGTGTCCAAACAAACTTCTTGTATTTACGTTTCAAAGCATACAATGGCTCACAGATTGTAGCATAAGCGGAGACGAACTGCTGATACCATCCGGTCATTCCCAGAAAGCGTGATAGTTCTTTTGCTGTTTTAGGCCGAGGAAAGTCAACAATAGGCCTAATTTTTTCATTATCCGTAAATAAGCCGTAGGGAGTGATTTTCAACCCCAGATATACCATCTCGTCCCTCGCTATCTGGCATTTACTAGGTTTTAACGTCAGGCCAGCATTGTATATGAGTTGGAACACCTGTTTGAGCAGAGAAAGGTGCTCGTCAAAAGTCTCGGATGTAATAATAATGTCATCCAAATATACATGCACATGGGGACCTAGAACAGGTCTGAGAACCGTATCCATAAGCTTTTGGAAAGTAGCAGGGGCAGAAGTTAGTCCAAAGGGCATACGCAGGTATTCATAAGCCCCAAAAGGAGTCACAAAGCCTGTTTTATCTACGGAGTCTGAATGTACCGCCACCTGCCAATATCCACTCGCCAAATCCAAGGTTGACATCCATTTAGTTGACGATAGGTCATGCAAAATATGCGACATGACAGGTACTGGATAATTTATCGCTTTCGCGACTTGGTTGAGCTTGCGCAAATCTGTCACGAAACGAAATTCATTAAGTTGTTTCTTTGGAACCAGAAAAGCAGGTGCTGCCCAATCGCTTGTTGATTCCCTTATTATGCCCTGTTTACTCATCTCGGAAATTTGACGTTGCATTTCTTGTTTTTTATGGGGAGCACAAGGGTAAGGTTTCGTCGCTATCGGTTTCGAACCATCAGTGTCAATGACGTGATAAACCACCTGTGTGAAACCAGGTTGATCAGAAAATAAACCAGGGCTTTCCTGCAAAAGTAGAGAAAGCTGGTTTCGTTGCCTCTCATTCAATTGGTTACTCAGTAACAAACTCGTTTTGTTTATAGGATCCGTAGGAATCACTTCGACAGGTTCCGGAAAGGAAATAACATGTTGTACGAAATCCAGGGTAACTTGAAAAGTATTGATAAAGTCCATGTCCATTAGACATTTAACAGGTAGTTCGTCTATTAGCAGGAAAGAAAGCGTAAAACGAGCCTTTCCCAGGCCTAGAGATAATGTGACAGTTCCTGTGATACTGAATATTTCGTTATTTGCACCTCGCAAATACTGCGTCGCAGGCTGAACTTGTATTGCAGGAAAACTTTCAGTGCAAAACTTCGTATTTAGGGCTGATATTTCAGAACCAGTGTCGAACTTTGTCTCGACAATAGTATCTTCAATTGTCAAGAACACATCAGGCAACTGAGGATTTTGGACAGTCACTAATACTGTTTTAGGGTCAGAATGCTTGGTATCAGGAAGCAGTACCGACTCCTTGGTCTACTTCCTTTGGAAGTTTAAAGGATTCCTGGTTGGATTATCATGCGGTCTGAAACCTCGGCCCTGCCGGGTATCGGGAAAGTTTTCACGATGAGGAAAACTGCGTGAAAACTGCTGCGGGAACTCCGCATGTCTGTTGAAATTTTCATTTCTATTACTTCTTCCCTCAGCACGGGCAGAAAAATCATCATTGCCCTGAGCATGAAAACGTTCCGAATTCTGCGGATTGGAACGGGGTCGAGCATACTGTGCATTTGTACGGTACCCAGAAAATTGATTTGAAACTCGCGGTTGGTGTACCACTCTTCTATGCGATGGAACGTATGTTGCTTGGACTTTCACCTGTGTACGCTCGCGTTGAAAGTCATTAGGCCTATTATGCCGCTGAGGATTTTCGTAATAAGCCTCGCGGGGTGCCCGAGCATGGTGAGTTGGACCATGTTTGCTGTGTCGCTCTTCATACGTTCGTGTGAGGGGAAGGCATTCATGAATTGTAACAGGGTGTCGGGCCTCAAGAAAATCCTGTAGAAATGGATCGAGCTGTTGCAATAGGGTGTCCAATATGTCGACATGACTGGCATGTGGGTCCCATAAGTTATACAAGCGTGTTGTTTCTAAAGCAAATGCAACAGGGCTGTCGTTGGGTCCTTGCTGACGAGAAAAAGTTGTTGTGCAAGGCTAGCTCGACTGAGGCCGAAAGGAAAGACTTCAAAAAATTCTGCTCGGAAATTCTCATAATGAGAATCCGGGTTCAACACTCTCCACTGCCGATACCAGGTCTTAGCGGTATCCTTCAAGCAAGTGCTTGCTATTTGTTGCACTTTGCAGTCTTGAGGAATATTGTATAGATCAAAATGATCCTCCAGGTCCTCAAGAAATTTTAAGGACCCCTCCAAACCATTGAAAAGAATTGTTCCTGCATGCGGCACGAAATGGGCAAGCATTCTGCTTCTCTGAGGGGATTGAAATCCCTCAGGTACGACCCGCGACTCAGAGTAATAGGAAGTTGGTGAATTACGAAATTGTGAAGGATGCCCGGGTACTTGGAAATCATTATCAGTAAAGTGAGCCCCCGGGTACTTGGAAATCATTATCAGTAAAGTGAGCCCCACAGGCTTCTTGCAGATTATCGAAATTTATCCCATCACCAGCGAAACTTGCTTTAGGGTGAAATATTGAAGTTGTCTCAGGTAAGGAAGACATGGGTAATAATTGTCAAGACCTCGTGTTCAGAAAAAGTTCGGGCGCCAATTATAATGAATTAGTTTTTTGCTAGTAGTTATGTTGTAGTAATTGTTAATGAATAAAGTCTTATGCTGGTTGTTAATAGTAACACTTAATGAAAGGAGACCCAACGGCCAGACAGAGGTCTGACAGTACTATGAACTGAGAAAAACGTACTTACTTAAAAAACCTTTTATTAGGAAACTCCTGGTATCATCCAACACACACACTACTAGTCACACTAATCGTATCACAATAATGAAGAAGAACCTACTCACATAGAACGAAGCTCTCGACACAAAATAACGTAGCTCTTTTCACATCGAACAAAACCTCTCCACATATAAACAAAAAGCTCTCCGCATATAAACAAAAGCTCTCTCGCGTACACAAAAGCTCTCCTAGCACATAAACAAAAGCTCTCCTAGGTATCGTTGAACGCGCCTATTTATACTGCCTACCACCACGTCAAGACTTACACTCGTTGCCACATATCATTCAGCGGGAGAAATAACATCTCGTTAAGTAAGAAAATAATTTACATAGGAAAATAAAATAACAAGAGATAGTAAAATCAAAAGGAAACTGAATCTAGAGTATACGTTACAAATGGCAACAATTGAGTAAACTTCCACATCAGCCGCGTATAATATTCCTGCTTCTTCTCTGCTAACTAATGCAAATCTTCGAGTTTCATCTGTAAAACTTTCTTAAAATGAGAAAAATGGAATTTAGGTCACTTTAAATTTGGGCTTCTGAATATAATAAGTTACAATATTGTAACCATGAAAGCGAGATCCCACTAATGGTCTTAAACGGGATGCACACTGTTGAAGCCACAGTTATGCTGAAGGAAAGCTTATTAGCCACATCGGTAAAGTTACAGCTTTACCACTTAATAGATTTTCATCGAATAGTAATATGGTTATAGTCTTTCTACATAATTCATCTCACATTAAATTTAAATAATAATAATAATAATAATAATAATAATAATAGCTGCCAACCTGTGGTACATCACAATTCCAATAATTTTCGTGTTGATTCGATCAGCATCCGAAACTCAGATCCTAATCTCCGTGCGATCAATCATCTGGAAACAATCAATCCATACTCTCCAAATGAAGCGCAGATATCCATGTCATGCGGAACAATAAATCTCCAGTAATACGGTTTCTTGCTGAGGGACAGCACATCTATAACTTCCGTTAGAAAGGAGGTATATATGTATGCATTTTTCTTGATGTTCTTTTCAACACAATAACTGAAAGCACAAAGAAAAAGGATTTTTTGTTCTTGAGTAAATAGTGAAAAAATAGCTTCTAACGCAAACGCTTCGGTTTAGCATAATAGGAGCACCGTCAGAATTAACACTTTAACATTAACATACCAGAGCATGAAATTACTGTACACCGAGATCTGTCGTATGATAAACCCACGTGGTGACCACTTGGTCAGCTGGAGGCTCCAAACGGTGGGCTTGAGGTTTGCTGTCATCAGTACAAAAGAGAATTCTCTCCGCCCTGGTGCCTCATCGGTCAAAGCGGTGGCTTCTGACCAATCCTCTGAGATGAATCTGGGTTGGAATCTCCGTGAGACATGGATGTTGTGTTTGTCTTAATGATGTTGTGTTTGTCACGGGCTCTCTCTCTTTCCTGGAACAAGCGGCCTTAAACCTTAAATTACGGACAGGCGACTACTTATGGACCATTGACTTGCTAACGCGGTTCTTACTCTCCCCTTCCTTCCCCGAAGAAAAAAATAAAATTCT
The DNA here is from genome assembly GCA_039090855.1 of Macrothele yani. Classification (NCBI taxonomy): domain Eukaryota; kingdom Metazoa; phylum Arthropoda; class Arachnida; order Araneae; family Macrothelidae; genus Macrothele; species Macrothele yani. The sequence continues at coordinate 72,342,119 of CM077011.1, read as the reverse complement.
CACCCTGTGCGAGCTGTCGACTAATCGGTAAAACTGGGGAGTAGAGATATACTACTGTTATTTTCGTTTCCCCCAAACTATATGTTATTTTGATCTCTTCTTGGGCGTAGGATCCAATATCCACAATAAACCTGGATGGTATTCGTTTTTCTTTTTTTTTTTGATAGCTTTTACCAAGAACATTTTGAGTAGTTTCTTCTTTAATTAATGCATAATGTTTTCTCTAGTGGGCGTAAATGAATATTGTGTTTTTCCCAGATATCTTTGAATCTAAAAAAATATATTTGAAAATTATTTTTTGGGTCGAGGTGCGTGAAAGCCGAAGAATGGCTCATATATATATATATATATATTTCTACTGTTTCATAGAGCACAATTTTGCCACTAGGAAGTATTTATAACATATTTACAGTTTCGTCGACAGCCATTTCAAGAAATTCCTTCTGTCAAACACCACTAAATACGGAAAATATATTTTCATGCATTTTCTGCTCAAAATAACACACACGTTTCCCCCTGAGCGACTTAAATGCATATATGTCTTACTTTTCTTGATACAGTAGTGCTTACTCTGTGGAATCAAATTTCCTGAAACCAAACCCAAATTTCCTGAAATTAACGAAGATCAATACTTTTACAGAAAAAAAAGGGCAGGATATATGTGTTACATTCGTAACTTAAAATAACAGTGGCCTTTACAAAATTTCCAGGATTTAACGCTTCAAAGCTACAATACCTATAAAAAATAAAATACTGAGAAAAAAAAGTAAAAAAGCAACTTACATAATCGATGCCTGCCTGCCTGTGTCGACGGTGTATTTTGTTGTGCAGAAAACAATATGAAATGTATATCACAAAGTTTGGTCAGTTTATACTTTAAATTATTTTTATACTCACGTAATAAGTAATAGCCCCTATAATTCTGTAATAGCCTCTATAAAGTCACAGTGAAGTTTTTGGTGTAAGTAAAACAATGGAATAAACTAGTAGTTGCAGTTGAATAAAATATTTTCAGTGAATTACATGAGATGTCAGGAATAGAGCCTATTCTATAGAATAGCACTTCGCCAGGAGTACTGGCAAGGATAACCAGGATTGGGGAGAAGGGACAAAATAGTCAGCAAATAGTCGACAAAGGGACAAATAGTCAGCACTCAGACTCTCCCTAGATCTCTCCATGATAATGAGATGAGAAGTCCTGATGGTCAAAAGGCAAGGAAATAGACTACTGCAACAGAGTGGGTGGGCCACTAAGCCCTGGGGTGGGGAAGGAGCAAAGGGATGTTGGCAGAAAAAGAAATGGGTCCGGAACTTCTTTTGTTTAGAATAGCTCCAGGGGAACCCAGCACCAAACCATGAAGTAAAGCAAACAGTTACTACACTATCAGAAGGGAAACATAACATTGAATGGGGGGGGGGATAACTCTCCCAGTGGAATTGGGTAAACACAGAGTGGACCTCTGTCTCTCCTCCTCTGTGGGGGTGGATTGGCAATGGGATTTCCCAACTCCCAGTGGAATTAAGTTTTGCTTTGTCCACCAACCAAGGGAACATGGAAATACCAGTCTTTTTAAGGGGCCCTGCGAGTGGCTACAAAACACAACAAGTTAGGAAAATCATGCAATGCATTGATTATGATACGCTTTCCAACATACCAGAAATCATTACTCAAGTTATGAAGATAATGGCTGTGGAATGAATCTCGCTCCTGTGCCCTGACTTTAGACCCCATTTCGTTTATATTCAAAAGAACCGTTTCAGTGAACCTCCGGAACAACATGATACAATTTTGTCGCAATCGAAGCATTTTTAGTCAAATTATGAAAATAATGGCTGTGGAATGAATCTCACTCCTGTGCCCTGACTTTTGACTCCATTTCGATGTTATTCAACATAACCGGTTCAGTATACCTCCGGAAAAATATACTAACGTTTTGTCGCAATCTAAGCATTTTTACATAAGTTATGACGCATAAGAGCGATGGAATGGATCCCGCTCCTATGTCCTGACCTTTGACCGCATTTCACCCATTTTCAATAGGGTTCGTTCCCATGTTGTCCCCTACCACATACTAAAATTTCATCGAAATCGAACTATTTTTTACGCAAGTTATGAAACATAAGGGCAATGGAATGGATGCCGCTCCTATATGACATTTGACCCCATTTCGACCATTTTCAATAAGGTTCGTCTCCAGGTGGTCCCCTACCACATATTAAAATTTAATCGAAATCGAACCATTTTTTCGCAAGTTGTGAGGCATAAAGTCAATGGAATGGACTCCTGCTCCTATGTCCTGACCTTTGACCCCATGTTGACCATTTTCAATATTGTTTGTCCGAAGGTGGTTCACTACCACATACTAATATTCCAACGACAGACGGACGGACAGACAGACGTACAAAGCTGCTGTACAAAGCTGGAGCATTTACGCTTCTTCAACCTACTGTTCGAAAGCGTTAAAAAGGTAGACACAAAGAGTAATGGATAAGTCGTCAAAAATCTCTATATCAACTGTAAACATGATAAACAAAAGTTTGAATCTTAAAAAAAAAAGATAATGTTCACCGCTTTTTGCCTAGGCACGTGGCTGAGCGCAGAACACGGTGTAGACTTCTTTATGAAAACCCTTTGGCCGAAGACAGATGAAAATTTATTGTGACTATTGATGAAACATGGATCTACCTAAACGACTGCAACAAAGAAACGTGGAATTACTATCGCAAAGGAGCAGAAAAAGGCTCTTTCCAAGTATCCAAAGAAAGTTTCAGTAAAGCATTCATGACTATTGCTGGTTTCTCGTACAATGGGAAATTAAAGTTAAGAAAAGTAGAAAAGAATGTTAAAATCAATTCTATACATATTACTAAAATAATGTTTTAATTCCTATATTTAAAGAGGAAATATCATTATTTTATCCACAGAGCATTCAAAGAGCAGAACTCCATCATTGTGAGGCTACCTGTCATACATCCAAATTCACCACTCTATTTCTTGAAAAATGAAAAAAAAAAGAGACGGATATCAAGCCTATACTTTTTGGCTCATATTCCTTCAAAGTCATTTCTTGTGTCACCAATGACCTATTGTGCTTTCGGACTACTAGAAAGAGAGCGCTTTCTAAATGCAGACCTAAAACACTGATTGAACTATGGAAAGCGGTGGAAGGAAGAGTGGAATCAACTGAGACGGGTATCAAGTGTATACTTTTTTGCTCATATTCCTTCGAAGTCTCCTGATATGTGACCAATGGACTATTGTGCCTTCGGACTACTAAAAAGAGAGCGCTTTCTAAATGCAGACCTAAAACAATGTTTGGACTATGGAAAGCAGAGGAAGAGAAGTGGAATAAAATATCATAACCAATTGTAAGGAATGCCCTGTTATTTTGGAAATCTAGATGTAAGTTCATTCCAGAGAAAGGGCTATCAGACAGAACATTTAAGAAATAATTAATTTTATTTTAAATATTAATTATATTGCTGGAAAATCGTTCTAAATATGTGTGAACATCATCTGTACTTTCAGCGCGAAAAGGACTGTTTAATAGGTTTGGGCATTATCTATCTCTCGCCAGCTACTTGTGGTTGCTACAAATTGTTTCACTGAAACTCCAGATTGGCACTGCGGTTTCACAGGTGTCATTTATAACGGTCCTTTAATCTTGCGTGCCTTTGACAGAATGCAAGCTGGATATTTTTTGCTGATTTGGTAGCGTGAACAAATGTGTCATGCCCATGCAGGACTTGATTTACGCTTAGGACTGCAAGGACCAGACCTAGGGCCGCGCATTTTAGGGGGGGTCAGAACCACACTACAAAACAAAACTAGTTAGTAAAATCATGCAATGCATTGATTATGATACGCTTTCCAACATACCAGCAATTATTACTTAAGTTATGTGGATAATGGCTGTGGAATAAATCTCGCTCCTGTGTCCTCACCTTTGACCCCATTTCGATGACATTCAACAGAACCGGTTCACTATACCTCTGGAACAACATGATAACGTTTTGTTGCAATAGAAGCAGTTTTACGCAAGTTATGAGAATAATGGCTGTGGAATGAATCTGGCTTTTGTGCAATGATCTTTGACCCCATTTCGTTGATATTCAACAGAACCGGTTCACTACACCTCCAGAACAACATGATAAAGTTTTGTCGCAATCCAAGCATTTTAGGTACGTTATGATGCACAAGGGCAATGTAATGGATCCCACTCCAGTGTCCTGACCTTTAACCCCATTTCGCCCATTTTCAATAGGGTTCGTCCCCAGTGGTTCCCTACCACACTAAAATTTCATGGAAATCGAACCATTTTTACGCAATTTATGACCCATAAGGGCAATGGAATATATCCCGCTCTTATGCCCTGCCTGACCTTTGACCCCATTTTGCCTATTTTCAGTAGGGTTCGTGCCCAGGTGGTTCCCTACGACATATTAAAATTTCATCGAAATTGAACCATATTTACGCATGTCATGACGCATAAAGGCATGGAATGGCTCCCGCTTTTATGTCCTGACCTTTGACTCCATTCCGTTCATTTTCAATACGGTTTGTCCCCTGGTGATTCCCTATCCCATACTAGAATTTCATCGAAATGGAAACAGTTTTACGCAAGTTATGACGCATAAAGGCAATGGAATCGATCCAGCTCCTATGTTCTGGCCTTCGACCCAATTTCACACATTTTCAATAGGGTTCGTCCCCAGGTGGTCCCCTACCACATACTAAAATTTTGTCGAAATCGAACCATTTTCACGTGAGTTATCGTGCGGACGGAAGGACAGATGGACGGACAAAGTTGGAGCATATACGCTTCTTCAGCCTACAGTTGGAAAGCGTAAAAAAGAAGAATAAATTTTTGACTTTGGTTTTAAAAAAAAATTTAAGAGAAAAATGTAGAAAATTTCTAAAACAAAAAAACAAAATAGCCGAAAATTTCCGGAAATTCCAGAAAATAAGCGCCCCTATGATATCTCTGCTTCTAAACGGCAATTTTGAAAATTCTTTGTCGGACTAATAACACTCATGCTACAGAATGTTGTGCATATAACACTGAACAACAAAAATTAACTTTTTGTTTGTTACAAAGACTGCATGTGCCGAAACATACAGTATTTATCATGCTGATTACAAATCTGCTTGCTTAATTGTGCTATCGGGCATATTTCTCGTGTAACTGTTGTTGCAGCGCCTTCATTTTAGCATGTGTATTTCGCTACAAGCAATTGATAACACTTACCTTAAAAAGTAGTTATTTTAGACTTTCTTCTGCACTTTGGTTGTACTACATCTCTTTTTAGAGTCCAACAGTAATCAGCTAGCATTTTAGGGCTCCCATTTTCCTTTATAGCGGTTTTCTATGGTACATATGTCCTGATGAAAACGTTCTTCGTTCTCATCGCTTACAGCTAAGTTCTGTGGGAAAAAGTCCAGATGCGAGTGAAGGAAATGTATTTTAAGGGACATATTGCATCCCATGGCCTCAGTTTTGTAGAAGCTCAGTAACAAGCTCTTCATAATTTTGTACCTTCCGGTTACCTAAAAAGTTCAGTACCACATCTTTAAAGGGCTTCCATGCGGCAGATTCAGTCTCATTCAAAGTGCCTTCAAATGCAAGATCACACATAAGTTCCCTTATTTGTGGAGCAATAAAAATGCCTTGTTTAATTTTGGCTTCAGATATTTTGAAGAACTTGTTCTTTAGAAAACGAAAGGCTTCTTCATCTTAATTAAATGTCTTTACAAAATTTTTTATCAAGTCCAGTTTGATGGGAAGTGGTGGGAAGCACACGTTCTGAAGACTTACTGTAGGCTCAGCAACAGCATTTTTATTACTTGGAATAAGGACTCTCTTTTAGGTCAGGTCATTTTAATGTAATGAGAATTTTTGTCCCTACTGTTCCATTCACAGAGGAAGCATCAGTATTTTGTGTATCCAAGTTGTAGACCATGGAGTAAAGCTATGACTTTAAGATCGCCACAAAAAGTTTATGAGTTTTTTTGTATACTATACTTTGAAGTCCTTCAATACTGATTAAATGCATTCGAATGACGAAAATGTTGCTTTGTTCCCCCTTCCCAGAAGGAATTGCACAACAGGGAGTAATGGCGCCAGCATGTCTACTCTCAGAGACACAGCTATCCTGACTGCAGACATATGTCTCCGTTGGTAAACATAGGGACATTCCTGTAAGTAACACAACATTCACCACAATAGAGAGTTCCATTACAAGAAATTGGAGCCCAGTGGAGCAATTGTGACTTCATATTTGGTTTCAGCAACCGTAAACACATACAAAACCGTTAAAGTTTTCTTGGTAACAAAACCATTGTTGTTCAGTGTAATTTATGATTCTTCGCAATGCGCAGTTTTGTTCCTAGAGGGTTAGGGTAGGAACATATTTCTGCTTATAACATATTTGCAGCAGTATCTGAGCATCTTAAAGATTGATTCAAAAACTATTTTTAGGTCAAATACCATTCAACACAGAAAACATTTTTAATGCATTTTTCTTTTCAAGAAAAAACATTTACTAAAATAAATGAAAATATATATCGTAAATTAAATATATATATATATATATATATATATATATATATATCATCATCATCATCATCATTGTCAACCATTATCAATCCACTGCTGGACGAAGGTCTCCCCAAGTTTCCTCCACAACGGTCTGTCTTGTGCCAGTCTCCTCCATGTCACCCCTGCATACTTTCGAATTTCATCCACCCATCTCCCATGTGGTCTTCTTCTGGGTCTTTTCCTGTCCCTTGGAATCCAATCTAAAATTTCGGCTGTCCATCGATGATCTGTCCTTCTGGCAGTATGTCCAGCCCATTGCCATTTCAGGGATTTAACTCTGATCATGATGTCTTCCACTCTTGTCATTTTTCGGATCCAAGTGTTCCTCTTCTTATCTCTCCTGGTTACAATAAGCATGCACCTCTCCAAGCTTCTTTGAGTTGTCTGCAGCCTTTGTATGTCTCTTTTAGTTAAGGTCCACGTCTCTGCACCATACGTAAGCACTGGAAGGATGCATTGATCAAACACTTTTCTTTTAAGACATAATGGCATATTGCTCTTGAAAATTATGCTGTTTCTTCCAAAAGCTCTCCAGGCAAGTTTTGTACGCCGATTAATTTCTTCATCAATGTGACCCTCACTTGATATCTGCTGTCCAAGATAAACGTACGTGTCTGTTATCTCCAGCTTTTCTCCATCAATCGATAAACCTTCATTTCTTGTAAAAGCATTGTACATCACTTTTGTCTTCTGAAAGTTCATTTATAATCCCACTTCTTTACTCTTGTCAGCAAGTTCCTGGATCATACTCTGCAGCTCTGATGGGGTAGTTGCAACAATGACTACGTCATCAGCAAAACGAAGGTGGGTTAGATAATCTCCATTAATCTTTACCCCCTTTGTTTTCCCAGCTCAGCGACTGAAAAACACCCTCCAATGTGCCATTAAAGAGCTTCGGAGATATGGTTTCACCTTGTCTCACTCCCTTTCCAATCTTTACGTGTGTTGTATTTTCAAACAGCCTAATCTTTGCACTTGCATTTTCATAGATGTTATTAATAATATTAATGTATGCATCTTCAATACCGCAGGTTTTCAGAGCCATTGTAACTGCTGATGGTTTCACCGAATCAAAGGCTTTTTCATAATCGATAAAAGCCATGCACAATGGAAGTTCATATTCCCTCGCTCTTTCAATTAGTTCTCTCAGTACGTGGATATGATCTGTTGTGCTGTAGATACTCCTGAATCCAGCTTGTTCTCTCGGTTGAGCCATGTCCAGTGTTACCTTCAAGCGGTGTGAAAGAACTTTAGTGAAGATTTTATAAACTACTGATAGGAGGCTGATAGGTCTGTAGTTTCCGAGATCCTCAATGTCACCTTTCTTATGCAGCAGGATCATTGTAGCGGTGTTCCAATTCTCAGGAATCTTTCCTTCATTAAGGCATCGAGTGAAAATTTGGGCGAGTACTGTTTCGATTTCTCCACTTGCTTCTTGTATGATGTCTACAGTAATTCCATCTTCTCCTGGAGCTTTTCCCCGCTTCATGTTCTTGATCGCATGTGCAACTTCTGCTGGAAGGACTGGAGGAACTCTGGTACTGGTATCTTTCATGATGTCTGGAATGCATGTATCATCCCTTTCATATAATTTGGAGTAGAAATCTTTCACTCTTGTCAAAATTTCGCCTCTATTTCTTGTTACAGAACCATCTTCTTTTCTCAGTGCCATAGTCTGTTTTCTTCCCTTACTGAGATGTCCCTTTGCTATCTTTAGGCTTTGGTTGTTTTCAATTGCTTTCCTCACTAGTTCACAGTTGAATTTTCTTACGTGTTCAGTGATACTTTTTCTTACTGTCTTGCATAGCTCTATATATTCCACTTTGGAAGTCACATCTTCTTTAGTTGTCCTCATCTCTCTTCTTTTTTGCATCAACATTTTGGTTTTTCCTGATAATTTATTTAAATGCAACTTGTTCTTAGACCCAGCTAATTTTGTTGCTGTTTCCATAAGAGCTTTGGTTACTTTTCTGTTAACTTCAGAGATGTCCACTTCTTCCGATGTTAGGCCTTCTAAAGCAGAGAACCTGTTCTTCAGTTCTAACTTGAAGGTATTATGGTGTTTTTTAAGGTTGGTTATGTCAATAGATTTCGTTTGTCTTATGAGCTTGCCACGTTCAAGTTTAGTGTTGAGGTGCATCTTACATCTCACCAATCTATGGTCACTACCTGTGTTGAACTTGTTTAGCACACTGCAGTCTTCTATGACGAATTTTTTGTTACACATAATAAAATCAATTTCATTTGTCGTCCCATTTGGATGTCTCCATGTCCATTTCCTGTGTGGCTTTTTCTTGAAGAAGGAGTTCAAGATGAAAAACCCTTCTGCCTCTGCAAACTCAACGAGAGTATTTCCACGCTGGTTTCTGTTGCCATGACCGAATTTACCTACTGAAGTTTCATTCTGTTGCCGTTGCCCTATTTTTGCATTGAAATCTCCCATAATTATTTTCAAGTGCTGCTTACCTTTATTATTTAGATGACAAATTTCCTCATAAAATTCTTCAATTTCTTCTTCAGGATGACTTGTGGTGGGTGCATAAGTTTGAATAATCTGAGCCTGGTATCTTTTCGAGAGTTGGATAACAAGTCGTGCAGCTCTGTCAGAGGAACTTTCAACTTCTACAACTTTATCCTTCAGTTTCTTGTTTATTATAAATCCAACACCACTAGTTCTGCCAGTATCTGTCCCACGATAGTAGAAGAGATGTCCACTTTTCAGTTCGATGAGATCTTCTCCTTTTCTCCTTACCTCACTTAGCCCCACGATGTCCCACTTGATCCTTTGTAGTTCCTCTTCCAATTCAAGAAGCCTTGAATCAGAAGATAGGGAGCGTCCATTGTAAGTAGCCAAGGTCAGCATCAGATGGCAGCCTAGTCCGGTCCTCCGGGGATTCTCAGCACCCTCTGCCTTCATGTCGCACTGGCCGCTGCCTTGGCCAGGTACATTCCAGCTGCCGGAGACTGAGGGCCAAGATTTAAGTTGTGGAATCATTTTGGAGGGGTTTGGCCATAACTCACCACGCTGGCCAAGCGGGTTGGTGAGTGTGGGATAGAATTTCCTCTAATCCCGATGGTATAGTTATACCGCTATGGGCGGTCGTCAGAGCCCCTTTAGTGGGAACAGGATGCACCACGAGAAGGCGGGGTTGACATTTGTCAAGGAGAGGCTGTGATGTTACGCATCACCTGACCTTACATCCCTATATATATATATATATATATATATATATATATATATATATATATATATATATATATATATTCTATAAAGAAGATACCTAAGCAAAAAAATACATATATAATTTTGACTCACACCTAGTACAACATGGAAAAGGTTATGTCTCTACCTGTGTGATCAAAAGGAAAAAAGATAAAAAAATAAAATAAAACAACTGAATGTAGAAGGTGTCGAGAATACTGAGCCTTGGCTTTATCAAGGACCAGCAAAAACTCTGCATTTTCTCACTTAAACAAAGACCTAGTTGGAAATGGGTTTCTGCAAGGCCATAGATGCAAGTAACATTCCCACCTAAAATAGTTTAAAAAATATATATATAAGTCATGTCCTCCTTAGAGTTGCATGACCTAGCACTAGTTAACAATTTCGCTTGCATCCATTAACCTTCCTGGCCCGACCCATGCTCTTCATCTGTTACTATTAAACAGAGAGAAGAAGATTAAAGAGAACTCAAGCTGTGAGAGTGACATAATAATTAGAAATGATTTTCAGCCATAACGAAATTCCAAGTTCGTTTGAGAGAGAATTTAAACCTGAAAATCAATGCAAAAGAAATCCAAATTTTACATTGCAATTAAAAAAGGAAATGTTAATTTTTAACGAACAGATTTTTGAAAGAAAACTTGAGTCTAAAACCCCCTACTCTACAACTTATGACAGCACGAAAACGAGAATAAGTTAAAGATAATAATTAACTAAAGAAAACTTTGTGAAAGTTATATACCTTAAACAGTTAGTTGCAATATGTACAAAGTATTTCAGCAGTGCTTTAAGTGCATAATTAATTAGTTATTAAGAACTTAACTACTTTGAAAAAACAGCGCATAGACAGCGCATAGAAAAGGAACAAGCTTAGCCATCTTCTGTTCCTAGGTACCCCAAAAGACGCTCAAAGTTACAAAGAAAAGAAAGAGTTAAAACCCGCAAAAATGTTAACAGACAAACCAATGCCTAAAAGCTGAAAAGCTAAAAACCGACAGAGAAAAGGTACATGAAGTACAAACATTGAACTTATAAAACCTAGAACCCAAAAACAAGGAAGAGAGCTTACCTCTTGTGTTACAAAAACTTTTCTCCTCACAAGAGAAGAACATGGCTGACCTCTTCCGCCACTCCCTAGACGCTGGGGGGCAGTGAGGGTGGGGCTGATGGCCTCCTCATACAGCACGAAACCAACGCGCGGAGATTTTAACCAGAGAAAAAAATATATAAACTTAAGACTGTGGATCTGTATGATCAGAAAGAGCAGAATTAACTCTCCAGAATACATGAGAAATATTATAAAATACACGAGCAGTTTATTTAATAATCTTTGCATGTATTAAATCACCTTAGTGAGCTTCTATAGATTAATCAGAATCTTATTAATTTTAATGTTGGTTTTACTATTTTTAGTATAGCTATCCTAGTGATGAATAACTAGTTTTCTTTTTTATTTGTTTTTATTTTCTTTTATAAACAGATTTTTAAACTTTTTTTGTGATTTTGTTTATATTATTTAATTTTTTGTTTTAATAGGACCGTCATATCCATAGCACTAAGGTTCCTTTAGGTAGTTAATAGGCATCCTCTAGCCAACTTCCTTACTGCTTTGATTGGTCAGAATCATATTATTAACTGTGTAGAAAATTAAAGCAGATCTGCCAACCTTACTCTATTATTCAGAATAATTTTTCTTAAAGTTCTTTTGATGAAAGAAGAAGGAATTTCGTTCTCTAGAAAACTTTCTAATAGTATATTAATGTGGTAATTGAAGTCCAAATTGTTGCTGCAAATTCTTGAAATTCTTAGGACCTGAGAAATTAGTACATTCTCAATTACTTTGGTTGAAATGTTATTATTCCAGTGTAGATATTTAATTACTTTGAAAGGAAAATTAACTCTTTTATCATAGAGGCTAATAGATGGGTTACCTCTGTTGAGCTTAATGCTTAAGTCTAGGAACTCAAGTTCCTGATTACTGTGGTTGGTTTTACATAAGTTAAGAGAGCTAGGATAGATATTATCAAAATCACTCTCTATAACTTCTGAATTATTGATACACAGCAGATCATCAATATATCTAAAAGTGTAAAGGTAGTTATCTGAGCAGGTGGGGTGATTTTTAATGAATTTATATTCCTTAAAGAACAGGAATAGATTAGCGATATGCGTGGACGTTGATGTTCCCATTGGAATACCGTTCACTTGCTTATAGAGAGTATTATTATATAAGATATGGTTATTTATTATGCAGCAATTGAGATAAGAGTTCCAAGTTCCTACATCAACAAATTGGTTAAGTTTAAATTCTGCATACAGCTCTTTAAAGGTAGTGATTATATCTGATAGAGGCAGATTAGTATATAGGTTTTCAAAATCATAACTATTAATATCTAGGGGACAAACTTTGAGTATAGTAGAAATTACTTCTGCATTATTATTAATTATCCAAAAATCTCTGTACATCAAGTTAGAACAGTTTCTAATGTGTTTCAAAACCTTCTTTAAGACATCTTCAAAAGCAAGATCTATTTTCTTTTTATGACTCCTTACTCCACTAGCTATGAACCTGAACTTCACAGGATCCTTATGAAACTTAACCGTTGCAAAAAGAAATGGAAATTCAGGCTCATATCTTCTAGTTTGTGGAATTTTAAGTTTCTTGAAGAATGCCTTAAACCGATTTTCTAACTGCTTGGTAGAATAACTTACGGGCTCGTATGTTACTCTATTATTGAGTTCCATAGTTAACAATTCAAAATAGAACTTCTTACAGATAATTGCAAAATTATTGCTAGCTTTATCCGTAGTGGTAAAAATAAATTGGTCTTGCAGTTTGGAGAGTGACCTTTTAGCTTCTCCAGAGAAAAAGAGATTTCTGTCGAAACAAAAGTCCAGACCTGCCAACTCACCGGTGAAGCTATTGATAGAAGCTCACTAAGGTGATTTAATACATGCAAAGATTATTAAATAAACTGCTCGTGTATTTTATAATATTTCTCATGTATTCTGGAGAGTTAATTCTGCTCTTTCTGATCATACAGATCCACAGTCTTAAGTTTATATATATTTTTCTCTGGTTAAAATCTCCGCGCGTTGGTTTCGTGCTGTATGAGGAGGCCATCAGCCCCACCCTCACTGCCCCCCAGCGTCTAGGGAGTGGCGGAAGAGGTCAGCCATGTTCTTCTCTTGTGAGGAGAAAAGTTTTTGTAACACAAGAGGTAAGCTCTCTTCCTTGTTTTTGGGTTCTAGGTTTTATAAGTTCAATGTTTGTACTTCATGTACCTTTTCTCTGTCGGTTTTTAGCTTTTCAGCTTTTAGGCATTGGTTTGTCTGTTAACATTTTTGCGGGTTTTAACTCTTTCTTTTCTTTGTAACTTTGAGCGTCTTTTGGGGTACCTAGGAACAGAAGATGGCTAAGCTTGTTCCTTTTCTATGCGCTGTCTATGCGCTGTTTTTTCAAAGTAGTTAAGTTCTTAATAACTAATTAATTATGCACTTAAAGCACTGCTGAAATACTTTGTACATATTGCAACTAACTGTTTAAGGTATATAACTTTCACAAAGTTTTCTTTAGTTAATTATTATCTTTAACTTATTCTCGTTTTCGTGCTGTCATAAGTTGTAGAGTAGGGGGTTTTAGACTCAAGTTTTCTTTCAAAAATCTGTTCGTTAAAAATTAACATTTCCTTTTTTAATTGCAATGTAAAATTTGGATTTCTTTTGCATTGATTTTCAGGTTTAAATTCTCTCTCAAACGAACTTGGAATTTCGTTATGGCTGAAAATCATTTCTAATTATTATGTCACTCTCACAGCTTGAGTTCTCTTTAATCTTCTTCTCTCTGTTTAATAGTAACAGATGAAGAGCATGGGTCGGGCCAGGAAGGTTAATGGATGCAAGCGAAATTGTTAACTAGTGCTAGGTCATGCAACTCTAAGGAGGACATGACTTATATATATATTTTTTAAACTATTTTAGGTGGGAATGTTACTTGCATCTATGGCCTTGCAGAAACCCATTTCCAACTAGGTCTTTGTGGAAGTGAGAAAATGCAGAGTTTTTGCTGGTCCTTGATAAAGCCAAGGCTCAGTATTCTCGACACCTTCTACATTCAGTTGTTTTATTTTATTTTTTTATCTTTTTTCCTTTTGATCACACAGGTAGATACATAACCTTTTCCATGTTGTACTAGGTGTGAGTCAAAATTATATATGTATTTTTTTGCTTAGGTATCTTCTTTATAGAATGTGAATTCTGAATTTTCAAAACTGCTGCGTTGCGCGTTTTGATTTTTAGGTTATTTTGCACCCTTCGTTTTAAATTCTAAAATTTTTTACTTAGTCTTCAGTTTTGCTCTTTAGTATATATATATATATATATATATATATATATACTGCAAAGCAAAGCTGAAAACAAAGGAAAAACTTTGAATTTAAAACTAAAGTTGCAAAATAACCTGAAGATCAAAACGCGCAACGCAGCAGTTATGAAAATTCAGAATTCACATTCTATTAAGAAGAGACGTAAGCAAAAATATTTTTGACTCATACCAAGTACAACATAGAAAAAGTTATGTATCTACTGGTGTGAGTAAAAAGAGAAAAAATAATAAAAATAAAATAAAACAACTGAATGTGGAAAGTGTCGAGAATACTGAGCCTTGGCTTTATCAAGGACCAGCAAAAACTCTGCATTTTCTCACTTCCACAAAGACCTAGTTGGAAATGGGTTTCTGCAAAGCCATAGATGCAAGTAATTAGCCCACCAAAAATTAAAAAAAAAATATATATATATATAAGTCATGACCTCCGCAGAGTTGTATGACCTAGCTCTAGTTTACAATTTAGCTTGCATCCATAACTTTTCTGACCCGACCCATGCTCTTCATCTGTTACGATTAAACAGAAAGAAGAAGATTAAAGAAAACTCAAGTTGTGAGAGTGACATGATAATTAGAAATAATGTTCAGCAATAACGAAATGCCAAGTTCGCCTGAGAGAGAATTTAAACCTGAATAGCAATGCAAAAGTTTTCCAAATTCTTACATTGCAATTAAAAAAGGAAATCTTAATTATTTAAAACTCAGATTCTTGAAAGAAAACTTGATTCTAAAACCCCTACTCCACAACTTCTGACAACACAAAAACGAGAATAAATTAAAGACAATAATTAACTAAAGAAATGCTTTGTGAAGGTTATATGACATAAACAATTAGTTGCAATATGTACAAAGTATTTTAGAAGTGCTTTAAGTGCATAATTAAGCAGTTATTAAGAACTTAACTACTTTGAAAACACAGCGCAAAGTACAAGAACTATGAAAGGCCAGCTGCTTGGCCTAAGTTTCCTAAAAAAGTGGCAGAGAAGTTTGTTGGAATTTTGGGGTAAAGGACGGCCATGTTTCCTCTTGAGTAGAGAAAGTTCAGCTGCATAAGAGATAAGCTCTCTTCATTGTCTTTGGGTTTTAGGTTTTCCAAGTTCAATGTTTGTACTTCTAGTATTTTTTTCTCTGTTATATTTTGCTTTTTAGCATTTAAGCACTGGCAAGTGTGTTAACTTTTTTGCGGATTTTAACTCTTTCTTTTCTTGGTAACTTTGCGCGTTTTTTAGGAAACTTAGGCCAAGCAGCTGGCCTTTCATAGTTCTTGTACTTTGCGCTGTGTTTTCAAAGTAGTTAAGTTCTTAATAACTACTTAATTATGCACTTAAAGCACTTCTAAAATACTTTGTACATATTGCAACTAATTGTTTATGTCATATAACCTTCACAAAGCATTTCTTTAGTTAATTATTGTCTTTAATTTATTATCGTTTTTGTGTTGTCAGAAGTTGTGGAGTAGGGGGTTTTAGAATCAAGTTTTCTTTCAAGAATCTGAGTTTTAAATAATTAAGATTTCCTTTTTTAATTGCAATGTAAGAATTTGGAAAACTTTTGCATTGCTATTCAGGTTTAAATTCTCTCTCAGGCGAACTTGGCATTTCGTTATTGCTGAACATTATTTCTAATTATTATGTCACTCTCACAACTTGAGTTTTCTTTAATCTTCTTCTTTCTGTTTAATCGTAACAGATGAAGAGCATGGGTCGGGCCAGAAAAGTTATGGATGCAAGCTAAATTGTAAACTAGAGCTAGGTCATACAACTCTGCGGAGGTCATGACTTATATATATATATATATTTTTTAATTTTTGGTGGGCTAATTACTTGCATCTATGGCTTTGCAGAAACCCATTTCCAACTAGGTCTTTGTGGAAGTGAGAAAATGCAGAGTTTTTGCTGGTCCTTTATAAAGCCAAGGCTCAGTATTCTCGACACTTTCCACATTCAGTTGTTTTATTTTATTTTTATTATTTTTTTCTCTTTTTACTCACACCGGTAGATACATAACGTTTTCTATGTTGTACTTTGTATGAGTCAAAAATATTTTTGCTTAGGTCTCTTCTTAATAGAATATATATATATATATATACGATATATATAAAATATATATCGTAAATGTATATTTCAGTTCTCTCAATAGCAATTCTTTTATTATTACGTTTGAAAAAATATTTTGACATGAGTTAGTATTAACTGCGTTGAGTAATCTTCCTATATATAGTATGTTTGAATTTCTCCATAAAGCACAAATTTGCCTCTTATGAATAGCTGTCCGTCCCTAATTTAAAGACACCGGTTCCTAAAATATTCCTAAAGTGGTTTGAAGCACTGGATTCTGATCATTCGTGCTAGGTGGTCCGGGTTCGGATCGCGTGTGTAGCGTCAGTGGTGTGTTTTCCGTACGACACTAGCTTTCTCAGTTCCCTGGAACCAGTGGCTCTAAATTATGTAAGGCAACTGTTTATAACCCACTGAGTTGCTCACGGTGGTCATTAAACCCCGAAACAAGTGAACAAAAGTAATTCATTTGAGAAATTCCTTTCGCTTTATATATTTTCCTCTATAAGAAACAGTTTGTCAAATTTCATATCTGATTTCTTTCATTAGCAGGCGAAAATACTTGTTTTTGCTGCCAAATGCTGTATCGATTCTCAAAAAAAAAAAAAAAAATCCATTTACTATAAAGAACACATTGGCCATTTTAAACAATGTGCAGTTTTTCCGCATGGGACCTAGATACATTTTCGCTTCAGTCAATTTCCTCTATTTAAAAAAAAACACCTTTAAAAAAATGCTTATTTGTCGGAAAAAATAAAAAAAAGGACTCTTTACACCTGAGAATTCGGTGCCTTCTTTATTGTTTACGGTCGTAGTTGAAAATCTTTTTACATCTGTAAATTCGAACATGCCCCCCCCCCCGCTTTAATTTGTCAAGGAAATCAGACCTGCAGTTTCAGAAGGACGTATTTAAGTGCAAGAGCTTCCAGCGTATAAGAAAATAAAATTTAAAACTGCATATTACCTTAAATTAATCAGTGTGTTTGCATTTCTTTTCCAGCGATATGTCGGAATGATATACGTTTAATGCAGAATTGCAGGAATTATTTGAATAGCTCTTTCGATTTAGAAAAATAAGACGTGTTGCGAAATAGTAGAGCAGTTTTAGTTCAATTATTTTGTTTTCCAGCATGAGAGATTAACGAACGGTCGTCTAATTTTGTGAGAATCACAAATGCCTAGCAATAATTTATTCAAGAACGAAAGAGTATTACTCACGATACCTTTGTGTCAAAATTCATGACGTTAGTTTTGAGAATGCAATTAATTAAGGAAGTAATTAGGCTCATTTGGGTGACTTAAACTTCTTACTGATGTATTTTTTCTTCATGTTTTTATTTTCATATCGAACAATGTGTTTGAAATCGTAAATATCTGAGCCCTTCCAACAACCTAACGAAGAAACAGAAAAAAAGCGCAGCAAAAATACATCATCTGCAATTCACAAAGTTCTTTCCACCAGAAGAAAAACAATCGTTTTCCATGACATATTTGGATAATTAGTAGCAATTAGAGGTGTCAATTTGCTGTTTCCAAGTGCCATCAGCAATGCTAATGCATGGACTCTTACGAGATGCTCTCATTAATTTTGGATTTTTTTGTGGCAAAGCGAAGCGATAAGATGAATAAAGCATTTCGTAAAAAGATTTAAGCACCGATTTTAATGAATTGTTTTAAACGCAGTATGGATGAAGCCAGATTTTTACTTACTCGCAACAAAGTGCAACAATGAAGCTGACATATTCTTGGAAACTAATTGTGAAAAATAATATCGGATGTAAAGAATAATTAGGGAAAGGTAATTTGGAAACAATAATGTATATGTTGATGGCATTTGTTCTTTCTTTTCAAATAAAACAATGGATTGCTTTTAAGTGACAAGAAGAAAATTCTTCGAAGAAAGGAAATACAAAAGACATACCAGAACTTATCAAAGCGTAGAGTGCGTGAACTGCGAAATCTGAAATATTATATTTAAAGAACACATAAACTGTTCCATTTTAAAGCCAATTTTTCAGCTAACAGACGCTTTGTTTCAGTTCTAACTAGCTCAGAGTGGCAACCAGATAAAAAAGTCTAAATCTTGCTAAACAGATCCTAATCCTGTTTTATGGGGACGACATACACGTTACTGACAAAAGTTACCGAACACCTAGAAGAGAAACAGAACATAGCATTTATTAACATAAATTAGTATGGTGTCGGTCCACCTTTGGATTTAATGCATGCACTGACCCTTCGAGACATGCTTTCGACAAGGTTTTGGAATACAGCGATAGGTATACGCTTCCATTAAGTACATAATTCTGCCGCTAACTATTGCTTAGCAGTAGGCCTTGGTTCCAAACTTCTTATGCGGCGCTCTAATTCATCCCATAGGTGCTCTATGGAATTAAGATGGTGGCTCTGTGTTGGCTACACATACGATACGGAATTATCGTCAAACCACGCCGTAACAGTCCTTGCTTTACGGCTCGGTGCATTATCATGCTAGTACCAACAAGGCTTAGTTCCATAGTATTGCCACAGAGTTGGTAGAGCATAATTGTCCGGAATATCAAGGTAGACGTGCTGGTTAACAAGTTTGTCCACGATAACCAATGGGCCGGGACCATACCACGAAAAACATCCCCACACAAATACACTACCAGCTCCAAACTTGACCGTAGGAACAGTACACTGTGGTAAATAGCATTCCCCGGCTGCAGCCATACCCACACACGGCCATCAGACTGATGAATCGTGTATCTGGAATCATCAGTCCATAGGACCCGTTTCCATTTATCTACGGTCCACGATAAATGTTCTTCACACTATGCTAAACGACGAGTAGCATTCCGAGTGGAGATTAAAGGCTTATGAGCTGACGCACGCCCACGGTAACCCATGGAATTAAGTTCTCTGAGAATGGTACGTGTGCGTACCGAGGTTCCAGCATTTTTACTCACCTGTACACTGAAGTCTTGTGCAGTACTCCGTCGATTAGCTGTAACGACTCTCCTGAGACTTCGAAGTCCTCTATCACCGATTTTCTTTGGTCTGCCGGTATGTTTTGTTGCTTCAGGCACGCCATGTATCTTCCATTTATTCAGTACATCCAAAACAGTTGACTTGGGTATGTTTAAACGCCTCTCGGTTTGTCTTATGGAAAAACCACTAATATAACACCCAACAATCTTTCCTTTCTCAAACTCAGTTCTCTCCCGCCGCGAAATTTTCACTCAACCTCAAAGTGCGATATGATCGCGATCAGCTGCTGGCTTGTTTTTATACCGATTGCAGCTGTACCGCGCATCTTAACAACGCAGCGGATCTGTTCATTTGCTTTTGAAGGGTGTCCGGTGACTTTTGTCATTATAGTGTATGCAACTTGCCTGTGTCAAAGTTTAACTTTTTAATGGAGTGTCTTAGCTGATTGCTTGGAAAACATATTCAACATTGTTTTAATAAGAACAACTTTTTAAGTGGCACTAAGCAAGTAAAAGACAAAACCTTTACTTCGGCAGTTTTGCATCCCACAAGTATTTTTTTTCGTTATTTATGTAAATAAAGAGATGTTGCATGTCAAAATATATTAGCATAAACCTTATTAGCACGTCTTTTGTAAATAAAGATCGTGGTTTTGTTATCGCTTTGTCCGTCTGTCTCTGAACACTGTATATCTCAGGAAATATTAGTCCAATTTTTAAAATTCGTTTTCTATTGGAAATCTTGAAATATGAGAATGATGATCCTTGCATTTTTTCCCGATGCACATCTTCTCCACTAGAGGGCGTGAAAGCAGATGATATCAAATTCCCAATACATTACATTTCATATATTTGATTCTAAATATCCGAATGAAAAAATAATTTTTCTTTTCGATGCCATTTATATCGAAGACTATTGTAGGTACAGTCCCTTTTTCAAGTAATGCATAGATTTTCCGCTAGAGGGCGTAAAGGTAAATCGTGTTTTCCCGATACATCTGCTCCTAAAGGCCATCTTTGAAAACATCTTCCTGAATCAGATACAGCTTCTGATAAGAAATTTTTTGCATATAATTTCTAATTTTTGATAAAGAATGGTTCGGCCAGAAAGGGCGTTAAGTGTTTATTTCTGCTTCTGATGTATTTGCAGTAAAACCTAAGCTCCCCGGTTGCGCAGTGGTCTAAGCCACAGCTTCTGATCCTTCGTTCAGCAGAGGGGTTTGGGTTCGAATCCAGGGTAAGGCATAGCTGTCTGTGTTTATCTTTCGGCACTCGCTATCTCTGTTATTTGTAAATCTGGCATACTGTATTCCATGTTTCGATCCGTACTTTGATGATTTCAATCTATTACATACTATTCGTACCCTGTGACGCACAGTACTCTATTTGTCTGAATTCGAGATGTATGTGTTAACCACGACCAATGTATGATTTCAAGTTGTTTGTGTTACCTGGGACCAATAAATAATTAAAAAAAAAGCCTCCAATAAAAAAAAAACCTTTTGAGAATACCTCTTACTTAAAATAGTGCAAAGTTTTTTCCGAAAAACTGTGCACTATTTTAAGCAGGAGGAATTCTCTAATTTTTGTCAATATCTCTGCTTCTAAGGTTTCGAGTTGAAAACTTTTCTTTGTTGGAGAGAGTTTCCAAATTTTCAGCAATATCTTCAGGACTAAAAATTCGATTGAAAAAATTGTTTTTCGGTCAGATAGTACTAACTATGAAAACTCTGCTTGTATTTTCTTTCCAAAATGATGCACAATTTCGTCGCTAGTGGGCGCCAATACATGTTCTCAATATATAATTATATCGTGTTTCCTTCTATAATTGTTCGATTTGAAAATATCTTTGTCTTTGACACCTTCCTTCTGCTATGAGAAACTTTTTGTTTGTCATTTGTTAATTTTCGTAACATACATTTTAGCCGCTGGTGGAACTAAGTAGCTGTTTCTATTTATGAATGTCTTATCGATTGTAGAAATCCGGTTGATGTTTTCCTAACCGGTTCCATTGCCTTTGAGTAACTTTGATAAATTTAATTCGTGTCGGAAAAGATTCACAAGATGTGCTGATTACAAGTGGAAATGACTCACAAGGTGTGCTGATTACAAGTGGAAAGGATTCACAAGATGTGCTGATTACAAGTGGAAAGGATTCACAAGATGTGCTGATTACAACTGGAAATTCGGTGTCATCTCTCTTGTTTTACATATGTTGACGGAGTAGAGGTTTGAGGATTTAATTCGCGTATTTTCAAAGGGACATCGAAAGAGGCTGCTTGGAAAATACTCAACTATTCTATTTGAAAATTTAATTAACTACTTAAAACATCATGGTTCGTTAAAAAAAATGTCAGGAAAGACCAAAAGAAAATATTAATCAGTTTGACACTCACTGACCCGTTCCTTTCTCTTCTGGAAGTACCCATCAATTTTCGGAGTCACAAACATTAGTTCTGTCGCATTTAAGTGATTTCCTGGTTGTGAAATGCTTTTTTTCGAAAAGTTTTCCTAAACTTAGGCGACAAGGAAACATTATAGGCAGCCATTTATTTGTCACCTTTTATAAAAGGGATTTGAATGGGTTTTCAAGTAACTGACAAATAAGAACTTCTTTAAAAAAAATGCACCTACATCACTCATGGTTCTTAAATCTAAGAACCAAATTTCGCACACCCTGAGCCGTGAGGAATTTTAGCCACTTCAGCAGTTCCGCGAACTGGTCTCTTTTATCATTTCACAGCACATTATTCACTGGGATTCTTTATTTGTCTTTCCTGCTGGAGGACGAAGATCCAGAGCTCTTGCTATTTTTGACATAAAATAGCAAAACAAGCAAAAAAAAAAAGTATTGTGTTGATGTTTCTTTCATTTCTAAGTGACGCCAGCACTCTATAACATTGTTAGCAGGAATTCATTAAACTAGCTATTAAATCTCAGAATTTTTCCATGGGAAATGTCTTTAAGTTATTTTAAATGGCTATTATAAAGATTTCTGCCGGTAGATTTCGTTTTTAATATTTTGACATCCTTTTCGGTCGCAACAAAAGCACTGAATTTCGGGAATATTGAAGTGTTATGGTTGATGAGATTAAAACACGACGTATATTCAAATTCTGAAGGATTAAAATGACAAACTCTCAATTTATATTTTCAAAGTTCGGGAAGTAAATTTTGCGTGCTATGCTAATAACAAATTCAAAGAGGCACACAATAGAATTTCCAATTCAAACAGGCAAACAATAACCAATTCAAGCAAGCTAATAACCAATTCAAACAGGCAAACAATAGAATTTCCGCCTGGTGGGGTTTATATTTTAATATTATTTACTAAGGCATTGTTATTACACTCTGTGACATTGAAACTGCCTCACCCAGAAGAAGGTCAAAGTGATCGGAATTTCATTCAAATCCGCAAGTGGATTAATTGTGCTGAGGTATAAAAATAATTAAAATGAGGACAAATCCAGTGAAGGCTTCTGCTTGTATAAACAACAGACATAGAATGCGTGGAATTCAAAGCAATGCAAGCGTTGTGAGCCAGGAAGGAAATGCTTTTTATTCTTCTTTGTTCGTTGCTTAACTGCCGCCATGAGCGGCTCTGAGGGCAATAAGAAGTCGTCCGGCCCTCATTTAGAGCCACTGGATCCAGGTATGGGCAAGAGTCAGCTCCATTAGACAAACATACCAACCATGTATCATTCAGCAGTCGTACGAATAATCAAAAGCCAGCGTTCGAGACCACTCACCCACGGAGATGATAGTAAACTCTATCTCCATTGTTAGAACGTATGTCGCTCTGTTTTTTCGTTTTCTAAGTCTTGATTTATTTAACGACCACCGCGAACAACTCAACGGGCTACACGCAGTAATACTTCCCTAATTTAGAGCCACTGACTCCAGGGAAGGGAAAGAGCCAGTGTCGTAAGACAAGCACACCATCCATGTCTCATTCGGGATTCGGACCCAGGCCAATCTCGAGCGAATCGTCAGAATTCAGCGTTTAGGCCACTGCGACCCCGGGGCCGTATCTTGAATTTTCGTATCATTGATCTTAGTCATTATGTTGGGTCTAAAGCTGGGTTGCCCGGAGAACCACAACGCACTGAAATTTGTTGTCATATAGGTGGCTAGAAATAGCATTGTGTGCACAGTCTAGCATCGTGCCAATAAGCTTTAAAAGGATTTCTCTCCAAAAGTTGATTAACTAGTTCATCATTGAGAATGAACCGGAGGGTCTCATGCGCCAGCACCGCTTTTTCAGAGGTTAAAGGCCTTGTCAGCAACCTTCAGTGGTGTTTGGCATGTAGAGCGATTTTTTATTCATGTCACCTTTCACCGTTGGTTGGACCATCAACTCTCCGGTCTTTCCCACTGCGGGCAACCTGAAGACATTTACTAGAGGTTTACTGAGTATAGCTTTGCTTGAAAGATATGGTAGATAATTTCTAATTTGATCAAAGTTAATCTTAGCACTTTTTGATTAATAAGTTCAAGCACTGTCTTCCTGTTACAGGTTGGCGTGCTTATGACCACAACAGTGGCGTAGCCAGAGAAGGGGGGTTCGGAGTTTGAACCCCTCCCTTGAGGGGAGACTGAGCAGAAATTTAAAGCGATATATGCGTGTATACGAGGCTTTCACCAATGAACCAAACCCACGCCCCCCCCTCCCTTAAGAAATTTCTGGCTACGCCTGGACCACAAAGTCATTCTTCCATGATACAGCCGCATGGAAACATGGAAGATGGCTCGATGCGGTTGCTCTATTCCTAAAGTTGCTATTACGAAACCGTATCTTTGCAGACTCTTGCCACTGGCCGGAAGATGGGTCCATTTTCGATCGTTTTGTTCTGGCCTACAATAGCAGCTATAAACCCTAAATTAATAATGGACAAATTCTAAACATTTTTGTACATGAGGCATGTAATGTCACACTCGTACAACGTTCCGGTTATTTGTTTAACTCTGTATGCATCGATACGAGTATTATCTTTCTTCATTATAATGATGTTCTCAGCATCCAAAATATCGCGCTACATACGCATAACCATAAACCAAACATAGTTGCGCCGCTGAGGGGGCACAACTGGGTTTGGTTTATTGTTATTCGAATGCCAGTGAGGCATGGATGTTGTGTTTGTTTTATGGCACTGGCTCTCTCCATTACCTGGAACAATTGACCCTAAATTAGAGACGGGTGACTACTCATGGCCCATTGAGTTCCGTGAGTCAAAAAGGGCTCACCGTGTACAAAGGGGAGTCCAACGCTAACGCGTTTTTTACTGTCATGATGCTAGTAAGTTCTCAGTAACCTGAGGGGAATATAATAATGTAACTTATATATCCTCACATTCTTACAAATATTATTTCCTATATGCACATACCAAATATTATGCTTACCACTTAAAACCTTCAAATAAGACCTAAGCTGATGTTCTTTGTAAGCTGCTCAGAATCAATATGCTGTCTCTCATTCTGCCTCATTTTATTTTTAATAATCTCATTTTATTTTTTATAGTATCATTTTATTTTTAATAGCCTCATTTTATTTTTAAATTATGTACATACTTAATGTGTCTAACTTAAAATTTATAGCTTCTAGTTTGCAAAAGTGCTCTTTAACATAGGTGACTTGTAAGCATTAGGGCATAACGTGCTGCCTTTTATTTTCATGTGATTTCAAAAATGCACTCCCAGTGTTACGGCTGGAAAATGGTACCGAGTGGAGAGTTCCTCCATATCCTACTTTCGTTTGTAACAATTTTGTTTTCTTACAAACGGTTAGGAATCTTTCCAACATGGGGAATTTTTATGACCGGAAATTTCTGCTACTCGGATTTACACATGTGAACATTCAATAGCAATAAAATCAGACCATTTTCGGAAGTGGCTGATGCCCGGTGGGCTCATGTCGTAGTCGGTGAATGAAGTTGAGCTCATGTCGTAGTCTGTCAATGAAGTTGGGCTCATGTCGTAGTCGGTCAATGAAGTTGGGCTCGTGGCCGGATCCCTGGTCCGATGGTATCATGTACTCCCTTTTTTTTGTCGAAAAGTTCAGGCTACGACAAGATGGCTAATAAAAATCTATATTAGATTACTGATGTACATCCTGTTTAATTTTTTGAAGAAACTTTTGATATATTACAATATGTTTTTGCTGGTGATATAAAAAGCTCAGCCTTTACCATTATAACAAATCTGTTTCACGGTTTTGAAGTTAAGCAAAGAACAAAAGTGTACACAAGGAATACCATTAAAAAGATTATATAAGTTAGTTTACATTTGGGGGATTAACACCCCTAAATTTAAACTTTTCTAAATTTTCAAGTGCGTTGTTCGTGGATTGGTAGCGTTGCCTTGTAATTGAAGTTTGAGGTCTTTTTCGGGTTTCCTTTTTTTTATTGGAGGTTTACAGTAGGTTTACAGCATGCCAAATGATCAATTTACACAGAGATATCCAGTATTGATCAAGTAACACAGTGTGAACAAAGACACATCAAACACGTTTTTTTTTTTTAAAGTATGCTAAATGACCAATGTACACAGATAACCAGTGTTGGACAAGTAACATATTGAGAGTCAGTGCCGAAAGACAAACACAAACATCCATGCCTCACCACGATTCGAACCCGAACACAACTAAAGCTAATGGTAATAAGCCAGCGCTAGCAGCCCCTGAGCCGCAGGGGCGGCTTTCAGCTTTTTAGAGCCCATGAAAAGATTGCACATGTTAGTTTACATATAGCGGGTTAACACCCCTAAATTTAAACTTTTCGAAATTTTCAAGTGCGTCGTTCGTCAATTGATAGCGTTGCCTTGCGCTTTAAGTTTGAGCTTTTTTTCTTTTTTTTCGATTGAAGGTTTAACGACCACCGTGAGCAACTCAATGGGCTATAAGCAGTCACCCGTCCCTCATTTGGGGTCACTGGTACCAGGGAAGAGAGAGAGCCAGTGTAGTAGGACAAACACAACATACATGCCTCACGGGATTCGAACCCGGACCCCTTTCCGGACGAATGATCAGAAGCCATCGCTTTGACCAACGCGGCACCTTTGAGCTTTTAGAGCCCATGAAAAAGATTTTTAGAGCTTTGAGCTTTTTAGAGCCCATGAAAAAGATTATATATATTAGTTTACATTTAGCGGGTTAACACCCTGTGAGGTACCTGCCAGCAGGACGCACACGACATAAAGGCAGATAGCAGTTAGTCAGAACGAACGTCCCCGTAGCTTAATTGGTAGAGTGACTTATTCCGGAATGAGGGGACCCGGGTTCGAGCACCGGCGTGGACAAAAATGACGAAGAAATTTACTTCGTTAAAATGGCGAACGAACTTCTCTGATGACCCGGCCGTTCAAGATCTCGCAATGGTGTGATGTTCTTTCCACACCGCGAGATAGGAAAAATCAGAGAATCCCTTCTCCAGCGCTTCGAAAAATAAAAATGTGTGATGTTGCATTCCACACACCAGATTGACTGGGAGTTCTCAAGTGCACGTTCTACAGCGGATGGCTGCCTGCAACGATTCATGGTCACGGCTAACGCGTGGGCCATGTCCCCGACCCTCTTTCGGAAGGTGGGGGAGATGTGACGTACCTGCCAGCAGGACGCACACGACATAAAGGCAGATAGCAGTCAGAACGAACGTCCGCGTAGCTCAATTGGTAGAGTGACTTATTCCGGAATGAGGGGATCCGGGTTCCAGCCACGGCGTGGATAAAAATGATGGAGAAATTTACTTCGGTCCTAAATTTAAACTTTTTCAAGTGCGTTGTTTGTCTATTATTTAGGTTTGAGATTTTTGAACCCATAACAAAGGTATTATATATAAGTTTAGGTCTAAGGGTAACCCCCTTAAATTTCAACATTTCTAAAACAAAGTGCAATTTTTGTTAGGTCCATTAATATTTATGTGATCAATTTTTCTAGAATAGACCGGAAACGTCCTCCGACATTACGTATTATCTACAAATCATCCATAGTGGGTACGTGTCCGGTGGGCAAGTGTCCGCGTGGGCAAATGTCCGGTAGGTTTTAGTTGGGACCCCGCATCAACATCCCTCTACCCCTTACTCTTCTTTACCTTTCATTATCTTGAATTCCGCCTTACACCCACATAACCCTTTCCCCACCCCTCACTATAGTTTTTCACGATTTTAAGTGGACGACTCATTAATACCTTAATCACGCTGACCAGTACCTTCTGTTTATTACTTTTTACTCAGCATTTGATGTCTCCTACATTAACGCACAAAAGATTTAGTATTTCGATAAAAAAAAAATTCACGTGAGGTAAAGATGTATTTTTTTTAAATCAATCCGTCATAGCTCATGCGAAATAATGTAATAGCATCCCCCCTCCCCTCTGTTTTCTTGATAAATTATAAATTATTTGCATAACTTTGTTTTCTACTTGGCTTTTTTCTTTCGATTAAAGAAATAATACTAGTTTCAAACCCTTGATATAAAGCTAGCTTTTTTTTTCACGGGAAAAATTATCCTTTTTTTAACACACGAAAGAAATAAATTTCGATAATAAAAATTCACGGGAAGTAAAGTATGTTTTTTTCTAAAATCACTCCGTCAAAGCTTAAAAGAAATAATGTAATAGCATTTTCTCGCCCCATTAACTTTCGACGTTGCAGGAATAGGCAAAACAAGAATAGGCGGAAGAGGAAGTTTTCCCCTCTAGCAGGTGAAAGTTTTAAGCGACACAGGAGTAGGCGAATCAAGAATTATTTCCTAGTCTAAAATGGCGGAACCCATTAACTTTCGACGTAGCAGGAATAGGCGAATGCAGAAGACACGCTTTCACTCTAGGTACTCTTGGTGGGTTTGAAGGTGCTGAGATTTGGGTCAGATTATATTTGTAGGTTGTTTTTATACTTAGTTTTTTACGTTCTTCTACAAGCGCTTCCAAAATGTGCAGTTTGTGCCGAGCAACCGCAGTGATGCATGCCTTTTTGAAACCGGACGTACACTTCGTTGGTAAGATAAATATTTTTATTTTACCTTTAGTGCTTCCATTTATATGATTTGTTAATTAATATGCTCCCAAAGCGATTATAATAGTGGAACTGCTGGACCTAAGTAAATGGTTGCTTCGGTAGCCGAGCGGTGCAAAGCGTTTGTTTCTAGTCATTCGTTTGAGATGGGCTCGGGTTCAAATCCCGGATGAGGCATGGACAGTATATTTGAGTAACGGCATTGGCTCTCTCCCAGGAACGAGTGACCCTAAATGAGGGAGCAGCAAGCCCATTCAGTTGCTTACGATGTTCGATAAACCTCCGAACAAACAAAAAATAAAGGTTTCAATGGAACCACTACGTATCCTCTTGCTGAAAAATAGTTCACTATTTGAATTTGTGTTTCTACTTTTAGTACGTCTGCTTTTCCATCTGTACCTTCTGCAAAACACTAAAGTATGCAATTTTGTTTTCTTTGCCGAGTGCTATGTCATGATGGGCACAAAAGGTACAGACAGAAATAAATGGTGCCGGGTGAATAGCCAATTTAATGAATTTATCTGAGACAATCTAACAACAGCAGATATCCTGGATCGGGCAGAACAGTTGCACACTGGGCAGCATATGTATAAATAATAACCTCTTTACTGCAGCATTTCAAATTGCAACTGAGGCTTAAGAGTGCCTGTGAAAACTCGTTCAGGGTTAATAAAAACGTTGTTTTTGCAGGAACACTGGAGAACGACTGCATTCGGGACATGTGCTGAAAGAGACTGTTACTGGTGCCGAAAGAGACTGTTACTGGTGCCAAAAGAGACTGTTTCTCCTGTTCAGAACGAAAAACTTTCTATGAAGGGACTGAACATGTGTCCACTGCCACAAGTATTGTTAAGTAATGATGACGTAGCAAATCCCTAACTTTATATCGTTAGGTAGCAGGCTAATATCAACTATTGTAGAATGACTCGTTCCTGGCAGAGGTGTGACCATACTGGCAACATTGTTCCACAGTGGCCGTTCCCGGCATATCTTCACTGTGGGACTCTTGAACAGCTGGAAATTCTTTGCACAAGCCTGTACCCGGTACATAATATGGAAACACAGATCTCACCAGGTCTAGGTGAAAACACGTCTTCA
Source organism: Macrothele yani (assembly GCA_039090855.1). Lineage (NCBI taxonomy): Eukaryota > Metazoa > Arthropoda > Arachnida > Araneae > Macrothelidae > Macrothele > Macrothele yani. The sequence goes on along the minus strand of CM077011.1, from coordinate 72,312,783 downwards.
TTTGTAGTTAATGTTACATCCAGTAACAACGCTCAAGTTTCAGAGCTGTTCCTTGGTGGCGTTCAAGTTGCTCAACCGTTTGAGTTGTAGCTGCTAAAACAAATAGCAGACTGCACGCCCACTGTATTTGTTGTTTACTTTTAGCCCTGTTGTTCATATATGCAGTATATCAACCACCTTTTGCATGCATGAGGAAGATATGTAGCAGCCACCTGTACCTATCTTTAATGCGATGCTGAGCAAGCCGCTGTTGAGGACAGCCACCTATAACTGCAGAAGTACAAGTCAAATGTCTTGCAGTAGTATCCAACGTTCAGTTCCAACCAGTGGACTGTAGTTGGCGAAGCCATTTCTGATGATGTTGCAACCCTCCTGCTATTATATCTGATATATGCTCGGAGAACTTAATCTATGTAAATACTGTGGAGGAATATTTGACATCTCCCACTATTGGGACAGTTGTCGTTCATGCGGCAGCTCGGAACTTGGTGGTTCCTGTTGGACGAACCAATCTCTGACCTGTGCAGAAAATTGATGCCCATGCTCATTCATCTGCTAAACCGTGGTCGGCACAAATAGTAAAGCCATCCAGAAATCCTTGATAATCACCGTGGTCACACAAAGAAACTCGCTTTAGAAGAAACCAACCAAAAAGCATCGACAGATTTTGTCTCGTACGGTTCCCGCTGTGGTCCGACTTCATCCTGAAGAAGGGGAGGTTCCCAACCGCCCCAGGAGACATAGACACCGTATACGATATAAGAGTTGTGGAAAGTTTTGATCTACTTTTTTTCTCGCTGGCTCTTGGGTACTTAATCAGGAAAGAAACGCATTTAGGCCAGTTTCAGTGTTCGTCGTACTTTAGACACTATGCAAACGCCCCATGCTGAATCAGTCTCTTCTTGCTTATAGGCAGGGCCTAGAACTTATTCCACCGTAACATCAAGGGGTGACAATGGAAATTTCGGTATTATTATTAAGGTAGGATGTGCTGCTACTTTTGCTCTTGGTGAGTTAAACTCAGAGTAATTTCAGTTCATGCGTCAACGGCACCCACACAAAGGGGTAGATTCATTAGGAATCACCCTTTATTTTTTGTGGGGTGGATGGTTGAGTTTGAAAATTTCCTCATAAGGAGGAGTGACTTAGTTTTACTTCAGAACACAGAAAAATTGTATTATCTGAGAGGCGAATTCGTCCAGGGCTATCTTCTCTTGATTTATGTCTGAGTAGAGCTGATGGATATATGGCGTTCCACTCAGCCAGATGTCTTCGGCTGCAGTTGGCCGGATGGCCTGGTTATGTTCCATCTGGACAGGACGTCCGTGGGGAAGGTCCGGGAATGTACTTCTTTGTCTTTTGAACATTGTACTTTTTGAACTTTTGGAGGTTTTGTTTCGTTCCGTGTAAGTGATTATCGGAACGTTATTGACGTCATCGTTCTTACCGTAGCCTCAGCACGAGTTTCATTCTTATAGGATGAAACAAATTCCTTTCGAGAATGAATGAGTTCTCCAGGGTCTCAGGTGATTGCTTCAACGCTTGATTAGCACTGTGAATCACTACACTTGTGAGTGGTGGGAGAGCATCAAAATTCGAAAAATGTCTTATTTACGACTTCATGAAAAACTCTGGCTCGAAAGTGGTTTTAGGGAGGAACTCACCTTGTGTGTCTTTTGCGTGCGTATAAAGCTGGGCAGCGACTGAGTTCTCCGAATGGTAGTATAATCGCTAAGTTGGCAGATCTGTATTGTGATTACGCTAAAGTTGTAGACACTCTTTCAGAACATCTGGACAATAAGGTCCTTTATAAACGCAAGAAATTGCTTTCACATATCATTCCTGGTATACAGCATGGCTTTACGACTTCTCAATCGAACATTCAAAATCTTGCTGTTTCCCCATTTTCGAGACCTCTTTCCATCTAAAGATGTGTATCAGTCGTAAGTCAAACCCTGTGTCGCTGCTGCAAGCCGACTTAACGTGACACAGATATCTGGCTTTGTTACAGTGTCTAAGATAAGGCAAGCAATTGCTGTGTTCAATAATCGTCGTAGCTCCGTTACTGACTGTATCTGCATTCGGTTCCATAAATATTTTGTCTATTTGCTTGCCGAGTCTATTTTTCCTATGTTTAACTATGTGCTGTCCACTGGGAAGTTGACTGTGGCGATGAGATTCAGGCAAATCGTCTTGGTCAATGATCTTTGCCGTTGCTCTTACAGTTCACGGCCGAGATCTCCTCCTTTACATGATTTTGACTTAAGTGTTAACAAACTGGTTGGAGTTATTTTTGTCCTAAAAGGCATAAAAGCAAAGTTTCTGGAGTCTCGTGGAGAATAATTCAGAATTGGGTCTTCGTGCGGAATAGTGTACATTACCTCAACAGCAAAGATTTAAAATGCTGTGTCATTTCTTTAGCTCAAAGCAAATCCTTCGATAGGTTTCTCGCAAGTACATTACAACTCTTTTAAAATCCTGCAATTTTATCGCTGATTTTATTAACATGGTGAAGGTGTACACTGGTATCAGATTTATTTGAGCCAAAGGACAACCTATCGAACGCTTGGCAGTCTTAGTCAATGAGCTTCTCGCTTTCAGCTGCGTGCGAGTTCGAGTTGAAGAGTTCAAATACGATGCTTATGTGGTCAGCTCGGTCATGCTATATAAATGTTTCGTGCAAACTGTTTTCCGAATTTGCGAGATCGATGCGAACAGAACAGGCGCAGCGTTCGGTATGAATTAAATTGTAGCTTTACTTTTTGGAGAATCCTCGTCAGACATTTTGCAATTTCTATGCTCCTCCGATAATCGATGATCTCATAGGGATTCTCATGGTGTTTATTTGTGAAACGTAGTTAATCACGAGACGTGGCTTTCTGTTCAACCGAAGACTACATCGAAATGTATACTGAATGGGTGCGCTCCCAAATTTCTCTGTCCAATCAGGCAAAATGGGCTAATATCCTTTTGATCTCCAAAATTGCTTTCTTTGGTACCCTAATGCCTGACGCATAGGGTTCTTTTAAGTTGCTTTTAGATTTTTTGAGATAATAGAGCTGCCCCGCCGAGGCATGCCTATTCCAACCAGGCCATGGGGAGGACTGGCACTCAAGTACGTTCTTGCGTGGTATCGCGCATTGTTCGTTTTGAATATAGCCTACACCCTGATAAATGATTCTAGTATAAGTTTTAAGTTCACCGGCTGTTTTATCTACAATCTTAGGTTGTTTCCTTTTGCTTGTCCTTATACTTAGCTTTCACATTCCAAAAGAATTGAACATTACGCCTATTTCTTCAGAAAAGGCAAATTCGTAGTACTCTTCTTTTTCTGAAAAACTTGCTGTATGAATTTGTTATAAATGTGTAAGTGAATTTGGCTTCAACATTGTCCTGCTGTCGGTTTGAAGAAAGAATGGTATGTCTGAGACAGCACGAACTGTCAATAATGGAACTTTTTACCCAGACTGGGACCGCGCAAGAATTCTAGTAACACCAAGATCTTGTTCTATGCTGTTATTGACTGAAAGTCTATTTATTTATAAAGCTTGTCACGAATGTTGTAATGACTATGTACCATATGACTTACCCCCTGTATGGAAATATATTATGTAATAATCCAAAAGAGATTGGACAAAACAGGTGGCTCCACCTGAAACATCGCTGACCTAATACACACATACTATGTTTATCCTTACTGCCAAGGGTTTGTATAAATAGCAACACTGTTCAAATGTGCACTTTACATCTGAAGATGGGACAAAAGTGGCCCGGAAGTATTAATGTGTATCTTTGGATTAAGCTAATGTATTGAAATTTACGGCTTTTAATTTTATTGGTTTGTGATTGTTTTATTTATTCGTTCGTGAAGAGACGGTGTCCTTTATACTTATTTATGCAGCCTTCAAAATTTAACCATTTAAGGAACTATGGCCGTTTGGGTAACATCGCATGTTTACTAACCTTATATTTTACGTGTAAAACAATATTGTAAAATAATAAATGATTGAAACAAATTAATTCACAAGAATATGCAAATATCTTCAAAAACACGTCACAAAAATCTGCGTACAGTACGTGTATTTCTGTTTCGTCGGACGAACTCGTACAATCATTAAGCGATCAGGAAACGGTAGAGCATCACATTGGTGAAAGGTTAATCTTGTGTGTGTATTAGGAAATTTTTTAGTGTCCCAGTTAAAATTGCTCCACGAAAAGAAATTTCTCTGGACATGAGAAATGTGACAACACAGTTGCGAAAGGAAACAAATCTTAATGCAAAGTATTGCCGTGTTTTGCGCGATTTAAAACAGCGATGCATAAATACAAATTAAAGCCAACATTGATGATAATTTTAAAATACCATTTATTCCTGAAAAATCTTTAAAATATCATGAAATCAAAGGCATAAGATCTTTCGGACCCGCAACAGTGTCCATCCTCAGATGCGTCTGTGAACTACAAATATAGAAGCGTAAATGAGTATGATATATAAACAGGTTGAGGTTAAGATAGCGTGACCTTTTGTCATCCGTCAATGCGCGTGCGCTAAAAAGTTCATATTAGTTGGTAATTATCGATTATATTGCATAAATTAATCTTGTTCGTTTTCAACGCTGGTCAACATGAGCATTTTCCGCGGTAAAGGAATGTAGCTTGGTTGATCATCGTTACAGCATAATTCTTTATGGTTGTCAAAAAATAGACTTTCTGAAAATAATGTTTAAAAATTTCGTGCTTGCGGTGGCTAAGATGGTAACATTATTCCAATCTAGGCGGTGAGTTCCATTAAGAACCGTACGTGATAATGCTGTGGCACTTGATCCTGTTTTTAAATTGTATTGATGTTATTACAGTTGTAGTTTCAGATTCCGAACTGTAGATCCGATTTAAATATTATCTGTTATTATCTGATCTGATTTAATGACAACCGTAAAGAATTATGCTGCAACGATGATCAACAAAGCTACATTCCTTTACCGTGGAAAATGCTCATGTTGACCAGCGTTGAAAACGAACAAGGTTAATTTATGCAATATAAACGATAATTACCAACTAATATGAATTTTTTAGCGCACGCGCATTGACGGATGACAAACGTCACGCCTATCTTAACGTCAACCTATTTATATTATATATCGTACTCATTTACGCTTCTACATTTGTAGTACAATGACGCATCTGAGGATGGACACCGTTGCGGGTCCGAAAGATCTCATGCATTGGACTTCAATATATTTTAGCGATATTTTAGGAATAAATAATCTTTTAAAATGATCATCGAAGTTGGCTTTAATTTGTAATTATACATCGCTGTTTCAGATCGCGCAAAAGACGGGAATACTTTGCATTAAGTGACTTATGTGGCACGAATATAATATATCTACAGAAAGAAATTCTTACCGTGAGATTTCAAAAATTGTTGTAAAAGCCGTCCAAGTGTCCCGACTGTTATTAAAAAGTACGAGTCAGCCGGAAACATGTTGAACAAATATCAAAGTGGTCACCCCAGAGTATTAAGTGATCGGGAAGCTCGAACCGTCCTAAAAGGAGTCTAATCAAATCCGAAAATATCTGCTCCAAAAATAACGGAATATATTGCAACGACGACTCATAAGACTGAGTATGCCGAGAATACATACGACGAATTCTCCGATCTAAAGATTTTAATGATGCAGTTCCCAGAAAAAAGCCTGAAATAACCTCAATAAATCAGACAAATGCCAAAAAAGTATATCAGCAAAAACTTTGATTTTTGGAAAACAGGCCTACTTACCGACGAAAGCCAATATAATAATTTTGGATCTGACGGTCGTGGAAAAATTTGGAGACGGATAAATGAAGAAATGAAACCAGAAAACTTGGTTCACACAGTCAAGCATGGAGAAGTCAATGTAATGGTTTGGGGATCTATAGCGGCGGCTGGGGTTGGAAATTAGTTTTCGTCGAGGGTACAATAGACCGCCTACTTGAAGATATTTCGGACTAATTTATAGAATCTGTAGACATCTTAGGACTTTGGAAACCAATGAGTCTTCCGGCAGAACAATGATCCTAAGCACGCAGCCTAGAATGTCAAGGAGTGGCTGCTTTATAAGGTACCAGAACAGTTCCATTTAACTCCCCAGTCACCGGTCTTGAATCCCATTGAACACCTATGGGATGAACTCGAGAGAACTGTTCGAAAACACACTATCTCTGATCAAGAATCCTTAAAGGAAGCATTAACGGATGCATGTTCTGAAACTACACCGGATACCACAAAATCTCTTGTGCTGTCAAACCTAGGTAACAAGCAGTGATTGATTCAAAAGGACGGCCTACACGATATTCATTTATTTTGCCGGTCTGAATAATGCACATTTCCAATTTTCTCTCCTTTGTAAGCAGACTTTTGTGACATACATATATTCATTAAAAATATACAGGGTGTTCCATAAAGGTGTTACCAATTTCAAATAATCATAAAAGTTTTAATGTAAATGATCGCAATACACAACTTGTGTTAATCGACAGAACAGATCATGAAGTTTTATAGACAATCGACATGGGCGCCATTTGTCACTCGAGCAAAGTCTAGAATGTCCGTATGTACTTTCTACAGTGTGTGTGTAATCCACCTCTTAGGTCAGTAATGTCTGAAACAGGAGTGCTGTAAACCTCACCCTTGATGAATCCCCATAAAAAAAGTAACAAGCTAAAGTATGAAATTAACAGGCAAAAGTAACAGGCGAAAGTGTGTGTGTGTAAGTGTGAAAGTGTAGAAGTGTGTCCGGTGAACGTGAGGGCCATGCAATGGGACCACCACACCCAATCAATCGATTGGGAAATTTGGTATCCAGAGACATCAAAGCCCAATGAGGTGACTCCCCACCTTGTTGGAAAATGACCGGAGTTGCAAGTTTATCCAACTGGGGATACACATACTGTTCAATCATGTCAAGGTCATTATCAGCTCTCACGGACGCTTCCTGAAAGAAAAAGGGTCCAATAGCCCTGTCGACCATTATGCCACACCAAACATTCACTTTTCGGCTAGCATGCTCATGTTCCATTGTGCAATGCTGGCGTTCGGTTCCCAAAATTCTCACATTCTGTTTATTAACCCTTCCAGAAACATGGAAAGTGCACTCATCCGAGAAACACGTTTGTCTCAGGAGAGATTCAGCACTTGCAGTGTTCCCCAATATCTCTTCAGCATGAAAATACTCCAAATACGTGGCGACACGTAATAAATAAATACATCGCTCTTTCCACGTTCCATAAACACACAGCATCCGAAAAATTGTTTATCAGCCGCCGCTGTGGAATTGAACCAACAGCGGCGGCTGATAAACAATTTTTCGGATGCTGTGTGTTTATGGAACGTGGAAAGAGCGATGTATTTATTTATTATATCTTCAGCAAATTATTTACGTTTCACATGATCATTTGTGGTTATGTGATGGGTTATCTGCAGTTTATACGGTTGCATTTCCAGTCTCTGGCTTAACACTCTGTGCACTGATGACTTGGGGATGGACAGCTGTTGTGCAGCTTGTCTCATGGACTTTCAATGGCTACGAGTGCTCTCCAACATCTCTTCAGCAAACTGTTTACGTTTCACATGATCATTTGGGGCTATGTGATGGGTTATCTGCAGTTTATACGGGTGCATTTCTAGTCTCTGACTTAACACTCTGTGCACTGACGACTTGGGGATGGCCAGCTGTCGTACTGCTTGTTTGATTAACTTTCGAGGTGTACCAGTGAATGTTTGTCTCACAATCTCCTCCCTTTCTGTAACCAGCAATTGTCGTCCAGGGATTTTCTTTGTAAGCACGCTACCAGTTTCCTTGAATGACTTGTACATCTTCCTGATGATGTTACGTTTTGGCGGTTTGTTCCCATACCTTGTTCTGAAATTCTGGTGGACCTGCGTTTCTGATCGGGTTTCAATATACCACTCCACAATCTATGCTTTCGTCGTAGGATCCATTGGGTACACTTCTAGAAAACTTGAGGGTATTCTGTAAGCATAGAGACGAACAGAATGCTAATATTAGTTTTGTATCCAAAGTTATCATCATTTGAAATTGGTTACACCTTTTTAGGACACTCTGTATTTCTTTTATATTAGCTTGATACCTTCTCCTTTTCTTAGATAAACGCATGTGTATGTACTTAATTATTTACTGTAACAAATGTATCATTTCTCAAATTCTTATAGTTTTTCTTAAAATGCTACTTTGAAGAGTGTATGTTGATTTTTGTGACTGAATCTATAAAGCTAGCATTCAGGAGGAATTTTATCGACAGATAGTCAACTGGAACTAGCGTGGTTTTCAGAAGTTTTAGTGCACGTGTCAAGACCACTTAGGTTGTTGCTGTGTTACAAAGCTTTTTGTGTTGCATGCATAGAGCAATGTTCGTTCTTCGAATTTGGGCACATGACTGAGAGCTTTAGTTAATTACCACAATAAATGCTTCAACATGCAAGGATATTTGCTGTTTCGTTTTGGCACATACTGTACTTTCCAATACGTTCTTTCCAGAGAATTCTGATTTTGATACTTGTTTCCTGAATGCGAAGAGAACAGAAAACGTATCCTCTACGGCATGAACACGAGCGATGATGAAAGATGTGTGAGAGAATTCGAAGAGCACGACGCAAACAAACTTCATCAAAGGGACGCGAAACTTCCCCCCATCCTTCTGCCTCTCTGCAGAACAAATAAAATAAATGGCAGCACGGTGGAATATAGAAAAATAGAAGCTGTTAATAGCTCACGCCAGATAGAATTTCATTACCTGAATTTATGCTCGTGTTTTAGGGATTGTTTTTTTCTTGAGCCCTTTCCAAGGTAAGAATTAAATCAGATTGCGCTGTTTGCCTGACCCTCGAGTTATGAGGAAAAGACGACAAAAATCATTTAAATCTCTCTGCCCAAATAACATTCGTTATCTACCTAATGATAGCCTCCGACGCTTTACTTACCGCCCAAATGCTGCACATAATTAATTCAGAGTTCCCCGAGACCTGCTGAGCAAATTAGTATTCCGTACCTGCGGCACTTTTACCAACAGCACGTGATCAAATAGCATGAAATTCATTCCGTTATTAAAGGAAGGATGGAAAATATGAGTTGGTGTTCCGAATTTTCGTGCTCAACCCAGATATATTTCATGCTCCTCACGGAACATTCTTTCAAGAGCTATTTGGTCTTAAAAGTACATATACTTGTCAGTTTGTTGGGAACATTACCAAAATTACTGTTGCAAGCAAAAAAATGTTCATTGCACGTTACCAACTGTTCTACTTACAGGAAATGAGTGTTAGCCTCAATGCGCGTACTTTTGATTTGGGCTGCACACGTGAAGTGAAAATCCATGATATTTGCGATATACGTGGTATTTAAGTTGTCATAGAGTAATAAAGTTAATAGTTTTAAATCGCAAAGGGGAAGATACCGTGTACTGAATATTTAAACGAATTTAAGCAGCCTTTAAACCTACATCTAGTACCTTTTTAATGTCATTTTGATTGAAACAATAATGATGAACAATACTATAGCGATATTTCCCAGCAAGTTCGTTTTTTCATTTTGATTCCTTGAGAGTATATATAACAGCTCCATATTGCTTATCGTTAATTTAACGTCTATTGTTTCAAAGAAGAAGAGCCAATTATGCAAGAATAAACGCAGTCTCCAATGGAATTCGACACTGGCTTCAGGAATATTAGAAATCACTCGACTGCTGGTAGGCTTTAGATTTCTTTACTGTTTAATATTCAATGTCTCATTTAAACTCAATTACTGTATTTAACTTCGAAACTCAATGATATTTTGAGTTGTGTACAAACCTGCTTTGACTACTGCCTAAAGTCATTCAGACGCGAAGACCAAAGCTACTGATCGAAAGATATGAGCCGCCCCGGTGGCGCAGTGGTCTAAGCAGTGGCTTATGACTATTTGTCCGGGTTGGGTTCGGGTTCGAATCCCGGTGAGGCATGGATGTTGTGTTTGTCTTACGGCGCTGGCTCTCTCCCTTCTCTGGAACCAGTGGCCCTAAATTAGGGACGGGCGATTGCTTATAGCCCATTGAGTTGCTCACAGCGGTCATTAAATCTCCAATCAAAAAAAAAAAAGATATGGATTTATGACAGGAACTTGTGAATTTGAATCACTATAACATCACTTGTACTCGTTACTGCCCTAAGTTACGTAACACGGAAACGTCAACATAGAAGTAATAGGTCAAGGAATGGATTGTACATTGGCAAAGTATACAATCTTCTACTACTACCTCTCTAAAACACTGAAATATCATCACCCCTGCTGATAAGGTAACGTCTTTTTGTTTTATCATCAACGGCAAACCGTAGACCCTTTACGTTTCTTTCTGTAGTGGAGTGAGATTATCGCATTTGCTGGCATAGGTGTCAACAACTGTACGGACAAAAGTGTTAGATGTGCAGATCACAACAGGAGATCAGTAAAAGGTTAAACGAGAAAAAAACAGCTCAAAAGGATACAAATATCGTGCTCCAGCCATATTTAGAAATACAAGATGAACTTCGTCGAATGAATTTAGATCTTTGTAGGTTATGTGGGTGCAGTTGGTTTGCTGGTATGCGGTTCCGATTTATTTCGTGACAGCCAGTATCAGGTACATTTCAAAGTATGATATTGAAACCACTTCTCATCGCAGGTGGGCAGACTGTTGAGAAAGGACTTCTTATGCTGATATCACAGCAACGACATGCATGCCGCTAACTGATGCTGTTTGCTTATTTGTTTTATTAGAACAAATAGCGTAGGAGCCAGGAGCTCAGTCAGTCTGTCTTTCTCATGGCATGTACACGTAAGCGACTGCTTTCAGCACTTACACTGAATCTTGTGGAAAGCTAATGACAGTGGCGGAGCGCAGCTCGTCGCAATCAAGCGGACTGTGGCCGTCCATTGCGTGGAGCACAGCCCAACGATTCGACGCTGCAACAAATTTCTTGAACCACTTTCTTGTGATTTTATCACTTACCACGAAGAACCCAAATGCTGTGCATACCAGTTTCGTTATTTGTGGCTATTTTATGCGGTAGAGCATACATCCGCTTATTACCGTCTGAGAGAGAGAGCTCCATTTTGCACACCGTTTCCATAAAAGCAAGCATGTGTTACCTACCTTATTAATGGCCACCTTCTAGCCTTGCAGCATTGCAGAATAGTGGCGTTCTCCGTCCCTTGTTCTGCACATACGTCACCTTCTCTGTTTCACTTGTGAGCAAAACTTAAGGACGAAGTGGGAAAAGTTAAATAACGCCAGAAATAGGAGCAGCACCAAATACAAATTCACTCAGGCCCGTTTCTTTCTTGGAACAGAAGCAACAGCGCATGCGTAATAATGGAACATGGGTTGTGGTTTGCGTGACGTGAGAACAAAATGCGCTCACGCAGTCCAAATGGCACAGTCGAATGAAAGTCACCGGAGAGCTTGTATACCTTCGATTGTGTTTTTGTGTTGTTACAGACAACGAAAGAGCCTGTTTAGAACATCGTGATGATTTTACACGTAGACGAATAATTGGGAGGCTTGAGGAGGGGAAAAACCGTGATGAGTGTGGCCCAAGAGTTGGGCATCGCCCATGGCATCATATTGCGTGCGAGGTCGGTCTTTAGGATTACAGCTACAACTGTGTGAAAGACCGGTAGTGGACGTCTACCAAACACTACCACCAGTGATGACCGCTGTCAGTTCCTACAGGCCAAGAGGGATCGACACTAGACAGCAAGTAACCTTGCAAAACAACTGAACATGAGAACATAACTCGAAACATCGTGGTTCACAGTGATCAGGCGACTACACAAATGTAGTCCCTTTGTCCGAGGACCAGTATTCTGTGATCCATTAAAAACTTCTCACATGAGACATCGTTTACAGTGGCCCAGAGAACATAAAAATTAAACAGAAGAACCGTGGGGTACGATAGTCTTTACTGATGAGAGTAGATTTAGTCTCTCTTCAGCGACTATACACGTCAGCTAACCTAGCGTGAGGGAAGAAGATACTCGGTATCGCCCGGAAAACGTTTAGGAAAGGGATAGATATGGCGTTATCCATGTTCTCCTGGGAAGGCATTCTGACCGATCAATGTACGGAGCTCCAGATACTGGGAAGAGGTACTGTAACCGGTGCGCCTTACTTTCCCATGCTTGTCTGTTCCGAGGTGCCAATAACCCACAGTTCGTGTCAGTGGACGATAACACCACATTCATCGTATGATGGTCGTTGATGAGCTGTTGGAAGTGAAGACATTATGTGGATGATATGGCCAGCACGTTCTTCCGATCTAAATCCCATAGAACAAATGTGGGACGCTTTGACGACGCTGACGGAAGATTGGGAGATGCTAACGCAAGAACTCATCAACAACTTAGGGCGAAGTACGGAAAGACGGTGCAAATTGTGCATTGGCGTTAGGGGTGATCATATCCTCTACTGAGGACCTCCTCTTTCTTTCGTACCGTCTTTAGCAGTGATGCATCTGTATCGTGGCGTCCAGTGCTATGTATCCAGTTCTGAATAAAATTCCACTATATCTTTTTGTATCTGCAGTTGTGTTGGTGTTGTTTCAGTCATCATAAAGTGAAAATCCTCCAAATACGTGGTGTCAGTGAATAAACGAAGACATCGCTCTTTCCACGTTTTATCAACACATAGCAGCCAAAGAATTGTTATCCGGTCACCGCTGGGGATCCGAATCCCATATCTTTCTTCGAGAGATCTGGGATTCGGCTCCCCAGCGGTGACCGGATTAACACTTTTTCGGTTGCTATATGTTGATAAAACGTGGAAAGAGCGATGTCTTTGTTTATTATCATCATTTTGGTAAGGAATGGAGTTCCTATGGTTTGAATTTCACATATCCAAGCCTGTTCTGTGTGCCGCTACAGTTCAGCAGCAGGCTCGTTCTTAAGTTTAGCAAACCAGTATCGGTTTGCATGCGTAAAACGGCACGAGTTTTTTGGGATTACTCAGTAGCGCATTTGTTTTTAATTCCATACTCCTTCTGCACGATATAACCATGTATGTCATTCTGTCGTATAGTATTTTTTATTTTGTTTTTCGATTTCGTCAACTATGCTTAACATCTGGACACCAGAGTAATATAGTCTGTTTCCAATTTTTGAACAGATTTCGAATGCTGTGTAGTTATGAGGAAACCGCACTTTAAATTAAGCATAGTTACCAGTATGGCTACCAGTCTTCAATTGAGGCATACCAGCTTTTTACGCGAATGTCACTCGTTCGCTGTGAACGCTCCCTCGCTTCAGCACATTTGAAAATAACGTCTCAGCGCGTTCTCATAAACATATTTTAGGTTGCATGCTATGTGCTGTATATATACTTAATATATCTACCTTTCGTGATTTGAACAAAACTTAGAAGTTTAGTAAAGTACAAATTTCTCACGGTCTGATAAAAAGTATCATTGACGATAATGATATTGAAAAACCTCTGTTGATTTGAAATGAAAAGAACAAAAAGTCATTAAAAAAATATTTTTTGCACAAAAGTTAAAAACGTCAGGGTAAAATTTAGTTTCCAGACGACAAGCATTTAAACTAATAACTGCTGTTACACTTATAAAGAAAAATAAGAACAGCTGGTGCTTTAGTTTAGTGTTCAGATTATTGCCTCAAAAAATCATCATCTGCCATTGTATCATTTACCAAGAACAGCTGTGTGTAAAGACCTTCAACAGAAAGCAAGTGATGGGAATGTTTACTTCTACGATAAATTTTATAAGAGACGGCATCTTAGTCATAGAAAACTCGCTTTCTTTGGTAGAAATTATTAGAACACGGCGAAGTCACTTCACTCACGTTCATTAACCAAGAACAGCCACTTCAATGGGATATTGTACCACAGTTGAAGACAACAGAATCTTTACGATAAACACAGGAAAGAACACGACTTTCATGTTTGATGATGAGGGCCAAAATGATGACATTTCCAGCTGATCTACGTTTCTCGTAGACATGAATTTAAAATTGTAACAAATGAATCATTTTAAAGAAAACGTGAAGCAGAACTAAATTCGATACTAATATTTGTAGTATCGCTTAAATGAAACATGCTATAAAATATATAATAATATCATACACCTTAATGAAAAGTGTGCATGTTTATAGAAAAACTTCGAGACTCACTTATAAACGTGGAAAGAGCGATGACTTCTGTTCCATGTTCCTAATCCACGTCAATTGTGTGTATTAATTAGAGAAAAACTCTTTACACATTGTTCTTGAGTAGCTAAGGACCACACGACATTGAAGTATAATAATTCTAATGGATGACAACTGATATATATTGCACTGACATTTATTTTATATGATATAGAAGATATATACTAAAAATATGATCTACCCGCAACTATTATCATTATAGCATGTCATGAAAAAGTTTAAATTATTTATGCGAATAATTTACAAACACATACAGTATGTGCATACACTATTATTTCAAACACAAACTATATGTGTTCATAATATTCAAGCAAGAAATTCTAGACAAGTCCAATTTGCAAATGTCGTCGACTAAATGAGTGGTTCCCAATTATACACTATCTACCAACAAGTAATTGGACACCACTGCAATCGACGACATCTGCGGTCTGATACACGTCACGGCCGCCGCCGATAAATATCGTGTGGCAAACAACAACGCAACCAGTCGCATGCAAGATGCCACGCAGTTTGGAGCTCTCTGATTTCGAGAAAGGTGTAATATTCGGGTATCACAGAAATGGTCGATCCATACGTGACATATCCAGCGAGTTGAAGTACCCAAAATCGACAGTGGCCTACGTGATTGGCAAGTGGAAAAAGAGAGGTGACTGTCGGAATGTGCCCCGACTCGGCAGACCCACAAAACTGGGAGCTAGAGACCGACGGGTGCTGGCCAGAGAAATTCGGAAGAACCGCACCAAATCGATGGGCCACATCCGCGAGGAGGTTCAACAGGCATCCGGGAGTGCTATTTCGATGAATACCATCCGTAAGGAAGCCCATCTGCTCGGTTATCATGGACGTGCTGCCGCCCACAAGACTTTGATCACCAAGTCCAATAGCGCTGCTCGGCTAACGTGGTGCAAAGAACGTCGACAGTGGACCGTTGAACAGTGGAAACAGGTTCTCTCGAGCGACGAATCAAGGTTCACCTTCTACCGTTCGGATGGCAGGGTCTGGGTTTGGCGTCTGCCTGGAGAACGCCTCCTGCCGGAATCTATTGTGCCAACCGTGAAGTTCGGCGGCGGTGGAATTATGCTATGGGAGTGTTTCCTCCTGGTATGGCACGGGACCCCTTGGTCGCAATTCCTGGTAGACTGAACGTCGAGACCTACTGCACCATTTTGGATGACCATGCGCTTCCTACGTTGTGGCAGTTTTACGTGGCGGACCCATGTTACTTTCAGGATGACAATGCTACCTGCCATGTTGCGAGGTCCACCATGGCTTGGTATGACGACAATGGGGTTAATCGAATGGACTGGCCTGCTCAGAGCCCGGACCTTAACCCTATCGAGCACCTCTGGGAACGAGCTGGAGCGTCGACTTACGGGGTGCCCCCACCGTCCGAAATCGGTGAAGTAACTGACCTGTCTTCTCCAAGCCGAGTGGAAGAAAATATTGCTAGCCGTCGTACAACGCCTGGTTGAGAGTATGCCCCGGAGGGTCGGAGCTGTAATCGCTGCTCGTGGAGGCTCCGCCAACTATTGAAGGTGAATAAACTTCGTTTTCCTCTGCTATCACAGGTGCCCAATTACTTGTTGGTAGATAGTGTATATCACAGTTACCAAGCGAAACAACAGAAACTCTTTCTGCACACCATATACCTAACTGTCTTGAATAGCTTTACCTATGCTGTAGTCTGTAGAAACATTCCCTGAATAGTTAAAACGTCCTTAATGTTCATAATAGGTTCGCTGTAAGTTCCAAGTAGTTCCAACGCTTATTCATCAATGCATATTATCCACTGATATTATACTTGATATTGTAATGTATCAGACGCAATGTCGTTACCCAGACCAGTGAAGTTCAAGATCGTTCATGTCATGTGGTCCTTAGCTACTCAAGAACAACGCGTAAAGAGTTTTTCTATAAGCATGCGTTTTTATTAAGGTTTATGATATTATTATATGTAGCAGAAATCAAAAATCTTCATTCAAACGTCAGATAGTTAATTCAAAAATCGAAGACAGACAAACTGAAATGGAGCTGTACATTTTGCTCTGCTATTAAAAAGTGTGCGAAGGCAATTTATGGTGAATAGTGTTCTGCTGTGATCAACGTCGTAAGACAAAATTTACTAGAAAGTTGGTTGGTTCGTTATTGTTTAGTGGCGCAAGGGTCTCGATGGGCCAAAGGGCGCCAAATCTAAGGATTTAAATTTCACTAAACAGATTACCAGTTAGCAATACGAAACAGAAAAAGCAGTGTAAAACTATATAACAACAACACCGGTACACGGGACCCTATGATTCAACATAATACCAACAACAATATAAAATTCACAAAAGATGATGGTAAAAAATACAATAATAAAAAGGTGTAACTGATGCGATGAAACATAACAATATAAAAAGTGTAAAAGGTCGGAGAAACAGAAAACTACACAAAACGGGAAACACCTGCAAAACGAGAAAATGACGACACAGAAGACATATTACATTGATCGTTTAAAAGACGACTCATGGTCACTGAGTCGGCTGGTAAAGTGAGTAAAACAAAATGATGAACATGTGCACTAACAAATCTACGACACGAACATAAAATATGAACGACGTCAGAGGTACATCGCACGTCCCACACATCGGGCAGTGTCTCCACACAGCAAATAGCGGTGAGTGAAACGACAATGCCCAATGCTGAGACGTGCTAGGTCACCAGAAAATTGAGCAAATTTCAGTGAAATTATTCAAAACTTAAACCGTTTGCAGACCCAACTACAATTGAAGTACCTGATGCTGGGGTAACTGTTATTCAAAATAAAAATGACACCAAACGTAAAGATTCAGAACGTAGACATCAGGTGTTTTTTCTCCAACATCTATCCTTCTGTATCTGCCCCATTTTAACAAACAGCAGTGGAGGTTTGTGGTTTAGCAAGCAGGTAGAGCTCACGTAACCAGACCTGATATATTAATATTTTTACATGCTTCACAACGTTATTAAAAGTACCTCAAGAAACAATCCACCAAACAAATTCTGGGATTGTAGTCCGATTCATCATGTCCTCAAAAAGCAAATTGAATTGCGCTACAAAAACAAATGCAATTCGTAAGATGTGACAATATCAGTTATTGTTTTTTGCTTTTTCGTTTTGCTTTTGAATTTGCCACATATAAGTGGAATTTAGTTGCGAGCAGGGACGGATCCAGAAGTTCACTCTAGGTGGCGGTTTTTCGGGTACAAAAAGGGGGAGAAAACATTATGGAAGGAGTTTTTTTATATACATTATACATATTGGCTGTGCCGCTCCTACCTGACGTTCCTTTGCAAGGTCTTTAAAACACTTTCACTTGCTTCAGGAATGTTATATCGTTGAACACCTGAACGAGCGCCTTACCCTGTTTCGAGACGTTACAGACATTCTGTCGAGTATAACAAGAAAATCATGGACTTTATCGAACTGTCAAATTCAAAAGTTATCACATCCAACCCACTTAACAAGTGGATTGCTAAAGTGAAGAGATTAGCAAAACTGCCTTCCGTCCCGGATGTTATTCGTGAGTCTGCTTGGTTTGCTCCAGGACCAAAAATCCCATCCTTGCAAGCTGGAGTTAAGCATCATAAGCAAAGCAACCCACTGCGCCTCATCGTCACGAAGAGGTCTGCCCCGTCGATAAATATTGAACGCAGTTTAGCTGGTTTCATTGCTCCGTTCTTACCGTCATTCTCCACGGTACTTCGGTCATCGGTGGATTTTATCAACAGAGTTAAAGACTTCATAGTGGCTCCACATCACGTCATTGGTACGTTTGATGTCGTTTCACTTTTTCCGTCAGTACCTGTAGAGGAAGCATCTTGCACCATAAAACAAGCGTTACTGGAATCGACTTTGTTCTCCCAAGAGTCGTTAGCGGCCATCTTTTATGCAATCGACGTTGTAGTAGACTTTATATATTTCGGTTTTAACATTCAAGTATTCAAACAGTCGAAAAGGCTGGCTATGGGCTCCCCGATGTCCTCTGTGCTTGCTGAGGCTGTGTTAAGGCCGCTAGAATCACAAATTCTAAATAGAGCAGGATTGGTACCTGCATTATTTATGGCTACGTTATGTAGACGATATATTTTTTTGTTTGGCCTCACGCGGTGGAAGAATTGGATGATTTCTTCTCCTTCGTCAATTCCTTCCATAATGACATCAAGTTTATCAACAGAGTTAAAGACTTCATAGTGGCTCCACATCACGTCATTGGTACGTTTGATGTCGTTTCATAGATTGCGCTAATGATGATTGCGCTACTATAGATTGCGCTAATGATGACTCCCTTCCTTATCTGGACGTCCTCGTCACTAAACCGCTTTATAGAACTTTTTCGACTGAGGTTTATTATAAGCCCACTTATACCCCAAATTTAATTTTACCCTCATCTTTTGGGCCGGTTACCCAAAAATTGCCATTTTTCAGACATCGTACAAAGCGAGCGTTTTCCCACTCTTCAAATGACGCGTCCAGGATTTCGGAGATCAACAATATTACATCGTTGGCTTCAGCTGCAGGCTATAAAGAGTATGTAATTGATGACATCTTTAGGAGCGCCGAACCTGCGTTTGTTAATCAACGTCGTCGTATTAAGGAACCCAGTCAGAGGTTCATCGGCTCCTTTCCGTACGTACCGGGACTTTCCTATTTCATCCGGAATGCATTTAAGAAGTTAGGGCTTGGAGTTGGAATTTGCCACCCTAGGTCAATATCACAATTCCTTCTTTTATCCGGAAGCCGCAGCGTGCCTCTCGTGAAAGGACCTGATTCTTCTCGTTCCTCTCGGGAAAGGACCTGATTCTTCTCGTTCCTCTCGTGAAAGGATCTGATTCTTCTCGTTCCTCTCGTTAAAGGACCTGATTCTTCTCGTTCCTCTCGTGAAAGGACCTGATTCTTCTCGTTCCTCTCCGGAAAGGACCTGATTCTTCTCGTTCCTCTCCGGAAAGGACCTGATTCTTCTCGTTCCTCTCCGGAAAGGACCTGATTCTTCTCGTTCCTCTCAGGAAAGGACCTGATTATGTTCCTGCGTGCCTCTCGTGAAAGGACCTGATTCTTCTCGTTTTCAACTGTTTCCGCACGTGCCGTGCTGTCACGTTTTTATACATTTTTATTATTCACATGCATATTTAAATTTGCTGTACATTCATTTAGATTACTAACTTTGTTCCATAACCACGTCTAAGCCTGAAGAAGGCACCCGTAGGTGCCGAAAGCTTGCAACCAGTTGTTTGCTGTCTTATGCCAATAAACGGATATTATCGTTCTTTACTTAGTTATTTGGCGTATTACTAAACGTTTTTGTCTAGTTTAATATGAAAGTAGCAAAGAACTAACAAAGAATAACCCCATGCTTCCCCCCCCCCCCCCGCTGCCCCTGTCTTCCCTTTATCTCTCTCTCTCTCTATCTCTCTCTTTTCATTCTATTCCCTTCACTTTCTTTTTTTACTGAAGCTTAATCAATGTAATACGTATTTTAAATCCAGTTCCGTAGTAAGTTCAATATTTACATTTTTTTTTTTGGAAAAACTGAAAACAAAATATGCAAAATTAATCATTTACGATCTTTGCTACTTTAAATGTAAAAACTTCGTTAGGGTTTGGGGGAGGAGGCGATCGCCCCTGTCGACCCCCGATGGATCTGCCACTTGTTGTGAGCTTATATTTTACCCTACTAAACACAGACAAAATCGCAGTGGTCTAAGCGATGGCCCCTGATCATTCGTAGGAAAGGGGTCCGGGTTCGAATCCCGTGAGGCATGGATTTTGTGTTTGTCTTACGACACTGGCTCTCTCCCTTCCCTGGAACCAGGACCCTAAATTAGGGAAGGGCTACTGCTTATAGCCCATTGAGTTGCTCACGGTGGTTGTTAAACCTCCAATCTAAAAAAAAAATCAGAACATTATTCTTGCGTGCAAAAGGACACGTCATGATTTTGAATTTTGTCGGCAAAATGTCATAAACATGGAAAGCAAAAACGCAGCTTAATGTCATAAACACAGCCTCATATTCATTCATTTTTATCATATGTTTTGGAATAATACTTCCTGATACGTTTATTATTTTTATCTTTAAAATTTTGCGGAAATTTAAAATCTGGCGTAGGTCTACCCAGTCTCTTAATTTACAATTTATGTTCCAAAGAATACGAGCAGAACGGATGTTTTAGCGAATAATTAACAGTGTTCATACTTAAGCAGGTAAACATTTAGCTTCTCACATTTTATTATTTATACAAGGACATTAAGCTATCAGAGTCTCAGTTCCATCTGTGAAACAGGATGGCACTAAAACAATCTAGTAACTAACGCAAAACAGAGCAGAGAGAGTGATTGCGTTTTTCCTGGTAGCAAAACAAGAATGGGCACTGCGGAAGTGTGCTCCGATGAATTTCTACAAGCCGGCGCAGTGGTCTAAGCGATGGCCTCTGGTCATTCGTCCGAAAGGGGTCCGGGTTCGAATCCCGGTGAGGCATGGATGTTATGTTTGTCTTACGTCACTGGCTCTCTCCCTTCCCTGGAACCAGTGACCCTAAATTAGGGACGGGCGACTGCTTATTGCCCATTGAATTGCTCACAGTGGTCGTTAAACCTCCAATCAAGAAACAAGACAAGAATTTCTACAAAGCGCCCGCTACCTGCCAGCAGGGTACTTAACTGGTGCATGCTCAAATACCCCTGAGCAGAAGCAGCAAGAGATTGTGCTCACGGGAAGCAGAATTCAAAGTTGCACATGATCCGTGGATGGAAAAACTTGAGTACAGTGGTGTCGCATTTTACGCGGATTCAATCATACGCAGTGAGCGCCACTGCTAGATTCATATCACACGGGAAATGGAGCTACGAAAGCATCAATCAATGCGTGATGGCGGCCCCTGTATGTGACTGTGTCAATGATTTTAAAGGTTTTCCTACCATCAACGAGGAAGCAGAACATATTACTCAGATGGCCAAGCAGATTGGGGGGTGAAGGCTTCGTCGATATTCTGGAGAAAGAAATAACAGATTTGATTGGACATCAAGAACCGTTGACAAATAAAGAGTTAGAAGAACTTGTGAAAACTTCCTATGCCGCCCCGGTGGCGCAGTGGTCTAAGGCGTTGGCCTCTGATCATTCGTCCGAAGGGGTCCGGGTTCGAATCCCGGTGAGGCATGGATGTTGTGTTTGTCTTACGGCACTGGCTCTCTCCCTTCCCTGGAACCAGTGACCCTAAATTAGGGACGGGCGACTGCTTATAGCCCATTGAGTTGCTCACGGTGGTCGTTAAACCTCCAATCAAAAAAAAAAAAAACTTCCTATGACGAAGATGATGATGATGACGACGCCGACGAACAAGATGAAACTGCCAGCGGTTATCTGCACAAGTTTACCGAAATTTTCCAAGCAGCAAAACATTTGAAAGATTTCATTTCTATGATCCCTCTACGGAACGTAGCCTTAAAATAAACCGAAGTATTGCTGACTTTTTAATCCCGTGTTATGAGATTTTCCAGCAGCTAAAGACACAGCGGCAACAGCTGCCGATAACGATGATTTTTCCAGAAAAAAAAACTCCTTTTACTGGTTCCCCATTGCCCCGCCCAGAGTCTCCAACTACTGCACTTAACGAATCAGCTTTGGACCTCAGCTTTGACAACCCCGCAGTGGTGTTACGTAGTGAAGGCAAAGATTAGATAGGTATGCATAACGATTTGCATCATACAATCTCATATTTTAACTGTAACTGCTACAGAAGTACGTATACATTGTTCTTTGTAAAATACACATTATACTGTAATAGATATATGAAAGCGAATAATACTGTACATATATAAAGAAAAAAAGCGTGTGAAGTGATTTATTATTGCATGTAGTTTTATTAATGGTTTTGAACACACGCGGTTTCGGCTTTACGCGGTCTCGTCGGAACGTAACCCCCGCGTAAAATGCGGCACTATACTGTATTTTAACTGAAATTAAACGAAAATTGTTTTCACTTCAGTAATGGTACTTTGTAGAACACATATTATCTTTTTAATTCAATATACATGTACTTTCAATGTAAAATTCTCACTGACAGAACCTATTTTAAACGTAATTATTTTCTTTAATCTAATAAAATTTCTTGAAAAATGGTGGGTCGAGCACATGTATATGTGCTCCTATAAACAAGCCGCTACTGACAAACATGCCCTCAAAAAACAAGATAACAAAAAAAGTGACAAAAGTACCTCAAGAAACTACAGTTGAACGGAAAGGTTTGACTGCTCAAATATTTTCCCGAAATACGCTTGGATGGCTGATCTAATGTCGCTTACTCTATTTCGATGCGTGTGTCGCTTCATTCTATAAGGACTATTACATACGTATTTAGAAGCACACGTTTTAGCACTTTGCCATGTTCACCTGCTTCTCATTAATTTACCCCTACATTTATACTTGTACGCGGTTTCAGGGGATTCCTTCATTAACCTCGGGACTTTACAATCCATGTCCCCTAATGAACGAGAATTTCGGCCTCAGCGGAAATCTCTGAAAAATACGAACATGAAGATTTTAACTAACGTTATTCCTCGAGGTATTGACTGAGAGCTAGAATTTCGAAGTTTGCAATTAGCAACTTAAAACCAAGTTTACGCGTCGATGAAATCAGACCTACTCCGCTGGCCTAGGTGAATTTAACTTATTTTATCCAAAAGAGTAAATAAAATAAATCTGAAAATAAACCTGTTTCGTAGGTTTTTAAATGCAACTAACACAAAGCAGCAAAAACCCATAAATCAATTATTTGTTTTCTACGTGAGAAGGAAGTTTTAAGAACGGAAAGGAAAATACACTCTACGTCAAAAAAAATAGTTGCACCCAAAAGAAAGCAACCGACAGGGATGAAACTTGGTGGGTGGGTTTGACATCGTGAGACATGCAAATGATTCAAGTATCACGCTCGACCGTGCATGTGACGCAAGCAAGGAGGGGTCCTAACGCTGTGCCTGGCCTGCTGTATAAAGTCGTCCCGTAGTGCGTGCTTGCCATTCTAGCTCGTGCTGTTGTGTTGGTTGCATCCTTTGCAAGTGAGGTATACCTCGGAGAAAAGTTCGGAAGCAATTCGAGTAGTTGGAGGAGTTCGGAATAAGCCGCATCTTCGGGCTCTGAAAAGCTGGGTAGTCTTATTGCCGTATTGCGCGCAATACCGGTCGCTCGGATATCACCATAGTACGCTGTTGGTGGCAGTGGATAGTACAAGACCCTCAGCAGCGACAGGAAGGGTCTGGAAGACCTAGACGAACGACGGAGAGAGAGAGAGAGGGCAGACGGGTTGTCCGACATGCGCGGAGTGACCCAACAGCCACGATTGCGGATATTCAGCGAGCAGTGGTGCCCTCCATGCATCGTCCAATTAGTGCCAGCCCCTTTGGCAGATGGCTGCACGACGTAGGACTACACCTACGCAGACAATCACGACGACTTCCCGTAACACATTGCATCGTCGCCAAAGACTGCAATGGTGTCGTGACAGACTGTCATGGAGTCAGCCAGAATGGCAGCGGGTGATCTTCAGTGACTAATCCAGCTTTTGTTTTGGAGGAGACGATCATCGAATCCGTGTATGGAGGCACCGTGGTCAGCGCCAAGATGAACAGTTTGTTGTCGAACGTCACACGTTCATAAGGCCTGGTGACATGGTGTGAGGTGCAGTTGCCTACGATGTCAGATCAGTTTTGGTGTTCATTACAGGCACTTTGACAGCCCAACGTTACGTTAAGGAGGTCCTACAACCAGTGTTCCTAACTTTTCTGAACGCTCACTCCGGTGCGATTTTCCAACAAAACAACGCTCGTCCGCATACTGCTGCTTTCTCGAGAGCTTGCCTTCAAGGCACTGACATTCTTCCATAGCCAGCAGCATCGCCAGACCTATCGCCGATTGAAAATGTGTAGGATGCTATTGGACGCACTATCCATACTCCACCCGTACCGAACAATCTGCAGGAACTGCGTGAGAAGATTCAAGCTGCATGGGATTGCTTATCGCAGGACACCATTAGGAACCTGTACAACACCATGCCGAGACGTCTGGCATGCTGTGTGGACAAACATGGCGGGCCGACGCCATACAAAGAAACGCTGCTTATTGGCGTGTAGCTCAATAAATATTGCCATATCAGACTCAATGTTTAATCACTTATTGTTCCTGGTAACCTTTACCTTTTTCCTGAATAGCATTGCAATCCGACACGTCCTTCAGGGTTTCAACTATTTTTTGGACGTAAAGTGTAGAAAATGATTCCAATTCGAAACTTTTCAGCACTAAAAATTAATATTGAGAGCATTTGACTTTCGAAAAGTACATGACACCGATAAAATCAATGAACTTATTGATTTTAAGGAAACAAATTCAGAAACGAGGTGGTAATTTTAAAGTAAATGCATAAAGCATCATAAACGAAAATTATTCTGTTTTGTCAGTGAGTATAAATATTATAAATAACACATCTAGGTGGAGATGCTTCAGTATTGGTTTTGTGAAAGCAGAGAACACCACATTATCAAAATTACAGAACCTGAAAGCGAGTAAGATAGAACAGTGAAATGTCACGAAGTATGAGAAAAATTAAATTGTTGAAGCCATTTTTATCATGTAACGAAATCTTCACTTACACACGATTTTTTTCTTTTACACTTTATGCAGTATGTTTTGTTAGCCTTTTGCCCGATCAAAGTGAACTCAAGTTGCCTAGCTTGATCTAGCTTCATGTGTTATCCGTGAAATTTTTCCCATACTAAGTTTATAGCATAGAGTCTGCGTGTTCTTCCTGCAAAGCCGGTACTTCACGGGAAAGAAGGCGACTTTTCTTAGATCTCACGTTCAGCAACGAACGGTCTCCTTTTATTTTATGACTCCCATGGGGAACCACGATTGGAATTTAAGTATCTTTGGTACATTTTCTTTACAGCTTGCTTTTCTGGAAACTGCATGTTCATGCTTCTTTTCTCGTTCCATATCCATGTGTGACTGTTGGTCAGTTGGTTAGGGAATACCTGAGAAAAACGCGATTCTATGCAAGGCATCGTCCCATCACGATAGACGACACAAGAAAGATTTCGAAGAAATTGTACGTTGTGATGAATGTGCTTCGACACTTTTGTTTTTGAATCAGAACACGAATATTTGATACTAACGCTGAAGTGCGAAAAGAAAGAGCAAGAAGATATTTTAAATACCAGATAGGTTTTGTGTCTGTTGTCCACCTTTGTTTCGCTTATGATTTTGCGATTAACGGCCTCGTTTTCAAATTCCTTTAAGAATTACCGTATTTCTCGGCGTCAAGGACGCAACCCAATTTTAAAATGCAAAATTTCGAGAAAAAATAATTAACATAAAAATGAGGTCTCAGCACTTTCATAAAGATTAAAGGCAATACAAATTTTACCTCTACATATAAGGAAGAACATTTCAGTCATTCATATCCTGAGATCCAGAAAATTCATTGGTGTGTATTATCCATATCACTGGCATCATTGTCCTAATCAGGGCCGTCAATACTGTCCGAAGGGTCACTATCTTCAAACAGAATGTTATATTCTGTGCTGTCTAACGCATTACTGATTCCACATTTTTTAAAAGATTTTACTACTATTTCAGTCTTCATAGCTTTCCATGATTTTAGGACCCACTCGCATACCTGAGCAATTCCTTTTCAAACGACCTGTTAGGGTTAGGTCGTGGTTTGTGTCCCGCATCCACTGATCCACTCTTTTTTTATGAATGCCTTAAAAGGCTTGTTGATGGATATCTCCATTGGTTGTGATTGGCTTGTTAAACCATCACGGATCACTGCCATTATCATCTTCAGTCTCTGCACCCTTTCTTTAGTAATTTTTGTTTTGTGGGCACAAAACGTGTCCCACAAAAGCAGAGGTGGCTTTATCAGGATGCTACTGGGATCCCTTGACTAGACTTTATCCTGTTGCTCCGAAAATTCTTGTAATTTCGGCACATTGCTTTTGGTAAAGAAATACCCAAATTTGGGATTTAAATACCCAAATTTGGGATTTAAATACCCAATTATTTGTGTTAATTATGTTGATTAATTAACATAATTAATTATTTAATTTCTTGATTGGAGTAATTGGTAATTAGGTGCAAGAAATATTATCCTGACCCATACCGCATAGGGATTCGCTTTCTTTGCTTTCCCTTCGCGTTGGAAGGAGATGAAAACGAAAACGCTAGGCCAGGTGCAAAATTCCGCACACGAAGCGAAAGGTATTTTTTTTATTTCCCGGCATTTGCAAAGCAACAGCACTGCGGATTACATAATCAACTCTAACTAACAATGGGGCAGTGGTGGCTATACGACGGAAGTCTAAAAAAGAATCTTAAATCTAGTAAGAAGGTAAGGCTAGGCAATAAATGTCACCTAGGCTCGGTATCGGAGAACATATTTCAGTCGGGCATACGTGCCTCCGAGCATACTTCAAATTTTAAAAGGGGTTTTCTCGGATGCTCCGATAATAGAACTCCTAAACAGGTTGACAGTTAGGGCCAAATAAATTTTTAAATGGCTTAGCTCAGCAGATGGTCAGCTGGCCTGGAGTACATCTGCTCGAAGTAGCCACTGGCCGGCAGCAACTGGACGGCAGTCCACTTGCGAATGAGGGAGGACCAGAAACAAATGAAAGGGCAAGAGAGGTCTTCACGAGGGAGGGACACGCCTCGCAGCATGGCTGTAAGCGAAAGCGAAACTAAAATAAAATTAAAAACTTATAGAAATCAAGGTGTTGGTAGCAGTGTTGTGGTTGCAGTTGAGTGGTTGTTGTCGTCCTCGGTAGGAGGATTGGAGTTCGATGTCGTCGGTTGGAAAGAAATGCCTAGCTGTACGTGGGTCAAGAAGTCGGACTCCACTGAGCCCGGAGGTTAGGTACCCCTGGAAAATGCAGAAGCATCTGTAGAGAGCTACCGGCTGCGTTTTATCCCCGGAGGATACCAGCCAAAGATCACGACCACAAGAAGACCCGCTCCTTCCTCAACCGCCGGATCGGTGCAGCACAGCAGAAGTTTCTTAGGGTAAGACATCATCCAAAAATTTCAATCCCTTGCATGCTTAGTATTCATTGAAAGTTTAAAAATGAAATATTATTGCTCACCTCGTACTAGTTGGATTGATGGGGACGTTTGTAGTTCTATAATTCTCAGACTAAACCATGACTTTTTTTCTAGAGATGTCTTCTTATAACTTAATCTGATCCCAACATTAAATTGTACATAAATTAAGAAATATACACAAAATAAATTTTATATTTTTTTCCTTAAACAACGTGTTTTTCTTCTCGTTGCTCTGCAAATGAGTACGAGTGTCGGTGTTCTGGTTTAATTTAAAGTAACAGTTTGCTTTCTTCAAAGATTCCCATATACCAGCATAAGACCGAAATGTTAGATTTTAAATTTAATTTCTCTGCGGCATATGAGTTCTTGCGACAACCTCGTACGAGCTCGTATGAAACACAACGCTTTCAAGTCACAACGATGAGACTGGGTCACCTATATTAGGAAACTTAATGCCATTGTTACCATCTAGTCGATCGAAAATCATTAACAACATTTATGCCCTCAAAGTTCCCCAACGGGGCTTAGCACGGTAATAATCCAACCATAGCTTCACTCCATCTTCATTCATCCTCCCCATTGATAAAACGGCACCTGATACACGTTTTCGATCTGACCCAGTTCACAGTGTCTAATGTTTTGCACTGATTATGAGCCTGTGAAATTCGATACTTTTGTTCTCATAATCTTCAAGCATTTGCTGTGCTATTCTTGTTTTCACTCTAATTGCCACTCCGTGCCTCTTCATAAATCTGTAGCACCGTACGTTTCAAACAGGCGAGCTAAGATTGTTTACACGTTTTGGCGAAAACCCATTAGAGCGGCTCTTCTGATCTAGAACTCCATATGTGTATGTCAGTCTCGTAGTATAGACCACGTGGTTATCATAAATGCATCCCAGCAAAGGCGACGCGTAGAAAAGAATCATTAGTCTTCCCATGGCGTTTCACGACGAAGGCAGTCTTGGTATTAATAAGGTTTACCGGTAAACATTTTAATATAGATAACATTAGCATAGGCCTACCGAAAACGTAACCTTCGCCCACACAGCACAGAATATTTCATATACACTACCTACCAACAAGTAATTGGACACCTGTGATAGCAACGGAAAACGAAGTTTATTCACCTTCAATAGTTTGTGGAGCCTCCACGAGCGGCGATTACAGCTGCGACCCTCCGGGGCATACCCTCAACCAGGCGTTGTACGACGGCTACCGGTATTTCCTTCCACTCGGCTTGGAGGAGACAGGTCAGTTCTTTCACCGATTTCGGACGGTGGGGGCACCCCTTAAGTCGACGCTCCAACTCGTTCCAGAGGTGCTCGATAGGGTTAAGGTCCGGGCTCTGCGCAGGCCACTCCATTCGATTAACCTCATTGTCACCATACCAAGCCATGGAGTATTTCGCAACATGACAGGTGGCATTGTCATCCTGAATATAGCATGGGTCCACCCCGTAAAACTGCCACAACGTAGGAAGCGCATGGTCATCCTAAATGGTGTAGTAGGTCTCGGCGTTGAGTCTACCAGGAATTGCGACCAAGGTTCCCGTGCCATACCAGGAGAAACACCCCCATAGCATAATTCCACCGCCGCCGAACTTCACACGTCAAACCCAGACCCTGCCATCCGAACGGTAGAGAGTTACCTTGATTCGTCGCTCCAGGGAACCTGTTTCCACTGTTCAACGGTCCACTGTCGACGTTCTTTGCACCACGCTAGCCGAGCAGCGCTATTGTACTTGGTGATCAAACGCTTATGGGCGGCAGCACGTCCATGATAACCGAGTAGATGGGCTTCCTTACGGATGGTATCCATCGAAAGAACACTCCTGGATGTCTGTTGAAACTCCTCGCGGATGTGGCCCATCGATTTGGGGCGGTTCTTCCGAATTTCTCTGGCCAGCACACGTCGGTCTCTAGCTCCCAGTTTTGTGGGTCTGCCGGGTAAGGGCTCATTCCGACAGTCACCTCTCATCTTCCACTTGCCAATCACGTAGGCCACTATCGATTTTGGGTACTTCAACTCGCTGGATATGTCACGTATGGATCGGCCATTTCTGTGATACCCGACGATTACACCTTTCTCGAAATCAGAGAGCTACGAACTGCGTGGCATCTTGCATGCGACTGGTTGCGTTGTTGTTTCCCACACGATATTTAACGGCGGTGGCCGTGACGTGTATCAGGACCGGAGATATCTTCGATTGTAGGGATGTCCAATTACTTGTTGGTAGATAATGTATGTTACAAGTACGTGGCACTGAAACATTGAGACTTTTCAGGTACGTTGCGGAATATAACAGTAATGTTTCAAAAACCTTATGGCTAAGTCAAAATGTCCTCAAACGTTAGATAATTTTGAAACATAACCGATACGTTACAGTGAAAAGTGTTTGTAACGTCAACATACCAACTTCATGTTACTGTTATGTATTTGAAAGATATTTGTAACTTCGTTACATTACTGTTACGTATTTGAAAGATATTTGTGACATCATCATATTACTGTTATGTATTTACTACGTTGAACATTTTATTTTTAATAAACTTTGTAAAAACAAAAACAAAAAAAAATTACAATAGACAACTGTTTCCAAAGCAACAAGAGTCGTATTACGAGTTGTTTACGTTTTCACAGGTTCAACGCAGTCCGCTGTCCATTGGGAACAGTGGCGGCGTTTATATATTGGTAACAAAGAAAATAAAAATCGGTCCCAAATGAGGGTGTCGAATTTCTATTATACATATGGAATTGTCAATATTTCAACGAAAAAAGAAATTCAAAGTCGTCATTTCTCTAAATACCTACCGATATGAAATTTCTCAGCTTCAAAAAAAAAAACATGCTGGTATAGTATACTACTACAATAACACAGCCATCTACTTAGATTTTATAAAATGCTTTTTAGAATTTAACAATTAATATAATCAAAACAATTACTTACTTTCAGATGATCTTGAATCACAAAAAGGATGAAATATCAAATCAACTAATCTAGCTAACTTGAGTACGACAGTATCACCAAAGAATATCCCAGTAGCACGTGGAAATACGACTACGAGAGTGCTTCGGTTAAATGGCATAAATGCGCATGCGCATCCACGCTGTTGCCAAACCAAAAATCTTAAATATCGCCGGAATGTAACATCAAGATAGCAATTATGTACAATGGAAGCTATAAAACAGTAGTTATAACAAAGTGAATTTCTCCGTCATTTTTATCCGCGCCGGGGTTCGAACCCGGGTCCACTCATTCCGGAATAAGTTGCTCTACCAATTAAGCTACGCGGACATTTTATTCCGATTACTATCTGCCTTTATGTCGTGTGCGTCCTTCTGGCAGGTACGTCACATCTCCTGGTACGTTACATAGTATCGGTGAATGCTATTTTTAACGTAACCGTAATGTACAAAAAGTTATGTTCCAAAATAGATGTTGCTGAAACCTAATTGTAAGATATATCTGAAAGTGTAACGAAAGTGAGAGATTGTAGCATTATTGATACATATCCGAAACGTTTTGTGCTGTATGGGCGGTCTCTAGGAAAGACGGTGAATTTTCGAGACTTATTTCATGACAAAAATAGCGTCCACGACGCCGGGAAATACGGTGCATATCGTGATTCAAGAGCTTGTAGGATGCTTAACAGGTGCTGTTAGAGAAAAATTTACAAAAGAAAAATTATTATTACAGATTCAAACGTTCAGCTTTCTGCAGACAAGATCTGTCTCGTCGAAATAATAGAGAGAAAATCTGGCAACAATCATATACGACTACACTTTAAAACATTTTCTGAAATTCATGAGTCATTTACCATGATTCTTTTTGTGAATTAACGAATCATACCCCTCATACCAATTTTTCGCGAAATGATGGGGAAAAAATCTAAATTCCACGGATGTTTCGTACATAAGAGAAATTCAGTATTTTCAGAAACCTTTCCACAACTCCTTTTATGCATTAACAGAAAAATTCTGTTTTCTCTTTTTCCGTATTCGTGACGGAGAATTTCCGGCAACAGAGGGGATTCGCGGGAATACTTGAGGATTGATTAATTATTGGATTTCAATTGTCTGTCGGAAGACCTGATTTTGAAGTGCTGTAGCCAGATCGGATATTGTGGATAACATATTTCATGAAATTTTGGTTATTGTAGCACCTGATGTTCTCCCCCCCCCCAATAGTGCACCATCTATTGTACATTGTGTTATCGTAAAGAACCGCGTACTTAAATTATTGTACAGATGACTGTATAATGTTCCCATATGTATCAGTCTGTGGACCCCTTTAGAAAAAAGCTATTATAGCTACTAACAGTAAATTTTGAGAAGAGAAAAGCTATTATAGCTACTAATAGTAAATTTATAGGAGAGAAAAGCTATTATAGCTACTAATAGTAAATTTAGGGAAGAAAAAAGCTATTATAGCTACTAACAGTAAATTTAGAGAAGAGAAAATTTATTATAGCTACTAATAGTATATTTAGAGAACAGAAAAGCTATCATAGCTACTAACAGTAAATTTGAGAAGAGAGAAGCTATTATAACTAATCACAGTAAATTTAGAGAACAGAAAAGCTATTATAGCTACTAACAGTAAATTTAGAAAAGAGAAAAGTTATTATAGCTACTAATACTAAATTTAGGGAAGAGAAAAGTTATTATAGCTACTAATGGCAAATTTAGAGAAAAGAAAAGCTATTATTGCTACTAATACTAAATTTAGGGAAGATAAAAGTTATTATAGCTACTAATAGTAAATTTAGAGAACAGAAAATCTATGATAGCTACTAACAGTAAATTTAGGGAAGATAAAAGCTATTATAGCTACTAATAGTAAATTTGAGAAGAGAGAAGCTATTATAGCTACTAACAGTAAATTTAGAGAACTGAAAAGCTATTATATCTACTAATACTAAATTTAGGAAAGAGAAAAGTTATTATAGCTACTAATGGTAAATTTAGAGAAGAGAAAAGCTATTATAGCTACTAATAGGAAATTTAGGGAAGATAAAAGTTATTATAGTTACTAATAGTAAATTTAGAGAAGAGAAAAGCTATTATAGCTACTAATAGTAAATTTAGAGAAAAAAAGCCATTGTAGCTACTAACAGTAAATTTAGAGAAAAGGAAAGCTATTATAGCTACTAATAGTAAAGTTATAGAAGAGAAAAGCTATTATAGCTACTAACAGGAAATTTATAGGAGATAAAAGCTATTATAGCTACTAACAGTGAACTTCCATTGTGCAGCTGGCTTTTATCGATTATGAAAATGCCTTTGATTCGGTGAAACCATCAGTACAGTGAAATTACCACTAGTACGGGACAAAACTCCAGTACAATGAAATTGCCACTAGTACGGGAAAAAACGCCAGTACAGTGATGCGAATGTGGCGTCAGTAAACAGATCATATGAGACTCGGACCGACGAAAATCCGGGAAATAGACCGCAAAAATCTTATGACTACACAGGATGACAAACATCTATTACGCATGGCAGTGACCGATGGCACAGCGACATCCACGGTATTAGCGCGGCAGTGGAGCACTGTCACACGTCAGGCTTTGTCGTCCAGCACAGTTCGACATCGTCTGCTTAACAGAGGACTATTCGCTAGCAGTCCATTGCTGCGCATTCATTTAACTTTCAACCACAGACGCCTCAGTCTGCAATGGGGTCTCTAACACAGACATTGACTCGCTGATTGGCAACAGGTCGTGTTTTCTGACGAATCACGATTCAGTTTGATGCATCATGAGGATCGTATACGTATTCGAAGACATCGTACGACACCTTGCAGTGTGAGTTTTGCAGCATCATGCCAGCCCAACGCCTAACGTTTGGGGCGCCATTGGGTTCAATTCGCAATCTCGCTGAGAGAACCCTCAACTGACAGCAATACATCAGGGATGTTTTGGAAGAAGGTGTGATACCCGTCCTTCAGATTCGTCCTAGTGTTATATTTCAGCCGGACAATGATCGGCCACATGTGTCCCGGAATGTCCAAGGCCTTTTCCATGTACGGCAGACGCAGCTTCTTTTCTGGCCTGCACGTTAACCGGATGTGTTTCCTATCAAACATATCTGAGACATAGTAGCCAAGCAGCCGGCCCGGCCAGCGCCTGCACCTGTCACCACAAGTGAACATTGGTCTCCCATAGAAGCAGCCTGGCAGGGTATTCCTCGGGACGATATCAAAAACCTCCTCCATTCAATACCACGCCGAATAGAGGCTGTTATTTTGCTCTAGGCAACTTCACACGATACTGAGTTTTGGAGCGAAAAAATCTTGAATAGCTCTACAAATGCATGCAGTTCATTTTAATACAAGAAGCTGAAAATCATCCCAGTTATTTCTTCTAACATGAGGAATCTATGGTATAAATTTCAATTGCGATTCGTTCTTGGTGCTGCGATTTTCACAAACAGTAGTTTATAAAGCAATACATTTCGCCTTTTTCTTAAACATAACTGAAAGTTCTTGTCAGTTTAAAGTTCCAAAGAAGCCTGTTGCTTCGAAAAATCGCGATGAAAAAAATCTGTAATTGGTAATAAGTTCTACAAAAAAAATTGTTGCGAATCGATTCAGAAAAAGAATAAGCTTCAACAGAAAATTAAATGGCTAACTGACCTGCATTTACAGCAAAAAACATTTCATCATCGTGCGATTAGAGTTTTACTTTATACGTAACTTTGCGTTACGGTCTTTCCGGTTCAACGGTGGTACCCCCTTTGAAAAAGCCCCTATTTCGAAACTCCACCAGGGGCAAAAGGAATAAATTCGCTAACATTGTACTTCAGGAGAGAAGAATCTCTGGTAAAAGTGTTAAAAAAATCAAAATCTAAGATTTTGCGAGGTTTCTGTAAAAATGTGAGTCTTGAAAATGAACCACGCGGCAGACCAGAAGGAACTATAGAAAATGCTGAGTTGGAGGCTCTGATTGAATTCGATTCCCGCTAAACGGCCCGAGAACTTGGAAAGAAAATAGAAGTACGCTATGGAACCATTCACCGATATTTAAGGCCACAGACAAAATGAAGAAATGTGTCCCACACAAACTGACGAAACAGCACAAAGCACGACAGATTAATGGAGATTATCTAACCCACCTTCGTTTTGCTGATGACGTAGTCATTTTTGCAATCGCCAACGTTTCGAGCGAAGGCTGGGCAGCGATGAAGTCCAGGAAGACACTCCGAAGCCGGCACTCCATCCTAGGAAGCAGGATGGGAAATTAGAAAAAATGGCATGTGCGAATAGCGTCTGTTGCTAAAAATTCTAGGCGCAAGTCTTACAGAACAATGCGCGGAATCTGTTTTTCGAGTGAAATGCATATCAGAGACATTTAGAAGAAATTGTGAATTAAATAGTTAAATATGGGGTACTTAATGGAAAAATCTAAATAAAAAAAATTGTGCATGGGAGGGGGGGGGGGGTAATTTTAGTATACTTTTAAACCACATTTTATCGAAACTCACTGTAAACTGCAGTTCGAAACTCTTATTTTACAAGTAAAATGTTCTTTATTTCCTCCATCAGATGTATAATAAATACCATGGACACCTAAACTAAATTGAAATTTGCTGTACTTTAATAATTTGGAGATTGAGGTTCACCAAATTCAGCTTCTTGTATTAAAATAAACTGCATGCATGAATTCATATATTTCTCAACTTCCACAGATTTGTCAGTTTAAAAATAAAGATGAGGGAGAAAACTTTAGCCATTTATACTGAGTTTTCTTTTTTTTTTTTTTTTTTTTTGATTGGAGGTTTAACGACCACCGTGAGCAACTCAATGGGCTATAAGCAGTCACCCGTCCCTAATTTAGGGTCACTGGTTCCAGGGAAGGGAGAGAGCCAGTGCCGTAAGACGAACACAATATCCATGCCTCACCGGGATTCAAACCCGGACCTCGTTCGAGCGAATGATCAGAGGCCATCGCTTAGACCACTGCGCCACTAGGGCGGCTACTGAGTTTTCATCGGCTACATAGATGAGTCACAGAAGTTAAGATACTTAGTCCGTACGTGAAAATTTACAACTAAGCTGTAATTACCAAAAGTTATATAAGTTTTCGGGACACTTTTCTATGCATACACGTCGCAAATCAAAGATTCATTAACATTCCTATGGCTTTTGGGGCCTTATAAGTCCCCAGCAGATCTTTGAGCTTTGGTAACTCTGTTGACTGTTAAATTTTTTTAACTCCATTTCGTGACTTTTATTTATTTAGTACAAAGCACAAAGCTTTTAGTGACTAGCAATCATGCCCGTTTTGCGAACGGTGAATCTATAAAACCATTTTTTTAATATAAAATTAAAGAAAGGGAAAAGTAATTGAAGGAAAGGAAAATAATTTAAAATCCGTAACTGTTTTAAGATTTAAAACAGCGTCTAGACGACAATACAGTTTGACGTAAAACGGAGCAGGCTTTGGCGCCGCTTAATTTAAAATCAAAATTTGAAATTTTCAAAGCATTTCAGTGGTTCTGACAAAATTATCTTTAAACCTATCAGCATTTTGAAACAGTAAAGTCAAGCCACCCTTCTGAATTTCTTGGTTTTCAGAATTTTTTTTCTAGGTGTAGAAGTGATAGAAAAATTCAAGCAGACAATGTTCCAAAGCTGACATTTTTTTTTTCTTACTTTTCTAGGTATATGGACCTTAAGACCTATCAACTTGCCAATTTTCAGATCTTTAGGTCATTTAGAAGTGGTCGAACAATTCCTGGACGAACACACTCGCATTTTGCCTCTTTGCTTTTTATATACGAGGCGAAAGCCTATATTTACATTGGTATTCACGTATGCCGGTGGAAAACGCCGAACTTTGAAAGCATCACTACGTCATTAAGCATTGCGTCATTACCAGTGTAACGTACCAGGAGATGTGACGTACCTGCCAAAAGGACGCACACGACATACAAAGGCTGCAGACAACTCAAAGAAGCATGGAGAAATGGTAGAGCAACTTATTCCGGAATGAGTGGACTCGGGTTCGAATCCCGGCGTAGACCAAAAATGACGGAAAAATTTACTTCGTTATAATGGCGCCCGAACTATCCGGATGACCCGGCCGTTCAAAATCTCGCATTGGTGTGATGTTATTTCCACACCTCGAGACAGGAAAAATAAGAGAATCCTTTCTCCAGCACTTCGAAAAAAAAAAAAAAAAAAAAAAAAAAAAATAAGGGAGATGATGTAACGTACCAGGAGATGTGACGTACCTACCAGAAGGACGCACACGACATAAAGGCAGATAGTAATCAGAATAATCGTCCGCGTAGCTTAATTGGCAGAGCAACTTATTCCGGAATGAGTGGACCCGGGTTCGAATCCTGGCGCGGATAAAAATGACGGAGAAATTTACTTCGTTATAATGGCGCCCGAACTATCCGGATGACCCGACCGTTCACAATCTCGCAATGGTGTGATGTTATTTCCACATCGCGAGATAGGAAAAATAAGAGCAGCACTTCGAAAAAAAAAGAATAATAATAAGGGGGAGATGATGTAACGTACCTGCCAGAAGGACGCACACGACATAAAGGCAGATAGGAATCAGAATAAAATGTCCGCGTAGCTCAAATGGTAGAGCAACTTATTCCGGAATGAGTGGACCCGGGTTCGAATCCTGGCGCGGATAAAAATGACGGAGAAATTCACTTCGTTATACCAGTTTGATTGTAGCCTGTCCTTTCACCCAATGAGGAGACAGAGCTAAAAATAGCTGCGTCACCATGGCAGCAGGTCACGGAACCAGAACTTTCCTGTGTTGTTAACGCTGAAGATAAAGTAATCCGCTCGTCTCTTTCGTTTGCGTCTTTAAAAAATTCTTAAAAATCAGAAAATGACTTTTTCTTAAAGTATTTTTTTTTGTAAAAGAGGGACGATAGTTGTGAGTTTATGCTGTAAAAATTGCAATTCGTTATGATTTATAGTTTACCATATATCCGTTTTTTAAAACGGATCCCATCGGGAAATAGAGAATTTTGTGAAATTTAAAAATTTAATTTCTCGTAAACTAAATCGAAATAAAAAAAAAAAAAAAAGACGTCGAGGTGTAAACATTTGGCCATGGCCCTACGTGCCTACAAAGGTTCTGTTGCTATTAGTGTGTCCGGAACGCGAGCTGATAACACTTTTTTGCTTACCATAATTTTGAAATACAATAGCTCTTGAAGTAACACCAGAATCAAAAAACGATTTATTCATCGTGTTCTCCAAACAATTCTCTACAAACGATGTAAATTTATTATTTTTGTGTTCAATACTTTTTGCGCTGCGAGCTAGATTAGCGCGAGTGTCGCAAAATTTCTAAAACAGCGGCGGCGTCAGTTACTTCCTTTTAGAATAGAGAGATTATAAATTTTGAGTAATTAGTAAGTGTTACATATTTTACCTTGAGGTCCTATATGACCCAAAAGGTGTGTATACATAAGATGTGAGGGACTTAGGAAAGTTAATCGATGTTTCACTAATACCCACAAAAATATCTGAAAATAGTTATAATTGTAAGCATGCATAAAATTTTTCAACTGTAAGGCACCACATTTAGGAGATGCTTAGAAACTGAAGTAATCCAGATCTTTAATTTCTTCTAAATTTGTGCAGTTGCGAATTTGCGCCCGTGCTCAAAACACGTGTCGCAGAATTCAAATTCACGGTGGCATTTTGCGCCTTGCGCCCGCTAATATCCCCACCCTGAGAGGAAGACAGTGGTCAGTATTGACGGTTCACAGCTGGTATAATCAACTTCTTACAGTCGGGTCAAATCATCAAGGCGGGCGGGTACTGTCAAGACCTTTTTATTATGTATGGAAAACTGTCCACCAAACAGCCGACTTTAGTCCATCGCCATAATAACGTAAAACCTTAAATTGCATGTCAGGTGATCCAGAAGATGCACCAGCTGAGGTACGAAACTTTACCTCATCGGCCGTACTCATCTGATCAGTCCCCTACGAACTATCATATTTTCAAACACCTGGACGCCTTTCTATAGGGTAAAGCATTTCCCAATCAAGCATCAGTTGAAACTGCATTCCATGAATTTGTCGCATTTCGAAGCTTGACACTTTTTCACGACGTCATACGAAAGATTGCATCTCGTTTA
This sequence comes from Macrothele yani, assembly GCA_039090855.1. Lineage (NCBI taxonomy): Eukaryota > Metazoa > Arthropoda > Arachnida > Araneae > Macrothelidae > Macrothele > Macrothele yani. The sequence goes on along the minus strand of CM077011.1, from coordinate 72,274,321 downwards.
CCAAAGTGTGTTCCTGCTGGTGATTATTATTTAAATCAATTAAGTTTATTTTGCGCTGTATTTTGGGTGTTTCAAGTTTCCATCAATACTTCGACATTTGATCCGCAACAACCAAATATTTACATATGAGGAGGTGGTTGAGTGTTTTTGCTTACATAGTGCATTTAATCACTATCTTTTATAAATTCTTACTTCAGAAGCAGAAGGCAAAACTTTGGAAGTTGTACAAAGATTTATTGATTCGGGAAAAGACACGCATATCAGATCAGCATGGAAAGATGCATGTTTGATGTAACCAACATGATACGCAAAAGCAAACAAAAAAATCGGGGATTGAAGAAAATTATTGATTCGGGAAAACTCAAACGCTGTGTTCACGATCATTAGGGCGGAATTTATAGCGCGTTTTTAAAACAAAGCGAAGCTGGGTAACTTTTTCTTGCATTGCATCTCTGAAGACGTGTTGACACTATGGCTAAGTTTCTCGAACTTCCAAGTTTCCTTGCCCCTATATAAGAAATACATTTTCATGAATTTATTCAGTCTTTTCAAATGACTGGTGGCATTTCTCGATTCACTTTTCTTTAAATTTTTGTTTGCTTAAAACGATAGCGAAAGATGTATAACTCGCCTCTAGATATATTTTCAAAATGTACACATTTGCTGCTCTTAAAACAGCTGGCATTGAGGTAGACTGAAAAAGTCAAAAGTCGTATTATTGTTTCCCGTGCAAAAAAAGAAAAAAATGTAACATTCTTCAGTGGGCCGATTTCAAGTGCACCAACTCTCTTCTTGTCAGGTTAAAAAAATTAAGATTTTTAAGCAGATGTGACTGGTGTCTGCTTCTTACAGCTAATATGAGGAAAGATAAATCTACGACAGGTATCTGCTAAGGCCTATGATTTGTATTGCCTAAAATAAAGAGAGAGAGAGAGAGAGAGAGTGAGAGAGAGCTAATTCCTGCTTGTCCTCGAGACATAAAATCTTTGAGCTTCCCCAGAAGTTTCTTGTACTTTTTTCCTATCCTAATTTCGATACTAACAATACTAGTATCATTTAATTAAAAACATCCTATGAAGATATATAATAATACCATACACTTTAATAAAAATGTATATGCTTGCAGGAAAACTCTTTACCCGTTGCTCATGAGCAGCTACTGACACAGACGAACGTTGAAGTATATTAAGTCTAATGGATGACAATTAATATATATGTTACTGACATTTATTTTATAAAAACATTGCATAATTAAAAACGTATGAGGCACCCGTTTCAATTGTCGTTACAAAAGCCATCGATGCGAATGATTTAAAGATATGTGTACATACACTACTATGTTCAAACACAAATATATATATATGTTACCGCTAAAGTGCAGAAATCAGTTATTCTACAGATTATCTAGGTAATGTGCAGATAAACTAGGGTGATCCGTTAAAGTGCCGAAAATTGTTTCATTGCTCAAATTACCTAGGTAATCTGCAAATTACCTAGATAATCTGCACATTACCTACTAGGCACTCGTTAAAGTTAAAATAAGACCTTTGCTGGAACAACAGCAACGTTTCTGTACGATTAAATTAACATAATGTTATTTATTTATTTTTCGATATATGAATAATCAAGTTCATACAATCAAACAATCAACAAATTAGTTGATAGAATCAATCATCAATCAATTAAAAAACTATAATAGAAAGAATCAAACGGTTTAAAATATTATTATAATTAAGGAAATGAATTTGCAAAACATATGATAAAATTATGCTTACTTATTAGTGCAATCTAAAGATTGGTGACACTTTGAATTACATAGCAATTGGTTTTAGCGACAAGCGCACCTATTTGTGGTACATTTAGATTTGCAGTCACATTTTCTGAAACCCTGCCCAGTACCAAGGGATTGCTTTATTGCTGTTTGACGTAAAGATATTTCTACAGCAGGGACATCTTCTTTCGTTAAAAATCTCTCTTTGCAAACACTGAATTCAGATTTTGCATACATTTTGTTTTAAAATACCCGTTTTAGTACCAAGTTTATAAAAGCCATCCTCTGTTTTACTAAGAGAATCACAGCTAAAATCGAGCGGGTTTTTGCTGTCTGCTTCGGGTACTTTAATTCTCACAGAGACTTTAATTCTCACAGTGAAACTGCTAACATTTTCTTTGCTTGCTTTTCTAAATCTTTCTTGGCTTCATTACGCAGAAGACACATCTCCCATGTGGTCTTCTTCTGGGTCTTTTCCTGTCCCTTGGAATCCAATCTAACATTTTGGCCGTCCATCGATGCTCTGTCCTTCTGGCAGTATGGCCAGCCCATTGCCATTTCAGGGATTAAACTCTGATCATGATGTCTTCCACTGTTGTCATTTTTCGGATCCACAAGTTCCTCTTTCTTACCTCTCCTGGTTACACCAAGCATGCACCTCTCCGTGCTACTTTGAGTTGTCTGCAGCCTTTGTATGTCTCTTCCAGTTACGATCCACGTCTCTGTACCATACGTAAGAAGTAGAAGGATGCACTGAGCAAACACTTTTCTTTTAAGACATAATGGCATATTGCTCTTGAAAATTATGCTGTTTCTTCCAAACGCTCTCCAGGCAAGTTTTGTACGCCGATTAATTTCTTCATCAATGTGACCCTCACTTGATATCTGCTGTCCAAGATAAACGTACGTGTCTGTTATCTCCAGCTTTTCTCCATCAATCGATAAATCTTCATTTCTTATAAAAGCATTGAACATCACTTTTGTCTGCTGAAAGTTCATTTTTAATCCCACATTTTTACTCTTGTCAGCAAGTTCCTGGATCATACTCTGCAGCTCTGATGGGGTAGTTGCGAAAATGACTACGTCATCAGCAAAACAAAGGTGAGATAGATAATCTCCATTAATCTTTATTCCCTTGTTTTCCCAGATCAGCGACTGAAAGACACCCTCCAATGTAGCATTAAAGAGCTTCGGAGATATGGTGTCACCTTGTCTCACTCCCTTTCCTACTTTTATGTGTGCTGTATTCTCAAACAGCTGAATCTTTGCACTTGCATTTTCATAGATGTTATTAATAATATTAATGTATGCATCTTCAATACCGCAGGATTTCAGATCCATTGTAACTGCTGATGGTTTCACTGAATCAAAGGCTTTTTCATTATCGATAAAAGCCATGCACAATGAAAGTTCATATTCCCTCGCTTTTTCAATTAGTTCTCTCAGTAGGTGGATATGATCTATTGTGCTGTAGCCACTCCTGAATCCAGCTTGTTCTCTCGGTTGAGCCATGTCCAGTGTTACCTTCAAGCGGTGTGAAAGAACTGTAGTGAAGATTTTATAAACCACTGAAAGGAGGCTGCTGATAGGTCTGTAGTTCCTGAGATCCTCAATGTCACTTTTTTTATGTAGCAGGATCATTGCAGCGTTGTTCCAATCCTCAGGTATCTTACCTTCATTAAGGCATCGAGTGAAAATTTGGGCGAGTACTATTTCGATTTCTCCACTTGCTTCTTGTATGATATCTACAGTAATTCCATCTTCTCCTGGAGCTTTTCCCCGCTTCATATTCTTGATTGCATGTGCAACTTCTGCTGGGAGGATTGGAAGAACTCTGGTCCCTTTCATGATGTCAGGAGTACATGTATCATCCCTTTCATATAATTTGGAGTAGAAATCTTTCACTCTTGTCAAAATTTCGCCTCTATTTCTTGTTACAGAACCATCTTCTTTTCTCAGTGCCATAATCTGTTTTCTTCACTTACTGAGATGTCCCTTTGCTATCTTTAGGCTTTGGTTGTTTTCAATTGCTTTCCTCACTGGTTCACAGTTGAATTTCCTTACGTCTTCAGTGATACTTTTTCGTACTGTCTTGCATAGCTCTATATATTTCAATGTGGAAGTCACATCTTTAGTTGTCATCATCTCTCTTCTTTTTTGCATCAACATTTTGGTTTTTCCTGATAATTTGTTCACATGCAACTGGTTCTTAGACCCAGCTAATATTGTTGCTGTTTCCATAAGAGCTTTGGTTACTTTTCTGTTAACTTCAGAAATATCCACTTCTTCCGATTTTCATGAATTTAAAGCGGAGAATCTGTTTTTCAATTCCAACTTGAAGGTATTATGGTGTTCTTTAAGGTTGGTTATGTCAATACATTTTGTTTGTCTTATGAGCTTGCCACGTTCAAGTTTAGTGTTGAGATGCATCTTACATCTCACCAATCTATGGTCACCACCTGTGTTGAACTTGTTTAGCACACTGCAGTCTTCTATGACAAATTTTTTGTTACACATAATAAAATCAATTTCAGCTGATTTTTTTTTTTGTATTTTGTAATGTAATTATTGCAAATACGGTATAATTTCGGTATATTAAATATTCATCTTCATACTTTATATCTTGAAACATAGGCAGTAAATGCCACTCACTCCAATATGCAGACTATCTGACATGTAGCCAAATCTAACAAAATTATATATGCAAATGATTTAGAGAGATATGTACATACATTTCTATGTTCAAACACAACTATATATATATATATATATATTCTATAAAGAAGATACCTAAGCAAAAAAATACATATATAATTTTGACTCACACCAAGTACAACATAGAAAAGGTTATGTATCTACCTGTGTGAGTAAAGGAGAAAAGATAAAAAAATAAAATAAAACAACTGAATGTAGAAGGTGTCGAGAATACTGAGCCTTGGCTTTATCAAGGACCAGCAAAAACTCTGCATTTTCTCACTTCCACAAAGACCTAGTTGGAAATGGGTTTCTGCAAGGCCATAGATGCAAGTAACATTCCCACCTAAAATAGTTTAAAAATATATATATATATGTCATGTCCTCCGTAGAGTAGCATGACCTAGCACTAGTTAACAATTTCGCTTGCATCCATTAACCTTCATGGCCCGACCCATGCTCTTCATCTGTTACTATTAAACAGAGAGAAGAAGATTAAAGAGAACTCAAGCTGTGAGAGTGACATAATAAATAGAAATGATTTTCAGCTATAACGAAATTCCAAGTTCGTTTGAGAGAGAATTTAAACCAAAAAATTTTACATTGCAATTAAAAAAGGAAATGTTAATTTATAACGAACAGATTTTTGAAAGAAAACTTGAGTCTAAAACCCCCTACTCTACAACTTATGACAGCACGAAAACGAGAATAAGTTAAAGATAATAATTAACTAAAGAAAACTTTGTGAAAGTTATATACCTTAAACAGTTAGTTGCAATATGTACAAAGTATTTCAGCAGTGCTTTAAGTGCATAATTAATTAGTTATTAAGAACTTAACTACTTTGAAAAAACAGCGCATAGACAGCGCATAGAAAAGGAACAAGCTTAGCCTTCTTCTGTTCCTAGGTACCCCAAAAGACGCTCAAAGTTACAAAGAAAAGTAAGAGTTAAAACCCGCATAAATGTTAACAGACAAACCAATGCTTAAAAGCTGAAAAGCTAAAAAACGACAGAGAAAAGGTACATAAAGTACAAACATTGAACTTATAAAACCTAGAACCCAAAAACAAGGAAGAGAGCTTACCTCTTGTGTGACAAAAACTTTTCTCCTCACAAGAGAGAACATGGCTGACCCCTTCCGCCACTCCCTAGACGCTGGGGGGCAGTGAGGGTGGGGCTGATGGCCTCCTCATACAGCAAGAAACCAACGCGCGGAGATTTTAACCAGAGACAAAAATATATAAACTTAAGACTGTGGATCTGTATGATCAGAATGAGCAGAATTAACTCTCCAGAATACATGAGAAATATTATAAAATACACGAGCAGTTTATTTAATAATCTTTGCATGTATTAAATCACCTTAGTGAGCTTCTATAGATTAATCAGAATCTTATTAATTTTAATGTTGGTTTTACTATTTTTAGTATAGCTATCCTAGTGATGAATAACTAGTTTTCTTTTTTATTTGTTTTTATTTTCTTTTATAAACAGATTTTTAAGCTTTTTTGTGATTTTGTTTATATTATTTAATTTTTTGTTTTAATAGGACCGTCATATCCATAGCACTAAGGTTCCTTTAGGTAGTTAATAGGCATCCTCTAGCCAACTTCCTTACGGCTTTGATTGGTCAGAATCATATTATTAACTGTGTAGAAAATTAAAGCAGATCTGCCAACCTTACTCTATTATTCAGAATAATTTTTCTTAAAGTTCTTTTGATGAAAGAAGAAGGAATTTCGTTCTCTAGAAAACTTTCTAATAGTATATTAATGTGGTAATTGAAATCCAAATTGTTGCTGCAAATTCTTGAAATTCTTAGGACCTGAGAAATTAGTACATTCTCAATTACTTTGGTTGAAATGTTATTATTCCAGTGTAGATATTTAATTACTTTGAAAGGAAAATTAACTCTTTTATCAAAGAGGCTAATAGATGGGTTACCTCTGTTGAGCTTAATGCTTAAGTCTAGGAACTCAAGTTCCTGATTACTGTGGTTGGTTTTACATAAGTTAAGAGAGCTAGGATAGATATTATCAAAATCACTCTCTATAACTTCTGAATTATTGATACACAGCAGATCATCAATATATCTAAAAGTGTAAAGGTAGTTATCTGAGCAGGTGGGGTGATTTTTAATGAATTTATATTCCTTAAAGAACAGGAATAGATTTGCGATATTTGTGGACGTTGATGTTCCCATTGGAATACCGTTCACTTGCTTATAGAGAGTATTATTATATAAGATATGGTTATTTTTTATGCAGCAATTGAGATAAGAGTTCCAAGTTCCTACATCAACAAATTGGTTAAGTTTAAATTCTGCATACAGCTCTTTAAAGGTAGTGATTATATCTGATAGAGGCAGATTAGTATATAGGTTTTCAAAATCATAACTATTAATATCTAGGGGACAAACTTTGAGTATAGTAGAAATTACTTCTGCATTATTATTAATTATCCAAAAATCTCTGTACATCAAGTTAGAACAGTTTCTAATGTGTTTCAAAACCTGTCTTAAAGAAGGTTTTGAAACACATTAGAAACTGTTCTAACTTGATGTACAGAGATTTTTGGATAATTAATAATAATGCAGAAGTAATTTCTACTATACTCAAAGTTTGTCCCCTAGATATTAATAGTTATGATTTTGAAAACCTATATACTAATCTGCCTCTATCAGATATAATCACTACCTTTAAAGAGCTGTATGCAGAATTTAAACTTAACCAATTTGTTGATGTAGGAACTTGGAACTCTTATCTCAATTGCTGCATAAAAAATAACCATATCTTATATAATAATACTCTCTATAAGCAAGTGAACGGTATTCCAATGGGAACATCAACGTCCACAAATATCGCAAATCTATTCCTGTTCTTTAAGGAATATAAATTCATTAAAAATCACCCCACCTGCTCAGATAACTACCTTTACACTTTTAGATATATTGATGATCTGCTGTGTATCAATAATTCAGAAGTTATAGAGAGTGATTTTGATAATATCTATCCTAGCTCTCTTAACTTATGTAAAACCAACCACAGTAATCAGGAACTTGAGTTCCTAGACTTAAGCATTAAGCTCAACAGAGGTAACCCATCTATTAGCCTCTTTGATAAAAGAGTTAATTTTCCTTTCAAAGTAATTAAATATCTACACTGGAATAATAACATTTCAACCAAAGTAATTGAGAATGTACTAATTTCTCAGGTCCTAAGAATTTCAAGAATTTGCAGCAACAATTTGGATTTCAATTACCACATTAATATACTATTAGAAAGTTTTCTAGAGAACGAAATTCCTTCTTCTTTCATCAAAAGAACTTTAAGAAAATTATTCTGAATAATAGAGTAAGGTTGGCAGATCTGCTTTAATTTTCTACACAGTTAATAATATGATTCTGACCAATCAAAGCCGTAAGGAAGTTGGCTAGAGGATGCCTATTAACTACCTAAAGGAACCTTAGTGCTATGGATATGACGGTCCTATTAAAACAAAAAATTAAATAATATAAACAAAATCACAAAAAAAGCTTAAAAATCTGTTTATAAAAGAAAATAAAAACAAATAAAAAAGAAAACTAGTTATTCATCACTAGGATAGCTATACTAAAAATAGTAAAACCAACATTAAAATTAATAAGATTCTGATTAATCTATAGAAGCTCACTAAGGTGATTTAATACATGCAAAGATTATTAAATAAACTGCTCGTGTATTTTATAATATTTCTCATGTATTCTGGAGAGTTAATTCTGCTCATTCTGATCATACAGATCCACAGTCTTAAGTTTATATATTTTTGTCTCTGGTTAAAATCTCCGCGCGTTGGTTTCTTGCTGTATGAGGAGGCCATCAGCCCCACCCTCACTGCCCCCAGCGTCTAGGGAGTGGCGGAAGGGGTCAGCCATGTTCTCCTCTTGTGAGGAGAAAAGTTTTTGTCACACAAGAGGTAAGCTCTCTTCCTTGTTTTTGGGTTCTAGGTTTTATAAGTTCAATGTTTGTACTTTATGTACCTTTTCTCTGTCGTTTTTTAGCTTTTCAGCTTTTAAGCATTGGTTTGTCTGTTAACATTTATGCGGGTTTTAACTCTTACTTTTCTTTGTAACTTTGAGCGTCTTTTGGGGTACCTAGGAACAGAAGAAGGCTAAGCTTGTTCCTTTTCTATGCGCTGTCTATGCGCTGTTTTTTCAAAGTAGTTAAGTTCTTAATAACTAATTAATTATGCACTTAAAGCACTGCTGAAATACTTTGTACATATTGCAACTAACTGTTTAAGGTATATAACTTTCACAAAGTTTTCTTTAGTTAATTATTATCTTTAACTTATTCTCGTTTTCGTGCTGTCATAAGTTGTAGAGTAGGGGGTTTTAGACTCAAGTTTTCTTTCAAAAATCTGTTCGTTATAAATTAACATTTCCTTTTTAATTGCAATGTAAAATTTTGGTTTAAATTCTCTCTCAAACGAACTTGGAATTTCGTTATAGCTGAAAATCATTTCTATTTATTATGTCACTCTCACAGCTTGAGTTCTCTTTAATCTTCTTCTCTCTGTTTAATAGTAACAGATGAAGAGCATGGGTCGGGCCATGAAGGTTAATGGATGCAAGCGAAATTGTTAACTAGTGCTAGGTCATGCTACTCTACGGAGGACATGACATATATATATATTTTTTAAACTATTTTAGGTGGGAATGTTACTTGCATCTATGGCCTTGCAGAAACCCATTTCCAACTAGGTCTTTGTGAAAGTGAGAAAATGCAGAGTTTTTGCTGGTCCTTGATAAAGCCAAGGCTCAGTATTCTCGACACCTTCTACATTCAGTTGTTTTATTTTATTTTTTTATCTTTTCTCCTTTTACTCACACAGGTAGATACATAACCTTTTCTATGTTGTACTTGGTGTGAGTCAAAATTATATATGTATTTTTTTTGCTTAGGTATTTATAGAATGTGAATTCTGAATTTTCAAAACTGCTGCGTTGGTTGCGCGTTTTGATTTTCAGGTTATTTTGCACCCTTCGTTTTAAATTCTAAAATTTTTTCCTTAGTCTTCAGTTTTGCTCTTAAGTATATATATATATATATATATATATATATATTCATCCTATTCAAATAAGAAATTCTGTAGCAAATCCAAAACTGTAGATGAAATTAAATGAACAGTTCCTTATTTGGACTTGCCACAGAATTTCTTATTTGAATATGATGAACATATATATATCATCATCATTGTCAACCATTATCAATCCACTGCTGGATGAAGGTCTCCTCAAGTTTCTTCCACAACGGTCTGTCTTGTGCCAGTCTCCTCCATGTTACTCCCGCATACTTTCGAATTTCATCCACCCATCTCCCATGTGGTCTTCTTCTGGGGCTTTTCCTGTCCACAATATATATATACACTATCTACCAACAAGTAATTGGAGAACTATGATAGCAAAGGAAAACGAAGTTTATTAACCTTCAATAGTTGGTGGAGCCTCCACGAGCGGCGATTACAGCTGCGACCCACCGGGGCATACTCTCAACCAGGCGTTGTACGACGTCTAGCGGTATTTTCTTCCACTCAGCTTGGAGGAGACAGGTCAGTTCCTCCACCGATTTCGGACGGTGGGGGCGCCCCTTAAGTCGACGCTCCAACTCGTCCCAGCGGTGCTCGATAGGGTTAAGGTCCGGGCTCTGCGCAGGCCAGTCCATTCGATTAACCCCATTGTCACCATACCAAGCCATGGTGGACCTCGCAACATGACAGGTGGCATTGTCATCCTGAAAGAAACATGGGTCCATCCCGTAAAACTGCCACAACGTAGGAAGCACATGGTCATCCAAAATGGTGCAGTAGGTCTCGGCGTTGAGTCTACCAGGAATTGCGACCAAGGGTCCCATGTCATACCAGGAGAAACACTCCCATAGCATAATTCCACCGCCGCCCAACTTCACAGTAGGAACAATACATTCCGGCAGGAGGCGTTCTCCAGGCAGACGCCAAACACAGACCCTGCCATCCGAACGGTAGACGGTGAACCTTGATTCGTCGCTCCAGAGAACCTGTTTCCACTGTTCAACGGTTCACTGTCTACGTTCTTTGCGCCACGTTAGCCAAGCAGTGCTATTGGACTTGGTGATCAAAGGCTTGTGGTCGGCAGCACGTCCATGATAACCGAGCAGATGGGCTTCCTTACGGATGGTATTCATCGGAAGAATACTCCCGGATGCCTGTTGAAACTCCTCACGGATGTGGCCCATCGATTTGATGCGATTCTTCCGAATTTCTCTGGCCAGCACCCGTCGGTCTCTAATTCCCAGTTTTGTGGTTCTGCCGGGTAGGGACACATTCCGATAGTCACCTCTCATCTTCCACTTGCCAATCACGTAGGCCACTATCGATTTTGGGTACTTCAACTAGCTGGATACGTCACGTATGGATCGGTCATTTCTGTGATACACGACGATTACACCTTTATCGAAATCTGAGAGCTCCGAACTGAGTGGCATCTTGCATGCGACTGGTTGCGTTGTTTCCTACACGATATTTAACGGCGGCGGCAGTGACGTGTATCAGGACCGCAGATATCGTCGATTGCAGATGTGTCCAATTACCTGTTGGTAGATAGTGTATATATATAAAAACCATCAGCAGTTACAATGGCATATATATATATATATATATCATCATCATCATCATCATTGTCAACCATTATCAATCCACTGCTGGACGAAGGTCTCCCCAAGTTTCCTCCACAACGGTCTGTCTTGTGCCAGTCTCCTCCATGTCACTCCCGCATATTTACGAATTTCATCCACCCATCTCCCATGTGGTCTTTTTCTGGGTCTTTTCCTGTCCCTTGGAATCCAATCTAAAATTTCGGATGTCCATCTATGGTCTGTCCTTCTGGCAGTATGTCCAGCCCATTGCCATTTCAGGGATTTAACTCTGATCATGATGTCTTCCACTCTCGTCATTTTTCGGATCCACGAGTTCCTCTTCTTATCTCTCCTGGTTATACCAAGCATGCACCTCTCCATGCTCTTTGAGTTGTCTGCAGCCTTTGTATGTCTCTTTTAGTTAAGGTCCACGTCTCTGCACCATACGTAAGCACTGGAAGGATACATTGATCAAACACTTTTCTTTTAAGACATAATGGCATATTGCTCTTGAAAATTATGCTGTTTCTTCCAAAAGCTCTCCAGGCAAGTTTTGTACGCCGATTAATTTCTTCATCAATGTGACCCTCACTTGATATCTGCTGTCCAAGATAAACATACGTATCTGTTATCTCCAGTTTTTCTCCATCAATCGATAAATCTTCATTTCTTGTAAAAGCATTGAACATCACTTTTGTCTTCTGAAAGTTCATTTTTAATCCCACTTCTTTACTCTTGTCAGCAAGTTCCTGGATCATACTCTGCAGCTATGATGGGGTAGTTGCAAAAATGACTACGTCATCAGCAAAACGAAGGTGGGTTAGATAATCTCCATTAATCTTTATCCCTTTGTTTTCCCAGTTCAGTGATTGAAAGACATTTTCCAATGTGGCATTAAAGAGCTTCGGAGATATGGTGTCACCTTGTCTCACTCCCTTTCCAATTTTTATGTGTGTTGTATTTTCAAACAACCGAATCTTTGCACTTGCATTTTCGTAGATGTTATTAATAATATTAATGTATGCATCTTCAATACCACAGGATTTCAGAGCCATTGTAACTGCTGATGGTTTCACCGAATCAAAGGCTTTTTCATAATCGATAAAAGCCATGCACAATGGAAGTTCATATTCCCTCGCTCTTTCAATTAGTTCTCTCAGTACGTGGATATGATCTATTGTGCTGTAGCCACTCCTGAATCCAGCTTGTTCTCTCGGTTGAGCCATGTCCAGTGTTACCTTCAGGCGGTGTGAAAGAACTTTAGTGAAGATTTTATAAACCACTGATAGGAGGCTGATAGGTCTGTAGTTCCTGAGATCCACAATGTCACCTTTTTTATGTAGCAATATCATTGTAGCATTGTTCCAATCCTCAGGAATCTTCCCTTCATTAAGGCATCGAGTGAAAATTTGGGCGAGTACTGTTTCAATTTCTCCACTTGCTTCTTGTATGATGTCTATAGTAATTCCATCTTCTCCTGGAGCTTTCCCCCGCTTCATGTTCTTGATCGCATGAGCAACTTCTGCTGGGAGGACTGGAAGAACTCTGGTACCTTTCATGATGTCTGGAGAACATGTATCATCCCTTTCATATAATTTGGAGTAGAAATCTTTCACTCTTGTCAAAATTTCGCCTCTATTTCTTGTAATAGAACCATCTTCTTTTCTCAGAGCCATAATCTGTTTTCTTCCCTTACTGAGATGTCCCTTTGCTATCTTAAGGCTTTGGTTGTTTTCAATTGCTTTCCTCACTAGCTCACAGTTGAATTTCCTTACGTCTTCAGTGATACTTTTTCGTGTTGTCTTGCATAGCTCTATATATTCCACTTTGTAAGTCACATCTTCTTTAGTTGTCCTCATCTCTCTTCTTTTTGCATCAACATTTTGGTTTTTCCTGATAATTTGTTCACATGCAACTTGTTCTTAGACCCAGCTAATTTTGTTGCTGTTTCCATTAGAGCTTTGGTTACTTTTCTGTTAACTTCCGAAATATCCACTTCTTCCGATGTTAGGTCTTCTAAAGCAGAGAATCTGTTCTTCAGTTCCAACTTGAAAGTATTATGGTGTTTTTTACGGTTGGTTATGTCAATACATTTTGTTTGTCTTATGAGCTCGCCACGTTCCAGTTTAGTGTTGAGGTGCATCTTACATCTCACCAATCTATGGTCACTACCTGTGTTGAACTTGTTCAGCACACTGCAGTCTTCGATGACGAATTTTTTGTTACACATAATAAAATCAATTTCACTTGTCGTCCCAATTGGATGTCTCCATGTCCATTTCCTGTGTGGCTTTTTCTTGAAAAAGGAGTTCAAGATGAAAAATCCTTCTGCCTCTGCAAACTCAACGAGAGTATTTCCACGCTGGTTTCTGTTGCCGTGACCGAATTTACCTACTGAAGTTTCATTCTGTTGCCGTTGCCCTATTTTTGCATTGAAATCTCCCATAATTATCTTCAAGTGCTGCTTATCTTTATTATTTAGATGACGAATTTCCTCATAAAATTCTTCAATTTCTTCTTCAGGATGACTTGTGGTGGGTGCATAAGTTTGAATAATCTGAGCCTGGTATCTTCTCGATAGTTGGATAACGAGTCGTGCAGCTCTGTCAGAGGAACTTTCAACTTCTACCACTTTGTCCTTCAGTTTCTTGTTTATTATAAATCCAACACCACTAGTTCTGCCAGTATCTGTCCCACGATAATAGAAGAGATGTCCACTTTTCAGTTCAATGAGATCTTCTCCTTTTCTCCTTACCTCACTTAGCCCGACGATGTCCCACTTGATCCTTTGTAGTTTCTCTTCCAATTCAAGAAGCCTTGAATCAGAAGATAGGGAGCGTCCGTTATAGGTAGCCAGGGTCAGCATCAAATGGCAGCCTAGTCCGGTCCTCCGGGGATTCTTAGCACCCTCTGCCTTCATGTCGCACTGGCCGCTGCCTTGGCCAGGTACATTCCAGCTGCCGGAGACTGAGGGCCAAGATTTAAGTTGTAGAGTCATTTTGGAGGTGTTTGGCCATAACTCACCACGCTGGCCAAGCGGGTTGGTGAGTGTGGGATAGCATTTCCTCTGATCCCGATGGTATAGTTATACCGCTATTGGCGGTCGTCAGAGCCCCTTTAGTGGGAACAGGATGCACCACGAGAAGGCGGGGTTGACATTTGTCAAGGAGAGGCTGTGATGTTACGCATCACCTGACCTTACATCCCTATATATATATATATATATATATATATATATATATATATATATATATATATTGTGGACAGGAAAAGACCCAGAAGAAGACCATATGGGAGATGGGTGGATGAAATTCGAAAGTATGGGGGAGTAACATGGAGGAGACTGGCAAAAAAAAGACCGTTGTGGAAAAAACTTGAGGAGGCCTTCATCCAGCAGTGGATTGATAATGGTTGACCATGATGATGATATATATATATGTTCATCGTATTCAAATAAGAAATTCTGTGGGAAGTCCAAATGAGGAACTGTTCATTTAATTTCATTTACAGTTTTGGATTTGCTACAGAATTTCTTATTTGAATATGATGAATATATATATATATATATATATATATATATATATATATATATAGTTGTGTTTGAACATAGAAATGTATGTACATATCTCTCTAAATCATTCGCATATATAATTTTGTTACATTTATCTACATGTCAGATAGTCTGCATGTTGGAGTGAGTGGCATTTACTGCCTATGTTTCAAGATATAAAGTATGAAGATGAATATTTAATATACCGAAATTATACCGTATTTGCAATAATTACATTACAAAATACAAAAAAATCAGCTTACATTGGATGTTCGCAGATATTCTGTTTAATAAGTAATGAAAGTCAACCTACAGCAGATGTTCCCAAACTACAGTTCAGGTGGAGTTTTCCGAGATTGAGTGTTTTGCCGCCTCATAAGGAACTGTTTCATTTAATTTTGTGATATTTATAGATTACACTTGCCACAGTATTTCTTATTTTAATATGATGAATATATATACAGATGTGTTTGCAATTATGTCTCTAAATCATTCGCATAGATGGCTTTTGCAACGACAATAGTAACGCATGCCTCATACCTTTTTAATTATGTAATTTTTTATAAATTAAATGTCAGTAATGTATATATTAGTTGTCATCCATTAGACTTAATACACTTCAACGTTCGTCTGTGTGTCCTTAGCTACTCAAGAGCAGCGTGTAAAGAGTTTTCCTACAAGCATACACATTTTTATTAAGGTGTATGATATTATTATTTATCTTATCCTTCAACAACCATAACTCTGCAGTGTCGAGTGCACAGACATAAGGGTTGCCTTGGTTACATTCATTTCATCTATCGTTGTCAACACCTTTTTCCACCTTGGGTATGAATTTTGAAAGGGTAAGCTAAAGAGTTGTATGTACACTGCTCGACAAGGAAATTGCAATACGGAAAAGGAATCTACTTGCAGACATGAAAAACGCATGAGGTAGAGTAGCCTTCCTTGAGATATGCAAATGAACAAAGTTTCGCAGTGATCGTTCACGTGGACACCGGATGAATAAGATGAGAAAATGGTACACTCTGTTTTTGTCACACTGCAAAATAGACGTTTTTAAACTTGAGTTTGTCATTCGGAAACTTTACTAACATGCCCTCTGTGTACCTGTGTTCAACTTAGTGACTTAGAGTAGCACAGGATCGTCGATATCTCAGAGCTGCTGATTAGTAAATTTACTCACAGCTTACTATAGATTTCCACATAGGTATGGTGAAATGTGAGTACAGAGCAAAGTTGCGTGTCACACTATACCGTAGAGGACCTAATGACATGAAGGAAGGGAACCAATATGAATGACCACAGCGAGTGAAAATCGCCTTCTCCACTGAAGCGCTGTTTGCGACCGGTTCATCACGGCGACTATGTTTCAGCTTGACTGCAGGCTGCTATAGGTAAAACAGTACCCGCCCATATGATACGAAGACATTTTAATAGCGTGGTACTACGGGCGACACGCCCAGCCCGGAATCTCCCGTTACGTCTACATCATAGGACTTGTCATCTGGAACGTTTCAGAGATAGGCAAGACTAGACTGTGAAATACAGCAGCGATTCGTGGACTAGTCCAGACTCTTTATCTGTATGGTCACACATCTGTATAATATCATCTCTATCAGCATCATTCCAAAAGATTTACAATAAACGGCCATGTAACATCCGCACATGATTCACCGATGTGGTGTACAATCTGATACTGTTTCCACCCAGACATGATAAGCTGATGTGGAGTGGAATCTGATACTGCTAACGCCCTGACTAATTCACTGGTGTGAGGTGGAATCTTATATCACTGCTGCATATCTCGTTCATGTTACTCTCACTGTGATGGCGTGACGCTGTATCAATGTAATCTTCAGTCCCGTCATACGAACTTTCCTTGCAGCTCTGTCGGCTATTACCCTGCAGTAGGACAACGCTCATCATCACACTTTCCATGACCTAGATATTGTAACATGAGCGTTCTCCCATAATCGCCAACTGAATGACTTGTGGTCTATTGGGTCGCCACCTTCTCAGCCTTTTGCTGGCAGTGGACCTGAAACAGATGTGTGCCCAGTTCGTTGCTGTTTGAAATACCATACCCCAACGCACAGTTTATGATCTCATCGACTACATGCCTCGTCATTTGTAACATTTTATAAATTCCTGAGGTCTACCAATTCTGTGCTGAACAATCCTGAATAAGAGTGGGTCTACCTTCCCACATTTCATTTTTGATCGTTCTCATGTCTTCTCCAGCTGTATGAGTCCTGTGATTTTTGCGACTATGTCTCAACTCTCTCTTGGTAGTGCGATTTCCACTTTGTTCAGTGTAGGTGCAAGAACTGGCCTCTTCCAAATTTGACAGAAAGACAATTGAGATTTCAAAGTCGATAGACAAAACACATTTTTTTACATTTCAGTTGATATTTGCACGAATGCCGTCCTGTAGGCGATAGGTTTAAGGCTCAGATGTCTCATCAATCACATTCTTTGGCCTTGGTTCAAATAACTGGAGAGGTGCACTCATTGTCATAAAAATCCGCGCCCCAAGAAAAATGCCATGCGATTAAAGCGAAACACGGTGAATAGCTACGGGGAGGGCAGACATGCAAATAATTAAAGTTTCGTGCGATTCCGCATGCCTGCGCGTCCAAGACCGGCGCTGCAATCGCAATACTTGAGGTCTATAAGGTGCCGCGCAGGGGACTCCACATTCGTGCCGAAATGCACGGTAAGAGGCAGGTGAGATCCCTGAGCGATAGACATGCCGAGGAGCCGCCGTAGATGTGAGTACGGGCAATTGGCGGAGTTTAAACGAAGCCGTATCGTCGGGATGAGAAAGGCAAGGTTGTCGGCGCGCCGAATCGACCACCATTTGGGCCGGTCGGACAGTACGGTGCGATCTTGTTGGAAGCAATGGACACGGGAAGGCATCCAGACACGGTGAACTGGCTCTGGAAAACCTAGGCACACCACCAGCAGAGAGGACCTTGTGATCGTGAGAGCGGCACCCAAAGATGCAATGACGTCCTTGTACAATATTGAAATATATTTGGAGGCTGTACAAGGGACTCCTGTACCCGCCAGAACCATTTCCAGACGCCTTGCGGAGGTGAATCTGCACTCTCGACCGCCCTTACGTTTGCCGCCATTAACACCTGACCATCGTCGTCCTCGATTGCAATGGTGTCAGCAGCGAGCAACGTGAAATGCTACGGGCTGGAGACGTATAGTGTTCAGCGATGAACCCCGCTTCTGTATGGGAACGGTCGACCACCGTGTCAGAGTTGAAGGACATCAGGTGAGCGCTACAATCCCAACCTCGCTGTACAGCGGCACACGTGCGGAACTGCCGGCGTGGTGGTATATGAGAGTCGGACTTTTCTCGCAGTGATCTAAGGGACATTAACAGCCCAGCGCTACGTACAGATCCTGCAGCACATCGATCTTGCGGTCCCATGTGCTGCCTTTCTTGGCGGGGCAGCCCGGAGCCATTTTCAACAACATAACGCCCGTCAGCACACGGCTCGAGTTTCCCAGGACTGTCTACGTCATGCTTCGACGCTTCCGTGGCCAGCCAGATCGCCTGATCTCTCGCCCATCGAGCACGTGTGGGACCAGTAGGGACGCCAGCTTTCTCCGTGTCTCAGTGTTAAAACTTTAGAGCGTCAGTTGCAAGAAGTGTGTGCCAATCTGTCCCAGGATAACATACGGTGTCTCTTTGACTCCATGCCGAACAGTATGACCGCATGTATCCGAGCACGTGGCTGTCCGACGCGGTACTAACGCTGACAGGAATGTGTACCGTACGTCAGCGAGAAATCGTCCTTCTGCTGTGATATTGTAATCATCTCTGTCCTTGGTATGTACCATCTCACTATTAAATTCTCATTTCTATCCGACGCTTCCTTCTTGGTTCACGGATTTTTATGACAATGAGTGTATAAATTGCGTGTCTGTCGTCTTCTCCTCGCATTTTTGGGGGTAACCACTTTGCTACACTGAAGGTAGGTGCACAACTATTGGTTTTACCACTTCGGAGTTCAACCGACGTCAATGACCTGAGATGGAAGTTCGTTTTTTTCTTCTTTTTCAGTTCAGGATTTATAAATACCACCATGAGTAACTTTAAGGGTTATAAGCAGTCGCGCGTTCCTAATTCATATCTGCTGATTCCAGTGAAGACAAACAGAGGGAGAGAGAGAGAGAGAAAGAAAGCCAGTGCCATAAGAAAAGCACACCACCTATGCCACTTTTCAAACTCGACCCCGAATCCAACTAACACAACTTCCTAGAAACCTACGCCCTAGAGGGCCACTGCACCGGCACTTTGGAAGCACAAGAGCTCACCCTTTCGAAAGGGTCTGAGAAATTATAGGGGTCAAAGAATTTCTGTACACAAAAGTGCTTGAGAAATTTTTGATGTAGAATGAAGAAAACGGTGTAGGGATATTTCTCGTGCCGGAGATACTAAATCAGCATTCAGATACTTGCACGATTTTCTGATCTCGAGAAAGTCACGTAGCGTTGATTACATGCAAAAGCGGGCACATTAAGGAAATCTCTCGTACCTTCGAGTGTTCAACTCCACGATCTGGTGATTTTCACATCAAATGTAGGAATTATGGAAACTACAGGAATACCGACGCTGCAGAGACCAGGTCGATTTTCTTCTAATATATCTACTGTGATTTTCGGAAATAACTCCTAGATGACGCTCTTGCGAAACTCTTTCTAAATCTTTTCCTCTCAAGCAGTCGGCGGTGTTTTAACATTGTCGAGCACAGCATTACGTATCCCTATTCAATCGCAGCTTAGCTTCCTCTATAAATAGTGTGCAATTAGCAGTGTTGTAGAACCGTAAATTCTGCTTTCCTTGCATTCAGCTTTAAAACAAATAAAAAATTCGATTAAACCATTCAAGTTCACCAAAAGCAATCAAGCGATCAATGTTCTGGGTACGACCGATTGATTCAATGCGCAAAGATTAGCAATAAAGCGCTAATTATTATTTGATTCAAAAATCTTTTCAAGCTTAAGACCTGCTGCCAATGAAAATCAAAAATGTAACAAAGAATTAATATTATAATGGCTTTTCTAATAATGACACGAAATCCTATCTCTATCACGAATCGAAATATTAATCCTAAACGGAAGCCCGAGTTCATGATCTTACATCTTTTCTCTCACCTCACGAATAAGGTACTTTTACTCATGATACACTGCTGGCCACCCAAAATGCAACACCAAGAAGGACACGAGATAGCAAAGCCAGATTTACTGGACACATAACAACAAATACAAAGATGAAACGATTGAGCTTACAGGCCCGTGCGACTTGCGGAACACGCGGACATCAATAGTTCGTGTGGCCACATGGCTAGCAATAACGGCTGCTACACGCCGCGGCATCGAACGAAAGAGGCTTTGGATGTGGGCTTGGGGTATTTCGGTCCAGGCTGCTTCCACACGTTGCCACAGTTCATCAGGCGTAGCCGCGGGTGGTGCTTACCGGGCCACTCGGTTGCCAATCAGCGACCAGACGTGTTCGATGGGTGACATATCGGGAGAACAGGCGGGCAACGGAAGCAGTGATGCCTGGTGGGCCGTGAAGAATTGTTTCACGACGCGTGTCACGTGCGGACGCGCATTGTCCTGTTGAAACGTGGCCGCTGGCAGGTACTGCAGGTAAGGGAGGACTACAGGCTTCAAAACGTCGGAGATGTTTGCGGTGGCCGTTGAGTGTACCGGCTTTGCATACCAGAGGGGTGCGGGTGTAATATCCAATTGCGCCCCAATCCATAACGCCAGGCGACGGACCGGTATGGCGATGCATAATGCAGGCGTCATACAGTCTCTCGCCGCTGTGCCGCCACTCGCGGATCCGACCATCGGGGTGTTGCAGGCAGAAGCGGGATTCGTCGGAGAAGTCAATGTCGTGTCATTCCGTAGACCAGGTGTGGCGTTCAACGGCCCACTTTCCCCGCACTCTCCGGTGGTGTAACGTCAATGGTAATCGGAGCAGTGGGCGCCGTACGATAAGTTCCCGCTCCTGCAGACGACGTCGAACGGTACGTGCTGACACCGGTTGTTGCGCAATACACCCTAATTCCTGCGGTAACGTTCGTGATGTGGCGGTACGAGCCGTCAATGCCCGCCGCCCAACATGCCGGTCCTCTAGTTCGGTGGTGTACCGCGGCTGCGGCAATCGCTCACGTCGGTTCGTCCGTCCCTCCTGCAACCTCCGAATCCATACTCACCTCAACGTTGCTGGATGTCGTCACACACTGGCGCCGATGTCTCGGTACGATAAACCGCTGTCGCGATAAGCCACTATACGTCCTATGTCGAACTCCGAAACGTGCTGGAATGACTGCCGTATTCTGCGATGAGACATCAGTAAGCTTTCCACGCACAGGTCCGGCAGCACAACACACTTCCACTACTTACACCCCGCCTTATGTGCACCCTTTTTACAGTGCTTCTCGGTGGCGTGCCGGGAGCACATGATTTGCATATGCCCTGCAATGCTAATCGTTTAAATGTGCTCTCGCGGGTGATGCATGCTGCGAATTTCAGGCCAATCGCATGCTTCCTTTTGGTGTTGCATTTTGGGTGGCCAGCAGTGTAGATAGTATTTCTCTTCGTTCGGAACATTGAAATGTGACTTAATTTTGTTTTAAAGTGATTTTTTCATCGTAGTAAGGAAAGAAATGAAACATGTGGTCTGGAGACTTTTACACGGAGTATAACAGACTGTAACAGGCATGTAAAGCAGTGTTGGGGGCAAAATCGTAATTGAATTAATCAGTAATGCATTACAGCGTAATGGTAATGAGAGCAAGAACTTGGCGTTACGGTTACATGGTAATGGTGAACTGGTCATTAGAGTTACATGGTAATTGTAATGACATGTAGCAGTTACCGATTTAATCGTAATGGTTAATGGTTAACTATATGTTGGTAACTAACCAATATCTTATGGGTAATAATACAAAGTGAATAAACCAGCAACCTGTACACCCTGACACGTTGTGTAGGTTAACTGACAATTGTTCCTCTCCTCGGACATCAAATGCTTGTATGTAGGTATTGGAGATTGTACGTGTATGGCATGAGTAGTTGTCCCGTCTTCGCCGCAAGTAAAGTGATTTGAAAGAAATTACAGTATCCTCGACCATTACATACGTTTCACTGTCCAAAATAATTACCCCACTATATCCACGAGCACATATTAGCACAACACTCACAGTTCAACAACTCAGGGTGCACTGCCGAAAATTACAGAATTTTGAGAACTCTTGACATTTTTGCCGCACTTTTCAAGTGTTGTTGTCCGTTACTTGTCCGATACGAACACTGGACTAGCGAGCGACTGACTCCTTTATATATACTTCACGATGGGACCTGAACCTTCTGGAATATTCTTCATTTACATAAAGCTCTCCAACTTCCCACTGCGCGATCATTCTGGAACATTCTACAAACGTCTAACTCATTCTTGCCGCTTCTAGAACATTCTACACGCCACTTTGGTCTCTGTCTGCTATGTTTCATGGCCGATTTTTCTAGACATAGCTTTTAGCACACGTACATTTCTATAAACTACTAGTGTGTAATTTCATTACCAAATAATGCAAATTGTGTAATTTCATTACCAAATAATCCCATTGCGTTTGAATTGCATTACTAAATAATTGAATTATATTCTCTTCTTTGTAATGCATTACAGATTAATTCCATTACCTTGCGCAAACCATACTTGGGATTACCTTGTAATGAATTACCTGTTACTGCATTATCTTGTAATGCATTACACGTTAATTGTAATCTGAATTTCCATTACTTTGTAATGCAGTCCTGCCCAAATCTGATGTAAAGTTACTCACGATCACTTGGTGATAGGCGTATAACGTTCCAGTAGGCGTTGCACATAGACTCGAGGAGCCAATAGTCGTGAAGGGTGGACAGGAACAAGGATACAAAAGATCTTATCTGTACCTACTTACAAGCATGTAAGTAAATTTCTTTAGGGAACATAAGAGACTATGACAAGCATGTAAGTAAAGTTCTTTAGGGAACATAAGAGACTATGACAAGCATGTAAATAACGCACGATCGCATGGTGATAGCTGTATGACGTTCTTGTAGGCGTTGCACAATGACTCGAGGAGCCAATAGTCGTGAAGGGCTGACAGGAACAAGGATACAAAATATCTTCGATGTTGTCAAACTGCACGTAAAGGACATGTCTTGAAAATGTCACACATACACCGTTTACGCGATGATATGCCATGGTTGGCGATTGGAAGACTGGAGGCCGGGAAGTCCCAAGCACAGATGACAACTTGGTTTCCTGCGTCTCGAATGGTTCTCAGCAGGCTTTCGAGACAATTCCTAAACACAGAAAGTGTTCGTAGGTGACCTGTACCAGGTCGTCCAAGGTCAACTTCCGTTCTCCATGACCCCTTTCTTGCTATAACTGCAAGACGTAACAGAACAACTCATCAGTTGGCTTCAGAGCTAACAGCAGCAATTGCGTAATCAGAATCCAGCTGGACAGTGACCAGAAAGCTTTAAGAAAGCTGGTTTGCTGCCTCTATGCCAGAACACCTGTTGTATGCGTGCTGCAAAAATCTTCTCACAGGAGAGAACGATTAACTTGGGCTCGAGTACATCTGCACTGGACACTGTCTAACGGCCTTTTCACGGATGAGTCGCGCTTCTCATTGCAAGCAGATTCCGATGTGTATTCATGTACAGATAACGTGACATGCGTTACCATCCATCAAATACCCGAGAGAGGGATACACATGGAGGAGGTGTCTGTATGGTGTGGATAGGCATAATGAGTAACAGACGAATTGGCCTGAACCTGTTTTCCAGGGGGCTCCATCAATGCTATCCGCTATCGAGATGAAATCGTAGTACCTTATGTTCGCTTGTTTGCAGCTGCCATCGGCACAGAATTTGTTTTAATGCAGGACAGTGCCGAATCTATACCGCTCGACTGCTGTTGCAATACCTTGAAAGTGAAGGTGTTGAGGTCATTTAGAGGCCAGCAAGGTCTCCGGATCTTAATTCTCTAGAGCATTTCTGTGACCCTTTTGGAGAAGGGTGGCTGCTCTCAGATGCCCTCCAAAAAACTTACAGGAGATACGAAGTTCTCTTGTACAGCAGTACGACAGATATTCCTCAGATTTTATTGACTCTCTTTTGGACAGCATTCCGCGAAGCTCTCAGTCATGCGTCACCATGAGAGGGAGATCACATACCATATTAAGGCCAAAGTATGTCCTTCTCGTATATTTATTAATTTGTACAATGAAATTTGAGCACCTAAAAGAAAACATGCTACAACCGCAAAACTTTGCAAGTAACTAGAGTGCGTGCTGGTATGCAAATGATCCACGTTTGGCGTGATTGCGCATTACCGCACACACTGTGGTGGCGCAGCAAGCACAAATTGTCAGCCGTATAAACCGGAGTGTAGTCAATGCCCCACGAAAGCGAAAAGCACCGGCCGACGCAAACAAGAGCAGAGAGTGATTAGAATGCCGGGTAGACGCCATAGACGTCGCATTACGCAACTTATGGACTTTGAAGGAGGCCGGATCATCGGGCTGAATACTGCAGGGTGGTAGGCGCGCCGTATAGCCCGCCACGTGTCTCGTTCTAACCATACCGTCCGACTGTGTTGGGAGCAGTGGTCACGTGACGGCACTGTCACACGGCGGAGCGCCTCCGGACGGACCAGGAGGACCACCGGTAGAGAGGATCGACGCATCCTACGGGGACCCTGTCCACCATACAGGATACTATACGGCTCCTGTGTGCCCATTAACTATTTCCCGACTCCACGCGGAAGCGAATTCGCAATCCAAGCACCCCTTACGTGTGCTGCCATTAACATCAAAACAACGCCGGCTCCGTGTGCAGTGGTGCCAGGCCAGAGCGACGTGAAACGCCACAGACTGGCGATGTGTGGTTTTTAGCGATGAATGCAGCTTCATTTTGGGGACAGATGATCATCGTGTCCAGGTGTGGAGGTCCCCGGGTCAACGGAACAATCCCAACCTCGCTATCGAGCGCTTCACCTCGCCTACTGCAGGCATTATGGTCTTCCATGGCCTGCCCGCCCCTCGGACATGTTCCCTATCAAGCATGTGTGGGACCAGTTGTAACGCCAGCTGCCGCCGTGCTGCACTATCCGGGATTTGGAGCACACCGTCCAACACGTGTGGTCCAGTCTGCCGCAGGACAACATCAGGCGTCTGTTCGCCTCCATGCCGGACCGTATTGCAGCATGTATCGCCGCACGAGGAGGTGCGACGCGTTGTTGAGGATGACCGGACTGCGTGCAACAGATCCCTTTGTAATTATCCTGCAGCTCCGTTTTTGCCATCATGCGTGTATCATTCATCTGTATCATTACGTCCATAAAATTTCAGTTCAACCCGATGCTTCCTTCTTGGTGCGCAAATTTCATTGTCCGTGAGTGTATATTTGTGGGGGGGGGGGTCGAATAATATAGTTTATACTTAAATTTCATTCAGTGCTTTATCTTGATTTTCAAGTATATTAAATGTTATTGCCCATGTTACGGTTCTGCCGCGTTTCGGTTTAATATCTCTAACCATTTTCTCAAAATGTTGGTATTTATGTTTGTAACTTAACGTTTGCACATGTGTGTATTATAAAAATAATTTTCCGAGCATGAAAAATTAAGCTCCGTATAAGTTTAAATATATGTAGTAGGTTACTCCGAAAAGGGTGCTACTCCATTTGCATCATCTTTTGGAGCTAAAGTACACGCTTATGTGGTGCATGAAACACAAAAACATGGTGCAATGGGTGCAGCTTTGTACCATTCAGGTTGGATACCATAACATGTGCATAATTGCAACACATAATGGTTTACCTTTGCCTAAAAAGATAGTGCAGCTGGGATAAAACCAAATTTCGGTGGAACATATCGCAAAATTTTAACAGTGTAGTTCCCAGGATTGAATAGTTTTTATCTCCCCCCCCTCCCCCTATTTCTCTCTCTCTCTCTCCGTTCCAATCAGATGGTCATAGACCAATTCCTCAGGTTTTTACATCATAAAAGTTAGCAATGAAATCAAATTGAGGAATTTTATAAAATGGTAGTAATATTATCAAAATCTGACGGTCGGCAACGTTTCAATTCATTAACTGTTTTTCACAATTTCTTCCGCTGGTGCTCAAGGTTCAGGGTTAAAAAATAAGACTATTGCAGAATGTTCGATATTTTTAATAAGCTGTGAAAAGTTTAGGAAATTTTATAAATTCTTGAGCGTTTTAGCTTACCTCTGTGCAGTGAGGTCGAAAACAGATTATGTAATTCTAAACTTAAAGAATTCATTTTATGAGTAGTTACTTCTTCAGGGCGAAGCGAAATTTAACCTTGTACTAAAACGAATGTAAGACAAATCTTGAACTGAAAAAAAATCTATATTTTGGCATTTTAGTAAATGCTGACAATCTTCAGTTTCAACTTCAAATAAAGTAGCTGAAAATATCTGACATATTCAATACACGAAGAAACTTATGTTCTACACAAAGCTTTCTCTCTTTTGATTCATATCGTTCCCTATTTCCATTTTCTTTTGTGATCATCTGCAGATCTTTCATAGAATACTGTTCAAATTAAAGTTGTTACATGCTGTCCATAAGGTAAAAAATAATTACTGGTCATTGCGATGACGGAAGAAATGTGACCGACTGTTCCTGTAAAAATAAGCTTTACATAAAAAACAAGTTAGTAAAATCATGCAATGCACTGATTATGATACGCTTTCTAATATACTAGAAATCATTACTCAAGCTATTACTCAAGTTATGAGGAAAATGGCTGTGGAATAAATCTCACCCCAGTGCCCTGACCTTTGATCCATTTGGATGATATTCAACAGAACTGGTTCAGTATATCTCCGAAATAGCATGATAAAGTTTTGTCGCAATCGAAGCAATTTTACGTAAGTTATGATGCATAAGCGCTATGGAATAGATCCCGCTCCTGTGTCCTAACCTTTTACCCCATTTCGCCCATTTTCAATAGGATTCGTCCCCAGGAAGGTCCCTTCAACATACCAACATTTCATCCAAATCGAAACATTTTTACGTAAGTTATGACTCATAATGGCAATGGAAGCGTCTCGGCTCCTATGTCCTGACCTTTGACCCCCATTTCGGCAATTTTCAATAGGGTTTGTCCCCAAGTGGTCTCCTACCACATACTAAAATTTAATCGAAATTGAACCTTTTTTCTTTTTTACGTTAGTTATGATGCATAAGAGCAGTGGAATGGATACCGCTCTTATTTCCTGACCTTTGACCCCATTTCGTTCACTTTCAATAGGGTTCCTTCCCAGGTGTTCCCCTACCACATACTAAAATTTCATCGAAACATACGCACACAACGCGTGACGTAATGAGGCAGATGGGAATCGCGACCATCTGCTAGCAAGCTGTGACGTTATAAAACTTTAATAGGATCCACAAACAACGCGTGACGTAATGAGATAGATGGCATGACGGAGCGCCAACATCTAATGGGCGACGCCATGACACCACACTACAAACATGGTGATTCGGGGTGGTTATTTAACCCACTAAACAAATTTTCTTAAAGTAGAGATCAAACTAAATCGATTTCTAGTACCAGAATACGGTAGGTTAACGACTTTCATCAAAATCCTCATAGCCGTTTTCAAAATAAAATTTACATACATACAAGAATTGCTCCTTTAAGGTGAACGTCAAGTAATTTTGCTTCCTGTAATTCGAATGGAAAAATTTCTGTACACATTTTCTTCCAAATTAATGCGTTCCCAAGGATGAAAATATCTTCATTTTATAACTTGGAATACTTAATATTTTCTGAAACATAACCATAATTATGCAATCCAACATTTGTTTGTCTACTGACGTCATCAAAGTATAGGTCGCGCCATCCTTTTCCTGGTTTCAACACCACCAAAGGAAAAGTTATTGATTTTTAATGTAATTATGGTTATGTTTTAGAAAATATTAAGTATTCCAAGTTGTCATAAAGTTATTTTAATCGATGTTCAAATTTTCATCCTTGGAAACACATTAATTGTAGTATTAAAAGAAATCCGTCTTGTTGCACGATGATATTTATTCAGCTAAAAACGAAATCTATGTACAGTTTAAAAAAATACATGAGCACTTTCGGTGTCACATTGACACCTTCATCAGATGTAATTTCACCATGTGGTTACATGCTGGTCTTAAGTACGTGGAGTAGATGCATCACGGGAAAGGTAATGTCAATGTCACATGATATACCAGATAACAAGACAGTAAAAATAAGAGCATAATTAGCCAATGAAAATTATTTAACAGAAGCAATTGTTATTGT
Organism: Macrothele yani; assembly: GCA_039090855.1. NCBI lineage: Eukaryota > Metazoa > Arthropoda > Arachnida > Araneae > Macrothelidae > Macrothele > Macrothele yani. The sequence goes on along the minus strand of CM077011.1, from coordinate 72,246,258 downwards.
GCTGTCCTTCCCAACAAGATTGCTCCAGGGTTCAGGTAAGACACAAATATAATAGTCATTAGAGCAACGTGTATTATAAGCCGAAATGTAGAGGCTTTCTGCAAATAACAAGGAATAAACAGAGTTAGGTGTGTTTATGATCTTAGCGTTGTCCCAGTCTGGGATGGAATTTCCAGCACTTACAGTTCTTGCAAAAATTAATTTCCTTCACATTAATTGTGAAGGAAATGTGTACAAAAGTTTTTCCATTGGAAGTATAGGCAGCAAAATTACTTGACGCCCACCTTAATAATATGGGATAAGAGCGATGGAATGGATCGCATTCCTATGTCCTGACATTTGACCCCATTTCGTCCACATTCAATAGGGTTCGTCCCCAGGTGGTCCCCTACCACATTCTGAGATTTCATCGAAATCGAACCATTTTTACGCACGTTATGACGCAAAAAGGCAATGGAATGCATCCCGCTCTTATAATATAACCTTTGACCTCACTTCACCCATTTTGAATAAGATTCGTCCCCAGGCGGTCCCCTACCACATACGAAAATTTCATTGAAATCGAACTATATTTACGCAAGTTATGACGCATAAGGGTAATGGAAGGATCCCGCTCCTACGTCGTGACCTTTGACCCCCATTTGTCCTATTTTCAATAGGATTCGTCCCCAGGTGGTGCCCTACCACATACTAAAATTTCATCGAAATCGAACCATTTTTACGCCAGTTATCGTGCGGACGAACGGACGGACAAAGCTGGAGCATATACGCTTCTTCAACCTACGGTTGGAAAGCGTAAAAAAGGCAATTTTAACGTAAAATTTTTCACAAAAACAGGTTAACGAATTTTCTAGATTTTGTCCCAAGAAACGTTATTCTGATTTTAATGCGTGATTTCAATGGAAAAATTGGTTACATGGCTTCTTGTTTTTTTAGGTGCAGTATCTTCCACGGAAATAGGCTAGTCATCATCATCTGCACACAGCCAGGATGATGAATTTGTTAAGAGTCCGATTTGAAAACTTTCTTCTTTGTTGAAAAGCAGTTTAAGCGCAAATTGTTTCTCATATAATTTCAAATTTTTCTTGACCCACAAGTGTGTCCTAGAGGGAGTAAGTTCATGTTTCCGTTTACAGCAATATCTGCGGGACTGAAAACCCGACTGAAAAATAATTTTTTTTCGGTAAGAATGCTACTATGTAAACTCCATTGAAAAAATTCTCTTTCGGTATGAATATTGCCTTTTTGTGTGTATTTTCTTCCCAAAATAATGCACAATTTCACCGCTAGGGGGCGCGAATATTTAATATGTTGTTCTCCATATCTTCGATTCTAAATGCGCGATTTAAAAAAAATTTAACACCGAATATCATTTACCTTGTGGAAAACTTTAGGTTTGTATTTGAGGAATTTTGGAGCTCACACTTCTGTTCCTAAGTGGTGTGTGTTTACAGCTGTATCTCAGCTTCTAACATCCCTATTAAGAAATTCCTTTTTTTACTGTATGGTATTCGCTGCAATAAAGATGATCATTATACTCTTTAAATAACGCAGAACTTTCTCACTAGGGGGCGTAAAGGTCTTTTCGCCTAATTTGAACTTTTCTGTTGTGCAAAATTAAGCTAGACGTGCTAGAAGACATGAAGTTATATCATGTTTCCCTTTATATTATTTCTTTAACTGTTTCGATTTGAAAATCTCTTTCTCTCTTATACCCCGTTTGCTAAGAAAAAACATTTTGTGCTCCATTTGTTAATTTTCGTGCCACACTTTTTTGTCGCTGGTGAAAATAAGTAGTTGTTTCTATTTCTGGATGTTTTTATCGATTGCAGAACTCAGGTCGATTTTTTCTAACCGGTTGCATTGACTTTGAAAGACTTCGATACATTTAATTCGTGTCAGAAAGGGTACAAAAGATGTGCTCATTGCAACCGAAAATTCAGTGTCATCTTTCTTGTTCGTCCGCTGCTCAGTGTTATCTCTCTTGTTTTTCTAACCGGTTGAATTGACTTTGAATGACTTCGATGACTTTAATTTGCGTCAGAAAGGGTTCAAAAGATGTGTTCATTGCAACCGAAAATTCAGTGTCATCTTTCTTGTTCGTCAGCTGCTTTGTGTCATCTCTCTTGTTTTTCTAACCCGTTGAATTGACTTTGAATGACTTTGATGACTTTAATTTGCGTCAGAAAGAGTTCAAAAGATGTGTTCATTGCAACCGAAAATTCAGTGTGATCTTTCTTGTTCGTCCGCTGCTTTGTGTAATCTTTCTTGTTTTTCTAACCGGTTGAATTGACTTTGAATGTCTTCGATGTCTTTAATTTGCGTCAGAAAGAGTTCAAAAGATGTGTTCATTGCAACCAAAAATTCAGTGTGATCTTTCTTGTTTGTCCGCTGCTTTGTGTCATCTTTCTTGTTTTTCTAACCGGTTGAATTGACTTTGAATGTCTTCGATGACTTTAATTTGCGTCAGAAAGAGTTCAAAAGATGTGTTCATTGCAACTGAAAATTCAGTGGGATCTTTCTTGTTCGTCCGCTGCTGTGTGTCATCTTTCTTGTTTTTCTAACCGGTTGAATTGTCTTTGAATGACTTCGATAAATTTAATTCGCGTCAGATAGGGTTCAAAAGATGTGCTCATTGCAACTGAAAATTCAGTGTCATCTGTCTTGTTCGTCTTATATGTAGAATTAAATAACTAATATCGCCGAACGTCATGCCATGTCACCTGCCCAAGACGACGCGTGAAAGTAAAGAAAGAAAATTTGTTTGAACACTTTCAAATTATAACGGTTTTATCTGTTTTTCTCCTACTTCAGTAAATTTGAAATGGTACAAAAGATCTAAAAGCCGCTGTGATTAACAGCTAAACAGACTTGCTGCAACACAGAACAAAGGCAAATGAACTAAAGCTGATAATGAATTTCTGAAGAGAAAGCAGACTTTGTATCATCGCATTTTCATCATCGTTCCATTAATTCATGTGACAGCTATTTTCTGCAATTTTTTCCTAAGGAATTTCGTCTCACAGAATTCAGATTTCCAATTATCTCCCTTTATCCTCATCTCTTACAGACATAAAAGATGCTAATTAAAATAAGTACACCGGGCAAATTATGTTTTTCTGTGGATCTCTTTTTAAAGAGAAGTCCTTTCATCTTTCGTCTTGTTTACCTAAGTTATTTCCAATCATTTATTTATTATTTATAAAAGCAGTTTGTCATTCTATTGATGTCGCCAGAAAATGATTTAATGGCAAAACCAATTTCTACTGCGTAGCAGCCGAAAAATATGCAGAGGATGAGTCATAAGTTTTGCAATATTTGGATCCCTTTATGTCTTTATACGTACCTTTACGACGAAAGCTGGCTAACATTCGAAGTATAGGCCATCGTGTTGTACCGTCTTTAGCCACCTATCTGCCAGTTCTTGGATTCCGCGGCGGTATCAGTTCTTGTCCTTCGAGGCGAAGAACTCCTTCCTCCCAGCTGCCACCTCTTCCTGGTTGTTATGTGCCGCCCACGAAGGAAGTAGGCCATGGTCTGGAACAAGTAATAATCCGACGGCGCAAGCTCCGACTATAAGGTGGGTGTGGCATCAATTCGATGCCCTCAAGTTCCTGGAGTTTTGCCCGGGTAGTTCGTGCGGTATGAGGCCAAGCGTTGTCCTGATGTAGGAGAGCGCACTTTCTGTTCATCGGTGCCGGGTACTTCTCCAAAACGGCATACATCCCCTCTAGCTGTTCACAATGCAGGTTTGCGTTAATGGTCTAACCGTCTGGATCAAATTCATAATGGATCATCCCCTCGAAATGCTACCAGACGCAGAGCATCACCTTGTGCTCGAAGCGCCCAGGTTTGACAACAGGTTCAGGAAGCTGGTCCGGGTTCAACTACTGTCGTTGTGTGTTAGGATTATGGAAATAGACTCTTTTCATCACACTTAAAAATTCTCTTGATGAAACGTATATCGCGCGGGTTTTCTAGGAGTTTCGTGCACACCTCCGCTCGGCGGCTTGCTTCAGTTGCCATCAGTTCGTGAGGGACAATGAGGAAGCTCCTGTAGACCGTGCCGAGGTCCTGAAAGTGACGAACCTCGGTGGACTGTCATATGCCTAGCTCGCCTGATAATCTCCGAGTTCTGGTTGTCGGGTTTCCCTCTGTAGCCTGGCACACCGCCTCCGAATCCACGGTTCGCGGCCTACCTGACCTTGCCTGATCGTCGAGGTTTCTGTCACCTTAGCGAAATTTCTTGAACCATCTGGTCGCGGTGCTGTGGTCCACGGAACCTTCATCTTTCGCATGACAAATGTTTCGTGTTGCTTGAGCAGCGTCATGGACGAGTTCAAACTCGTAAAGCAAAAGTTCCCTAATTAGCCTGTTGTGGCTGTTCATCTTTCAGGAATCCCAACCACAGACAGAACGAAGACATGCAATGCTGTTTACAGCAACGACTACCACTTTATCTCCCTTTCGATCGACTGCAGTGCGTGTCTTGAATTAGTTTAAGCACGTGACATACCCGCTGCAGCACATGCGTTTATGCAATTATTGCAAAAACTTACGACTCACCCTCTGTATTACAGAAAAACGTATACAACTTAGTCAGTAAATATATCACAGACTTTTGCCCGAGGCGCAACGCACCAAATTCGAATGGGATCTCATCAAAATAAGCACTACATTGTGATAAGAAAACCACCGTTTTCGTTAAACAGCGTACCAATTTTTATGATACCTTTATGGAAAACAAAATGCTTTCGTATACCGTGCTATTGGTGATATTTACAAATAATGGAACTCTTCGATGCATGAAATGATTTTGATGAAATATCTTATGTGACGTAATTCTAATTTTAAAAAATATCAAAATCAACACAACGCTAGAGAATAGATATTACGAAATGCAGCATATCTGCCACAAAACAAACAAGTTTGTAAAATCATGCAATGCATTGATTATAATACGCTTTCCAACATACCAGAAATCATTACTCAAGTTATGAGAATAATGGTTGTGGAATAAATCTCGGTCCCGTGCCCTGACCTTTGATCCCATTTCGATGATATTCAACAGAACCGGTTCGGTATACCTCCGAAATAACATTATAAAGTTTTGTCGCAATCAAAGCATTTTTACGTAAGTTATGATGCATAAGAGCTATGGAATAGATCCCGCTCCTGTGTCCCAACCTTTGACCCCATTGCGCACATTTTCAGATACAATTCGTCCCCAGGCAAGCCTCTGCAACATACTAACATTTCATCCAAATCGCAGCATTTTTACGTAAGTTATGACGCACAATGGCGGTGGAAGTGATTCCGCTTCTATGTCCTGACCTTTGACCCCCATTTAGCCCATTTTCAATAGGGTTTGTCGCCTGGTGGTCCCCTACCACATACTAAAATTTCATCGAAATCGAACCTTTTTTACGTTAGTTATGACGCATAACAGCATTGGAATGGATCCCGCTGATATGTACTGACCTTTGACCTCATTTCGTTCACTTTTAAATAGGGTTCCTTCCCAGGTGATCCCCTACCAGATACTAAAATTTCATCAAAATCGAACGATTGTTACGCGAGTTATCGTACGGAGGGACAAACGCACACAACACGTGACGTAATGAGGCAGATGGGAATCGCGACCATCTGCTCGCAAGAGTGTGACATCAAAAACTTTACTAGGATCCACGCACAACGCGTGACGTAATGAGACAGGTGGTGTGACCGCGCGCCAACATTCTCAAACGCGAGATTATGACGTCATAAGATTTCTAAGCATTGGCAACATTAATGGAACAACGCCATGACACTGAAAACGTTATAATTCGGGGTGGTTATTTAACCCACTAAACGAGTTCTCCTAAAGTCGAGATCAAGCTAAATCGATTTCTAGTACCAGAAAACGGTAGGTAAACGACTTTTATCAAAATTCTTAGAGCCGTTTTCAAAATAAAATGTACCTACATACATACAAGAATTGCTGCTTTGAGGTGGACGTCAAGTAATTTTGCTTCCTATACTTCCAATGGAAAAACTTCTGTACACATTTTCTTCACAATTAGTGCGTTCCCAAGGATGAAAATTTGAACATCGATTAAAATAGCTTCATTTCATAACTTGGAATACTTAATATTTTCTAAACCACAACCGTAATTATGCAATCCAACATTTATTTGTCCACTGACGTCATCAAAGTACAGGTCGCGCCATCTTTTCTCTGGTTTTAACACCACCAAAGGAAAAGTTATTTATTTTTAATATAATTATGGTTATGTTTTAGAAAATATTAAGTTTTCCAAGTTATACGTAATATGAAGTTATTTTAATCGATGTTCAAATTTTCATCCTTGGGAACACATTAATTTTGAAGGAAATGTGTACAAAAGTTTTTCCATTGGAAGTATAGGAAGCAAAATTACTTGACGTCCACCTTAATAATATGGGATAAGGGCGATGGAATGGATCGCAATCCCATGTCCTGACCTTTGACCACATTTCGTCCATTTTTAATAGGGTTCGTTCCCAGTTATCCCCTACTACATACTGAAATTTAATCGAAATCGAACCATTTTTACGCACGTTATGACGCATAAAGGCAATGGAATGCATCCCGATCTTATGTCCTGACCTTTGACCCCACTTCACCCATTTTAAACAGGGTTCGTCCCCAGGCGGTCTCCTACCACATAGTAAAATTTCATTGAAAGCGAACGATATTTACGCAAGTTATGACGCATAAGGGCAATTGAATGATTCCGCTCCTACGTCGTGACCATTGACCCCATTTATTCCATTTTCAATAGGGTTCGTCCCCTTGTGGTCCCCTACCACATACTAAACTTTCATTGAAATCGATCCATATTTACGGATCGTTTTCAATGAAATGACGCATAAGGCAATGGAATGATTCCGCTCCTACGTCGTGACCGTTGACCTCATTTGTCCCATTTTCAATAGGGTTCGTTACCAGGTGGTCCCCTACCACATACTAAAATTTCATTGAAATCGAACCATTTTTACGCCAGTTATCGTGTGGACGGACGGACGGACAGACAACAAAGTTGGAGCATATACGCTTCTTCAACCTACGGTTGGAAAGCGTAAAAAACGCTGCAGGGATTCTGACGAAATTGAGCACAGAAAACTTGTACAATTCCAGAAGAGTACTTCCGAAACATGTTTAATAAAGTGTTACTGGCACCATATAAAGCTGAAGTACAAAATAACTCTCCTTTAAATTACAGGAAGCAAGAAAGATGTACTTGCGTTCTAAGTGTAATAAGATAATTTCAAAAGCTGGGAAGGTATGTGGCTTATAATTGTGTTCAACCTTCCTTTTGAGTTTCCGTTTTATAATGTAAATTTCGTTACTTCTTGATTAAATGTTTTCTAACTGAATGGCACGTTACTTCCCCTAATAGTTTCTATATTTTGGCAACGCTGGCAATGAGTCAGAGTAAAATATATAATCGACGTGTATGACAGTTGAAGAGAGTGTATACAATGGAGTGGTGGAGATATACGATAGAACAGAGAGTGTAGAGAGAGATTGGATATACATTACGGAGAGGTAATATATTGAAAGAGATTGAAGCCTACTATATATATCTATGTCAAGTGGCGAATATGTATGATTGTTGCATGATTGAGATCTATATGATATCAGAAGTAGTTTATGTCAGAGGATTATATTGATGACCTTTGAACTTTCAGTGAGTAGAACAATAATGGAACAAGTTACCGATATGGATTCTTTGACACTTGCCATTGTTATTATTATTCATTTGGTTACTGCAGAAGTAAAAACTATGTTCAATAATTTCAGAATTAAATAAGAACATTAGTTAACTAATTAAATAACTGCATCAAAAGTAGAAACTCTATAGGTACTTATTCATTGCTGTATTCTTTTAGAAACGCGCGTTTCCTGTTCTTCATGTTATTTTCTTCCTTATGTCTGTTTGAATTTTTGGATTTATTTCATTAACATTGATTCAGGGGAGAGTCGCTCGTTCGTTACTTCAACAATCGATATCTGGCGAGTTCATCTTAGGTCTCAATGATAGCGGCAAACCCTTCAGAAGCCCTCGCAATGTAATGGCGAAAAAAGAAAGATGGTTTTTGTTGCCATATGGCTGTCAAGACGGTCGTCATCAACGTAGATAAAATGAAGTATCTTGACATTGATTGGGCAAAACATTCAGTTTATTATAATGGTACTTTATGGGATTCATACCATTCCTCGCAATAAATTAAAAAGGAAGTAATATTTAACTAAAAATATGAACATAAAAAGAGGGGCCAAAATAATTGAAACACTTGATATAAAAGAACTACTTCTTCTAGTGGCTCACTTGTTCAGAAGCATTCAGTGATGAAATGTTTCTTTGTTTCTCTGAGATAGTACCGTCAAGGACCAAAGATACAAGCAATAACCTCTTTAGAAATTATAATAAATCGTATATGAGAAAAAAATGGCTGAACTGTCTGAATTCCATACCGGAAAAATTGCTGGATCTCGCTTAGCCGTGGGGTTGCTGACTTAAATAAATTGAGGATTGTTGAATGTATCCAAAGCAACTGCATCGAATAATACGACTGAATTTTCAAGTCCGAACAAGCAACTTCCGATAGGGAGAACTATAGCAAGAAATCAAAGCTGACTGAAACAAATCGCTCGGGAATAAGAGAGAAATGGATTACAAACCGAAAACACAAAATTACTGCCGCAAAAAATGCCTGCAGAAATTTACGTGAGTATATACAATCCAGCATCTAGTAAAACAGTTTTCCGGAAACTTCATAAAGTTGAAATTTACACCAGGGCAGCTATTGCCAAACTACTCATTACCAATGCTAATGCAAACAGGACCAGCACAAAACCTGAACACTGCATGATAAGAGACATGTGATTTGATGCAACGATCCATCACGTCACACTTTTTCCAAATTTGAAGTGAGTTTACATTCAGTGAATTTCTGAGTAAGCTTATAATACCGACTATTTTGTGTTAAACCGTCAAAAATGGTGGTGGATCGATATAATGACTTAATCGACTATTTCTTGTTATTCTATAGATCTGTCTTCACCCTCAAGATGTGTTACAGCCACTGCATACTTTATATTCTGGGTGGCTAAGTGCATCCTAAACATTGTTCGCCGAAAACTATGCCATGTTTCAAGTTATAATCTCTAATACGCGCAACCAGATGAGCCTAATCTTGGTTTAAGCAGCATGAAACTCAAGTTAAACTTTTACCGTCCAGACTAGAAAATTACTGAGCCCCTGGGGATAAAATTGGAGAAGAGAGTGAGAAGCAGATTTCCTCCACCGTTGTCATTCAACGAACTTGAGGTTTTCCGCCATGGGGAATCGTTTAACATGGCTATGAAATCTGTCTGCGATTTACTTGAATCACTTCCTTGTCGAATACAAGTTGTTGTAATAGCAAAATGCTACCACATTTCACTACCGCAGCAATGCAACATTCTAGAAAAAAATGTACACTCATTGTCATAAAATCCACGCGCCAAGAAGGAGGCGTCGGATTGGAATCAGATTTTATTAGTGAGATGGTACATACCAAGAATAGAAGTGATTACAGTATCACAGCAGCAAAACGATTTCCCACGGACATAAGGTACACAATCTGGCCAGCGTTAGTACCGCGTCGGGCCGCCTCGTGCTCTGATACATGCGGTAATGCGGTCCGGCATGGAGTCAAAAAGACGCCGTATCTTATCCTGAGACAGGCTGGCCCACACTTGCAACTGACGCTCTAAATCACGAGCACTGGGACAAGGAGTAAGCTGGCGTCTTATCTGATCCCACATGTGCTCGATGAGTGAGAGATCAGGTTATCTGGCAGGCCACGGAAGCGTCGGAGCATGACATGTCTAAGTCTTGGGAAACCGAGTCTTGCTTGGACGGGCGTTACCTTGTTGGAAAATAACTCCGCGCCGACCCTCCAGGAAAGGCAGCATATGTGGCAGCAGGATCTCCTTTACGTAGCTCTGGACTGTCAACGTCCTTCGGATCACTGCGAGAGAAGTCGGGCTGTCATACGCGATGGCTCCTCAGGCCATCCCGCCTGCAGTTCGGGACGTGTACCGCTGCACAGTGAGGTTGGGATTGTAGCGCTCACCTGCGGTCCTTCACACTCTGATACGGTGGTCGTCCGTTCCCATACATAAATGGGATTCTTCGCTGAACATTATACGTCGCCAGTCCGTAGAATTACAGGTGGTTTCTCGCTGCTGTCACCACTACAATCGACGCCGACGACGGTCAGGTGTTAATGGCAGCAAACGTAAGGGCAGTCGAGAGTGCAGATTCACCTCCGCAGGGTGTCTGGAAATGGTTCTGGTGGACACAGGAGTCTCTTGTACATCCGCCACATGTCTCTGGATATTGGACAAGGACGTCGTCTCACGATTCCGCAGTTCTCTCTGCTGGTGGTGTGTCTCGGTCGTCCAGAACCAGTCCACCGTATTCGGGTGCTTTCCCGTGTTCATCACTTCCAGCACGATCGCACCGTACTGTCAGACCGGCCCAAATGGCGGCCGATTCAACGCGCCAGTAACCCTGCCTCTCTCATCCCGCCGATACGGCCTCGTTCAAACTCCGTCAGTTACTCGTACACACATCTACGGTTGCTCCTTGGCATGTCTATCGCTCAGGGATCTCACCTGACTCTTACAGAACACTTCGGCATGAATGTGGAGTCCCCTGCATGGCGTCTTATAAGCCCCAAGGATTGCGATTGTAGCGCCAGTCTTGGACGAGCGGTCATCCGGAATCGCATGAAATTTTTATTCATTTGCATGTCTGCCCTCCCCGTAGCTTTTCGCCGAGTTCCGCGTTAATCGCACTGTTTTTTCTTGGTTCGCAAATTTTGATGACAAAGAGTGTACATGTGTCTGTGTTTCGTGCTCGGTAAAAAGATCTGCTTCCAGTTTTCAAATTGACAGAAAACTTCATTGATTGGGTTGATTAGTGGGTTTCGTGACATCCGAATAAATCGACTACCAAGACGATTTTGACGATCGGAGGTTGTTCATTCTTTCGCCCAATTTGAGTTTTAAAGCTGTGTTACTCCCTAACGGTGACGTTTTACCATCTCTTCCACTCGGGTATGCAATACACAGGAAAGAAACGTACAACAACATGAAACAACTGTTACACACTATCAACTACGACAAGTATAAGTGGCAGATCTGTGGTTACCTAAAGGTCACTGCCATCTTGATGGGGGCAGGGTTACACAAAGTTTTGCTATTTCCTCTGTCTCTGGGACAGCCGTGCCAGGACTTTCCACTAAAAGAAAAAGAATTGGCTCTCACGACAATCACTTGAACCGGAGAAAAACAATGTATCTAATGAGCCATTGGTAGAATCTAGCAAGATCTTGCTCCCTCCTCTCCACATAAAATTTAGATTAATGAAGAATTTTGTAAAGGCCATGGATAGAAATGGAGTAGGACTTTTGTACCTTCGTGATAAATTTCAAAGACTTAGTGAAGTCGAATTCAACGAAGGTGAATTTGTCAGTCCACAGATGCATCAGCTCTTCCGAGATAAGCGTTTTTATGATATTCTCACAGGTGATGAACAGTTAGCTTTGAATGCTTTCCTGCAAGTGGCCCCAAACTTTCTTTGAAACAATGAGGCTGACAATTACCAGGAGCTTGTACGAACCTGTTGCAGCTCTACAAGAGATTAGGATGCAGAATGTCGTTGAAATTACACTTTATACACTCTCATTTGGATTTCTTCCAATCTAACTGCGCAGATGTCAGTGACAAGCACGGCGAACTGTTTCATCACGACATTACTACCGTCGAAAAAAGTAAGCAAGAGAAATGGAATGCAGCAGTGCTACAGACTATTATTAGGCCCCTTGTGAGGAATGCTCCAGAAAGTCATTACAAGCGACAAGCAAAGCGACGTCCCTGTGAATCATTTCCTCAATGAGGATTACCATAGGGTATGCGCATGCAAATGTATAAAACTTGTTATATAGATACTTCAAAAACTACAGCTAATCTGGTATTTAATGGTCATTTTCATATTCAGCAACCCAAACAACATAAAGGTAACTTGGTTTAATGTCAGATACACACAAAAAGTCTAAATTTGTTGTCTCTACTGTAACCTGAAGTAGCATCTTGAGGCATGTGAAGTCTCATTCCAGAGTTGCTGAACTGTAAGCAGAATTGGGATACTTTCAGTATCAATATACAGTATGCTCGGATGACAATGAATTCACGGTTCTTTGCACTACAAATAACGCACCTAGTTAAACTCGTGAGAAAAATGGCACAGACCATCGAGCTTCGAACAATGATGCCGGTGTTTCCTGTGAACAATTCTCCCCACCCAAATTCCTTACTTCAACAAAAGCATTGTGGTGATACACTCAAGGACAATGAAATTTGCGCACCAAGAAGGAAGCACTGGATTGAACTGAACTTTTATGGACGTAATGATACAGATGAATGACACACATGATGACAAAGACAGAGCTGCAGGATAATTACAGAGGGATCTGTAGCACGCAGTCCGGTCATCTTCAATAGCGTCTCGAACCGCCCCGTGCGGTGATACATGCTGCAAAACGGTCCGGCATACAGACGAACAGACACCTGATGTTGTCCTGCGGCATACTGGCCCAAATGTGTTGGACGGTGTGCTCCAAATCCCGGATAGTGCGGCACGGTGGCAGCAAGCGTTTCAACTGCTCCCACACATGCGCGATAGGGGACATGTCCGGTGAGCGGGCAGGCCATGGAAGTGTCTGGACAAGTCGTAGGCAGTCCTGGCAACCCGAGAGGTGTGCAAGCGGGCATTTTCCTTCTGGTATAGCGCACCTGTGCGAGGAATGGGAACACATGGGTCCGTAGGATCTGACCCACATACGGCTGGCCCGTCAATGATCCACGTACCACTACTAGAGCTGATCGGTTATCATAGGCTATGGCTCCCCAGACCATAATGCCTGCAGTGGGGAGGTGTGGCGCTCGACAGCGACGTCGGTATTGTGCCGTGGACTCGAAGACCTTCACACCCGGACACGATGATCATCCGTCCCCAAAACGAAGCGGCACTCATCGCTAAACACCACACGCCGCCAGTCTGTGGCGTTCCACTTCGCGCTGACCTGGCACCACTGCTCATGGAGCAGGTGATGTTTCGGCGTTAATGACGACACGCGTAAGGGGCGCTAGGATCGCAGATTTGCTTCCGCGAGGCGTCGTGAAATGGTTCGTGGGCACACAGGAGTCGCGTTCGTAGGCTGCAGATTAGTTCATGGACACACAGGAGCCGCGTTCGTGGGGTCGCAGATTCGCTTCCGCGCGGCGTCGTGAATTGGTTGTTGGCACACAGAAACACGAACGGATCCCGGAGGGATCCGTTCATGCCTGGAGCACGATCCGTCGATCCTCTTTACCGATGGTCCTCCTGGTCCGCCCGGAGCCGCTCCGCCGTGTATCAGTGTCGTAAGTGTCCACTGCTCCCAACACGGTCGGACGGTATGGTCAGAACGATCCACGTGGTGCGTTATACACCGCGCCGACCACCCTGCGGCTTTCAACCCGATGATCAGGCCGCTCTCAAACTCTGGAGGTTGCGTTAATCGACGTCTCTGGCATCTACCCTGCATTCTTGTCAATCTGTACTCTTGCCTGCGTCGGTCGGTATTTTTCGCTTTCATGGGGCATTGACTACACGCCGGCTTATAAGGCTGCCGGTTCGTGCTTTCAGCGCCACCACCGGGTGTGCGGTGATGTGCATTCGCACCAAACGTGGATCATTTGCATACCAGCACGCACTCTAACTATTTACCAAGTTTCGCGGTTGTAGCATGTTTTCTTCTAGGTGCGAAAGTATATGGAAGAAAGATAATGAGTGTATATGGAAGAAAAGATATCGTGGAGGAATCTCTTGCTTTACAGTTCAAAGGAAAACAGGTAATGTCTCCGTTTAAATCGCGTTTGACGGTCATGACACGTAATGTTGTAGGTTTACGATCTGCAATTTTATTGAAAACTGAGATCGTTGAACTTCCAACGGGCAGTGAATATTCTTATGGAAGAATTTCTTGATGTCTGAAATTTTAGCACGTCCTTGTAAAAAAAGATCTGGCTTGTGTTATCGGTTTGTCCATCCGTCCGTCCGTCCGGCTGTAGACACCATATCGCTGTAAACATTAGTCTGATTTGAAAAATTATTTTTGCATTGGGAAGCTTGAGATATGCGAATGATGATCCTTCATTTCGTTTTTTTTACGATGTACAGTTTCGTCGTTAGAGGGCGTAAATGCAGATGATATCGGATTCAAAATACATTTTACTCCATATATTTGCTTTAAACATCCGATTGAAAAAAATAGTTTACCTTTCGATTCCATTTATGTCGAAGAGTATTTCAGGCATAGTTACTTTTTCAAGTTACGCATAGATTTTCTGCTAGGGAGCGTAAAAGTAAATTACGTTTCCTCCCGAATATCTCTTCTTCTAAAACTCCGATGTGAATTTTTTTTTTCTTCAGCACATACAGATCCTGATGGAAAATATTTTGCATATAATTTCTAATCTTTGATAAAGAATACTTTGGTCACTAGAGATTGTAAGTTTTAATTTTTGCTTCTGATGTATTTGCCACAAAATCTGAGCTTCTAAAGTCTCGATTGAAAAACTTCTTTCATGGATCGATGCCACTCACGTCGATAACTTTTTCGGAATATTTTCATCTTCAAATATTGCATGGCTTCTCAGCCAGAGGGCGTAGATGTATATCTTTATTTTATTTATTTTTTTGTCAATATCTCTGCTTCTAATGGTCCGACACGAAAATTCTTTCCTTATTGGATAGAGTTTCCGATGTGACATGTTTTTCATTTAATTTCAAATATACTTTCCGCAAAGGTGCGTAAAGTTAATTGCGTTTTCCCCGATGTCTCTGCATCTAAAACTCCGACTTGAAAAATTCTTTCTGCACTGGATACAGCTCATGATGGGAAATCCTTTGCATATAATTTCTAATTTCTAGTAAAACCTTGTTTGGTCACCAGACTTAATTTCCACTTTTGACGTATTTGCAGCAAAATCTGAGCTAAAACCCCGATTGAAAAAAATTCGTTTGTGGACCGATACTACTCACGTCGACAAACCATTTAGGAATATTTTCTTCTTAAAATAATTCATGGCTCTTACGCCAGGGAACGTAGATATATATCTTATTTTTGTCAATATCTCTACTTCTAGGAGTGCGGTTTGAAAAATTTCTTCATTGTTGGATAGTGTTTCCGATGCCAAATGTTTTTGATATTAATAATTTTCAAGTAAATCATAGACTTTCCGCTAGGGGCGCAAGGGTAAATTTCGTTTTCTGCGTTATTTCTGCTTCTAAAACTCCGATTTGAAAAATTCTTCCTGTATCGTATACAGGTCCTGATGGGAAATGTTTTTCATATAATCTCTAAGATTTGGTAAAGAATGGTTTGGCCACCAGGGGGCATAAGTGTTAATTTAAGAACTGAGCTCCTGAAAACTCCACTAAAATTTTTTTTTCTTGGACCGACACCGCTTACATCAAAAAACCTTTGAGAATAATTTCTTGTTAATATAATGCAGGGGTTTTTCCGCCAGTAAATGCATATCTTATATTTGTCCATATCTCTGCTTCGAAGAGTCCAATTTGAAAAAATTCTTTCTTTGTTGGAGAGTGTTTCCGCTGCGAAATGTTTTTCATATAAATTCAAATTTTTCTTAACGCACAAGTCTGCAAACAGAGGGCGTAAGCTCACGATTCCGTTTACAGCAATACGTGCGAGATTAAAAACACGGTTGAAAAACTTCTTTCTTCAATCAGATTCAAAAGACGTGCTCATTACGCCCGAAAATTTGGTGTCATCTTTCTTGTTTTTCTACTCCTTATGGGATGAGTTTCGTTGTGCTCATTTCACACCATTTGAGCTTTTACAAATTCTTTCTATCATTTGTGTTGATCTTACTTCTCTTTTAGGATTTTTTTTTCAAGGCGAAAGAAGAAGTAAGATCAACACACACCATAGAAAGAAATATATTTTCATCCGTGTTTTCATTACATTAGCTACAGTGAACTTGGAAAGATTCAGTTCGCTCTTCACAGACCGCGGAGACAATTTGATGCAGCATCCAAATAGCATATCACTCTGTAATAGGCACTTCTTTACGACACATATTGCTTAGGATTCGCAGATATGTCCTGTATTATCACCTTTCTCTAGTAAAACTTAATTTCTGCATCACAAGAAAGTCATCTCTTTCTCTAGATAAAAACGAGGAGTGTATACGTTCAGTTGTATAGTGTGCCCCAACGTGAGCTTACGCTTATTATATTTGGGTGGGATTAATTGGTATTCCAACAGATTTTCTAAACTCCTTAACCTCCTTAACTTATTTTCACACCGATACTTCTACGGATGATTCCTTGGTTTTATGAGAAAATGTTTTTCTTATACTAAACTTCACTTTATGACAAACACATTTTCTTATACACGGTCGAGTCACATTATTGTGACCACCAGCTTATATCCAGAGTAACCGCCGTGTGCAGCGCAGACAGCAGCTAGACGGGCTGGGAGTGACTCAGTAAAGTGCTGGAAGGTGTTCACAGGTATGTGGAGCCATGCTGACTACAGTGCATCTGACGGCTGCTGGACGGTGCGTGGTGGAGGATTCATAGAGCGAACAACACGATCGAGATGGTCCCTCAGAGGCTCAATTTGGTTTAAGTCTGGGGAATTAGGGGGGCCAGGAAGTACTTTGAAGTCTTCATCGTGCTCTTTCAACAACTCTCGGTATTTCTAGCTGTGTGATATGTCGCATAGTCATGCTGAAAGATCCCATCCTCCCCAGGAAAGACAATCAGCATATATGGTTGTACGTGGTCTGCAAGGATGGATTCGTAACGAATTCGGCCTATAGTGCCTTCCACAGGTATGAGCTGACCCAGAGAATTCCACGAAAATATTCTCCCGACCATAACGCTGTCCTCACCAGCTTGTGTTCTTCCAGCAACGGTAGAAGAGTGTTTGTTCTCCGATGTTTCTCGCCTTATACGCCAACGTCCATCCGCTCGATGAAGCAGAAAACGTGACTCATAGGAGAAGGCAATCCTTTGCTAATCAGCGAAGGTCCAATTCCGATACTGCCGTGCAAATGCAAGCCTTTTCTGCCGATATTTCCGATACTGCCGTGCAAATGTAAGCCTTTTCTGCCGATATTTCCGATACTGCCGTGCAAATGTAAGCCTTTTCTGCCAGCATAGCTGCAGTGTTCACCCGTCTGCATCAAAGCCCCATACGCAAGAGGTTTCGCTGAACTGTCGTTTTAGACACACTTCCGGTAGCCCCCTAGTTCATTCGGCCAATGAGTTGCTCCAATGTAGCGTATCGATCGGCCCTCCTGCACCTTCGAAGATGACATTCATCTCTAACATCAATGGCACGTGGTGCTCCGCAATTTCCACTTCGCTTATTCACAATGGTGCCATTTTTGCAATCACAATAAACCTTAATCACAACAGCACGCGAACAGTTCACAAAGTGCGCTGTTTCAGAAATACTGCCACCCTTGGCACGAAAGCCGATAATCAATCTTTTTTGCAAATCTGATAAATCGCTCCTTTTATCTATGAAAGCAACGAGTGATATGTTTTCAGAATGCCTACAGCACATCTTATATACCCTCCAAGCCAACTCACGATACGGGCCTTCTCTGATTGGCTACATGCTGTTGACGTCAAAAGTAGGAGGTGGTCACAATAATGTGAATCGAGTGTGTATTTCACTTTAATTTATGACAAACTTTTCCCCATATTTCACGATCTATTTTTTTTTTTTATGTATGCCTGCTTCCAATGTCTTCTGAAGAGTTAAAGCTTTTGTCACTAGACTTTGTGAGGTTCCTTTCTGTATTCTCAACTAAACAAAAAAAGTGATTTTTTTTTTATTTTGACAACTGAAAATTAAAGTGTCGCATTTAAAAGGCACTTTAGCAAAAAGTCCATATCTGCTTCCATCCATCACGAGAAATATATATCTCCTAGTCCAGAGCGTAACATATTTCTTAACCGTGGAACTGCCCTCAAAAGAAATTATTGAAAATAAAGAACTTAACAGTATTTTCCTGAATTAACAATTTGGCGAAAAAATAGCTTCAAATTGCAGACAAATTCAACACTGACCAAAAAATTTCTTCAAGAAGAAAAATAACAGGTAATTCAAGATTGTAATTATGATGTCTTTTGAATCCTAACCGACACACAAAAAAAGAAATATTTCAAAACAGATATTTGGAGAATCTAAAAATTCGGCAAAAAAAGGAAATACGCATACACCACCATTTAGGGAGAAACTGTGCAGAACTTAAAATACGCAATGTGAGCAGGGTTATTCGTAGTCAATGGAACGGGTTACGAAAAAAGGATCAATCGGATATCTATAATCGATAGAACATCCAGAAATATAAACAGCTGTTAACTGTCACTGGAAGCTGAAAAGGATGTTACGAAAAACTAACAAACTGTGCACAAAACATTTCTCGCAGGGGACGAAAGATATCTGACAAAGGAATTTTCAAATCAAACAGTTAGAAGATATGCAGCACAAAATATGGTATAATTTTACTGCCCCTAGCGAAAAGTTGCGTGTTACTTAAAGAAGAAAGCAGGTGTTAAGTGCTCATTATAATGAAGAGCGTTCTGCCAAAAAAGGATATTTTTAAGGGTTAAAAGAAATCCGTCTTGTTGCACGATGATATTTATTCAGCTAAAAAATGAAATCTATATACAGTTTAAAAACACATGAGCACTTTCGGTGTCACATTGACACCTTCATCAGATGTAATTTCACCATGTGGCTACATGCTGGTCTTAAGTACGTGGAGTAGATGCATCATGGGAAAGGTAATGTCAATGTCACATGATATACCAGATAACAAGACAATCAAAAAAAGGCATAGTTAGCCAATGATCACTTAACAGAAGCAATTGCTATTGTGCTGTTCTTCCCAACAAGATTGCTCCAAGGTTCAGGTAAAACATAAGGATAATAGTCATTACAGCAACTTGTATTATAAGCCGAAATATAGAGGCTTTCTGCAAATAACAAAGGAATGAACAGAGTTAGGTGTGTTTTATGATTTTAGCGTTGTCCCAGTCTGGGATGGAATTTCCAGCACTTATGGTTCTTGCAAAAGAGGTGCTTTGGTGATTCATTTTTAGATCATATCTGTGTTCATTTAATCTCAAATCCAAATTTCTTTTGGTAGAACCCACATAATGATTGTTTAGTTCACCAGAGATAGTGTCAAGCATAGGAATAACATACACACCCCATTTTTTTCCCTTTGTCAATTTTGTCACGATCATTGCGGATAATGGTATATAGATTGCATGATCGTATTCCAAATTGTATTTTATGACGAGAACATATGTTGGTAAGGAGGTTTACAATATGCGGATTAAAATCAACAGATCCAACATACTTTTTAGGCACTTGCTCACTAATTAAAGCAGTTGACATAGAAAACTGTACTTTATTGCACTGCCCCTAACAACGTTGTCCGGGTAACCATGGTTTTTAGCGAGGATGATATCCATTGTAGTTCTTGAGCTCTGGCGAAATGGCTAGAAGAATGTGAATATGCTCTTCTAAACAGGAAGTGCAGAGCAGAAATTTTATGCTGAAAAATGTGAGCAGAATTGTACGGAATTAGAGTGGGTGTGGAAGTAGGTTTTCGATAAACGGCAAAGAGACAGGGAATTGTCAGAAGGGGTACGAGTAATTTGAAAGTCAAGATAAGGTAAGACGAAATTATTTTCAAGTTCTATCGTGTGAGTTTGATGGAGGGGTATTGAGCAGACATAGCGTTGACAAACTGCTGTAACTGATTTATGGTATATGGCCAAATTACCAAAATGTCATCAACGTAACGGATATAGAGACTAGGTTTTTGTGGGAATTCTTGTATGACTTTATTAAGTCATACAAGAATTAAGTCATACAAGAATTCCCACAAAAACCCTGGTCTCTATATCCGTTACGTTGATGACATTTTTGAAATTTGGCCATATACATAAATCAGTTACAGCAGTTTGTCAACGCTATGTCTGCTCATACCCCTCCATCAAACTCACGATAGAACTTGAAAATAATTTCGTCTTACCTTATCTTGACTTTCAAATTACTCGTACCCCTTCTGACAATTCCCTGTCTTTTGCCGTTTATCGAAAACCTACTTCCACACCCACTCTAATTCCGTACAATTCTGCTCACATTTTTCAGCATAAAATTTCTGCTCTGCACTTCCTGTTTAGAAGAGCATATTCACATTCTTCTAGCCATTTCGCCAGAGCTCAAGAACTACAATGGATATCATCCCTCGCTAAAAACCATGGTTACCCGGACAACGTTGTTAGGGGAGTGCACAATAAAGTACGGTTTTTCTATGTCAACTGCTTTAATTAGTGAGCAAGTGCCTAAAAAGTATGTTGGATCTGTTGATTTTTAATCCACATATTGTAAACCTCCTTACCAACATATGTTCTCGTCATAAAATACAATTTGGAATACGATCATGCAATCTATATACCATTATCCGCAATGATCGTGACAAAATTGACAAAGGGAAAAAATGGGGTGTGTATGTTATTCCTATGCTTGACACTATCTCTGAGTGAACTAAACAATCATTATGTGGAGTTCTACCAAAAGAAATTTGGATTTGAGATTAAATGAACACAGATATGATCTAAAAATGAATCACCAAAGCACCTCTTTTGCAAGAACCATAAGTGCTGGAAATTCCATCCCAGACTGGGACAACGCTAAAATCATAAACACACCTAACTCTGTTCATTCCTTGTTATTTGCAGAAAGCCTCTATATTTCGGCTTATAATACAAGTTGCTGTAATGACTATTATCCTTATGTTTTACCTGAACCTTGGAGCAATCTTGTTGGGAAGGACAGCACAATAGCAATTGCTTCTGTTAAGTGATCATTGGCTAACTATGCCTTTTTTTGATTGTCTTGTTATCTGGTATATCATGTGACATTGACATTACCTTTCCCATGATGCATCTACTCCACGTACTTAAGACCAGCATGTAGCCACATGGTGAAATTACATCTGATGAAGGTGTCAATGTGACACCGAAAGTGCTCATGTGTTTTTAAACTGTATATAGATTTCATTTTTTAGCTGAATAAATATCATCGTGCAACAAGACGGATTTCTTTTAATATTAGTATTTATGCACGAATTATAGTGTCAACCTATTTCTAAGGGATTTTTGGAATTGAATAAGCTCTTTGAAATATAAATATACTGTATACTGATGCTTCTGACGGAAGAATTTTGAACGGTGGAGATGTAGAAGATATGCGAAACTATTCTTCATAGCAAAAGCTATGCTAGGGAAAAATAATTTTTCAAATACGTCTCCTGAAAGCAGAGATAAAATGTTTTGACACTTAACGCCACCTAGTGGAAAAACTGTGCATTACTTTAGGAGGGTAATGTTCCCATCTTTACTTTAACAAATGTCATACGGTAAAAAAAAATATTTCAATAGAATTTTTAGAAATGGAGCTACAATTGCAAACACACACATTAACGCCACCTAGCGCCATAACTGTGACTTACAAATCCCACTAACACATGAAAAATATTTCTCAAGGTGAATGGTATCCAGTGTTAAGAGAATTTTGAAATCGGACTTTTAAGGGCAGAAATCTCGAGAAAAGTATACTAAACATTTGTGCCCCCTAGCGAGAAAATTGTGCATTAGTTTGGGTAGGAAATGTATCCAAAATATTTTCGACAAATAATTTTTGTGTCTGACCAAAAATGGATCTTCTTAATTAGAATTTTAGACGCCAAGATACTACTGCAAACTTATGCCTTCTAGGTACAAACTTATGCGTTAGAATAAATTTGATATTAAATTTAAAACATTTCCCACCAGTAACGCTCTCCGACAAAGAGAATTTTTTAAATCGGACTGTTAGAACCAACGAAATGTAAAATACATATATATCTACGCCCCCTGGAGGAAAAATTATTCATTGTTTTAAGCAGAAGATATTTGGGAAAGATTTTTCATGGCGAGCTGTGTCTGACTACTAAAGAATTTTTTCACTTGAATTTCAAAAGCGCAGGTATTACTGCAAATGCGCAAGAAACAGCAATATACAATTCGTCGCCCCCCCCCCTCCCGTGGCAAAACAATCCTTTACCAAAAATTAGAAATTATAAACAATAATTTTTCAAATCGGACTTTTAGAAGCAGAGATATCGGGGTGATTGCAATTTTACTTTACGCTTCTAGAAGAAAACCCTACATTACTTGAAAAAAAAAGTTGTACCCAAAATAGTTTTCGTTATAAATAGTATCGAAGGGAAGATATATTTATTTTCTGTAGGATATTTAGAAAAAATGATATGGAATAAAATGAATTTTGAATTCGATAGCATCTGCATTTATGCCCTCTAGCGGAAAGGTTATACGTCTGAAAAAAAACTCTGAATGCAAGGATAAGCGTTCTAACCTTTCGGGCTTACCAATGCAAAAAGGGTTATTTCAAATCCGACTAATATTTGTAGAGATATGGTGTGCACAGAAGGACATACGGACAAAGTGACACCTTTAGCACGTAATTTTTTTACTCAAAAGGCGCCCTAAAAATTGCACAACATGAGTGCCAACATCTACAGTAACTGTTCCTTTTGAACGTGGTCAATAAGGTTGTTTTGCAGAGTTTTGACTGTCGTGTGCTTTAAAAAGCAGTACACTTGGAATAAAGTAACAAAGAATTTCTGACGCAGAAAATAAATATTCCTGTTCTATTACTTACAAGTGTGATATCATGTCATTTATATACAGTTAATCCAAATATTTTCCAATGCGTTTTTGTGGTTTTTGTCTCATACAGTGACACTTGCCACACCATTTAACGATTTAGCAGTTAATGGCTAAAATTACACAAAATATTGGGAACCTAATGAAAGAAGAGATCTATTGGAAAACTTATATTAATTTTAGAACAAAAGGAGAAGGAGCAGAGTTTTTGCTATTACCAACAAAAACGACATCACTATTTGCAATTTTAATCGATGATTACTAGTTTTCTGATTCAAGAAATTTATTGAATAAGTTTAAAAATTATGTGACAGAAGATATTCTGCTACAGACAAAAAATGGAAAATCCAAATTTATTCCTATAGAGAAAACTTGATTAAACGTTTAACGATTTGAGAAAGAAAATGAAGACTTATCCCAGTGTGTTTCCTCACATTTTCAGTAATTTAATCCGTATTTTGTCATTTAAAACTGAAACTCCCAATATCGTACTATGAAAGGAATGGGTGAAATAAATCTATTACAAGAACTGTAATTTCATGAGATGACTAGATTAATGATTCATACACATGATGCAGGAGTACTTGATCGAATTCTGAATACACTGGCGACAATCAAAATATCAAGAATGGGGTAATTATTTGTTTTAAATATAATTGATAGTCATTGATAATTTACTTCTGAAGAACATTTTATAACTTCAAAAAGTTCATCTAACATGCTTTACAGAACGATTTCTGCAATGTTGTCAACACATTACAAGCAGTAAAAGCTTGTGTATTTCGACACGCAATTCAAAACTGAAATTATCAAAAACGGCTATGTGAGCGTATTTAATTTATTTAAAAAAAGGGTTGTATCAAGGAAACCAAATATGAAATGTTGCTGTTACTGCAAGAATATTTGTAAACCTATGAATCAGTTGACACCGTTGTTGAAAGTAATGAGTCCAGGGTCTATCTTTTTAAATTTTTGAACATATTCAACCATACTGGACTGGAAGGTCTATTTACAACTTGGTGTTAAAAACGTGATCCAAATGAAAAATCTGGGTGCCACAAGAAAATGCAATGGAACAGTATTTCACTTTAAATTAAGACAAGAAAAATCACTAAAGCAAAATCTTTGACTTACTGTTTTACGAATGAATCTATCCCAAATTATTCCATTAATATACCGATTACACTGTATGACGTAGAATTCTTTTCGTACTTCTACGTTATTTTAAAAACATAACCTTCAGATGAAATAGTTCCTAAATTAAACCTTAACGGCCAGACGAAACATGTAAACAACAGAAGTCAAACTTACGGAAAAGATGCTTTATTCAGGATGTAGCACTTCCATAAGAAATCATAACATCACATAGTACTTCGCATTAAACTCGCCACACAGCTCTTAACACAACGCTATCCAGCAAAACTCTCTTTAACAACGCTCGCTAAGCAACCG
Source organism: Macrothele yani (assembly GCA_039090855.1). NCBI lineage: Eukaryota > Metazoa > Arthropoda > Arachnida > Araneae > Macrothelidae > Macrothele > Macrothele yani. Next base: position 72,221,893 of record CM077011.1, on the reverse strand, counting down.
TTTAGTCGTCGTTTTTATCTCTCCTTCTTATCAAAACTCAGGCATACGTCACGTTCATTCAACCTCAATTATGTTGCCAACAGTATTCGTTTAAGAGAAAAGATATTACGTCAAGAGTGAAGTATAACTGAGAATAAACTCAAGATTTACATAGGGAAAGAAACTGAAAAGGAAAGTTAATTTGGAATATACGTCACAACTGCTTAACACAGAAAATGCAACATCATGAAGTAATCTCGAAATTAGACACCGCTGTTGAAAATAACGAGTCCAGGATCTATCCTCTTCAAGGTGTAGAATAACAGGTGGGAAAGAAGTGGTTTAACTTCTGATGTATGTATTACATGAATGCGATAAGCGAGGAAACAGTACAATGTGCCCTAAGCCAGTGGGTTGTGTAACCGCCATTCTGGGTAACACTGCATTGTATAAAGTGGGAAAATCCCTGGGTGGTGTCCTGAGGTATTGCTTGATTTGCGTTTTTGACCTCTGTCCACAATTCCTCGACATCGCGAGGGAGTCGTGCAGAGGACTTAAGTCGTTTGATAATGACGTACCACCACACATTCTCAGTTAAGGAGAAGAAATGCCATCATTACCTGTTAATTTCCATGGCGCTTCGAATAATACGTACTTCCTGGTGTGGTATTTCATATGCCGAGCAGTACGTATGCTATACAATCCGATTGTAGAGCTGAATAGATTTCCCCATTTCCAATAATAATGCACGTTTCAGATTTGCAATGTTTTAGCTCTGCGCAAATAAATATTGACAAATAGAGATAAAACGAAGGGGAAAAAGACGCAGGCTATTTCTCAGATACTGCTTTAACCGGATAAAGGATGTTAATTGCTCTGCAAATGAGAATGTTATGCCTTCTAATCTCTTCTACAACAAGTAGATTTTTTCAAAGTCAGAGCTGGCTTTTGGGCGGTGCCTGCGGGCTGCCGTACAGGGAGCCAAGGTGAACTGTTCTTTTTTCTTTTGTTAAATGGTAGAATATATAAAAGAAGAGAAACATATCCTGCAAGTATTGTGATTTGAGACGATGATCGATGATGACTGGAGAGGTTGAAAGATCTCGCTGTCACCTGAACAATCCAAATCGTCGCAACAGGGAATTGTTACATTCAAGCGCGGAAAGGAGCGTTGTGTTTCGCGTTGATCTCGGGATCGATGCGCACGATTATTAATTTATAGTGTATATCTTTCATATGTGGCTGAAAAAGCCATACAATCCAGCACACACACACACAAAAGAATCGTGAAGGAGCTTTAACAAATACTATCGCACCGGACACCACAAACCGAACCCTAAAGCCGGCTGTGCTCGAAGTTGATATGCACGCGTGATTCTTTGAAAATCAGCAATATATAAAAGAGGATAAAATCTTCTACCGCCACTCAGGGTTCATATCCGCACAACGATAAACAAAAACGTTGTTCTGATACCATTTCGAGAAACTTTGGGTATGTACACCAGTATTACACCAAATACTTAAATTCATTGTTGAGAGATATCTTAAATCACAGTTTTACAGAAATCTATTCACAGTTTTACGAGTAGCTGCCTTATTTTGATTATTTTTGCACTCCTGGTACTGATCATCTGTTGATATAGGAGGTTTCGTCATCTCATAGCCTTCTTCAGCAGGTAATGGAAAATAGATGTCTTCTGCTCCAGATGACTCAAATAAAAAAATTATACTCATACAGCTGTCCTTTAACATGACTATTGTACTTCACATGGTATTTACAGATCGTCTAGATATCTTACCGCAGAATAGAGCAGCATTTTCCATTACGATTCTCAGCCGGAAATGCACCAGACTGGGTGCCCTGCCCACTGAAGAGACGTTATCAGTAGCCTGAAACAGCTCATACTTCCAGGAGCGATTTTCTGGGAAACAGCTTTGCGTTACTTTTGCAGAAAATACTGCAAAAGCTCGTAATGAGTGGAAAGCGATTCGAACCCAGAACTTCCACGCAGGTAGGAGGCTGGGAATTAGCCAACTACGACACGCCGGTGGTACATGCCTATTCACTTGTAGTAATTTGTAAATTTTGGTCAGCATAGTTCTTGATGCGATACCTCACCTCCTCTGTGTTGTCGCAATTGGCGTGTGCAATGTAGCTTCCACAGCAGATCAGGAGTAATTATACAAACATGTCAAAACCGTGCAACCGTACCCGCGATTCACTTGTCGCAACTAGAGAGCAAACTATTGAGAACAGAACTCTGACTTCTACACCAGAGGTGACCTCTCTACTGCATATATATATAAGCTTCTTATTGCCAGTCTCATCTGATCTTTGATGTAAATTGGCTCTTGATGCAAAATAGACCCAAGTTATTGATTAAAGATTATATATGACCGCCAGGTAACCAATATTTTCAGCACACGTTCATTTGCTGTTGAAATATTCAAGTTTATCGGAACATCTCAAGTCATATGTAGAAACGAAATACATTAGTCATCTGTTATTCCTGCATAGGAAAATTACATTCCCATCTTGCTAAACAGCGCTTCTGATAAGTGAATACTGAATTAAAGTAGCGCACCAAACGTTATACACCAAAAACTTCAAATTTATGAGGGGGTTGTTTCTCACAGTAGGACCAATTGTGGTCGAGTGATCAGAGTCGTAGGTTTCTGGCTCATTGTCCGAATTGGGTAAGGGCTCCGCATTCGGATGAAACATGGGCGATGCGTTGTATTAAATTGAATGTAACTTTTTGTGGAGTTGTATTAAATTGAATGTAACTTTTTGTGGAGTTGTATTAAATTGAATGTAACTTTTTGTGGAGTTGTATTAAATTGAATGTAACTTAGCCATCGTTGCGTTCAATTTGTCCTATCTATCCCGCTTCCTTGGAACAAGTGGGTTTAAATTAAAAACAAGAACGATGACACCGATTTTTTCGTTCTAATGGACACATCTTTTGAATCATTTCTGACGCGAATTAAATTTATCAAAATTATTCAAAGTCAATGCAACCAATTAGAGAAAATCAACCTGATTTCTGCATTCGATAAATAACCCAAAAAGAGAAACAGCTACTTACTTCCACCATCGGCTAAAAAGTATGTTACAAAAATTAACAAACGGCGCCCATATCAAAGGCAAAGAGATTTTGAAATCGAACATTTAAAAGAAGAAGTATAGAACGAAATATTAAGCAATTCTAAACCTTCTAGCGAAAGAATTTTGCATAATGGAAAACATTCAAAATAGGCGAAAAATATGCTTCATGGAAAAAGCTATGCCATGGAAAAAGAAATTTTCAAACACGTTTCTTGGAAGGAGCGATAGTGAGAAAACATTGTCGACCTCTGCGAACCCTAGCGGAAAATATGTGCATTATTTAAAGAGGATAATGCTGCACATATCTATTACAGCGAATGGTATACAGTAAAAAACAAATTCCTCTATAGGGTTTTTAGAAGCGGATGTACAGCAGCAAACAGAAGTACAAAAACGCCACCGAGCGACAGAACTGTGAACTATAAAACTTCTCAAGTTCTAACCTAAAGTGTTCCGCAAGGTAAATGGCATCCGGTGTAGAAGGAATGTTTTTAATCGCACGTATAGAAGCGCAGGTATTAACAAAAACAGATTAAACATTGGCATCCCTTAAGGCGAAATTGGGCATTATTTTGGAAACAAAGTAAACTCAAAGAGTTTCCACAGTTAATAGTATCTGGCTGAAAAAAGAATTTATATAGGGTTTTTCGTCCCGCAGATATTGCTGTAAACGGAAACGTGAACTTTCGTCCTCTAGTGGCAAACTTGTGCATTAAGAAAAATTTGAAAGTATATGAGAAACATTTCGCAGTGGCAAATTTCTACAACAAAAAAATAATTTTTCAAATCCGTCTCTTAGAAACAAAGATGTTGACAAAAATATGATATAAATCTACGTCCTCTGACTGGAAAATTCTGCGCTACTTTAAGGAGGAGGTGTTCTCAAAAGGTTTTCCAAGGTGAGCGGTATGGGTCCACGAAAGAATTTTTTCAATCGAGTTTTCAGAAGCTTAGATTTTTTTCAAATACATGAGAACGAGAAATAGACACTTACGTCCCTGGTGGCCAAACTATTCCTTAACATAAATCAAATTATATGCAGAACATTTCCTAAGAGGATCTGTTTGCCGATGGAGGAATTAGACATTTAGAAGCAGAGATGTCGGGAAATGCCCAATTTACCTTTAGGCCCCTAGTGTAAAATCTGTGCATTACTGAAAAAGAAATTGTGTCTGAAATAGTCTTCGTTATAAATGGCATCGAAAGGAATATAGAATTTTTTCAATCGGATATTTAGAAGCAAATACACTGACGGAAAATAAAATCCCAACACCAAGAAGGGGTTGTGTTAGATAAACGACAGTTGGTAGGCGGTGAGAGTACATCTGTAAGATGACGTCTATGCAAATTTCGCGCTCGGCGCATACGTGTGGCGCTGGTAGCGCCCCTCGGAACATGCAAAGCAGGTTTGCTGTAAATACGCGCTGTAACGTTCGTGAGCGTTAGTTGTCGTTGAGATTCGACGTAGGGTGTTGATGTTGGTCAAGAATGCCTTTAATAAGACGAAGAAGCCATTATCAACAGCTCACGGAGTTTGAACGAGGTCGTGTAATAGAGCTACGAGAAGGTGGATTTTCTTTCCGCAATATTGCAGAACGACTTGGCAGGAATGTAGCTACTCTGCATGATTGTTAGCAGCTGTGGTCAAGGGAAGGTACTGCCTCAAGAAGACCGGGTTCCGGCCTGCCACGTGGCACTACTGAGAGGGAAGACCGCCGTGTACGGCGTATGGCCGTAGCGCATCGTACCGCGTCTGCGGCAGCAATTCGAGCTGCAGTTGCCACCACAGTGGCACAACAAACTGTTTCAAATCGGTTACTTGAAGGACAGCTCCGAAGTAGACGCCCTGTAGCGTGCATTCCACTTACTCCAAACCACTGCCGTTTGCGACGTCAGTGGTGTCGTGCTAGAGCTCACTGGAGGACGGAGTGGAGATCTGTTGTGTTTTCTGATGAAAGCCGGTTCTGCATGGGTGCCAGTGATGGCCGTGTGTTGGTTAGAAGGAGGCCAGGTGAGCGCCTGCAACCAACCTGTCTGCGACCGAGACACACTGGACCTACACCTGAAGTTATGGTCTGGGGAGCAATTTCCTATGACAGCAGGAGCACTCTCGTGGTTATCCCACGCACCCTGACGGCACAGTTGTACGTCGGTCTGGTGATTCAACCTGTTGTGCTGTCATTCATGAACAGCATTCCAGGGGGTGTTTTCAAACAGTATAACGCTCGCCCGCATACCACTGTTGTAACCCAACATGCTCTACAGAGTGTCGACATGTTGCCGTGGCCTGCTAGAACACCAGATCTTTCACCAGTCGATCACGTATGGGACATCATTGGACGACAACTCCAGCGTCACCCCCAACCAGCATTAACCGTCCTGTATTGACCGACCAAGTGCAACAGGCATGGAACTCCATCCCACAAACTGACATCCAGCACCTGTACGACACAATGCATGAACGTTTGCGTACTTGCATTCAACATTCTGGCGGTTACACCGGTTATTAGTGTACCAACATTTCACATTTAAAATGGCTCTTCTCGCGCTTACAATAAGCTGTGATCTTGAAACCTTAATCGATTAAATATGTTACCTATACAAATGTATTGCCGCCATTTCATTCCTCTACAATTATTTTTTCGTGGTGTTGGGATTTTTTTCCGTCAGTGTATATGCAATAAAATGTATTTTGAATTCAATATCATCTGCATTTTCACCCTCTAGATGCGAAGTTATACAGTAGAAAAAAGCCGCAGTGCAAGGATCATCATCCTCACATTTCGAGCTTCCCAAGGCAAAAAGCATTTCTCAAATCGGACTAATAGTTGCAGAGATATGGTGTCTACAGACGGGCGGACAGACAAACAGATAACATAAGCATGACCTTTTACAAAAGACGTGCTAATAAGCGGTTGCTTATAATCCTTAACGCTGCTCGTAGCTGCTTAGAGTTCTTAACGCTGCTCACTCCAGAAAAACCAGTGCTAAAAGCGGAACAAAAGACAATTAGCAGTAATACTGTTAACAAAACTCTTGACTGATCAGTGATGGATATATGTTGTTGAATCAGAGATGAACCCCACTAAAAGAAAGTAGAAAAGTTATTCACCGAATTAGATCTGTACGAATTGCAAGTATTTACGCTATCGAGAATTGCATTTTTGCCCTTATTCCATTTGTTGTTTGATGTGTTAATGTTTGATTTCGCAACAGAGGACAAAGATTTCGAACATGAGCGCGACTGCCAGATATATTATGCTAGCCACTCCAAATTGCCTCTTCTTGTAATTACAATTTATATTTATTGTGTAAAATGCATTTCATCAAATACTAGCCTTTTCTAAGAGTGAGAACTGATGCAGTGTTGGTTTTTACATCTAAAATAGTGATTTCAATAAACGACAAAATTGCGGGGCACTCGTATTACACTGCCGGACAATTTCTTAGGATGGATGACAATAGCAACGATAGCAACCATTAAATGGAAGGCAGGAAAATGTGGAAATTAGCATAAGTGCGGAATACAGTAAGACGTGTTGTGCGTATGCAAATTTTGGATTGCCGAACTTGTTCGTGACGTCATAGCGCTGATAAGAGATATAAAGGATTTGACGCGTATTGACCGTTGTTGTTCAAACGCAAAGTTGAAAGGGAAAGAATCAATTGACGAACTTGCAAATTTCAGTATGTCTTCCCGACATCACCTACATGATTTTACGCGTGGCCGTATTATTGGCAATATTGAAGAAGGGCGAAAAATAACAGATGTTGCCAGGGAGTTCGACGTCAGCCACATTGTTGTTTCAAGGCTTTGGAAATCATTTCAAACAAATGGAGAGTGTAGCAAACGTCACGGGGGAGGTCGTGTTCGCAGTACGACACCTGCAGAAGATCGGTACATAGTGCTATCAACACAAAGACACCGGCGCAGCACAGCTAGTGAGGTAGCAAATTAGTTTATGACTGCTACTGGCAAGCGGATCTCCCGAAAAACTGTCGCCAGACGTTTGCATGAAGGAGGACTATATGCCCGCCGTCCTGTTGTGTGCATCCCATTGTCCAGACGTCACCGTACCGCCCGTTTGCAATGGGGCCATCAACATCGCAATTGGACTGATAACGACTGGTCTGCTGTCCTCTTCTCAGATGAGAGTAGATACAGTCTATCGTCTGATTGTCGACGACAACTGATCTGGCGTGATAGTGGTACTGCATATTGTCCAGCAAACATACAGGAAAGGGACCGATATCCGACATGTACACTGCTGGACAATTGCTAAGGACGGACCATAAACGGATATATAGCGCATAAAAAAGTAAGTGTGATTGGATGCCAAGTGAAATAAAATAATATCAGAATGCCAGGACATTACAAGAAAGACAATTTATTGTGCTCTGAAATCCAGAAGGCTTTGGAACGTGTTCAAGGGACAAACAGGCCATTTTGTGCAGAATACGTAAACGTGAAAAAAAATGCAATTACCGTCCACAGGCGTTCCGGCGTAAGATGTCAATACGGGATATGGCTACCATGGAGGGCGATGCAAGATTCCACACGTCGTGTCATGCTTTGCACAACATTATCAAGCAGCTGTTGGGGTAATTTATCCCATTCCTCTGTCAGTGCACGGATGAGGGTATCCTTGTTTATTGGAGGGCATTTGCGACCAGCAAGACTCCTCCCCAAAGCATCCCACACATTTTCAATGGGATTCAGATCTGGAGAACGTGCTGGCCATACGAGGCGTTGAATATCCTTGCTCTCAAGACACTCCTGGACAGCGACTGTTCGATGACATGTTGCGTTGTCATCGATAAAAATGAATCTATCACCGACAGCACCACGGAACATGCGAACATGAGGTAGCAGAACATCATTAATGTATCGTTGGCCAGTCATAGTCCCAGTGGGAAGCACATAGAGGGATGTACGGCCATTGATCATGATGCCAGCCCATACCATGACACTACATGTCGGATATCGGTCCCTTTCCTGTATGTTTGCTGGACAATATGCAGTACCACTATCACGCCAGATCAGTTGTCGTCGACACTCAGACGATAGACTGTATCTACTCTCATCTGAGAAGAGGACAGCAGACCAGTCGTTATCAGTCCAATTGCGATGTTGATGGCACCATTGCAAACGGGCGGTACGGTGACGTCTGGACAATGGGATGCACACAACAGGACGGCGGGCGTATAGTCCTTCTTCATGCAAACGTCTGGCGACAGTTTTTCGGGAGATCCGCTTGCCAGTAGCAGCCATAAACTGATTTGTTACCTCACTAGCTGTGCTGCGCCGGTGTCTTTTTGTTGATAGCACTATGTACCGATCTTCTGCAGGTGTCGTACTGCGAACACGACCTTCCCCATGACGTTTGCTACACTCTCCATTTGTTTGAAATGATTTCCAAAGCCTTGAAACAATACTGTGGCTGACGTGGAACTCCCTGGCAACATCTGTTATTTTTCGCCCTTCTTTAATCTTGCCAATAATACGGCCACGCGTAAAATCATCTAGGTGATGTCGGAAAGACATACTGAAAATTGCAAGTTCGTCAATTGATTCTTTCCTTTTCAACTTTGCGTTTGAACAACAACGGTCAATACGCGTCAAATCCTTTATATCTCTTATCAGCGCTATGACGTCACGAACAAGTTCGGCAATCCAAAATTTGCATACGCACAACACGTCTTACTGTATCCCGCACTTATGCTAATTTCCACATTTTCCTGCCTTCCATTTTATGGTTGCTATCGTTGCTATTGTCATCCGTCCTTAGCAATTGTCCGGCAGTGTAGTATCATGGTATGGGCTGGCATCATGATCAATGGCCGTACGTCCTTCTATGTGCTTCCAACTGGGACTATGACTGGCCAACGATACATTAATCATGTTCTGCTACCTCATGTTCGCATGTTCCGTGGTGCTGTCGGTGATAGATTCATTTTCATGGACGACAACGCAAAATGTCATCGAACAGTCGCTGTCCAGGAGTGTCTTGAGAGCGATGATATTCAACGTCTCGTATGGCCAGCACGTTCTCCAGATCTGAATCCCATTGAAAATGTGTGGGATGCTTTGGGGAGGAGTCTTGCTGGTCCAGAATGCCCTCCAATAAACAAGGACACCCTCATCCGTGCACTGACAGAGGAATGGGATAAATTACCCCAACAGCTGCTTGATAATGTTGTGCAAAGCATGACACAACGTGTGGAATCTTGCATCGCCCTCCATGGTGGCCATATCCAGTATTGACATCTTACGCCGGACCGCATGCGGACGGTAATTGCATTTTTTTCACGTTTACGTATTCTGCACAAAATGGCCTGTTTGTCCCTTGAACACGTTCCAAAGCCTTCTGGATTTCAGAGCACAATAAATTGTCTTTCTTGTAATGTCCTGGCATTCTGACATTATTTTATTTCACTTGGCATTTAACCACACTTACTTTTTTATGCGCTATATAGCCGTTTATGATCCGTCCTTAGCAATTGTCCAGCAGTGTATTAAGATCAGCTTTCAGAAATATTATCTGAAAGTGAGGTTGATTCTGAAATCCAGTGGCCACATTATTCGGCATCCTCTATTTCTACTCCTCTGTGTATGATCTATCATACATGGTCACATGGTCCCTTTATTAATTTGATCACAAATGGTTCTGTTTCTAAAAAACAGCTAGTAATGTTTGCGGATTTGCGTCTGGGGGACTTGGTTCAGTTTCCAAACATGTGTGTTACTGGAGTAATTCAAGTGCATTTTTAATATGAAAAATGTTTCGCTCAGAATGAGGCTATTTTAAATTAAACATCTCCGAAGAAATTTACCACGAAAAATAAAACTTAATAAAAAAGAAATGCAATTATAAAAAAAACAAAAAACTAATCATTGTAAATCATCCAAATTTCCCAAATGGTTTGTTCAATTGTTTTTGTTTTTTTTAATACAGAGTAAACCACGAGATTTTAAAAGAAAACAGTGGTTATAATGCCTCTAATGTTCATAACGACCGCTGCTTTAACAGTGATATTCATATCATGAGGTGTTATCTATAAGAGACTTTGTCATGTGTGGAAGTATGTACACTGCTGTCCAGAACTTACGGACGAACATAAAATGTTATATTTACAGAACGTTATTGGTTCAACATCGCTTTATTAATCCAAACAAGGGAAAAGAAAATGATGGTAAAACTTGCCCATATATAAAGGTGAAGAATGATAATTACAAGAAAGCACAGCACAAACGCGTAAGGAAAATTAGGTGTTCACATCTGGGCGAGTACTCTTTGAACAATAAGCGCAATAAAGAGGATTCAATAACGCATTATAACAGTCAGTGAGTGATAACTGCAATGGATATTGTTCAATATTAAAATAACACAACCTGTCTTGAAGAGTATGAATGAATGAGTAGAGTTCAATGAGAATGTAATAATAAATCAGTCGTGTAGAAGAGAAGACTCCAGTGGATGAAGCTCGGCGAAGGTCATGCGGACAAGTCTGTGAATGAAGCAGGGACGTGAATACAGAAAAAGTGCCGCCGATGAGACCAAGAGAACAAAATTGCAGTTGAAAATGGATCTTGTTTCCTCCAACCTGGAACTACAGAAGACCAGGCGATCATTTAGCGTAAAACTTCTGGATGGTAGATTGTGCGGAGAGCTTCGACATAATCAGTAGTCAGGCGAGCAATGAAGCTGGTAAATAAAATGGCAGCGAAGGTAATTCTCCGTTTGAAGGCAGGTAAGTGGAGCGAGGAAGGTGGAACAAATAAATGATGATTTTAGGAAGATTGAAGAGATACGCGCACTAGGGTGGAAGATGGCAGGTAGGTGCGGACGTAAGTCTAATCGTCTTCAAGGAAGCACAGGTGCCCGAATTTCGCCCAAAGCATTTCAAAACGTCTAAATGCAGCAGGAGTATATGCCTATAAGCCTGTACGCTGTCTATCTTTATTCAGAGTACATCCTACAGCCCAACATCAGTGGTATATGTCTCATATTGACTGGTGTTCAAACAGTGAGTCTAATGTTCACAGAAGAAAGCCGCTTTAGTATTTCGTCGGGTTCCAAACGGCAATTAATCTGAAGGAAACGTGGATTCACGGAGCATCGTTGAAAGGAACGGATATGACGATCCTGGCATCATGGTGGGTGTCTGTATCATAGTCAATGAACCTACCGAACTGCAGGTGATCACAAGGGACAATAACTGGGTAGCTATGCTACCGTAGTGTGATTCTTCGCCACATTCATCTACTACATGATGCTGTGCTATATGCGCCAATTTCATTTTCATGGACGATAGCGCCTGACCTCACCGCCCAGCAGCTGTGGATGATAAAGCATTGACTTAGTGAGGGTATTCGTCTGGTAGAGTGGCCAACACGCTTCCCTAATCTCAGTCCAATCGAGCACGCATGAATCGCTCTGAGGAGACCTTCTGCGCAAAGAAATTCTCCAACAGAAACCATTCCAATACTTATCAGAACTCTCCAGCAGGAGTGGAAAATTTACCCCAATAGCCCCTTAACCACTTGGTGCTACGCATGTCAAATACACATTGCTGTGCACAGTGGACATATCTTCTGCCGGAGACTTCGTTCTGTAGTCTGTTTATGCAGTGATGATGGAAGAGTGTAACAGAATGACTGCTGATCTTGTACCTCTTTCGTGGCATTTTGTTCTGTTTCGATCTCCCTTACATATTACTTACGAGCTTTGAAGTCGTGCATTTCATTTTACTGATGCTATTACAATTAATACCACTTACAGCTGTAAAACGTCTTTTTACGACTTTAATGGTCAAAATGAACTTCGTCCTTAAGTTTCGAACAGCAGTGCTCTTCTTCATTTCCAGGAGTATCTGAAGATAGCTGTCATAGTTCCTCCAAAGAAAGTCAGCAAGAAAAGATATTTTGTAGAGGGAGGGGTTTGCTATGCTTCCCAGGCCAAAAAATATCATGACAACCAGATTTTATGAAACAGTAAGAAAATCTGCAGTCGCAGTACTCGTCCCCGCATTTATAATTTTAAATCCAAAAAGAAACCTGAGTGATTCCTCTGTTCGCTGACATTTAGCATTTTTACTAAGAAGAAATGAAACTATCTCTTAAGTTGTGAATAATGTGAGGTGAAGCACCATACTACGTGAATTATTAAGTTCATTTTGGGTACTTCATTTTCGCACATTTGTAAAAATGTTACCATACGTAACCTTAAAAAATGCACTATACAAGATTTTTTGGGGGAGGGGGGGGAGGATATACTTTAATTAAAATGAAACCTCCTCTAATTTTGAAGGACCTCTTTCGTCATTTGCATATGTAGCCTATTTTCAGAGTTATAAATTTTACTTTTAACGGAAATTTCCTAAAGTACCGTTTGTAGTTTAAGATAGAACTCCTATTCCTCTCACAGGAAAAGCCAGTTCCTTTCTTGGCTACGTAGTCCAGAATCTCACGTGTACGCTATGCTTATTTTGTCCTCAAGAAATTTACGTTTGGTAATAACAAAACGACTTGCAAGTGTTCATCGGACAAAAAACACAGTATTCTCAATGAATGTGTGCCAAGCGTGCTTTTTCTGTCTTTTTCATTGTTAATCAAAATGACTGCTCAAATGCTTATATATGTACTACTTTCAATTATTGCATCAATTTTATGAGGATATGTATTCCATCTTAAATAATGAAAAAGTCTCTTTGCAGAGGTCTACAAATGCGTGTAACATTTTTAACGTAAGTCGAATTGTTAAAACCGTCGAAGATTAAACATGTTGGCTGCTTTGACTTTTATCTCAGGGAAAAGTAAAAATGTAGTACAGTGCTAATCGTAAAATGTAGTACATCTGGAAGAGACTGGCTCAAGACAGATATATATATATATATATATATATACACACTGTATTTACAAAAGTCACCGGACACTTAGAAGAGAAACACAACATAGCATTTATTGACATACATTAGTACGGTGTCGGTCCATCTTTGGCCTTAATGAGTGCACTGATCCTTCGAGACATCCTTTCGACAAGGTTTTCGAACATAGCGATAGGTATGCGCTTCCATTTAGTACATAATGCTGCCGCTAACTGTTGCTTAGTACTAGGCTTTGATTCCAAACTTCCTATGCGGCGCTCTAATTGATCCATTAGGTGCTTTATGGGATTAAGACCATGGCTCTGTGCAGGCCAGTCTACACACGATACGGAATTATGATCAAACCACGCCGTAACAGTCCTTGCTTTATGGGTCGGTGCATTATCCTGCTGGTATCAACAAGGCTCGATTCCATAGTATTGCCATAGAGTTGGCAGGGCATAGTTGTTCAAAATATCGAGGTTGACGTGCTGGTTAACATGTTTCTCCACAATAATCAATGGGCTGGGACCATAACCCGAAAAACATCCAAACACGAGTACACTGCGAACTCCAAACTTGACCGTAGGAACAGTACACTGTTGTAAATAGACTCCATAACCACGCACGGCCATCAGACTGATGGGTCGTGTAACTGGATTCATCAGTCCATAGGGCCCGTTTCCATTGATCTACGGTCCACGATAAATGTTCTTTACACCATGCTAAACAACGAGTAGCATTCCGAGTAGAGATAAAAGGCGTATAATCATCCGCACGACCACGGTAACCCATGAAATGAAGTTCACCGCCAATGGTACGTGTAAATACCGAGGTTTCAGCATTTTTACATACCTGTACACTGAGGTCTTGTGCAATACTCCGTCTATTAGCTGTAGCGACTCTCCTAATGCTTCGACGTCCTCTATCACTGATTTTCTTTGGTCTGCTGGTACGTTTTGCTGCATCAGGCACGGCATGTGTCTTCCACTTATTCAGTACATCCAAAACAGTTGACTTGGGTATGTTTAAAGGCCTCTCGGTTTCTTTTATGGACAACCCATCAATACAACACCCAACAATCTTTCCTTTCTCAAAGTCAGTTCTCTCCCACCGCGACATTTTCACTCAACCGTACAGTGCGATATGATTGCGGTCAGCTGCAGGCTTGTTTTTATACTGTTTGCAACTGTACAGCGCATCTTAACAACGCAGCGGATCCGTTCATTTGCTTTTGAAGGGTGTCCGGTGACTTTTGTCAGGGTAGTATATATATATATATATATATATATATATATATATATATAAGGTCAGGTGATGCGTAACATCACAGCCTCACCTTGACAAATGTCAACCCCGCCTTCTCGTGGTACATCCTGTTCCCACTAAAGGGGCTCTGACGACCGCCAATAGCGGTATAACTATACCATAGGGATTAGAGGAAATGCTATACCACACTCACCAACCCGCTTGGCCAGCGTGGTGAGTTATGGCCAAACCCCTCCAAAATGACTCCACAACTTAAATCATGGCCCTCAGTCTCCGGCAGCTGGAATATACCTGGCCAAGGCAGTGGCCAGTGCGACATGAAGGCAGAGGGTGCTAAGAATCATCGGAGGACCGGATTAGGCTGCCATCTGATGCTCACCTTGGCCACGTATAATGGACGCTCTCTATCTTCTGATTCAAGGCTTCTTGATATGGAAGAGGAACTACAAAGGATCAAGTGGGACATCGTCGGGCTAAGTGAGGTAAGGAGAAAAGGGGAAGATCTCATTGAACTGAAAAGTGGACATCTCTTCTACTATCGTGGGACTGATACTGGCAGAACTAGTTGTGTTGGATTTATAATAAACAAGAAATTGAAGGATAAAGTGGTCGAAGTTGAAAGTTCCTCTGACAGATCTTCAAGACTCGTTATCCAACTCTCGAGAAGATACCAGGCTCAGATTATTCAAACTTATGCACCCACCACAAGTCATGCTGAAGAAGAAATTGAAGAATTTTATGAGGAAATTCGTCATCTAAATAATAAAGGTAAGCAGCACTTAAAGATAATTATGGGAGATTTCAATTCAAAAATTGGGCAACAGCAACAAAATGAAACTTCTGTAGGTAAATTCGTTCACGGCAACAGAAACCAGCGTGGAAATACTCTCGTAGAGTTTGCAGAGGCAAAAGGGTTTTTCATCTTAAACTCCTTTTTCAAGAAAAAGCCACACAGGAAATGGACATGGAGACATCCAAATGGGACGACAAGTGAAATTGATTTTATTATGTGTAACAAAAAATTCGTCATAGAAGACTGCAGTGTGCTAAACAAGTTCAACACAAGTAGTGACCATAGATTGGTGAGATGTAAGATGCACCTCAACACTAAACTCGAACGTAGCATGCTCATGAGACAAACAAGATTTATAGACATAACCAACCTTAAAAAACACCATAATACCTTCAAGTTGGAACTGAAGAACAGATTCTCTGCTTTAGAAGGCCTAACATCGGAAGAAGTGGATATTTCTGAAGTTAACAGAAAATTAACCAAAGCTCTTATGGAAACAGCAACAAAATTAGCTAGGTCTAAGAAAAAGTTGCATGTGAACAAATTATCAGGAAAAAACCAAAATGTTGATGCAAAAAAGAAGAGAGATGAGGACAACTAAAGAAAATGTGACTTCCAAAGTAGAATATATAGAGCTATGTAAGACAGTACGAAAAAGTATCACTGAAGACGTAAGGAAATTCAACTGTGAACTAGTGAGGAAAGCAATTGAAAACAACCAAAGCCTAAAGATAGCAAAGGGACATCTCAGTAAGGGAAGAAAACAGATTATGGCACTGAGAAAAGAAGATGGTTCTGTAACAAGAAATAGAGGCGAAATTTTGACAAGAGTCAAAGATTTCTACTCCAAATTATATGAAAGGGATGATACATGTACTCCAGACATCATGAAAGGTACCAGAATTCTTCCAGTCCTCCCAGCAGAAGTTGCACATGCAATCAAGAACATGAAGCGGGGTAAAGCTCCAGGAGATGATGGAATTACTGTAGACATCATAAAAGAAGCAAGTAGAGAAATCCAAACAGTACTCGCCCAAATTTTCACTCGATGCCTTAATGAAGGGAAGATTCCTGAGGATTGGAACAACGCTACAATGACCTTGCTACATAAAAAGGTGACATTGAGGATCTCAGGAACTACAGACCTATCAGCCTCCTATCAGTGGTTTATAAAATCTTCACTAAAGTTCTATCACACAGTTTGAAGGTGCTACTGGACATGGCTTAACCGAGAGAACAAGCTTGATTCAGGAGTGGCTACTGCACAATAAATCATATCCACGTACTGAGAGAACTAATTGAAAGAGCGAGGGAATATGAACTTCCATTGAGCATGGCTTCTATCGATTATGAAAAAGCCTTTGATTCGGTGAAACCATCAGCAGGTACAATGGCTCTGAAATCCTGCGGTATTGAAGATGCGTACATTAATATTATTAATAACATCTATGAAAATGCAAGTGCAAAGATTCGGCTGTTTGAAAATACAACACAGATAAAAATTGGAAAAGGAGTGAGGCAAGGTGACACCATATCTCCGAAGCTCTTTAATGCCACATTGGAAAATGCCTTTCAATCACTGAACTGGGAAAACAAAGGGATAAAGATTAATGGAGATTATCTAACCCACCTTCGTTTTGCTGATGACATAGTCATTTTTGCAACTACCCCATCAGAGCTGCAGAGTATGATCCAGGAGCTTGCTGACAGGAGTAAGGAAGTGGGATTGAAAATGAACTTTCAGAAGACAAAAGTGATGTTCAATGCTTTTACAAGAAATTAAGATTTATCGATTGATGGAGAAAAGCTGGAGATAACAGACACGTACGTTTATCTTAGACAGCAGATATTAAGTGAGGGTCACATTGGTGAAGAAATTAATCGGCGTACAAAACTTGCCTGGAGAGCTTTTGGAAGAAACAGCATAATTTTCAAGAGCAATATGCCATTCATTATGTCTTGAAAGAAAAGTGTTTGATCAATACATCCTTCCAGTGCCTACGTATAGTGCAGAGACGTGGACCTTAACTAAAAGAGACATACAAAGGCTGCAGACAACTCAAAAAAGCATGGAGAGGTGCATGCTTGGCGTAACCAGGAGAGATAAGAAGAGGAACTCGTGGATCCGAAAAATGACAAGAGTGGAAGACATCATGATCAGAGTTAAATCCTTGAAATGGCAATGGGCTGGACATACTGCCAGAAGAACAGACCATAGATGGACAGCCGAAATTTTAAATTGGATTCCAAGAGACAGGGAAAGACCCAGAAGAAGACGACATGGAAGATGTGTGGATGAAATTCGAAAGTATGCGGGAGTGACATGGAGATGACTGGCACAAGACAGACCGTTGTGGAGGAAACTTGGGGAGACCTTCATCCAGCAGTGGATTGATAATGGTTGAAATGATGATGATGATGATGACATATATATATATATATATATATACATCTTTTATGTGCTCTTCGGTGATCAGTTGTAATGTCTTTGAAATCCTCTGATGTAGAAGCTAATTACATCAACATTATTAATAACATCTAAGAAAGTACACTTACAAAAATTGGAAAAGGAGTGTGACCAGGTGATACCACATCTCCCAAACTTTTCAATGCCGCAATACAGAATGTCTTTCAATCAATTTTTTGGGAGTACAAAGAGCAACAGATTAATGGAAGTTATTTAATTCATCTTCGTT
This sequence comes from Macrothele yani, assembly GCA_039090855.1. NCBI lineage: Eukaryota > Metazoa > Arthropoda > Arachnida > Araneae > Macrothelidae > Macrothele > Macrothele yani. Next base: position 72,204,180 of record CM077011.1, on the reverse strand, counting down.
TGCTGACGACATAGGCATTTTTGCAAGTACCTCCTCAGAGGTACAGTGAATGATCCAGCAACTTTCTGACAACGGAAAAGAAGTGAATTTAAAAATGAACTTACAGAAAACAAAACTGATGTATGATGCTTTTACAAGGGCTGAAAATTCTGAAGTCGACGGGGCGATTCTAGAAGTAACCGATACTTACATTTACTTTGGACAACAGATATCAAACAAGGGTCACATAGAAAAAGAAATTAACACCTGTGTTGAACTTGGTTGGATAGGTTTTGGGAAAAACCGTGTAATTTTTAGGAGAACTTTACCATTATGTCTTAAAAAAGTGTTAATCAGTGCATACTTGCAGTTCTTATTTGTGGAACGTGGACATGGACCTTAAGCAAAATAAACATTCAAAGGCTGCAAACAACTCAAAGAAGCATGGAGAGATATGTGCTTAGTATAATCAGGAAAGATAGAAAGAAGAATATATGCATTAAGGAAATGATAAGAGTTGGTGACACCATGATCAAAATGAATGCCATCAATTGGCAATGGGCTGGGTATGTTTCCAGAAGAACTGTCCACCGTTGTACAACTGAAATACTGGATTATATAATAAGAGGCAGGATGAGACCCAGAAGACGACCAAGTGGGAGACGAGTGAATAAAGGTCGAAAGCATGCTGGAGTGGCTTGGAAGACACTGGCTCAAGATAGAGAGTTTGGAAGAGACATAGGGGGATTGATAATGGTTGATGATATATCTATATTCGTACGTATTAAAAAGAAAATAATTTTTAAAAACAAATTATCAAAAGTAAGATATACAGTATGACTAGAATTTAACGCATTGCCATTTCTGCTTAATCATATTTTTTTAAAATTTGTTTTTATTATTTCTGTGGTCATTTTTTAACTTTTGAAGAAAATGACTTGTCACCAAGACGGTGAAGTAATACGAGTTCACGAACAGTAGTGATGGTCTCGTCAACCAAGGCAAAGCCATGTTAAACGCCTGAACTGCAGTTGTGTGACTCACTTGTTGGCTGGCCAGTTCTCCACCCCTCGCCTCCTTATCTCCTCCATGTCTCTTTGATTATTTTCCCCGTCTTGAAAATTTTCATGGCATATACACTGCTGGCCACCCAAAATGCAACACCAAGAACGACACGACATAGCAAAGCCAGATTTACTAGACACATAACAACAGATACAAAGATGAAACGATTGAGCTTACAGGCCCGTGCGACTTGCGGAACACTCAGACATCAATAGTTCGTGTGGCTCTCATGGCTGGCAATAACGGCCGCTACACGCCGCAGCATAGAAACGAAAGAGGCTTTGGATGTGGGCTTGGGGTATGTCGGTCCAGGCTGCTTCCACACATTGCCACAGTTCATCAGGCGTAGCCGCTGGTGGTGATTGCCGGGACACTCGGTTGCTGATCAGCGACCAGATGTGTTCGATGGGCGACATATCGGAAGAACAGGCGGGCCACGGCAGCAGTGACACCTGGTGGGCCGTGAAGAATTGTTGCACGATGCGTGCCACGTGCGGGCGTGCATTGTCCTGTTGAAACGCGGCCGCTGGCAGGTCCTGTAGGTAAGGTAGGACTGCCGGCTCCAAAACGTGGAAGATGTAACGGTGGCTGTTTAGTGTACCGGCGATGCGTACCAGAGGGGTGCGGGTGTCATATCCAATTGCGCCCCAAACCATAACGCCAGGCGACGGACCGGTATGGCGATGCATAATGCAGGCGTCATACAGTCTCTCGCCGTGGTGCCGCCACACGCGGATCCGACCATCGTGGTGTTGCAGGCAGAAGCGAGATTCGTCGGAGAAGACAATGTCGTGCCATTCCGTAGTCCAAATGTGGCGTTCAACGGCCGACTGCCGCCGCACTCGCCGGTGGTGTAACGTCAATGGTAATCGGAACAATGGGCGCCGTGCGATAAGTCCCCGCTCCTGCAGACGACGTCGAACGGTACGTGCGGACACAGGTTGTTGCGCAACCCACCCTAATTTCTGCGCCACCGTTCGTGATGTGGTGGTGCGAGCCGTCAATGCCCGCCGCACAACATGCCGGTCCTCTCGTTTGGTGGTGTGCCGCGGCTGCGGCAATCGCTCACGTCGGTCTGTCCGTCCCACCTGCACCCACCGAATCCATACTCGCCTCGTTGTCGCTGGATGTCGTCCCACACGAGCGCCGATGTCTCGGTACAATAAACTGCTGTCACGATAAGTCACTATTCGTCCTCTGTCGAACTCCGAAGCGTGCTGGAATGACTGCCGTGTTCTGCAACGAGGCATCAGGAAGCTTCCCACGCACAGGTCCGGCAGCACAACACACTTTAACCACTTACACCCAGCCTTCTGTGCACCTTTCTTATAGTGCTTCTCGTTGGCGTGCCTGGCGCACATGATTTGCATATGCCCTGCAATGCTAATCGTTTGCATGTCCTCTCGCGGGCGACGCATGCTTCGAATTTCAGGCCAATCAGATGCTTCCTTCTTGGTGTTCCATTTTGGGTGGCCAACAGTGTATTATAATTCTCTTTATGGGCAATCCGTTCTTCAACATCAGAGGCAGAAATGTTTGCGCTGTTAAAAAAAGTTATGTTACTGAAACTTCCGTTTCGAGTTGGTCGTCATTAGGATTTTCTAACAGGAAATGACTTTTTAGGAAGTCTTTTTCTGCGTCTGTAATAAAATGACAACTTCTTTTAACTAACTTCGCGGATCACGGTTTCAATAGGCTCTTCTGGTGCTATGACAATGAGTAGCAATTTTGCATTGCATGTTACTTTCTTGACTGGATTACCTAGCATTCCTTAAAAATTTATTCATCGCCACTTTTTATTTCTTTGAGGTATGCATATCCTGGAACGTTACGTAACAGTATTTTTAATATTGGGTTTTGCGCTTTTAAATGGGATTTTACTTTTAGCATAAATTCCCGATGAAACCAATGTAAAAAGATTTTTCTGGTCATCCACTCATTTTTCTGACCATAAAAGTTTACTGGTGAAATGGAGTTTTTAAATGCACGCTGATTTGTATTTTTTCCAATAACAGCCAGGAGTGACGCGTGTGTTCCTAACCCACTGCTACACGGAAAGAGCGTTAGCCCTTCCTTGTTAATTTTATGACCAGAGGCATGTTCCTCTGCTGCATGCACTAATGAATTGTCAGATTTTTTGTTTCCAAAATATCCCTGTCCAGTCCGCATCACATACTTTCAAACGGATTAGGTTATTTTTAATTATTTCGTTTTTGAGACATTTCTTACTTTCAGAAAAGGCTGTCGCAGCATTTGAAATTTTGCCATATCTTTTCTTAAAGTTGTCTACCCAACCTTTACTAGCTCGAAGATAATCCTTATGTAGTATTTATTTGTAAAAAAGTCGAACTTTTTTCAGCAAATAAGCACACCGGACGAAATATTTGTCACCCCTAACATAAATAAAAGTAGGAAGTTACTGGTTGCACAGAGGGCGCCGTGATAGCATTGTTGGGAGACAAATACCCCTGGCGTGATCTACAGGATCATTTCTGTCTCGTGCAGTGGTGAAGAGCAACGTGTGTGTTGAATTTAGTCTGCAATATGGGTCGTAAGACAGACGTTACTGAGTGGTAAAAAGGAGTCGTCGTGTTTGGCAGTGCAAACGGACAGAAAGTGAATGAAGTCGCCCAATTTGTTGTTGTGTCGAAGCGTACTGTCCAGCGGGCCTATAAACAGTGGTGTAGGTCGCAGTCAACTGAAACTCGATGACGTAAATGTGCCCGGAAAATGATTCTCACCAAGAGGGACCGCCGCCATGTTTTGCGCCTAGTAACTGCAAAACGGTTTCAAACCAGGCAACAATTGATCCAAACAGTCAATGAAAGTCCAATCCAACCAATTTCTGAAAGGACATTGCGACGAGAACTGTATGCCATGGACATCTGGAGCAGAGTACCACGGAAGTGGTCTCTTTTAACAGCAATTCACAAAGTCGCACGTTATTAATGGGCTCAGAGGCACCAAAACTTTACTGTGGAAGATTGGGAAGAGCAATGTGGTCTGATAAGTACCGTGTTTGTTTGCACTGCAATGATGAGGCGACGAGTGCATCGCAGACCCAATGAAGCCTTTAATCCTGAATGTGTCCAAGGTGTTGTTCAAGCTAGAGAGGGTTCTGTAGTGTTTTGTGGATGTTTTGCGTACCATGAAATGCGCCCTCTCGTTGCAGTGACGATGAATTTAAACCAGCATGCGTACCTCCGCATCCTGAATGACGAAGTGTTGCCCTTTACCTTACATCTCCAGGAATAGCATCATAATGCCACATCTGTCTTCTAAGACGACAATCGCCGTGTGCACAGGGCTAAAACTGTGTCTGACCGGCGCGACGAACAATCAGAAACAGAGTCTCACCTCGACAGGCCGCCAAATCCCCAGATTTTAATCCTATTGAAAATGTGTGGGATAATTTAGAACAGAAGGTGAAACGCCGGAATATACACCCACGTACTCTGGCGGAACTTCGTGACCAATTGACGTATGAGTGGTGCAAATCGATGTTCAATACATCCACAACCTCGTGGAGTCTCTACCACACCGGATTCATGCTCTTATCAAGGCAAGAGGCTGCGTCACCCGTTATTAGGTCAGTTCTGACAGGGTTGACTAATTTTTTTCCGGTTGTGCTTATATTACCTGACACAACACATTGTCTCGTTCTTTGCTCTAAAGCGCATCAGCATAATGCTCTATAATGCGGATTTCTGCTGATCTTAAAGTTTATCACTTACGTGGACCACATTCTGCTTGTGAGCAAAGAGATCAAATTCTGACGGCTTTCTTTTCAATATCACAAACTGTTGCTCTCCTGATAGAATATACCAGTGCGGTTTCAGTTGCACCAGCACTTTGCTCCAGCTTTCGTAAGATTTCGAACTCATTTTTTGATATGCAGTGTTTCTGTTTGAAAGAGAGTTTAAGGCACAAGCTGAACTAATGTCGCTAACTACGCATAAACAAGAAAGGCACAACAGACGATGACCTGAAGTGAGCTGAGGACAGCAGCGCTGAGACGGGCCGGGCCCAGCCCCGATCCAGACTCGAGCTGTATAACATTTAGTGCTGTTTGGGCTCGGGCTCAGAATGTTCTTTGTTTTAAAATGTGATTTTACATAATTTACAGTGCCATACGAGTCTTTAATTGCACTTCTGAGTTTATAAAGAAAATTCTTCTACAAATGGATCAAGGATTGCAGTGGGGACGGATGAGGGTGCTTATACTGGGCTTGGAGAGCAAATGCCTAAAGCCACGTATTAGTGGGTTTCTGCGGAGGAGGAAAAGCTATTCAAGAACTATAGATACCAGATAGTAGATATTACACCGTCGAAATTTCTCCCTCACCTCACCCACGCAGTTTCCTGCTACTTTTTTTGAGCAACGTAAATGGACTGCACTGCAGCCCGATTTTTCCGGATGACTGACCGCCGAAGGTATTGTAGTAGGGAACAAGTGGTCCGAGAAAATCGTTAAGCTATATTATAGAAGCAGATAGACAGGGTAGGTGCAATCGTATCTAGAGCTTCGGCAAAGCATCCGTCTTGCGACTTGCCCCCAAAAATGTATGCTAAACACACTGCATTTATTCAATAATTTTAAGATGCAAGCTAAATACGTAGAAAGAAAATAATAAAGTTACATATGTTAACTTACTGGTCCAATATAAGTTAAAATTTCATTTTGTGAGCTTTATTTTACGCAACATTATCAACAAGTGTCTCCTAATCAATGTCACGGGCAATTTCTTGTTCAATCGATAAAGTGAATAGGTTCTTTCCTGGAACGCGATGGGGAAAAAAAGAAAGAAACAAGAAGAATTCCAGCGGAATGAACACAGTGGCAGATCCCTTCTCACTCTCGCCATAGAATAGTAGAAAGTAGATCTCATTAGAAAGTAGCTGACACCGGTCGGATCACATTAAGTGCCTTAGGGGGTACTACGGTCCCGAGAGAAATGTGGGAGAGAGGGCTTGATGTGTGACATTTGTTAACCTCTAAACGTTTAGCATTTCCTATATTTGAACAGACTTGATCTTTCCATTGCAAGCCGGATAATGCAGATTCCGTTTCCTTTAAAACTGTTGTGTCTTCTTCAGTTTTGCGCCGTTCTCAGGAGTCACCTGACCATAGGAACGGCCTGGTTGTATAGCAGTTTTTTGACAGATTTTACTGCATATCCAGTTTATAAGCGCAGGTCTGTGTTTCACGCTTATTCAAGTAATACGAATTCGCAAGTTATATCGAATATAGAAAAAACAGAAAATGAAACTTTCTTTTTGTTGTTGTTTTTATCGTTTTTATCATTTTTTCTTTTTTTTGAAGGGGACCAGTCCATTTCGAAGCTCCGCATGTTAACCTTATGGGAGGTCTCGATGTACTTAGGTACATGTTTCTCACGATAGATTTGTCCTATCAATTGCAAACTTGGCATGCAGTTTCCTAAGGATATTATATAACACCTGAACAAGAATTATTGCAATCGGTCAAGTAATTAATTTTGTATTAATTAATCAAAATTGCTGTCGATTTTAATGACGTTTTCATTAGCAATTGTATTTATTATTTTAATTGAGTACATTATTTAGTCATGATTCTAGTTCAGGTGGTTGTTGATATATACAACAAGGTATAAAAAATTTCAAGCCATTATCTTTAGTGGTTTATGAGAAAAATGTTCCTAAATGTACAAAACCATTACTTTTCAGGGAGGCGAAAAACGAAGAAGACCTGTGACTAGAAGCTGCTCGCGTCATACTCCTTTTCCTCTGTTTTGCTGAACTTCCTCTGCTTTGCTCGAGTGTCATATACCATTCGATTCAGCAAACTCTAGAAAAAATTGAAATAAAAAAAAATTACATATTTTTTTTTTTTTTTTTTTTTTTTGCAGGACTGGTTCCGGTTAAGTCATCCGGTTTCATCAACTCAAAATATCAGCCCTAGGAAGCCGCCTAGTTCGCCTAGTGGTTAAACCGGCCCTAAAATAGATATCCCTTTCCTCATTTAAGAAAGGCATTGGTAAATTGATGGGGGTTGGGGTGCGGATAATGGAAATCTCTAAAGGGAGATGCTTTTTATTAATGCCTAAACAACTTACTCACAGTTTCCGGAATCATTTAGCTCAGGCCCGGGCTCTCAATATTAAGTCTGATCTCGTCATTTTTAGACATTTAGATATCGGGAAAAACCCACTAATGTTGTGGTGGAGAGGGAAGTGGAAAGTTGTCTGTCGACCTTGTTTGGACTACCATGTGATTCGGAATAATAAAACCATCGTAATCGCCCTGTACCTTCATCACAAAGAAAAAGGAAAATTTTACTCGCTTTCGAACTTTGTTACATGTCTCATCCGGTGCTCGAACCAGAATCGAGGTCGGATGATTAACCAAAAACCAGCTCCTGTAAGCACTCGGCCACCAGGGCGACCGACTACGTTTCTCGCTTGATGTAGCCTCAATTGATTTTTTATTTCGAACGTATATGTTAGCAGCGTTTGTGTTTAGAAGACGTTTCTATTGGGTGATTATCCCTGTTTTAGAGTTTCATTTCTTTTTCCTGGGTTTCTCCACTTAAAATTTGTGTCTGTCAAGGAAAATAAAACTTTCATCAGGATTGGAACCTTAATCACTATTTTTGTCTTTTCTCTGAAACAATTCCAGGAACGTTCGTGAAGTAACCGTAAAAAAATGAGAATAAGATATTTTTCGTTCAATTTTCTGAAGACGAGAAAAGGATTTCACACCATAGCTTTTAATTAATAACAACGTACACACACATAAACAGAATGAGAGAAAAAAAAACCTTCCCGAATGAGATACCAAAGTCCTAAAAACTCTGTCCGTTTATCCCAGGAAATATTCTGGGGAAATACTGTTCGGACACGTTCCTTGGTTGTCGGTGAAAGGGAATTTTCCGCCGTAGGACATTCTTTGTGCTGACCCATCTCTGACACACGACCTCCATTGTCATTAAAAGATGACAGAAGAGCTCTGGCGGAAGGATTGTTGCACTCCGTTACTGAAGGATTACTGGCCTTTGGGTCAACGGATGGATTAGAGTCTAGATGGAAAATTATTGATTCTCGCTAGACTGAGCGCCAAAGGATTCGCAAGAGCACACAGCACTCCGCTTTATCGACGAATGCCACACATAGCTTAAAATGTCAGATCTTATATATGGTAACTAGGCCGTGAATATCATACCCCCGGGAGAAAGTTCCGCAACTTCGCAATTTAATTTTTTCGAGAATAGATCCCGAAATTCTGTCACGCATACATTTAATCAGCGGGCGAAAAAAGTAAAGATGCTTTGCATATTTGATGAAGAATCTTGTGATTCAATCCAGTGAAAGTATGCTCTTCTTCGAGGATTCAAATGATTCAGTTTGACAACGTTTAATTGCAAAAGGAAACTAATTAGCATAGAAATTAACAGCTACCGTCCTTTTCTTTTCCGCAGCCGTGCTCCTCTTTTATCCAGTAAAGTTATTCGATGCAGAGAAATTAAACTACAGCGTGGATTTCTGAAATGCATGGTAATAGTTTCTTTGTGGTTACAGTGGAAGCACGAATGTTTTTGATTTTAAAATGAATATAGTGAAATCTCAATTTAAACTTTTGCTTTTAACCTTCTGATTAACCTCTGTTGCTGACGGATGTTGAAAATGTACCTTTTTTAAAAAAGATACATTTTAAACGTCAGCTGCAAATATGGGTTGCCCGAGAAAGCATCTGTTTCTGCACATGAAACAAATCGAAATGTTTTAACGCTTAAATTAAACAATATAACCCTAGTACCTTCTTTAAATGTATAATAGTATTCCGACACTAGATATTTTTTAGAAATTTCATTTTGTGTGTGTACCTTTTTGATATTTCGTTTTCTAATATCATCAGAAATCTACTTATCGGCAAATACTGTAATTACTAAAAAAATGCAGCCCAAAGGATTAATCCTATAAAAGCCATTTAAAATGCAATCTTATTTCAATTAACACTTTTGAAAAATGAGAAAGATGTACATTGCGCATTCTCTACGCACACGCGCGCCATCTGTTGGTGTTTTGTAGCTACTTCCATGTACCTCTAATGGGTGATTTATAAATATCGACAACGAACACATATACAAAATGTGAAACGCATGGTGATAGTTTGCCGAATTCAGAGGGGCTGTTTACATATTTTTAATCTTTCAAAGCTATGAGAAATTAACTACAAAGATGTAAATAAAGATTTGTGAATGCTAAATTGGGAACAGACTCTAAAACTAGGATTTTTGAATGATGCATACGAACCGACTTTACAAAACAGACATAAATGCAAAAAAATAATGTTTTAAATAAAACCCAGTTTTTGCAAAAGAAAAAAACTTAAAACGCAGGGAAACGTAAAAACTTTGTAATTGCAATATCGCTTGTTTTAGAACGATACAAAAATAAATTACAACTTTTGTCCGTAATATATTCAAATTTACTCACTAGCATGAAGATTTAATGAAAAACAGGTATATTTCGAAAGAGTTCAAAGGTTTACTACTGGATAACGTTTACTAGTAACCCATTTTGATTTATTTTCTTATTCATTTAAAAAAATGAGTGTATAAACGCCATTTTTTGTCGATTGAGCCCTGAGATTTGCAAAAGTCTACACCTATCATTCATTTATATATGATATGCGTACAGTGATTGGTGTCATTTTGTATCATTTTTCCTTTTTCTTCTGTTTTGCCTGTTTTTCAAGCAAAGTTGGCTTAATTAATTGTAACAAACTGGAAAAAAATGTGCGGTGATATTTTATTTACATAGCTTCTCGTTATTGAGGATATGTGGGAAGTTCTTTTTGTAATACTTGTTTCGCAGACAGCTATGAATATTAGAAAAGTCAGGTTTTATAGGTAGAAACTTTAAAAATTGTGAATGGTGGGTTGTCCTTGGGGTCTGCCAAGTTCTAATTCCGAAATAAGCCACCTAAAGTCTATTTTTCCACTGATGTCATCAATGTACAGGTCCCGCCATCTATTAGCAGGCTTCGACATTACCCAATGAAACATTATTGATTTTTAACACAATTATGGTTAAGATTTAGCAAAGATAAAGAATACCATGCTATAGTTTAAAGTTATTTTTATCGATATGCAAATTTTATTCTTGGGAGTGCATTAATTGCGAAGAAAACGTCTACAGAAGTTTTTACCATTGGAAACACAGGGCAGATTTTTAGGTGGAACTACCTTAAATCAAAATACAGGAATAAACTCGATGCAGAACCAGATTTAAGATTGCACTTGTCTGGTGTTAAGCCAAATATTACAAACCTTTGTTCAAATAAAAAAGTTCAACATCGAAATTAAGTTTATACATTATTACTATATTATGGTAAACATCTTCGAAGTTGTAACTTATTCCATTAAAAATTCTGTTTATATTCGAAAATATACTGAAATTACCACGTGATGTCAACGTCACGTGTGGCTACTATAAATTGTGCATACCTATCTGTACGTAATCATTAATCACATCAGATCATATCTAGAGGATTTTAGGAAGGGAGTGTCTGACCCCAGGTCTTAAACAACACTTAGAAATAGGAAGCTAGGAGATTTGGGCTAGAGTGCCCGATAGGAAAATGACACGGAAGCGAAGTAGAAAGGGGGAGGAAGACGCCGTTATTTATTACAGGGGGGGCAGTACCCGAGGTCCGACGGCTTAACGTGCCCATCCGACGCACGGCAGATATTTAGTGGATTGAGCGTTCGTACCTGCCTGCGATCGAACCTGGGATCTTCTCCATGGCAGTCACGAACATTGACCACTAGGCCACCCGCGGCCCTCGTAATCATTAATAGTCTGCCAGTAATTGGGAAACGTGGCAACGTAAGCCAATTTGACCACGGCCAGATGGTTGGGAAGGGGGAGGGGCAGGTGCCATTATTTCGGAAACAACGCACTTGTTGACTGCTTCTGTACTACTGCATCAATGGTGTACCAGAACTAGATTAACCATGCACTGAGATCCAGCAGAAGGGCTCACATTAGTCAGCCACGCATGGTTGATTCTAGAAGTGAGAGTCGAGTGTCACGGTTAGTATCTCATCAAAGACGTGCTACAGCCACCCAGCTATCCCACCAATACAACAGCGGTGCAGTTCGATCTATTTCCAAATGCACAATGCACCGAGCCTTGCTTCGCCTGGGGTTCCACAGCCGAAAACCAACGAGGGTACCCATGATGATTTTCAGTCATCGCCAACAACGCCTCAGATGGGCCACGGAACTTCGGCAATAGACCCTCGACAGATGGAAGAAGATCCTCTGAAGTGATGAGTCCCGTTTCCTGTTGCACCATGCTGATGGCCGGGTTCACATATGGCGTAAACAGCATGAAGCTCTATCTCCTGGCTTCAGAGTAAAGATTCAACAGGTCGATGGAGGTGGTGGTGTTCTGATCTGGGGAACTTTTTTTGCGGGCAAGCTCTAGGACCAATGGTTATCATTCCACACACACTGGATGGTGGAAGCTACAGATACCTTTTCCAGGCAAGCTCTAGGACCAATGGTTATCATTCCACACAAACTGGATGGTGGAAGCTACAGAGGCCCGTTATCCGATCGTATCCATTCATATCCTCAGGATGTTCACCCGAACCACACTGGCACCTTCAACAGACGACCGTGCCATCCGGCTCGTGTAACTACAGAGTAGTTGGAGGAACATGCGAGAACGAATTCACCACATTGCCCCTTAGCCCCCAAAATCCCTGACTATAAACCAACTGAACATTTGTGGGATATACCAGAACAGGGTTGAGAACTGCTGATCCGTCTCCACAGAATGAACGTGATGCGACGGAGCTGCTGTAGAAGACATGGTTCAAGTTACGCATGGCGGATGATCGACATCTTGTAGAATCTGTTTCTAGGCATCTGAGAGCCGTTATTGCAGGGAAAACTGGACCAACGCGTTATTGAGTAGATATTCCTAATTCAAAGCTAACTCAGTATAATGTAATCAACAAAATTTGTGCAACAAGGATATTCAACATGAAGTCTTGCAGATATACGAGGTTTGTACCAAAAGTAATGCAAAAGTGGGCATAATTTTTTTATTAACTGACAGAGGTCGTTCAAATTGCACATGTTAGTACAGTAACTTTTCCACTATAGTAAGCCTTCTTCTTCATTGCAGGTAAATAATGGATTTCAAGCAGAAACAACTTGCTGTCATTGAGTTTTTGACGAAGAAAGGGTGCTGGCTGTCCAACATCCTCAGAAGCCTACGGAATGTTTACGGAGATGACACCATTGACAAGACCAATGTGCACAGATGCATGAAGAAATTTAAAGAAGAGGAAACCAGCATTGAAGAAAAACCACGCAATGGGAGCCCACCATCTGCGACTACGGAGACGAATCATCAGCGAGTGGATGAATTGATTCACGCAGAGAGACGAGTCACAATCCGTGAGCTTCTTACACAATTGAACTGTGGTCACAATGCCATACAGAAGATGGTGGAAGACTTATGGCATCGAAAAGTGTGTTCAAAGAGGGTGCATACACAATTGACACCCGATTTGAAGGAGAGAAAGGTGGAAGTTTGCTCTGATCTGCTGGAAGCGTTTGAAGCCAATGAAAACACGTTTTGTTTTCGATCTGGTGACAGAGGATGAAACGTGGGCGTATCTTTACGATCCAGAAACGAAGGATCATTCCATCGAATGGCGTCACACCTCTTCACCTCTTGTTCAAGAGCTGGTGACTGTTTTCTGGCATGACAAGGATGTCATTCTCCTTGATTTTCTGAAACGTGGCTGTAACGTGACCAATGAGCGGTACATTGAGACACTCAAGAAGTCTAGGGTAACCATAAGGAAGAAGAAACCGAACAAGAATCTGAAAAGGATCCACACTCGCCATGACAATGCGCGACAGCACACATCTTTGGCAACAAATCAAGCGACAACAAATTAGGCTGGTCGGTGGTCCCCCATCCACCGTACAGCCCAGATCTGACGCCCTCCGACTTCCACCGGTTTTGTCCAATCAAGGACAGTCTCAGGGGATAACGATTTGATGACACGGACGATGTGAAAGTGGCTGTGAAGAGGTGCGTACAACAGTCGACCCCTGATTTTTTTCAAAGAGGATTCGAGAATTGGGTTCAACGATGGTGCAAATGCATCCCTTGTGATGGAGACTATGGTGAGTAGTACCTTTGTATAGAGGAAGAGTTACTCTACCCACATGTGCAATTTGAACGACCTCTATCAGTTAATTAAAAAAGTTATGTCCACTTTTGCATTACTTTTGGTACAACCCTCGTATTATCTTGCAATAACAGGTTCGCCGCCCCGGTGGCCCAGTGGTCTAATGCGTTGGCCTATGATTATTCGTCCGAAGGGGTCCGGTTTCGAATCCCGGTCAGGCATGGATGTTGTGTTTGTCTTACGGCACTGGCTCTCTCCCTTCCCTGGAACCAGTGACCCAAAATTAGGGACGGGCGACTGCTTATAGCCCATTGAGTTGCTCACGGTGGTCGTTAAACCTCCAATCAAAAAAAAAAAGAAAAAAATAATAACAGGTTCAGAATTTCATGTTTAGACTTTAGGTTTTAGAGTTTTCATAACTATAGGTGGTAAAATTTTATATTTTATTATTATGAGATTTAGGTTTTATTTTAAAGTTTTTTTCAGTCATGGGGTTCTGCAAATACTTTTTTTTTCTTTTTGATTGAAAGAAGCTCGCGGAACGAAAAACAGTGAGTACCACTGCATTTCTTCTTTCTTGATTTGATTTTTTCCCCTGCATATCAAACTGCCTTCTCTTAATGCATCATCGACTACGCTGAATTTATAATGTCGGTGAGTTTATTTGCTCTGTAACTCGAATTTGTACCTATCGATTTTCTTCAGAATCGACGGGAATCTTACAGCTCTCCGTAACTTCCCGTTTCTATTATTTGCGGGATTTTCGTTGACTCAGAAACCCAGTTTCAAGTTTTTAACTTATCAGCACAAAGCTTTGCGGAATACGATCTGTTACATCCTGAGTGTTGATGGAAAAATCAAAGTTCAGACTTCTAGGAAACAGTCTTTTAAAAGCATGCTTATAAATCAGAGTCAAACGCAATCATTGGAAAAGTGGAAACAACCAGCTGGCGAGATGTTCCTTAAATTGGCATGCGAGAGAAGAGTTGCTGTTGCGATTGTTCTATTAACCCTCCACCTTGGGGTACGACGGCTCATCATAAAGACTCGAGCTCATTAAGTGCTGGCTGCAAGGACCCAGAGAGGCACCTGTCAGCTATCTCCGGGACTTGTTTTATTAACGGCAACTCTGGGAATACACGTGATAAAGGAGAATGTCAACACGCCATGAGAATTCCCGCAATAAAAAACTCTGATATATAAGAACATATATTGTCCTTCTGCTAAAGCGCCGTTCTGTTTCCATCAGGAACGGTAGGAAAACAGGAGTAAAAATCGTTTCCATTGTATCAGCCAGAGTTTGGAGGAACTTGATTGCACCAATAGTACCCCGAGCTGCAGTTCCATTCTTCGAAATTCGTTTCTATCAAATTCTTAGGTGTGGTCCCCATCTCAAAAAAACATTTGTTTTAAAATTTTTGCGGGAATTTCTCAATTCGCGAAAAGAAACAGATATTCCCTGAGTAACAACTTTCAAAATAACTTTATCAAAAAAAAATCTTGTAAAAATATGATTAAAAAAAATCGTTTGTATCCCGTAGCGTTAGTTATTCGTTGATAAACTAGACAAGAATGAAAGAGGGATTTCGGTTTTGACGTGGAATATTTCGACAAAAATCGCAGATAAAAATCGTTCATAACTGTGCGAAAAGAGCAAAGTCAATACATTACTAAACAGACAATTGACAAGCTATTGAAAGTAATTAGGCAAATCAAATTAAATCTAGTCATACACTCTTAAATTTACATGTGCTATAATTTTATGATCAAATGATCAGTTTATATACTTTAACTAGAACTTCTCGATATCTCTAACTTCAGAAAATATTCTTTGAAAATACCGGTTCTTAGACAAAATGTGTGCATTTTTGTAGACTTCGCTTACATCTTTTGCCATTGATTTCACACGAACCTTGGTAGTAATACATTATGCATACAGATTGTCTGTTAGGCTAGAGTAAGCGCGCGCGCCTGTCTGTGTGTACAGTATTTAACAGTAATATGCATAAACTAAGGAATGAGACATAAATTGAAATTCACGTAAATTCAGTGAAACAAAATTTTTAAAAACTTCGCATGGACATAGATTTTTACAGAACTCTTCAGAATTCTGAAAAATAATATGCATCTTAATCATGATAAATGTTGCAAGGATGTAAATGTCCAATTTTGTAAGTTGGTATTTCGGACTTCGCTTGGGGTCAGTAAGGTGCATGGCCACTCTAACCGCTAGACATCCTCACAAGTTTCATGCTTCCAGCAAGGTTGTTCTGCGCTCAACAGGAAAACGTTCCCATTTCTTTATCAGAGCAGTTTTCAGCTAACGGATTATTCTTGAAAGGAGTTGGCAACTTGAAATTTCTCATCTTAAAGCACACCAAGCGTATTCCGTGGGATTAAGATATGGGTAACTGGCTGATCAATGCTTTCTTTTTATATCTTGACTTTCTAGGTATTCATCCACAAGCTAATCCAAGAAAGCAATTCTGGACCAGCAGCAACTCGAGAATTTTTTACGTGGGTAATCATAAAACGCATAAAGCGTATTAAATCCGTTTATTTTTGTGGTGTACTCAGCACAAAGGTTCGCCAAGCTTTCGCACTCCACTGGGAGAGGCTTTTTCAAGGCAATGGTAGACATAAAAATGCAGGGGATTGGAACACGTAAAGAACGAGTATTATTTTTTGAAAATAACGTGGGTGACATCACGAACATATTACATGAATTTTTATCACGCGATTATTTGGTGCGTCGCGATGTGTTTCCATCTTTTAATAACGCAACCCAAAGCATTGGTAGTTCAGTAGAAACTATATCATTGCACGCTAGTTTGCTGGATAGGATTTCGACTGTTTCCCTGATGGCAGTCTCTTTAAAGTTCGTGTTAGGAGCAACTCTTCTAAAGAGACCACCATCAGGGAAACAGTCGCAATTTTTAAAGAGACCGCCATCAGGGAAACAGTCGAAATCCTATCCAGCAAATTGGCATGCAATGATATAGTCTCTACTGAAATACCAATGGTTTGGCATGCGTTATTAAAAGATGGAAACACATCGCCACGCACCGTATAATTGCGTGATACAAATTCGTGTAATATTCTCTTGATGTCACACATTTATGTTCAAAAATCATCTTTGTTCCTTACGTGTTCCAATTCCCTGCATTTTTATGTCTACCATTGCCTTGAAAAAACCTTCCAGTAGAGTGCGAAAGCTTGGCGAATCTTTGTGCTTACTACACCACAAAAATAAACGGATTTAATACGCTGTGCGGGTTTCGTGATTATTCAAGTCCGGTGTATTTAAAATAAAAGTTTATACGTGGGGTTCCATGATCACTCTGTCAATACGGATAGCTTGTCAAAGTTCCTCTACGAAAGACATGTTAGTCAGTCCTGATACCTGCCCACACCATTACCCTTCCACCTCAAAAACTGTCCCTTTTTTTTATTGTAGTAGAGGGGTAATTTCTGGCGCTTACGTCTCTCCAAATACCTTGAGAATCATTTGTTATCGAAAACCATAGCTCAGGATGTGCAATTGTGAAGCTGACTACTTTAGTCTGACCGAGCTCTTTTGTCGTCACAATTGAGGAGAAATACACTCTAGGTTTCCTGGCGTACAATCTTCTTTCGCGAAGCTTTCTTCTTTATAGTTTTCTTCCTGTTGCCGAGGGTGATCTCCAAGGGAGAAACAAGCTGTCATACGTCTATTGTATTTTATAGTTAGGGCTACATACCGATTGCAATTAGCTGTTTTAAATCATGGTCAACATTGGGACGGCCAGCTAGTGCATGTTTCTAAACTTTGGAACTGTCACTGTAGCCTTGATATCACACTTTCGGACACATTCATAAATCTGGAAACTTCTGAATGACTTTGGCTTGCTTCTATCCTCCAGATTATTCCCAACCTCTTTTCGTCATTTAAATGGCGTTGTGAAGACATTTGAAACAAAAATTGTGAGCAACAACTTTCGCGGTGTTCTTACTAAACAAAAGACAAACACCTGGAGTTTATTTTAAAGTCGCCCCTAATGTGCATATTCCGTGCTGCATGCCACTTTTGCATAGGGTTTTCCTACTCACTGAATTACCACATACACTGCTCGACATATGGAATGCCACGCCACGAAGGAATGCGCGAAATGAGAAGAGTCTTATCACAGATATAGACAAATAGGTGAGAGAGAAGTGGTTTAATTTCTTACGGATTACGTGAATGTGATGGGCGAGGAGACGATATAATGTGGCTTGTGTTCCTAGGTCGTATGACCGCCATGCTGGATGGACATTCGGCAATACTTCGTCGCATCGAAAGGAAAAGTCCCCGGATATTGTCTTAAGGTACCGTTGAGCTGTGTGCATAATTAAGATGGACGGTCCAGCAATACTTTATATTTCATTAGCAACTTATAGCACAAAGTAAATCTTACGTACTTTTAAAGTTGAGTGGGGTCACTTAATGCTATTTAGTGGTGCACAGAAACTGGTTGATAAATGCAGCCGAAAGAGATTAGAATTGCAGATCCACGCCTGATTTCCCCATCAGAACTCAAAGCAAAAATCGCTGAAACTCCAACATTTCACCATTAGTAACATCCTAGGTCGGTTAATGGATTGGTGTGTAAGACTGTTATGTTTATATTTTTTTTTTCGGAAACTAAAACTCTCTGCCACTAAGCCTTTAAAACAGGAGAAATTAGAAAAACTGACCTCTCTCGAAAAATCGGTCCTCCCCTTTCCTCCAAGCTGACAATATTAGTTTGATTTCAGGCGTGATCGATTTCCAGCAATGAGTTAGCAATCGGATTTCCCTTGAGCTCCGCCATTTAAAAAATTCATGAGCGATGAATAGATACTATAACGAAGTGAATTTCTCCGTCATTTCTGTCCACTCCAGAATTCGAACCCGGATCCCCTCATTCCGGAATAAGTTGCTCTACCAATTGAGCTACGCGGACATCTTATTCTGATTCCTATCTGCCTTTATGTCGTGTGCGTCCTTCTGGCAGGTACGTCACATCTCCTGGTACGTTACATCATCTCCCCCTTATTTTATTTTTTTTTTCGAAGTGCTGCTCTTATTTTTCCTATCTCGCGGTGTGGAAATAACATGCTACGTGGACATTTTATTCTGATTCCTATCTGCCTTTATGTCGTGTGCGTCCTTCTGGCAGGTACGTCACATCTCCTGGTACGTTACAATACAGATATGCAAATGTAAATAAAAAGGTTTCTTCAGAAGTTTTTCGCACTTGGAAGAGAAGTATCCCGAAAGTTCTTGGACCGACAATGAAGAAATCATCTTGGGATAATATGGTAAGCGTATTATTCAACGTACTCTCCTTAAATGTCAACATTACTTTTTCCAGCCGCCCTCTAAGACTTTTGTGCCCTTTACAAAATGATTTGTCAAGGCTATCGAAGTACGAGGATTCCACTGCATCAGTTAGGTCTTTGTTCCAAAATTCACAGCAGACAAGTTTTCTAGGGATTTGGGAACAGATGGTAGACAGAGAGCCAAGATTAGGTGTGTAGAGAAAGTGCCGTAACGATTCAAATACACATTCATGTATGACAGCCATGGAAAAGTGTTCATTTGTTGCTTGGAGAGTTTTTCTGATGAAATAACACAATGAGGACTAAGGGAAGTGTTGAAAATACGTAGGTGGTATTGCCGCCCATGAAGTGAGGATCGCTTACCGCTCAGCATTCGTAGTTACCAGATCAGGACAACGGGCTAGAGCAGATCTTTCTAATTCGTTCCACAAATGCTCGATAGGGTTGCGGTCCGGCGACTGATGGGCAATTTTAGTGTCGTAAACTCCCTTGAATGCTCCTGGAGCCATTTTGTAGCCACTCAGGAAGTATGCGGTGTGACGTTTTTCTGTTGTCAGATAGCGCCGTGATCAGCTTTCCTGGGCGTTTATGTTAACGAAATTTCCTAAGTAGCTTACCATAATGATGGTTTGACATTTCACAGGTAATCAGTCGTCACCAGCCCTTCCGCATGCTAGAAAACTGTTGTCATCATCTTTCCAACAGAAGTGACAGAATCGCTTCTTTAGAGCGGGGAAGCCCCCATACTTCGATTGTTTTGACTCTGGAATATAATGGTGTGTCTGCGCTTCATCCATTGTTACGAATCGTTGCATAAATTTGTCTGGACTGGCTTCAAGCAATGCCAGATTGTTTCGTGACATGTTTCCACTAATCAACTTTTGCTCAGGTGTTAGAAGTTTTGGAGAACCGAACGTGCAGCAACCTTTGTCATTTCAGACGATCTGTCGCAATGCGATTAACTATTCTGTTTGACATGTGCAGTGTTTCATTAATCTGTCTGACTATTAAACATCAATCTTGTAGAACTGTTTCTTGCACCTTGTCCAAATTTTCTTGGGTAATGGCCTCAGAAGGTGTCACTGACAAGTGTCATCTTCTACAGTCGTTCTCCCAGGCTTGAATTTCTCTGCTCACTTCTTTACAGTATAGTATGAAGGAACATTCTCCGTTAGTGTTGCCACCATATCTTCGTGGATATAACTCTGGTTACAAAAAGTTAGAGATATTGCATGAAATGAAGGATGTATGCATCTGACTCAAGTAACACGCAATGGAAATAACATCAGTAAAGCTACGTAACACAAACGATAAACAGTGGTTTACAAAAACAATTTGTTGTGCTATTTCTGCACACAACAAAGTAGCGCTGCAATATATACAAAATCATAAATTCGGAGAATGACCATACTTCTGGATTTCAGTACCCGGTAATACCACTTCTGTGTCGAAGAACGTCTTGACACCTTCAAAGCATACTTGCAATGACGTGATTATTAAGTGTCTGGACATATCGTCCCATATTACAGGCAACACGGTTACGGAGGTCTGCCAGTGTATTTGGATATGGAACGTGATTATCCAGACATCGCTGTACAACGTTCTAAATGTTTTCAATAGCATTAAGGTCAGCACACATCGGAGACAGCTGTAATCATTCAATTCCATAATGTCATAGCTTCTGAAATACGCTCCAGGCACGGTGGTTGGTTGAATTATCACCACGGAGGAAGCGGAATGCATGTCCAAAAGCAGCGTGAAACAGTGTTACAATAGGCTCCGTGATCTCGTTTAGGTACACTGAGACATTCATGTTGCTCTGATAAACATATAAAGAAGCACAGCCATTAAAACACACTCCAGCTCAGACCAGATCTGACTGCCACTGGTAAAGTGTGATCGGACTGTACATAGTGTTGTTGCATTCGTTTGCTGGATCTCTTCCACACGTGTTCTCGTCGAGTATCATGATACTGAGGGAAACGGAATTTTTCTGAGAAAAGTAAATGGTGCCAATCTGTGTTCCATGACATGTACTGTTAGTTCCCAGTACATCTTCGACGACGATGAGATGATGTCAATGCTATGCATCTCAGCTGATTCCTTTTTCTAAGGCCGTACTCGTGAAGACGGTTTCGTTCCCTTTGAGTACATACTATGACACCAGAAGCAGCTCGAAGTCATTCCCCGGAGTTGGCAACTGGTGATACTAGGCCTTTTCCGGGCACTTAACTGTCAGCTAGCGATATTGCGATATTGCGATATTGGAGGCGATATTGCCTCCTCGATATTGGATACACGATATTGCGATATTGGAGGCGATATGGCCTCCTCGATATTGGATACACGATATTGCCTCCTTGATACTGGATACACGATATTGCCTTTTCCGGGCACTTAACTGTCAGATAGCGATATTGCCTCCTGGTAGCGATATCGCGATATTGGAGGCAATATATCGATATTGCGATATTGCAGGCTATATTGCCTCCTCGATATTGGATACACGATATTGCGATATTGGAGGCGATATCGCGATATTGGTAGCGATATTGCCTCCTCGGGCGTCCATTCCTGGGTCAATGTGAAACATTTCCATGCCGTAGAAATCTTGTGTGTAGCTGACGTACTACACTTTGGAAAACTCCTAAAGCAGTAGGCACATTGATCTACCGTATACCTGCCTGTAACATGCCAACAGCCATATTTCTGCTGGCAATATTTAAACGTCATCTGGACATCATTTCAGGTTAATTCCATACTGAAGGCAAAACGTTTTCCACTTGTGTGCAGGGTACTTTTGTCGAAGCTCGCACTTCACGAGCTGTGTTGTCGTGGTGCTAATTTACATATGACGTAGCTACCCACGCTGACAACCGATCTTCAGTAGTCGCTAAATTTGCATATTACCACGTTTTCCCTTTGAAACCGCAGTATTCCTAACTTTTTGTGACCAGTGTATTTGGCTACAACCCTTTGTTTTATACAACGATTTTGTCACAGCCCTGAGATCTTTCTTCCCCATTTTCCCTTCCTTGGATCACCTAGTCACTTCTAGAACCTGAAAAAATACCGAATGAAGTTGAAAACTGGTCACTAGGCATGTAAAGACTTGTGTTATTACTTGCAAAAAAAACTAAAAGTATTCTTTCATCATCCGACCTAGAACTTAGAGGATTTCCTACGTACTTTATTTATAAGTATGTTTCAGAACTTTCAAATGAAAGATGTAACTTTAACGCGCTTTGAGTATTTTTTTAATTCTATCCATCCGAAGGCAATATTAAACCTTTTTCTGCAGCACTCTAAATATAGAGACTGGAACGTCCGTATACACACCGAATAAGTGAGGTAGTATTTTGCAGTCATCTTAGTTTACATGTTGTTTTATTTTAATGAGCCGGAGAGAAAGGAATTTTCAGTTATCACTGGTTTGTCAATCTGACGTTAAGATCGAAAGGGGAACCGCCATGTCTGGAATGCTATGACAGAAAATGTCGCTATCCCTGCCCAAAGAAATTTCCGTAAACAAAATGACCACGAATTCTGTACATCCTGTACTGCACAGAGCTTTTTCCGAGAGTTAACCAAAAATCGCTCATTGGTTGGGATGAGTCATCTGACTCTTGTGCCCTAAGCATGGTAAAGACAGCGTGTTTTCAAATTGGCTCACAGTGTTTACTTGCTATTACGATTATACGTTTCGCCGTAAACCTCTGCTGCGGAAACAGGTAAGTACGTTTCTAAGTGGCACTAGCAACAATCTGACCGATAAAGTAGCTGAAGCGAATCAATCATCAGTGATATGAAAGGAAGCACTTGTGTCTGGTGGGGTAAAATTGCCACCATTTCGTGCCATAAACGATTGCAAACACATGGCGAATAAAAATGGCTGCTTCATGAAACCTCTAATAATTGTAAATCTTATTTGGAAAAGAAATGTTTCTCTTAGCTTTTCCGTGGGATGTAATCGTACTTTCATTTATGAGTATTAG
The DNA here is from genome assembly GCA_039090855.1 of Macrothele yani. Lineage (NCBI taxonomy): Eukaryota > Metazoa > Arthropoda > Arachnida > Araneae > Macrothelidae > Macrothele > Macrothele yani. Next base: position 72,181,596 of record CM077011.1, on the reverse strand, counting down.
CCCAAGTTGCCTTTCAAAACTGAAAGTAAAAGGTGAGCTCAGTTATGCTTTGAGGGTCACTCAGGTACAATGGCGGTCCGTCCAAGTTGCAAAAAAATATTACTTTTGATAATATATCTCATTTGATTCCTGTCTTGTAGATGTTTATATGATTTTAAAGGTGAACGTTATTTCCAAATTATTGTGTCCTTTGCAGTTTGTATCAAAAACAACGTCTCGGCTTTTCATTTTCTTTTCCGTTTTCACAATGTACTCAAAATATTTTAAATTGTTGTTAAGTATTATCAAATATCTCTGTATCATTTTTCATATTTTTTGTAATACTAATTATCTAAAATATGCGTTTTCAGCTTTCTGTGATCAACAGATTTTCATTTGTTTCAATGCCATCATTAACACTTCGATAATAATAAAAGACTTTCAATACTTTTTGTTAACCGAATTTATTTCCGTGAACACAAAACTTAGAATTGGATTGACATTTACGCTCAGTCATAACCAGTTTCTTTCTGTTCTTTCAACATTTCTGAACATATTTAAGAGTAACCGAGAGCTGTTAGTTCTCCAATGTCACAGTTGATATTTTTTCCTGACATCTTTCCAGTACATGGATTTTGCTATCATTTTAAAATCCTACTAGCTCCGATTTTAAATAATTTCACCCTGATATTTGGAACGGGCTTTCAGGTGATTCACACAAGTTACGCTTTCCGATTTCTCACAAAAAAATAAATAAATAATGAAATAAAACATAGCGGAAACCCGCTTTAATTTACAACCATAGAAAGACATACCTTTTTTAAAGTACTATCGAAACAAATGAGTTCAAACCAATATATTACAAGAGCAAAGGTTTAGTACTAAAAATTACTCCATTTTCTAAACCTAAAAATTCATTAAATAGCACACATTCTTTCTAATACTTTTTCATTCTTTGTTTTCCCAGAGTTTCTAGTGGGCAAAACTACTACAGACAATACACTACTTCTTACTACAGGTGTACTTATTCATATACGTAACTTTACATTTATGGTTTTAAGAAATCCTTTGCTGACGCCGATTTTTCTATAATGTTTAAGTGTTCGCTTCCAGAAAGGGCTGAAAAATAAGAAATGATTGAAATTTAGCATTGCACAAAAAATGACAGATCTTTATGCATTCTCTTTAAACTGCCCATTCTATGTTTTGTTTGTTTGTTTGTTTTTGTAATTTATGTAGAAGTGCAGTTTTAATATTTCGATGCAACAAACTTTCGTTGAGATGAAAAACTTCCACAAGAAATCTTGGGGTTTGTTTATAAGTTATGGTCTATTAAAAACTTCCCAGAAGTGTAGAACTGAGCTTATATTTTCAATAGCTGTGACAGAAACAGCTGTTGGGTTGGGTCAGCGTTCCGAATGGATCTACCAAAAACACCCTGATTCACCTTTGACTCGTTGTTGTTGACATCTTAGTTATCGAATGAATTAAATGTCCATGAGGAAAAAATGGATTATATATGAATTTTTTTTATTGCTCGAAGATATCACTTCCGCCGTTTTCCTTATGGTATGCTAACTAACGCAATATTGCAATATCTTCATTATCTTATAAGCTTAATATCGTAACACAACTTATGCGACGATACAACGATAGTTATATACTATCCTAACGAAGTCAACGCATCTGCCGCGTAAATCGAAACTTCTGCTTGACCATTCCGTAGAGAGACGTGAGGCATTCTGCTGTTCATTTGTATATATACACTCTCATGGTGAATTACTGTATTGTTATTATACCTATTAGTTCAGCAGTCACGAATCTGGAAAAGAAATTCCTCTAATATAACTTATGTAAATATTACATTTTGTGATAGAGGTACCTCAATCGACAATCGAAATAATAGAACAGGCTAACTCACCAAGCCCGTATAAAGAGGTAAGTTACGTAAAACCTTAATTAATACACAAATTTGACGTGGATTAGGAACATCAAACAGAAGTCATCGCTCTTTCCAAGTTTATAAGTGAGTCACGGAAAAATTCTAATCGGCCGGCACCGGGAATCGAACCCAGGTCTTCCAGTTACCCGCCTGACATGCTACCACTGCATCACAGCAGCACCGAATTCTCCAGACTCACATACGAAAAACTGCCAAACCGCACGGCAGGTTGCTTCTTGGAGCCCCGCACAATGCTAGGGATTCGCCAAAGATGGTAAGCAGCAACTGAACAAATAATTAGGAGGCGAATGAATAATTAATATACACAATTGACGTGGATTAGGAACATCAAACAGAAGTCATCGCTCTTTCCACGTTTATGAGTGAGTCTGTTTGATGTTCCTAATTCACGTCAATTGTGTGTATTAATTATTCATTCGCCTCCAAATTATTTGTTCAGTTGCTGCTTACCATCTTTGGTGAAACACCAGCATTGTGCGGGGCTCCAAGAAGCAACCTGCCATGTGGTTTTGCAGTTTGTCGTATGTGAGTCTGGAGAATTCGCGGTCGCTGTGGTGCAGTGGTAGCATGTCCGGCGCGTAACTGGGACACCCTAGGTTTTATTCCCGGTGGCGGCCGATGAGAATTTTTCTGTGACTCACTCATAAACGTGGAATGAGCGATTACTTCTGTTTGACGTAAAACCTTTATTTGATATATGGTATTTATATTTCAAAACAGTGACTCTCTGCCTGAGTCGGATCATGAAATTTTAAACCTGTATGGTCTCTAATCGAGAGCTCGCATTTCTTGCTTCCACCGAGCACCCATTTGTTCCCTACGTTTTACCAAAACTTTCTATCAAATTTTGTGGCATCTGCATAATAATCAATTTGAGCAGATGTCATTAATTTAAGTACACACTTACGATACTGCCCTATTAGCCGAGTGGTCAAAGGCTTAGGTTTCTGACTTTTCTCCCGAACAGGATCTTGGCGTGGATAGTGTGTTTGTTTTATGGAGCTGGCTGTTCCCTTCCCTGGAGCCAGTGACCCAAACCTTCGGAGCGTGCGACTGCTTATAGCCCTCAGTGCTATACTGTGGTCACAGAACCCGCGAACAGCAAAAACCTGTACTTTAACGTGACGCTCATAATAAGGATTAATCGTATTTTTTTACGTATTTCAGGAAGTAACAGCAGCTTCTTTAAAGCTGCTTTACATCCATTGAAAGGATACGACACTCACAGACTAAGCACCACAGTTCTAGGTTGTGTCAGCAAATTGCTTACCGTCCTTTTGCCATTTCGAGTCTACAGGCAGAAATACCAAACGTCTCGTGTCACTTATTAGCATTTACATTTATCACTCGTGCTAACAAAGCACCGACGCATCATGATAAAGCACCCTAAACCTGCCCACAAGTATTTAATCGCATGTCCTTACAGATACCAATCTCAGCATTTCCTTTAATTTCCGTCTTCTTCTAGGCACAGTCACGGAAACGCACCATTTGCTTTTCATATTTAAAGACCTCTGATGTTTCACGGAGAGCAAAAAGTAGGCCTCCCTTATCTTAAAGTGCCAGCTCGGAAATTTCGATTAGAAATAGAAGAAAGTGGTCAGGCGACGCCTCATTTACAAAGTGATACGCTGTTTTTGCTTTCCTGATACCAAAACGAAAATTGCTTTGGTGATCTTTTCTCCGAAAACAACCTCGTTTGGAGAAGATTTAAGCACTTACGTTGTAATGACAGAAACAGCTCGGCACAACACTTAGTGATCGAAAACGGTATAAAGCAGACAGCAAAAATCAAAGTACTCTTTGTCATTTTGTTTTACGTAATGCGGAATTATGATTGTGAACATTTCAAAAAATGCAACTGGGAGGTGGATCTCTCACTGAAATGGCAGCTAAACATTTTCTTTGAGAATCGTGTCCGAATTTTCTAGTCCCCGATCGTGTAATACCCGTATCTGTATAGTATCGATTGAAGTAAAGATTGCTAAATCTTTATACGAAAAATTCAGATCTTTATATGATAAAAATATTCTTAAAAAACAAGTCTAATGGAAAGAATCTTTGAGATCAAATCTCTCAGTCCACTTTGCGCTCACACATCTTCTTACACTTTTTTCTTTTTTTTAAGGAAGAATTTTAGATAACTACAAATTTCACAGTTTTTTCAGCATACAGGATGTTTCCGAAAAATCTAGTAAAATTGTGGAAACAAGTTCTACTTCATGCAGTGATGAAAAAATTTCTTATAACATTGGGCGAGAAGACCTATTATCTACAAAAATCTGCACGAGACTGGCTCGAACCGTAAAGCCTGAGCAGTTAAATTAAAATTTCGGGGATGAAGCCGAGCCTGGAAAATCCGAGTAGTTAAACAGAAAGTTCCAGGCTCGGGCCGGGTCTGTACTAGAAGGTTTAGCATTTTGACCTGAAATTAAAAAAAGGGGGGGGGCGACTCACAAAACGAAGCTTGACTTGGCCTGTTTTCGGGGATTAGCAACCATCTTGATCAGCTATAGTGGTTATAAGCAGTTGCCTGTCCGTAATTTGAGGCTGCTGGTTTCAGGAGGTGGGTGGGGGAGGCGGTGCTGTAAGACAAGCGCACCGTCCATGCCTCATCCTGGTTCGAATCGGACAAACGGTCACAGGTCGGCGTTTAGACCATTGCACCACAGGTACGGCACACTTGTTACTAATTATTCAGATGACCAAGATCACTGAGGGAAACGAAAAACATGGAGTCACATCGCCACCAGATGAGTTGACTGATTTCAGACGAAATCGGCAAGCCGAACTACAAGATGTGAGTCTGAAATGAATTAGTTTGCTGGGTTTTCCTTTAAAGGTTGAAATCGAATTCCATTTTAAATTCGTTGACTTTAGCAACTAAATCACGTGTTTTTTTTTGTTTGTTTTTTCCTCTTTTTCGAAAAATGTTTTAAAAATGAGACTTTTCACTTTCACGAAACAATATGACAAAGCTTCTGGCCGATTCGTTGCTACAGGGGAGAAGGGAAACTTCAAGGTATTTGTTTACATATTTGGAGATTGAGGCAATCTTGTTTTTACTTAAGTGTGGAAGAATGAATGCGTTTGCATTTGTAACGGAAGTATGTAGTCGGGTATAAAACTCTTCTGTGAGAGGAATTCCTTCAGGAAGTGGCAGTCTCTCTGCGTTACATTCCGTTTATTACTGAGGTAGTTCTGCTCAGTAAAGCAGCTTTATTTATCGAGAGCAGGGGTCCTTAACCTATGGGTCGCCGTAAATTCTCAAACAAACAAAAATGAGAGTGTTAATTTTTTTTTTAATTTAAAATTTTAAACCTTCGTGGTTAACACGTGTAAAGGCCTAGTAATTTCTGGAGATGATATCATGGGGACCACCAGGGTTTCTTCTTCCGGTCACTGGGATCGTGGGAATTTTTAGGACATCACAGCATGGCCAAATTTCTTCCTAAACCTAAAGTGCAAGGCCAAGGATCAAACTGAACTATTGTGAGTAATTATTTTTGAAATCTATTTTAGCTCACTATTTTATAAAAGGTTTTAATTTCCAATTATCAATATTATTTGTCTCATAATATGTTATTATTCATACACTGAGAAAATGTTTTGTTGAATCAACACAAAATTTTGTCGATATACAGTCAACAAAAATTTTTGTTGAAAATTATTGTTGATTTAACAAAATGTATGGTTATCACGACACAACGTTTTGTTCATTTGACATAATGATTAGGTCGATTTTGGGGAATTTATTTGATCCAACAAAACATATTTTTATCATGAAAAAATGTTTTGTTGCTGCAACAAATCCTATTGTTATCGTGACAATAAGTTTTGCTGCTATAACAATATGTTTTGTTGCAGCAACAAAACATTTGGTCATGATAAAAATATGTTTTGTTGGATCAAACAAAAAATTCCCAAAATCGACCTAATCATTTTGTTAAATGAACAAAATTTTCAACAAAATAATTTTGGAAATTCAACAAATTTTTTGTTGACTGTATATCGACAAAATTTGTTGTTGAATTTACAAAACGTTTTTCTCAGTGTACCTTCCCACTATATAAATAACGCTAACCGCACCACCCCTCTAATCCTTTGTTGCGCCACTGGTTTGACTGTAATTTCAAAACCCAAAATTTTTGTTACACTCTGTGTAATAATGAATACTTACTACGCTTATGTACACAGTCGAATCACATTATTTTAATCACCTCCTACTTTTGACGTCAACAGCGCATAGCCAATGAAATAAGGCACGTATCACGAGCTGGTTTGGAGGGTATATAAAGTGTGGTGTAGGCATTCTGAAAACATATCACTCGTTGCTGTCATGGATAAAAGGAGCAATTTATCAGATTTGCAAAAAGGGATGATTATCGGCTTTCTGGCCAAGGGTGGCAGTATTTCTAAAACAGCGCAGTTTGTGAACTATTCGCGTGCTGCTGTGATTAAAGTGTATCGTGATTTGAGAAATGGCACCACTGCAAATAAGCGATATGGAAACTGCGGAGCACCACGTGCCATTGATGTGAGAGATGAACGTCTGCTGCGAAGATGCGTGAGGGCCGATCGACACGCTACAGTGGAGCAACTCACTGGCCGAATGAACCAGGGGGCTACCAGAAGTGTGTCTAAAACGACAGTTCAGTGAACCCTGCTGCGTATGGGGCTCCGATGCAGACGGATGGTCACTGCACTTATGCTAACGAATGTGCATCGGCAGAAAAGCCTTACATTTTCTTGGCAGTATCGGAATTCGACCTCCGCTGATAAGCAAATTATTGCCTTCCCTGATGAGTCACGTTTTCTGCTTCATCGCACGGATGGACGTTGGCGTATAATGCGAGAAACATCGGATAACAAACGCTCTTCAACCATTGCTGGAATGAAATACTATTAAAAACCACCAATCACTTACCCTAAAGATCATGGTAATTTCCATCGACAACACACTTCCAGCACGTCAATTAGCAGTGACGTGCTGGAAGTGTGTTGTCGATGGAAATTACCATGATCTTTAGGGTAAGTGATTGGGGCTTTTTAATAGTATTTCATTTATGAATTGCACGTAAACTATGCGCACTTCGCAGGGGTTTAATGTCTTAAAAGTGCAAATATAACCATTGCTAGAAGAACACAAACTGGTGGGGGCAGCCTTATGGTCTGGGGAATATTTTCGTGGCATTCTCAGGGTCCTCTCATACCTGTGGAAGGCACTCTGGTCCGAATTCGTTATGAATCCATCTTTGTAGAAAACGTACACCCATCCATGCTGATTGTCTTCCCTGGGGTGGATGGGATTTTCCAGCACGACAATGCGACGTATCGCCCAGCTAGAAATGTCAGAGATTGGTTGGAAGAGCACGATGAAGATTTCAAATTTCTTCCCTGTCCCCCTTGTTCCCAGACTTAAACCCAATTGAGCATCTGTGGGGCTACCTGGATCGTGTTGTTTGCTCTATGGATTCACCACCATGCATGCTCCAGCAGCTGTCAGATGCACTGCAGTCAGCATGGTTCCACATACCTGTAAACACCTTCCAGCGCATTATTTTGTCACTCTCAGCCCGTCTAGCTGCTGTGCGTGCTGCACACTGCGGTTACCCTGGATGTTAGCTGGTGGTCACAATAATGTGACTCGACGGTGTATATTCGCACGCTTTCTACTCGGATAACGGTACATTACTTGTAGGAGAAACTGTTTGCGAATTGATCTTCGTGGTAAAAGATATCGAAGATAAAAAAATGTTTTAGGCGGATTTTCAGAAATGATGATGTGTAATCACACATATTTAAAATTGTATGGAACTGCATTTACGCCCCCCAGCGGAGAAGTTAGGAAGAAAAGCAAACGGAAATTTCTCACAATTTAAGCTTTCCAATACATGAAAAAGATTTTGGAATTCGACTCATAGATGCAGAGATATGATGTAGAAAAATGAACGAACACAATAAAAACATAAACATGAGCAGATACTAGTTTTGCAAAAGACGTGCTAAAAACCTAGAGTGGCAAGTCTTTTTGGGGATATTTTATCGATGAAACAAAATTCGGTCAAAAAAGGTGTGTTTCAAAAAGGTAAATGGAGGACATTCATCGGCAGATAAGATCAAAGAAATTATAGAATGAAGCTCCTCAGACACATGGCATTTAGGCCTCCACACAGTTCGGTGAAGTCAGAGTAACTGCGATATTGTCCTTTGTCTGGGCAATCTCCGCTTCCGTATAACAATTTCTCTTCCGATGTGGTGAAGATTCTTGAAGAATTTAAGCATATAACTAGCTTTTCTGGAAGAAGTGGCTATTAACCATTTAGGAAGCAGTTTCGGATGAATATACAGTACGTTCACTTTAAAATATTTCGGCTTTTGTCAACACATTCAAATTTCGTGAGGAGCATGAATATCGCAATGAAAATTTTCGTGATCTAAATTTGTTAGTAGAACAGTGAAAACTGGTTTTGATTGGAATCCTCCCCATATGAAAAATACCATTTTTACTTTAGTTTTGACAGCATATAACGAGGAAAAAGCAATGTTTTCATGGAAGAAAATGCAAGGATGAGTGAAACGTTTGTTCCTTTTGCAGCTAAAAAGGTTAATAGTGTAATAATGCCTTTCACGCTCGCCTCATTCTGCAAAATATAGGCCGTTGTTTTTTATAGTCCTTTGCAAACATCACACCAGTGCTGCGATCCCACGGCAGTACCACTTGACAGATTCTCTCTCTTTCTCTCTCGTTTGCAGCTAAAAACATTTAATGATGCAATAAAGCCATTCACGCTCGTCTTATTCTGCAAAGTATAGGCCATTGTTTTTATAGTCCTTTGCCAGCATTCCACCAGTGCCACGATTACACGGCCGTACCACTTGACAGATTTCGAGGGTAGAAACTCTCTGATGCCAGATTCCACATCTACCATGAACTGAAGTTCGATTCTTGTAGGAAAAGGTAGTTGGGTGAAGGAAATATCTATACTTTGTGAAGGATAGAGTCCATTCCTGCCAGTTCCTAGAGTTTTCGGCTTACCACTCCGGAGGTGTGCCTTGTGGCATTATCCACTTGCAGCAACGTCTCTTTCCTACTCATGTTTCTTCTTACCAGAAAGGGCTGCGATGACAGAATTCCATGAACACATAAGTTTCCATGCTTATTAGAAAGCCATCAAAATAGATATTTGAAGGAAATTTAAAAACTCCTACAGCTTCTCAGCATAGGGGTGAGCATCTGACACGAGTTCCCGGCCTGAACATCTGACACGAGTTCCCGGCCTGAACATCTAACACGAGTTCCCGGCCTGAACATCTGACACGAGTTCCCAGTGCACGGGGCCCTCACAGTTCCATCAAATGCACCGCACGACTTTTCTCTCGAACAGCCTTCTTTGCACCACTGTTTGAGCTTCCTTGCGTGTCCTTAGTCACGGGTTCCCAGTCGCAGGATAACGTAGGGGTATCCACTTTTCATCCATTTTGAAAATACGAGGCCAAAACCTATCGTTCCGTGGATTTAACAGTAACTGCGACAGAGACCGACACATTTTCCCTCCTGATAGGGTGTCAATTCATGAGGACACACTCGATGGCGCCTGGAGTGGAAACCATACTGGCGCAGATAATGAGCGATGCTGGATAGGGAAGACTTTGCCTCAGTTGCCAATTGTTGTGTACTGGAACTGGATTTCGTTGTCCCAGCATAGACCAGGGTGCCAGAACTGGTGGTCGTTGGACGTCCGGACCTCAGTTTATCTTCGAAACCGCTGTCCTCGGCATTAAAACGCAGGAATCATTTTTGTGCAGGGCTTAACTCCCCTGATTCCTTGCCTTCAGAAGCACATATTTCTCTAGCTGTTGCAACGTTTTACCTTTTTTTCAATAATGGCGTAAGAGCACCCAAAAAGTAAGTTTTTCGACCTTGATCCTTTAGGATCAAGGTCGAAAAACTTACTTGAGAAGCGCAATATGGCTCCGTGCCAATACAACGTCATCAGCTTGATGTGTTCTATGATATCAGGTACCTAGTGGACTCTGGCGCAGGTTTTTTTTTTTTTTGATTGGAGGTTTAACGACCACCGTGAGCAACTCAATGGGCTATAAGCAGTCGCCCGTCCCTAATTTAGGGTCACTGGTTCCAGGGAAGAGAGAGAGCCAGTGCCGTAAGACAAACACAACATCCATGCCTGACCGGGATTCGAACCCGGACCCCTTACGGACGAATGATCAGAGGCCAACGCCTTAGACCACTGCGCCACCGGGGCGGCAGCGCAGGTTTCACTCGGAATTGAAAGCCCAAAATTATGTGCAGCTCGAAACGGGACGAACTTTTAACTCACCCTGGTAAGATATACTAGAAAATCACCTCAGGGTGTTCCTGAAGAATTTGAAGAACCATACAGATTTTTTATCATGTCAAATTAAAAGTTAATGCAGATTTGACGATGATGACGTAAACACGACAACGACAAAAGTTAGCAAAAATTAACGGCTTCGTAAAGATAAAGAGTATATATATAAATATATCGTATATATCTCCTTCATTCAATATATTCCGTCAAAAGATGCAAAGGATGTTCACACATTTTAGGAACGATTATCCAGCAATATACACTGGTGTGCAAATATTAAGGACGAAGAGGAGAAATTAGCATAACAGAGGAACGAACAGGCCGAACGGACCGAAAGACCACTCAGGAGATAGACTAGGGTCCGGTATGGTAGGGCATGCGCATATATGCAGCATGACGTAAGGGGGAGTGTCGGAGGGGTATAAAGCACACGGGCTGTGTACGCTCAGCAATTCGGTGAAAGCTATTGCACGGTGTACATCGGTTTGAACGACGTCGAGTTGCTGCCACTGTGTGATATGGCCAACAGGCAATCCAGTAGACGACATATGGATGACTGTACCCGAGGTCACGTCATTGGGAAGTTGGAAGAAGGTCGAAGTGTGACTAATGTGGCCGTGGAGTTCCGGATCGCTCACAACATCGTTTCACGAGCTTGGAGAGCATTTCAAAAGACAGGAACAGCTGTCCGAGAGTTTAGCAGTGGTCGTCCACGAGCAACCACGGCGGCGGACGACCGGTATATTGCCCTACAGGCGAGACGATATCATAGGGAGAAATCGCAAGGCACATGCAACAGACAACTGAACGTCCGTTATCGTGTTTTACCGTAGCCAGGAGGTTGCACAAAGGTGGTCTATTTGCACGACGACCAGTACGGTGTGTGCCATTAACGCCTGCTCATCGGAGACGGCTGTTTCGGTGGTGCCAGGAACACAGGAACTGGAATCATCAGCAATGGGGTCGAGTTCTCTCATCAGCAATCGGATGAGAGCCAATTTAGTCTGACGAGCAATTCTGGACGTATACACATCTGGAGAGAGCAGGGGGCACACAATCACACCTCCAACATCATCGAAAGCGACCGGTTTGGAGGTGGCGGAGTTATCGTTTGGGGCGGTATCATGCTTGGTAACCGTACTGACCTTTACATCTTCCAAGGAAGTTCAGTCACTGGTGTCCGCTATTGCACCGAGGTTCTCCTGCCTCACGTGCGTCTGTTTAGAGGTGCTGTGTGTCCTGAATTCCTCTTAATGGACGACAACGCTACACCTCATCGTACAGTGGCTGTCGCAGAGCTGTTGGAGAGTGAAGATATTCAACGCATGGATTGGCCCACGGGCCTAAATCCAATCGAACACGTGTGGGACCTTCTCGGGAGACGCTTGGCAGCATGTCGCCAGCCGCCAGCAACGATTCCGCAGCTGCGATTGGCGCTACAAGAGGAATGGGTCGCGATGCCTCAACAGCTCCTTGACAACCTTGTTCTTAGCATGGACAGACGTTGTAAATTCTACAACGCAGTCCGGAGTGATCATATCCGCTACTAAAGACTGGATTTTTCTTGGCAGCCGCCTGTCGCATGGACGTTTATGTCTTCTGTCCAGTTGTGCTCGAAGCTACCTTTTCAATAAAGTGTCTTTTATCTTTTGGATACCTTGTTTGAACGGTTTTTCTCATTTGTCCCATATTCTTACATCTTGGGGATCTTATGGTATGATTTGAGTCGATGTGGAGCACTTCTGCACGATGTTACATTCGAAAAACCGTCTCATCCTTAATGTTTGCACGCCAGTGTATTACAAATTAATCTTTAAAATAAAATCACTTCCTTATGAAATCTTCTGCCTGATATCCCTTTCTCTGGACAATGAACCTACATCAAGTTTTATAAGATAACAGGGTATTTCTTAAAATTGGTAGTGCTATTTTATTCCACTCCTCTTCCACCGCTTTCCGTAGTCCAATCAGTGTTTTAGGTCTGCATTTTGAAAGCGCTCTCTTTTTAATAGTCCGAAGGCACAATAGTCCATTGGTCACATATCAGAGGACTTTTGAAGGAATATGAGCAAAAGGTATAGACTTGTAACCCATCTCAGTTTATTCCACTCTTCTTCGACTGCTTTCCATAGTCCAATCAGTGCTTTAGCTCTGCATTTAGAAAGCGCTCTCATTTTAGTAGTCGGAAGGCACAATAGGTCATTGGTGACACAAGCAATGACTTTGAAGGAATAGGAGCAAACGGTATAGACTTGATACCCGTCTCAGTTGATTCCACTCTTCTTCCGCCGCTTTCCTCAGTCCAATTAGTGTTTTTGGTCTGCGCTTAGAAAGGGCTATCTTTTTAGCATTCCGAAGGCACAATAGTCCATTGGTGACATATCAGGGGACTTTGAAAGAATATGAGCAAAACGTATAGACTTATACCCGTCTATTTTTTCATTTTTTCAAGAAATAGAGTGGTAGAAATTGATGTATCATTAGTAGCCTTAACATGATGGTTTTCTACTCTTTGAAGGCTCGGTGAATAAAGGAATAGTATTTCCCTTTTAAATACAAGAGTTAAAACATTCTTTTGGTAATATTTAGAATTGATTTTAACGTTCTTTTCAACTTTTCTTAACTTTAATAGTCCATTCTGTGTGAAACCAGCAATAATCATCAATCCCTCAATGAAATTTTCTTTGGATACTTGTGATGAAAACCGTAATAACACTAAAACTCACCTTCATAATAATTAGGTTTTAATTAACAAAGAAATATGGCTGTCGTTTAACCATATATGTTTCATTTCCTAGCTAAATCGAACAGAAATCTTACTATTAACATACTCACAGCGGATGTAAACAATGATTACTGCTGCCAACTTCTGATACGTTAAAATTAGAATACAATACAATAATATCACATTCACCCGTCTCTCTTAAAATTAGTTTCATAGTCAGACAGGTATGCAGGTCGGCGTCTGGAACGAGTAGGAGTCCTCAGTAGCAGTCAGTGGTAGTTCGTTAGCATCAACTACATTAGTCCCATATTCAAGATTACTAGCAGGGGCAGAGTTAGTAATTTGAAGGATGTCTTGTCTCTGACAATCATTCACCTTTCTAGGGTGTTCTCCTGTAGGAACTAGATGCCGAGTTGAAGCAGTAGTTTCTCGCCCATCAGGGAATCTGACAAAGGTATAATCAGGGTTAGATTCTATTAGCTCTACCTCTTCCACAAGAGGCTCATATTTACTAGAGCGAACGTTCTTTATCAAAAGAACAGGACCAGATTTAGTTAACCCGGTTGGAATTGAACTACCATTAGATATTCAAGGGTGGTTAAACATCCTCTCGTGCGGGGTTGCATTAGTTGAGGTGCACAGAAGAGAGCGAATAAAGTGCGGAGCATGCTCCAGTACCTCCTAACACCGCTCAGTTTTCATGTTATTAGACCTAAGGACAAGTGTTATAGTCTTACATATTATCCCATTGTATCTTTCAACTTGTCCGTTCCCTCTAGGATTGAAAGGGGTGGTTCGACTAGTAGCAACGCCATGTGAATTTAGAAATGACTTCTGTTATTGAGACATAAATGATGCTCCTCTATCATAATGTAAATAAGCAGGTAGCCCAAATACAGAGAACAGGCTTTTAAGACTTATCAAAGTGGCGGTAGAAACACCATTACATCTACAATAGTGAGGAGATACTGATTACGAGACTTTCCTGGTGAAGGACCTTTGAAATCTAGATTTAGTCTCTCAAATGGAGAGGTAGCTTTTATCAGCTTCCCTTGATGTTGGTTAAAACGTGGATTTAGTTCTGCGCAAACAGAGCAGGAGTTAGTGACCTTTTTTACATCTTCAACAGAATAAGGTAGGTTTTTGTGCGAACCCAATGACTCATTCGTGTAATTCCATGGTGGCAAAGAGCCTCATGTAAGGCACTAAGATTCGTGGTCTGGTTTATCGCAGCAGTTATTCTCGAGAGGGTATCAGGAGGCACATTCTCATTCCCAGGTCTGTAGATTATATCAAACTTGAAACAAGCTAATTCTAGACGCCATCTCAATATCTTTTCATTTTTTTATTTTACTTGAATGACGCAGATCGAACATAAAAGAGACAGAACGTTGATCGGCAATTAATTCAAAGTGCCTACGAATCAAGTAATACCGCCCATAACGTAACGATTCAACAATCGCATAAACTTCCTTTTCTATTGAAGAGTGTCGCTGTTCAGATCTGTTGAGGGTTCTAGAGAAGAAAGCAACTGGTCTTCCTGCTAGGCTCAGAGAAGTGGCTATAGCAAAATTAGACGCATCAGTTTCTACCCGAAAAGGTACTCCGTCATCTATTGCAGCTAGTGCCGCTTTAGCCACGTCATTTTTTAAAGCACAAAATACTAAAGTAGCTTCTTCAGATAGAGGAGAGCATTTTTTTTTTTTTTTGCACTAAAGGTCGAATCTTTTCGGATAATTTACTGGTGTGAAAATATACCCAGAGCGCGTCGTAAGCAAGCTTCATCTTTAGATATAGGTAGATCAAGAAGAGGTCCCAGTCGATTCGGGTCTGTCTTGATAGATTTGTCAGAGATAATGTAACCAAGTAAGTGTTGTGATTTTTAGAGAGGTGGAAATATTAAATTAAATCGAACACCAACTCCCCAATTGCCCAGTACGCAGTAGAAAAAATACTTCTCTGCTATTCTTCATTCGTGGTAAAGAAATGTATGCTCAACAGTAAAAATAGAACAGATGAATGACTTCATGCAAGCAATAATAAATTTTTATACAGACCTGAGTTGTGGCAGTAAAAAATTATATTTAATGATAATATGAAAGGATGACAAGCAGATTATTTATTTGATGAAAGTACATCAGCAAGTTGATGCGCTAATAGTGGAACTGAAGATCAATCGAACAGACGCCATGTTTACTGGCCATAAATACACTTCAGTTCATCACGCACAAAACTCTTTGTAAGTAGACAGAATCTATGTAGAAACAGCATAAAGCGTTCTATAATTTGCAGATATTAAACATCTTGCAAAATAGTTCTCGTTCCAATAAAAAAGGAGTTCTATTTTACAGAACATAGACGGAACGTCACAGACACCCTTTCTCACGCAAGCAAAGAAAGCAACAACAACAACACTGTTTTTAGAAGAAGGCTCAAGTTTCGACTTCACCTACGTCACAGATCAAGTGAGAGTAAGATGCACGCGTCGTGACGTTTCAAGGTTGGCTACGTATAGTTACGTCACAGAGTTACGTCTGGCACGGGGCAATTCATTTTGGAGCGTTTTTAAGATTCCCGTCTGACGATCTGCGTTTTTTTTTTTTTTTTTTATCGCTGAGAATCTGTGATTCCAACACTCCCACTCGATCCAATGGATTGGCATGTCAGCTGAAGACTGTCTCTCAATTTTTCAATTTTAGCTCTAGGCAATGGTTTAGTGAAGAGATCAGCTTACATCTCATTAGTATGACAATATTTTAATGTCATGGTAGATGATTGGAGGTTTTTGATGAAATTATATTTAACATCAATGTGCTTGGTTCTAGCACTCGTTCCTTCATTCATCACCAATTTAATGCACGACATGTTGTCCTCGAACATGGTGGTTGGACTTTCTTGCTGGTAATGCAGGTCTTCTAGCAGTTGCCTTAACTAAATTAGTTCTTGCGATGCTTGAGCAAGAGCGATGTATTCGGCTTCTGTTGAAGACAATGCGATACAATTTTGCTTCTTACTTGCCCATGAGATGCAACTATTCCCTAGTTTATATATATCCCACTTGTTGATTTTCTATCTTTTGTGTCACTTGCCCAATCTGCATCTGCATAGCCTGTCAAAATTAGCTCTTCCTTAGCACTAAGCAATAGCTTCATGTTAGATGTGGCTTTAAGATATTGCAGTACCTTTTGTAGGGCTTTCCAGTTGTTAACTGTTGGGCTTTCTACTCTTCTGCCTAAAATTCCAACGGATGTAGCTATGTCAGGTCCAGTAACTGTAGATATATACAGCAGAGCTCCCACTGCTTCCCTATACTTTCTATTGTCAGCAAATTCATCTTCTTCTTTATTATTATTACGATAGAAGTCTGTACTCATAGGTATGTAACTCTTTTTCTGTTCAGATTCATTAAATCTTTTGATGATTTTTTCAATCTTCGCTGATTGATTTATTAAATAACTTCCATCCTTTTTTCTATCTATTTGTATTCTTAGGTAATGAATGACATGTCCTAAGTCTTTTATGTCAAAGATCTTAGCAAACATTTCTATATTTTTCTCCATGTCTTCTTTAATATCACATGCAACTAGAATGTCATCCACATAAACAATTATGTAGGAAATGCTGTCTTCATGCTTGCTAATAAAACAGCATGGATCAGCTTTACTTTGACTATATCCATTATTCTGTAATACTTCTGAGATTGGTTTGTTCCATATTCTAGCCGATTGTTTAAGACCATAGAGACTTTTATTTAATTTGCAAACTTTGTTTCTATGCTTAGGATTCTCATATCCTTCCGGCTGAATCATATAAATTTCTTCATCTAACTTGCCATAAAGATAGGCAGTTTTGATATCAATATGATTGACATACATCTTTCGATGAGCAGCAACCGTTAGAAGGGTACGAATGGTGCTATGTTTCACCACTGGAGAATACGTTGCTTCATAGTCTTTACCAGGTTTCTGATTGTAACCTTTTGCTACTAAAGGGGCTTTATATCTGTTTATAGTACCATTTGCACGATACTTTATCTTAAAAATCCATCTGGATCCTATGGCTTTCTTTGTTTTTGGAAGGTCCACTAGTTCCCAAGTGTTATTTTGATGAAGTGATTTCATTTCTTCATCTGTTGCCTTGATCCAATGTTGTTTTTCTACATCTGGAAGTTTTTGCATTTCTTTCCAGGTTTTGGGTTCAGTTTTCAACCCAGTCTTGGCTATGTATGCCAGTCTAGTTGGTGGTTTCCCTTTGGTTGATCTCGTGGATCTTCTTGGCTGTGTGACAACGCTTTCACTTTCTTCTATTTCACCAGACGAGTCTGATTGTTGAGGCGGGTTTTCCAGCTTTAGAAGAGCATCATTATTTGGTTCTTTCTCTCTATCGTTATCACATCCAGTGATTTGTTGTTCACAGAATTTTACACTTCTTGTGGAGATTACTCTTTTGTTCCAGTTAGAAGGACTCTGTATCCTTTTATTCTTTCAGAATAGCCTAATAAAATTCCACTCTGTGAATGATCATCTAACTTTCTTCTAAGTTGTTTGGGTACATAGCAGTACACTTTACATCCAAACACTTTAATGTGCCCAATATATGGCTCACGACCATTCCATAATGCAAATGGAGTTTTCGCTGTTGCTCTGGTTGGCAGTCTGTTTTGAAGATATACAGCTGTGCATAGGGCTTCTCCCCAATAACTGTTATTCAGTCCCGCGCATCTAAGAGCATGGCTTTGCACATCTCCTGCAGATAGCGATTTTTGCGTTCTGCAACTCCGTTTTGGGGTGCTGAATGTGGAACGCTTGTTTGGTGATCGATGCCTTACTTGGCTAGAAATTCTTCGAATTCTAAGCTGGTATATTCACCTCCATTATCTGTGCGAATAGTTGTAGGCTTTTTGTCAAATTTGTTGCTTACAGAAGGAATGTATTCTTTAAACTTAGCTAGAGCTCCATTTTTGTGGGACAGCAAATAAACATATGTAAAACGCGAAAAATCATCGATAAAAGTAATGAAATAGCGTTTTCCTCCTGGTGTGGTTGATGGCATAGGACCACATATGTCTGAGTGTACCAGTTTCAATACTTCAGTAGATATATGTTCACTCATTTTTGGATATGGTTTCTCTGCTTGTTTGCTCTTAATACATTCTTCACAACTATCAATAGCTTTACAACCAGATAGTTTTATACCTTTCACCAGACCAAGCTTTTCCATTTGTTTTATGCTATTTGTATTACTATGACCTAAACGTCTGTGCCATAAATTAATGCAGTTTTTATTTCTGCATTCTGTAGCTGTCTTAGCCACTTTATTTACAGTTATTGTCTGCAACTTATACAAACCATTTTTCTCTAGTATGCCTGTAGCAATGATTTGGTCATTATTCTGTATAATGCATTTGTTACCTTTAAAAATAACCTCATGACCCTTACTACAGATGCTCTTTACTGAAAGTAAATTACTCTCAAGTTGTGGCACATACAAGACATCTCTAAGCTCTAAATCATGCATCTTCCCTGTTTCAATTTTATAGTGAAGAAAACCAGTTCCTGTACCTTTAGATTTAATTTCTGAACCATTTGCAGTAGTTATAACATCTACTTTACTAGTGTCTAACGATGCGAAAAAATTTCGGTCGTTGGTCATATGGCTTGTGGCTCCAGAATCAATAGACCATACATCATAGGTGTCGGTTTTATTTATTTCAGTTTTTAACAGGAATTTCTTATTTTGTTGTGCATTAGAGATATTTTTATTTTTCTTGTTACCAGGTACTTCATGTTTGGCTTGTTTAAATACTATATCACTCTTGTGGGACTTAGCATTTTTGTGCTCCTTATTTTTATTCTTATTCCAATGCCAACACTCATTTTTCAAATGATTAGGTTTCTTGCAAAAACTGCAAAATTTGTGCTCTTTATTTTTATATTTGTTGGCTTGGTTTTTAACTTTAAGGACTTTGCTTGATGACGCGTTGTTGTCATTCGACCTTTCCATTCTTGAATTATACTCATCAATTAGTTTATTCCTAATAAGCTCAAGGGTTAATTCATTTTCTGGTCTTGCTTCAAGGGCAGTTACCAGTGTATCATAGCTACTGGGTAAACTACACAATATAATAGCAGTAATGTGCGAATCTTTTATTTCTTCCCCTATTGCCCTGAGTTTATTATTGATTTCTAGTACTTTGTTTATGTGTGGCTGGATTGTTTCATGTCCGTCGTACCTTACGCTGTAGAGCTTTCTAAGCAAATACAATTTACTTGCTAAATTTGTACGCTCATGAACACTTTTCAAAGCATTCCACATATCAACAGCTGATGCTTCTTTTCTAATATGAATAATTTGATCATTTTTTACCGATAAAGAAATTATAGCCTGTGCCTGAGCGTCTTGTTTACGCCATGCATCAGTTCTTTCTTCGTTAGTAACTTCACGAGAAATTAAGTGCCATAAATCTTCCTTAATAAAATACATCTGCATTTTATATTTCCACAGTTCATAATTTGTATCACTCAGTTTTTCAATTGACAAAAACGAATTCGTTTGAGAATTCATTATTTACAATGTTCTTATTTTTTGTTAGCAAATCCAAATTTATTTTTCCTTATTCTACCATGAATGAGATGGCACGTGGCAATTCATTTTGGAGCGTTTTTTAGATTCCCGTCTGACGATCTGCGTTTTTTTTTGTTTGTTTATCGCTGAGATTCTGTGATTCCAACAGTAATTTCACAGTCCTAACAGAAAATTGGCATTTTTTCTTGTTCAACGTGAGATTATTTTTCTCAACAGCAGCTAGGAACCTTGCCAGATTCCTGTTGTGATCATTTTGATTTTTCCCACAAACAGTAACGTCATCCAGGTATGGAAAAACATTTTCTAGGTTCTCATCCTGGATAATTCTATCGATCACTCTTTGAAAACAAGACACTCCATTTGTAACTCCGAAGGGAACGCGTAGGAATTGGTAGAGCTTCCCACGTGCTTCGAGAGCAGTATATGACTTCTCATACTCCAGGATGGGTACTTGGTGATATGCACTTTTCAGATCTATGACACTGTACACCTCATTTAGCGAAACTTTAGCAATTATTTCTTCTATTCTCGGTAGAGGGTAAGCATCAAAATAGTAAATTTATTTATGGTTTGTGAATAATCTACCACCATCCTAGCGTTGTGATTTTCTCCTCTAACCACAAAAGCCTGAGCATGCCACGGGGAATTACTAGGCTCAATCACACCTGCATGCAGGAGCTTTTCAATTTCTGTAGACAGAAACTGACTATCACCTTTTGAGTGTATTCTAAATTTTGTAGCTATAGGCACACAATTCGAAGTAAGGTTAGCAAACAGAGAGACTGGAGGCACATTTGCAAACGGTCAACCTACAAATCCTGAGTGGAGGCTGTAAACCATTGAGGACAATTTCCACAGAAGTATGACACTGTAGTACGTCTAGTCCGATTATGACCTCAGAGCAAAGATCTCTCATAATTAACATCATTATGTTTTTATGAGTGTGTCCCTCCATTTCAATATTGACACTACAACGGCCTATAACTTCGGTGAATAGTGAGGACTTGGCCATAGCGACTTTGCCACTATAAGGTAGTACTTGTATATGACATTTATTTACAAGGGTCTGATAAATAAAACTTAGTGAACTTCCTGTGTCTATTAGAGCACTCACATTTACTTTGTTTATTTTAATAGCTACTGTAGACTTCGAATGGCAGGTAGATGCAGCAGCCAAAACTGAGGCAGATGAACAGAGGTTACTGTAGTAGGTCTAGTAGTTTTTGATTTACAAACTCTCTGAAAGTGTCGTTTCTTCCCACATGTTTGACATGCAACATTTCTGGCAGGGCAAGAAGCGATTTCCTCCACAAAATTAGTACCTTTCTGTTCCAGTCAAAGCAGCAGTTGTCGTAATAGATGTACCAGTATCTATCTCAACACAATCATTTATGTGAGTAGCAGCTGCAGCATTCATCAGGCCCGAGTACGAAGCAGAGTGTTGTTCTGCCATTTCCAAAGCGCTAGCTTGATCCAAAGCGGCTTCTAGAGAGAGAAACGTGTTTTCTAAAAGTCGCTGACGTATGCGAGCGCACTTCAATCCGCTAATAAAGGTATCTTTGATATATGCATTCTTATTTTGCTCAGCCGAAACACTTTCAAAGTTGCAATCTTTGCTCATTTGTTTTAAGAATTGATCTGTAGACTCCGCCAGTTGACGCCGTGTAGCCAAACTATGTCGGGCGTAGATCTCGTTCTTAGGCCTAACATATAAAGATTCCAAAATAGCTATAGCATTAATATAAGTTTTACATTCACTGATATACTGAAATACATTAGGTGCGACATAATTAGTTAATAGTTGCAATTTACGATTTTCAGATACTCCATCAATATAGCCTAAGACGTTTTCGAACGTGTGCTTCCAATGTATCCACTGCCTGTCAGTAGATGTGGCAGATGGCTCCGCGTCAAATCGCTTCGTTCGCAAATACTTGTCCATGATTATTTATATCTTTCTCCTATCTTTGTTGATTAAATTGATGAAAAAAGTAATAACACTAAAACTCACCTTCATTATAATTAGGCTTTAATCAACAAAAACATATGGCTGTCGTTTAACCATACATGTTTCATTTTCTAGCTGAATCGAACAGAGATCATGCTATTAACATACTCACAGCGGATGCAAACAATGAGTACTGCTGCCAACTTCTGATACGTTAAAATTAGAATACAATACATCACAACTTGGAACCAAGTTAAGTGTTTTTCTGCTCCTCGTTTGCGATAGTAAATCGACCTTTCTTTGTAGCAGTCGTTTAGGTAGATCCATATTTTTTTAAAAATCACAATAAATTTCCATGTGTCTCGGGCTAAGTGATTTTCATGAAGTGTACACCGTGTTCTGTGCTCAGCGACGTGCCGAGGCAAATGGCGGTGATATTATGCTTTTTCGGGGGTTTTGTTTTGTTTTTTTTTAGATTCAAATGTTTGTTTATTACTTTATTTACAGTTGATACAGCGATTTTTAATGACTTAGCGATTACTCTTTGGGTCGGTGGATTTTTTTACGACTAGAGACCGTACATTTGAAATAGTCGTAGAAGTATATACCTTCTTTGGACATCTGTTTGATGTTTTCTTTTTCCTATTAAAAGCAATGCTTGACGATTTCCCTTTATTATTAATAATGTTGGTTATTTTATATTTAGAAATGCTAATTCCATGATTTTTACAGTGTTTCTTTTTAATTACAGAATACGAATATTTCTCTTCGTAAAGAGCAAAAACATAACCTTTTATCCACAGCTTTGTGTACGTGCGCTATGTTTTTAGCAGATAATATTTAATTGCAGCAGATGTTTCTTTCGTGTTCATCTAACACCAGTTTCAGTTCTTTGAACTTCTTTTATTTTCTGTACTTTCTTATCAAATACGCTTTAAAAATGTGTGATCATCTTCGGTATTTCCTGATTAGAAAAATGTAAAAAAAAGATATCTTGCTATATTAATTTTTAATAAATCTGCAAAATCCACTTAAATCGCACGATCTGTTATTAATACTAAATCAGTATTTTAATCAGCCTTAAATTTTAATATGATGCAGTACATTTTCGTAGCAAAAGAAACTTACAAAAACAATTTTTCTTTCTTGACTTCTCAGCAAACGCCGTGATTTCTTTCATTCTTCCCAGAGATACATACACTCAATATCCTCTGGGTTTTCGTTCGTGTTCCTTCGCTCACACTCTAGCATAGCTTTTAACTCCTTCGTATTATGTAAAACAGATTTATCTCTCCCAAAACATTGACGAAAATGACGCAGTAACATTCGAACCATCAGAAATTTTCACGATTGTGCCCTGAACAAACACATAATAAAAAATTATTCCATTGTATTTTTTTATTTCTATATTTTTCTCCAAAAGAAAATGACTTAATGATATTTACGCATTGTAATACTTTATGTGACTTTGCTTTGACAGCACAGTGGCTTATTTCACTATATCTTCACAAGCAATTTTAACTTTCACAACCAATAAATTCTTCAGAAAAGTGAAGGCGCGTGTCGAATTTATTTTCCACGCAGCAATATCTTGAATCTTGGTTTTATCCTCGTATTGCCTTCATGCACTCCTGGTAAAAGGAAAAAAAGCGCAGAAATGTCTTTTTTCTCGAGAAAGAGAGAGAGAGAGAATCAGAAGAACGTGACATTTGTAAATCGGATTTTCCGACTGTACATTGACACACACCGTGATAAAATTATGCCCAGTCCGCCGAATAGTAGATTCCTCATTTTTTTCTTTACTTATATGATGCGTTCTTCCTTGAGAATGTAAAATATACGCGCAAAATGAAACTTCCAGGAATCTGAATTTTAAATTTCTTTCAAATATCTATTTTGAAGGCTTTCTAATAAGCGTGAAAACTTATGTGTTCAGAAAATTCTGGAATCACTGCCTTAGTGAACAAAAACAAGTTTCAAAAAAACTTGTTCAACTTCATTTGAAACCTTTTCTAGTGTATCTAATCCATTTCCTTTCAGGAGTCCATGATTTTGAAATATTTGAATTTCGTCTTGAAGATGTATATTTAAATTTCATGCATTTAAGTTATTAAATTTACCTTGATTTCGACACTTTTCATATAAAATGTAATATCTGGAGATAATCAAAGTACTTCCACGTATCACGTCTGTATAAATGGAACCGAAGTGAAAATCTAAAACAAAAA
Organism: Macrothele yani; assembly: GCA_039090855.1. Taxonomy (NCBI): domain Eukaryota; kingdom Metazoa; phylum Arthropoda; class Arachnida; order Araneae; family Macrothelidae; genus Macrothele; species Macrothele yani. The sequence continues at coordinate 72,157,814 of CM077011.1, read as the reverse complement.
GCAGTTAACTTATATAAGTAGAAAGTCAATGCCGTTAAAGCAGGCTCGCCTTTTCGAATATATCTATTCAGGAACATATCCATTGCTTGAAGATCTGTTCAAACTCAGTTTACGAAAGTAAGAAAAATTGCTCCGTTTGATCATTTTCGTTTTTACCTGTCATGCTGCCCTTAACTTTCTTATAAAGGATAAAAATTCCTCAGAGCACTGTGTTCAACAACACACTGATCTCGTCCACTACCCCTCAATCACTGAGTGATCGCAGCACACCGACCCGCTGCCCTGGTGGTCTGAGATCCTGGCTCTTGGTCATTTTTCAGAGCTGGGACAGGGTTCGAGTCTCGGTGAGTCATAGGCTGTGTTCTTGTCATACGATGTTGGCTCTTTCACTCCCCTGGGACCAGTGGCCCCAAATTTGGGACGAGCGACTGCTTGTAGACCTCAGAGTTGCTCATGGTGGTAGTTAATCAGTATCGTAAAACCAATTAGCATGTAACGGAGCCAAACGCTTTCCCAATTAATCTACACCGACGAAGTTTGTCGCTGAAACTTTGCCGTCTTGATATGTGCGTCACCTCTGAGGTACAGTAGATACAACACATACATACCTCTTTGAGAAAGGCCTGGGACGGAATCGTAGGGTTCCGTGTCAGCCGGCAAACCACGCTTGAAGTAGAGCTCACTGTAGAAAAAGGAAAATAATTCCAGACGATGTGTCGAACGAACATCCCACATTTTTCGAAGAACCCAACAGCCAGGAAATTTATTTTGCGCTCAGGCGCCAATGTGAAAACACAACGGGGCTCGAATCTGCATCCTTCTGCTGCGAAGCCGAATGCTTTCGCAATTAAGCTACACCAACGAAGTTTGTCGCTGAAACTTTGCCGTCTTGATGTTTGCGTTACCTCTGATGGAGGTACGTCACGAAGCCCAGAAACAAAACATATGTAGTAGTGTACTTGCTGATTTTCGCTTACAGTTTTCATTCTGCTTCCCAATCAGCAGTCGGGTTTTGCTTAAATCTCCAATCAAAATGTTTTTTTTATTGGAGGTTTAACGACCACCGTGAGCAACTCAGTGGGCTATAAGCAGTCGCCCGTCCCTAATTTAGGGTCACTGGTTCCAGGGAAGGGAGAGAGCCAGTGCCGTAAGACAAACACAACATCTATGCCTCACCGGGATTCGAACCCGGACCCCTTTCGGACGAATGATCAGAGGCCATCGCCTTAGACCACTGCGCCACCGGGGCGGCTCAAAATGGTTTGTCACAGTCCAAAGAAAGCTTGCAAATCACCATTCATTTCTCTAATGAAAACCACGCATTACAGCTTTCAGAACGACTTTTTTTTTTTTTTTTTTCAGGTTTAACGACCACTTTTTTTTTGAGGTTTAACGACCACCGTGAGCAACTCAATGGGCTATAAGCAGTCGCCCGTCCCAAATTTAGGGTCACTGGTTCCAGGGAAGGGAGAGAGCCAGTGCCGTAAGACAAACACAACATCTATGCCTCACCGGGATTCGAACCCAGACCCCGTTCGGACGAACGATCAGAGGCCATCGCTTAGACCACTGCGCCACCGGGGCGGCAGAACGACCTTTGCAGAACACACATGATGTCCGCATTTTTCTTAGCTTCCGTTTCTCACTTACTAGAGTGGCTTAGAAGTTCGTCCCGTTTTGAGCTACCCATTCGAGCCTCCATTCGTTTTGAACCTCCATTCCTGTGCGAAACGTTCCATCACCGACCGAGGTTGATGACGTGCTTTAACCCGGAGCCACCTTTATGAGGTAAGCAGTGATAAAGGTCGATCAATGTGATGTTTGGGTTATCTTATGTCATTACTGTAAAGAAGGGTTAAACACGGTAGTAGCAGCGACAAAAAAAACTATGCTGTTGAAGGCGCTGAAACAGTGGACAGCAGACAAAAATGGTTCTGGCATTTCAATGCTGGGCATACCTGCCTCGAAGAGTAGCCGAGGTCAGGACGTCCACGACTACAAACATTGACATCGCAGTCGAAGTTGTGACAGCGAACCCCAGTACTAGTACACTATAATTGGCAGCGAGGTGGGGTCTTCCCCATTCGTCACCTGCAAATGCCTGGTTTTTTTCTCCTGGCGCCATCGAATGGTTCCTCATGGATTGACACACCAGTACGCAGAACAACGTGTTGTTCTCTGTCCAGATTGCTGTCAAATCTGCAGAACGATACGTTTCGGGATCGTATCATCATAGATGATGAAAAGTAAGTATTCTTACGTTAACGCTGAGCACTACTTGAAAAAAAAAACTATGCCCAAACTAGTAAACGTTACTGAAAAGAAAAACAATTTTTCAAGCGCATATTTAGATGCAATAATATGGGAATAAAATGTATTTTAAATTCGATAGCATATGCATTTACGCCCTCTAGAGGCGATGTTATGCATCGGAAAAAAAACCTGAAAGTAAATATCATCGCTCTCAATGCAGAAAGATTTTTTTTTCAAATCGGACAAACAGTTGCTGAGATATGGTGTCACAGACTGACGGACGGACAAAACGATAAATAGGCACATACTTTTTTTTACAAAATACGCGCTAAAAATACTGCAGGTATTTTTGGAGTCTCTAATGGAGTCTCAAACACAGACATTGGCGAGCTATCAGTAATAAGTCGTGTTTTCTGACGAGTCACGATTCAGTTTGATGCACTATGATCGAAAACAGCATGGTGAGCGGTACCCTGTAGCATGCATTTTGTAGCGTCATACTGGCCCATCGCCAAGTGTAATGGTTTGCGGCGTCATTGGGTTCAATTGGCGATATCGCTTGACAATAATTGAGGTAACCCTAAACAGCCAACAGGGATGTTTTAGAGGCAGAAATGATAGCCTTTCTTCAGAATGCCCAAGACCTCTCCCATGCACCTCAGATATCGCTTCTTCCCTGGCCTGCACATTCGCCGGATATATCTTAGATCGAGCATGTCTGGGATATTATTGCGAAGCGACAGACCCGTCAGGCGCCTCTGCCAGCCACCACAAATGACTCTGATCTTGCACAGAAGCAGCCTGGCAGGCTATTCCCCTAGACGATATAAAAAATTCTTCCATTCAATGTCACGCCTAGTGGAGGCTTTTATTGTTGTTCGAGGGGGCTTCACATCATACTGAGTTTTGAAGCGAAAACATCTTGTACAGCTCTACAAATGTAATCAGTTATCTCCTGTAACACAAAAAATCTGTGATGTAACTTTCATTTGAATTGAGCGATTCTTTTTTGGTGTTGCAATGTTCACCAATAGTAGTGTAGCACCGGCCACTGCAAAAATGATATCAGAGATTCAGCAAACAGTTTCAAACATTTGGCGCTGTGCTTGCCTGTACAAAGAAAAAAATTATATTACCTTTATCTTTATTTTTCTGATTTATTCTCGCATGCTTAGTCATTTATTTATTCAGTTTTCAAAGTAACTTATTCATATGTAAGTCATTTGCCTCATGATGAAACTGCTTACATATGAATCAGTTTCTTTGAAATTGAAAGCATTCCGTTTTCTTATTGAAAGGTTCAGTGATTTCGATTCCTGCTTTGCCGTCTTCTCATGAAATTGACTCAGTGCGTTAGGAGGAATATTGGCGTCACCCTTAATTGCGTTTTATATGGCTGAGATGAAAATAATTTTAAACTTTCTTCCCTTCCTCAGCATCAGAAATGCGCTAAAAAAAAAAAAAGGGAAAAATCCTTTGCAGTCGAGTTCTCTGTATATTCAAGCATGCAATTATTTGATGCCTGGTTTGTTATCAGTATGAAAATGTTTTCCTCTATTTCACACTCCAGAAAACAAGCAAAAGGAAAAAGAATGTAATAGAGAGAATATCGTAGGACCACCTAAAATCAGTGGGGACCAATGCTATGGTTCCTTAACGATTCACATTTTATTAGCTCTTGCTAAAATCATCGCAAAAGAGTCACTTAGAGTAGCACTCAGCGATGAAGGAAATGTTAGAATGTGAAAGAAAGTACAGTGCTTTCGCTACTCGATTTCTAGGAGATGTCCCTGCAGAGCTAATTATTTTGCATATTCCCAGCAGCAACATGAAGCCATTACGAAGGAATAGAAACAAATATGTACACAAATAACTTTTTTTACACTAGGATGGTTTACATCTTCCGAGAACTCCTGGGGGATATAATTAGATGCTTTGAATATGTAAAGAAGGAAGTCAACACAATTCGTTTGCGTAAAAGCACGAAGTGCTTTTACTTCAAAATTTTACAGCATCATAGCGCAAATTTTCGGAGCGTCAACAATGCGCTGTAGTCATCTTTATTTTCTCTCTGCTAGTAATTAACGGCATCTTTTGAATGATTAACACTTTACTGCTTTCCTGTATCGAAATTCCGAGCATGAAAATACACTGGTGTGTAAAAATTAAGGACGAAGAGGAGAAATTAGCATAACAGCGGAACTAGCAGGCAGAACGGACCGAAAGACCACTCAGGAGATAGACTAGGGTCCGGTATGGTAGGGAATGCGCATATATGCAGCATGACGTAGGGGGGGTGTCGGAAGGGTGTAAAGCACACGGGCTGTGTACGCTCAGCAATTTGGTGAAAGCTATTGCACGGTGTGCATCGGTTTGGGCGACGTCGAGTTGCTGCCACCGTGTGATATGGCCAACAGGCAATCCAATAGACGACATCTGGATGACTTTACCCGAGGTCGCGTCATTGGGAAGTTGGAAGAAGCTCAAAGTGTGACTAGTGTGGCCGAGGAGTTCGGGATCACTCACAGCATCGTTTCACGACCTTGGAGAGCATTTCAAACGACAGGAACAGCTGTCCGAGAGTTTAGCAGTGGTCGTCCACGAGCAACCATGGCGGTGGAAGACCAGTATATTGTCCTACAGGCGAGCAAAGACAGACGGCAGACAGCGGGAGAAATTGCAAGGCACATGCAACAGACAACTGGACGTCCGTTATCATGTTTTACCGTGGCCAGGAGGCTGCACAAAGGTGGTCTATTTGCACGATGACTAGAACGGTGTGTGTCATTAACGCCTGCGCATTGGAGACGGCGTTTTCTGTGGTGCCAGGAACATAAGAACTGGACAAATCAGCAATGGGGTCTAATTCTCTTTACAGATGAGAGCCGATTTAGTCTGACGAACGATTATGGACGTATACACATATGGAGAGTGCAGGGAACACGGAATCTCACCTCCAACATCATCGAGAGGGACCGGTTTGGAGGTGGCATCATCGAGAGGGACCGGTTTGGAGGTCCGTTTGGGGCGGTATCATGATTGGTAGACGTACTGACCTCCACATCTTCCAAGAAGGTTCAGTCACTGGTGTCCGCTATGGTACCGAGGTTCTCCTGCCTCACGTACGTCTGTTTAAAAGTGTTGTGGGTCTTGAGTTCCTCTTCATGGACGACAACGCTACACCTCATCGCACAGTGGCTATCGCAGAGCTGTTGGTGAGTGAAGATATTCAACGCATGGATTGGCCCGCAAGATCCCCGGACATACATCCAATCGAACATGTGTGGGACCTTCTCGGGAGACGCTTGGCAGCACGTCCCCAGCCGCCAGCAACGATTCCGCAGCTACGATTGGCGCTACAAGAGGAATGGGCCGCGATGCCTCAACAGCTCCTTGACAACCTCTTCCACAGCATGGACAGACGTTGTAAATCCTGCAATGCAGTCAGGGGTGATCATATCCTCTACTAAAGACTGGATTTTTCTTGGCAGCCGCCTATCACATGGACGTTTTTGTCGAAGCTACCTTTTCAACAAAGTGTCTCTGTATCCTTTGGATTCCTTGTTTGGACGGTTTTGCTCACTTGTCCCATATTCTTACATCTTGGGGATCTTATGATTTGAGTCGATGTGGAGCACTTCTGCACGACGTTACATTCGAAAAACCGTCTTGTCCTTCATTTTGCACGCCAGTGTAGAAAAGCTATTAATTTCCATACGGATTTGCTCATTTCCCAAAAAGATTTAGTTATTCAACATGAGGAAATTCAGTTTTCCTCCCTAATGAATTAATCTTTTTTCACTTTTCCCACTCTTTCGCTAAACTAATTTCTCTTATGGTTAATCGCCTGCTCCGATGTCCCGGTGACTTAGTTGTCTGAGGCACTGACCTCTGACCATTCTTCCTAGATGGGACCGAGTTTGGGTCTCGAATGAGGCATCGGTATGTTTGTCTGTGGCTCCGAACTAGTGGCATCAAATTAGAGACGGGCGATTGTAGAAGCCCTATGTGTTGTCCATAGTAGGCGTTAAACACCTAAAACTAAAAATGTCCAGCTCCCCTACGTGTGTTTTGCAGATGTTCACATGCATCTTTTGTGCTCTTTAGAATTTTTAAATAACTAGATAGTATTTTTTAAATTCACAAAAAATAGGTAACATATTTTTTTGGCCAGCTTCTACCAATTCGAATTTTTAACACATAGGAAGTCAATTTTTCGTGCTGAAGGATATTAAGAACACAGTTTGCCGTCTTTACACGATTTTAAAAAATTACGGTTAAAATGATATATACATTAGAACATTAGCACTTTCAAGTCCACTGTGGACCCGTCATCAGATGGTGTGGTTGCATTATGTCCTGGGAGGGTGTGTTTTAACACAAATGCACAAAATTACTAAGTTTGAGCTTAGGTTCCCCTTTGCATGTATGCAGTGGCGAAGCGAAAGTGACTGGCGCCCAGGGGTAAGATATGTAATATTGTTACGACTTCGGGCCCAATCGGATTCCGGATAATCAGGACGCCAAAATATTTCCGAACTGCGATCCGATCGCTGGATCGGCAAATATACCTCGTTAGCCAATTAGCCTGCACAGCACACCAAGAAACCAATCAAGGCACAGTATAACAATTAAAACAGGGATTTAATGGATACAGGCATAATTTACATTGGATACTTAATGTAATAGTAAAAGCTATAATTTGCGGCCAGCTTTGGGCCCTCTTCGGTGTTTCAGAAAATACGTCTTAACGAAAAGTCTGTTCGTTCACAATGGGCCACAAAGAAAATACTGATAAAGTACTTACATATAATTTCGAGTATCCAAAGTACGGATGACACCGACAAACACAAATACACTCGCACACACACGAGTAGGTTGATCTTAACTACCATCACTTCTCTTTCTATGCTTTAATCGAAAACGGCGTCGCTCTTCGGCTGCTGGAGGTGCGCACTGAGACACACACATGAGATTTCTATCCTACTCGAACAGGAAGAGGTGGCGCTTAACTTCAGATTCTCTCTTTCTCTCTGCAGGGGGCTCCTTAGTTCCTGAAGCCAGGCGTTCCTCTCTCTCTGGATTTTTAACTGCGGTTCCGTGTTTCTTTTCTCTCTGCCGGTCACCTGAAATGGCTCCTTTACGGCAGGTATCGGTGGTCCGGCGAGTTTTTGAAAATTCCAAGACAAAACTAGTGCTGGTTATTCATCAGCTTATGTTTTCAGCTGGCTTTCCTTGTGCTCAGATTTTCTAGAGCGGCAGCCGACGGCAACAGATTTCTAGCGCGAGGAAGATTCCCGTCCTATTTCTCTCGGCTATCAAACGGATTCTGCTACTCAACAACAATCTCCCGTCTCCAAGAGGTGGTAAGCGGTGAATTTTACCACTTGGAATCGCGGCATGTTTATTACGAAACGCTTCAAGTTCAAAAGCTCCCCCATTGTTTCGCGCGCGGCACAGACGAAAGCTTCAAAAGCGCTTGCCGTTTAAACAACTTTTGAGCTATGGGAAAAAGCTTTTCAATTCTGACTTGTCCCATTTCCGTTTATGGGCTCTTTGTTCTCGTGGCAAACAGCTGCATCTTGCCTTCGAATTCAAAGTGCTGGAAAATCTTCTCTTTATCTAGCGCCCCTCGCAAGTGTTTAATTATATCTATCTGTTAATTAAACCCCCAATCAAGTTTTAATTACCATTCATTAGCCACGCCTCTCGCCAATTAATTATGCGAGGGGGGGTCGTCACAATATTTTGGAGGAGGGTTAACGACCACTATGAGCAGTTCAATGGGCTATAAATAGCCCGTCCCTAATTTAGGGCCACTGATTCCAGTGTAGGAAGAGAGTCAGTGCCGTAAGACAAAACAATATCCATACCTCACGGGGACTCGAATCAAGGCATTCTACAAAACACAAGGCCATGACATTAGATAAATAGAGTTCCCTGTTTTAGTGACGTCACGCGGAAATCAAGGCTTTTGATTGGTTTCCACCGTATATGAGTCCGTGTAACATTAGAAGGACGTCCCAAAAGGAAGGAAATCATCTCTCTAATGTGATGGCCTTTTGTTTTCTAGGCGGCTTTGCTCGAACCCATCCGACGAATGTCCAGAACCAGCGCTTAGACCATTTCGCCACAAGGCTGGTGATATATAATTGGCGCTCCTTGGGGGACACAATAACACAGACGATTGAGAAAGTGGTTTCGGGAAGTGACTTGAGCATCAGAACGAACTTACCTGACAAAAAAGTATTTCTACATTGGAAATATGTAGAGAGTTTATTGAAAGCAAATTTAATTTCATATCATAATGCATAATGCACTCAAAAACGTTACATTTAACCTATATCAGACAGCAAAAAGAATGGTATATATTATGAATAAGCACCGGACCGAATCAAAGAGCAGCAAAAGTCGCAAAGCACCTAAGGAAATGACAAATTTGAAACAAAAGTAGAAAATTTATCGCCTTTCCTATAGCTGAGCAATCTGTGACCCTGTACTTTTCCCATTCGTCAGAGATGAGCCAGAGATAGTGCCTCGGGTGAGGAATGAATGGTTCATTTGTCTCATGCCATGTGACGTACTACAGTGACACATTAATAAAAAAACATTACAGACAATGGCTCTTCAACTTCTCGGTAACCAGGAACTAGTAGCCCTAAATTGGGGCTACTGGTTCCGGGTGGTCATTAAACTCTAGAAAGAAAATGTATGACATTCCCAAAAGTAAAGAGAAGTTTCCTTAATACACTCACGGACAATGAACCTTGTGCAACACGTAGGAAGCATCGGATTGAACTGAAATATTATGGACGTAATGATACAGATGAATAATACATTGATGGTAAAAGCAGAGCTGCAGGACAATTCCAGAGGGATCTGTGGCACGCAGTCCTGTCTTCTTCAACAGCGCGTCGCACCGCATCGTGCGGCAACACATGCTGCAATACGGTCCGGCATGGAGGCGAACAGACGCCGGATGTTGTCTTGCGGCAGACTGGCCCAAACGTGAAGGACGGTCCAAATCCCGGATTGTGCGGCACGGTGGCAGCTGGCGTTTTAACCGGTCTCACACATGCTCGATTAGGGAAATGTCCTGGGAGCGGGCAGGCCATGGAAGTGCCTGGACATGACGAAGGCAATCCTGAGCAACCCGAGCCGTGTGAGGGCGGGCATTATCCTGCTGGTATAGCGCACCTGGAATCCCGTCCAGGAATGGGAGCACATGGAGCCGTAGGATCTCATCCTTATACCGATGGCCCGACAAAGATCCCCGTACCACTACTAGAGCTGATCGCCTATCATAGGCTATGGCTCCCCAGACCATAAGGCCTGCCGTGGGGGTGGTGTGGCTCTCGATAGCGAGGTTGGGATTGTGCCGTTGACCCGGGGACCTCCACTCCCGGAACGATGATCATGTCTCTCCAAAGCGAAGAGGCACTCGTTGCTAAACACCACACGTCGCCAGTCTGTGGCGTTCGACGTCGCTCTGGCCTGGCACCACTGCACACGGAGCCGACGATGTTCCGGTGTTACTGGCAGCACACGTAAGGGGAGCTGGGATTCCAGATTCGCTTCCTCGAGGTGTCGAGAAATGGTTCGTGGACACACAGGAGCCTCTACATCTGCCTGTATAGTGAACATGGTCCCTGTGGGATCCGTTCGTGTCTGGCGCATGATCCGTTGATCCTCTCTACAGGTGGTTTTCCTGGGACGTCCGGAACCGCTCCTGCGTGTGGCAGTGCCGTCACGTGTCCACTGCTCCCAACACAGTCGGACGGTATGGTCAGAATGATCTAGATAGCGGGCTATACGGTGCGCCGGCCACCCTGCGGTTTTCAGCTCAATGATCAGGCCTCTCTCAAACTCTGGAGGTTGCGTAAATCGACGTCTCTGGCATCTACCCTGCATTCTTGTCACTCTGTACTCTTGCCTGCGTCGGTCGGTATTTTTCGCTTTCATGGGGTATCGACTACATGCAGGTTTATAAGGCTGCCGTTCGTGTTTACAGCGCCTCCACGGGGTGTGCGGTCATGCACAATCGCACCAAACGTGGATCATTTGCATACCAGCACACACTCTAGCTATTTGCAGAGTTTCGCGGTTATAGCCTGTTTTTTTCTAGGTGCGCAAATTTCATTGTCCATGAGTGTAGTTTGTGTCTAAAAAATACCATTATCCACTTTTTCAAGAAGTTTCCGACTTATCCTAGTGATAACCTTCGCGTAAAAAGTCATCGTTTTCGAGACTACTGTTTTCTGTGAACATCTTTACGTGCATAAACGTAAGTCAGACAGAAAAGCACAGTTCGCGATAAAATTTCGGACAGTTTTGTTTCCTTCTTTTGAAAAAATATTCATTTAAGGTGGTTCCACCTAAACTCTCTGCCCTATGTTTCCAATGGTAAAACTTCTGTACGTATTTTCTTCGCAATTCATGTATTCCCAAGGATGAAATTTTGCACATCGATAAAACTAACTTTAAGTTATAGCATGGGATACTTAGTACTTGCTAAAACATAAACACAATTAAGCAATTCAACATTTGTTTGTCTACTGACGTCATCAAAGTACAGGTCGCGCCATCTATTAACAGGTCTGAACATTACTGAAAGAAAAATTATTACATTTTAATATAATTATGGTTATGTTTTAGCACGTATTAAGTATGCCATGTTATAACTTAAAGTTAGTTTTATCGATATGGAAATTTTAATCCTTGGAAATACATTAGTTGCGAAGAAAATATGTAAAGAAATTTTACCATTGGAAACATAAGGCAGATATTTTAGGTAGAACTACCTTAAGAGACTTGAAAACAGCAAATATCAATTAATGCAGGAAATCGTATAAGTGTTGTTTCGAGGGCAGCCTACATTGGTTTCACAGGAAAGAGCATACTTCTCTCTGATTTGACAAATTTATTCATCTATATTAAAGAGACTGTGTATTTTCTGTATCGTGGTGCCATTTATGGAAAAATTTTCTAATCTTTTCTTTTAAACCAGGCAGTTTTTTATTAAATTTCTCAAGGATTGCTTCGCCATTTGAGCGAAATATTCATATTCTCCGCAGTTTTTCATCTGACCATTTACGTAAAAGAAACAATTGCAACGTCTTCTGCAACACGCGTGCACATAAAAGACAAATCAGTTATTTTATAGGTTTATGAGGGTGGAAATATATGGATATGACATTAATGAATGATACCGAGCATAAATAAAAATGAAATTCAAAGCACCAAACTAGAAAATCAACATTGAAATACGCTCACTTCGAAAAGAAGGGCGTTTCTTTTCTCTGTGGAAAACACTAGGTAGTAGGAACTTCTAAATCACATTTGCCTCACATCTCCGCTTCCGAAACTAAATCGGTCTTCTTGAATTCCCCTGTTCCAACGTTGTTCTCTCAGTGGTGGAACTTCGCAACTGCATTCTACTCAGATACAGAAAAATCACCCGTATGTGATTCAAGAGCATTCCCAGTAAAGGCATTTATCTCTGTCTTCATGGATGGGCCGAAGATGTCATGCGTCACTAAATGGGTTTCAATTCACACTACAAGGTGAATCAAAGAGCTCCTTGCTAACGGAAGGCTTGCTAACAATAAAATTTACCGCTCTAAAAATTATTTGCGTTTCTATCAAACATGCTTCATTAAAGAATTATCCACGAACAAAAAGAATCCTCACAACCATTTTTACTTTGTTCGTTTTTACTATGTATACAGGGTGTCCGAGAATTATTGGACACATCATAAAATTATGTACAAAAAAAACTATGAGCATTGTCTGTTTTTCTATGTCACGTATTACTAACACAGTTTCTATATTTTTGTTTAGCAAAATTGTTATTCCCAGAATCCAATAGATGGCGCTAGGTGTGGCGTCATGAGGAATGTATGAGAAATGCGCAATCAGTAGTCATGTCATCCGTACAGCAGAAGGCGATGTGTGTTATAGCTTGCGGAATTAAAGTCTGTCATTAAAGTTAAAAGACGGTACCGTTTAGAGTATGGTTGTAATCCTCCATCAACAAATTCAATTAAGCGGTGGGTGAAACAGTTTAAAAAAACTGGCAATGTCGATCATCGTGGGGCAGTCGGTAGGCCTAGCGTCAGCGGTGAGACGGTTGATCAAGTTAGTAAAAGTTTCCGACGAAGCCCCAGGAAATCCGTTCGTAAAGCAAGCAGAGAACTGTGCATCCCGAAATCGACAGTTCACGATATCTTGCACATGAAATTAAAGTTTCATGCTTATAAAATTCAAATAGTGCAAAAGATGCATGTAAATGATCACACTCTGCGATACGATTTCGCTGTGGATATGCTGAATCGAGTGGAAAACGACGAAAACTTTCTCAGTACTGTAATGTTTAGTGATGAATCCACATTTCATGTATCAGGTATTGTGAATCTTCACAACTGTAGGATATGGGGCAGTGAACCGCCTTATGCTGCTATTGAACTGGAACGTGATGCTCCAAAAGTTAATGTGTGGTGCGCCCTATCAAAAAAAAGAAGTGATTGGCACTTTCTTCTTCTGCGAAAAAACCATAAATGGTGATATTTACTTGGATATGCTAGAAAATTTCGCTATACCCCAGATCAAAAGATATGACAACGTCGTTTTCCAACAAGACGGCGTGCCTCTGCGTTGGTCAACGTGTGTACGTAAGTGCCTAAATGAGCATTTCCCCAACAGATGGATTGGGCGTGGTGGTCCCATTCCGTGGCCTCCTCGTTCTCCAGATCTAACTCCATTGGATTATTTCATGTGGGGTTATGTGAAAGATCTTGTCTATCAGACGCCTTGTACTGATTTGCAGGAACTGAAGCAGCGTATCACAGCTGCTATTAATTCCATAACTCCTCAGATGTTTGCCAATACATGGCATGAAATCGAGTATCGCTTGGACGTACTACGAGCAACCAAGGGATCTCACATCGAAATTTATTAACTTGTGTAGTTACATTGTAAGTTAGTACAGCCAGTTTCTTTTTATCTGTTTAATGTATTGTTTCATATAATTTTGTAATGTGTCCAATGATTCTCGGACACCCTTATATTCGCTGCTCGTATTCATATCCGCAGAGAAACAAAGTATAGAGGGTCCTTGTTTACTACGTACCGTGGATAAGCTCCTGGAAAGAGTTAAACAGGAAATATTTCTCCATAAAATAATATGGATAGAGCGAGGTGAGTTCTGTGACTTCGTGAAATTCTTCGTGAAATTTTTCAGGAAGTCCAGGGTGAAAGATTGCTTCTCTTAGTTCATTTTCTGATAGTTTTTCCAAATGGCTTTTGATTTCTTCCGGGTTTGCGAAAGGCTGTGTAACGTATATTCTACTTTAACTTTCCTTTTGAGTTTCCTTTTCTATGTAAATTTGAGTTCGTTCTCTTAGATATTTTCAAACCTTAACGTTATGTCTTTTCCCTCAAACGAGAATGATGTTGGCAACACATTCAGGACAGAACAAAAATGACGTATGTGTGGCCGGATAAGAACTATTGATAAAAAGGTAATGCAGTGGTTCTTTACGGGGGATTGATGTTATTGATGATAGACGTGCTGTTAGACTGCGATTGGATGTTAAATCACTGATACTGTATTGAGTACGCCAATAAACCGGATGTGAGTGTGGAGTACAAACCATGCAAGCAAAATAAACGCATTTGTAAGTACTAAAATTGACCTCTTTCTTGTAATGCGTTACACTGAATTGAGCACAGATTACTAAAGTAAGGATTAAGTTACAGCGGAATGAAAATTACGTTATAGCTGGTAATAATGCGCTTATGGAAGGAAGTCTTCAACTTGAACGATAACGCATTCTGTCCTGGAGTTTTAATGTGGTGTCCACTTATCAAAACAGTTTTTTAAAAACAGTATGAGCTAACTTAACTTGCATTCTGTTCTGCCTTCTTAACAGCGTTCATTCTGCTAATAGGAAGAACAAGACGGCGAGAGATATCAACTGCCATCGCACCACTTTTGAAGCTTTCTTGCGTCTAGTTAATCATATGGAGTAATGTTTGGGTCCTAGGTTAACCATTTCCCATTACATTTGGGTTTCTCTTGCAGCTCACACTAAAATAGTTGAAAAAGCATTACATGTAACCCAGCACTATTCACGCGAAATCACAAACAAACAACTTCACGAAATCCTTAAAACGAAAGAGTTCGTGCTGAGAGAGTGCAGTTTTGCTGGCATCCCTATGTTAACCAACAACTTTAGATAGTAAGGGATTCTCTGTCCACTGATTTCAAGATTTCCCTGGCACGACGTACTCCATGAAGCTTGAAAGCTACTGAGTTCATACGGTGACTCTATTGTAGTCACTTTCCATGATTTTCTTCACTTGTATCGAAAGACGTAAATGACAAGGCCTACTTCAATAGTAAGAGCTTTTATTGGTGCATTTTATTCTGTGCTAGATGCGAAATCCAGATACAAATAAAACAGCATTCGTACATTCGTTATCTGCGAGTTTTCAAGTCTAACAAACAACAGCTTTCAACATGACCGCTGACGTATCCAAGTCTTCACTAGCTAAGTCGAAGCCCTGACAGTCAGGCACAGTATAGCGTTTCCATGGCAATGGAAAAGTTGATGAAGGTTTATATGGAGCAAGGCTTCGCTGGCGGAAGAGACAGGCTACAATGCCTTGATCCTTTTCACGCGCCAGAGAACGCACGAGTTCTGCGCCTGTTGATCGTCATCTGCGATTAAAATTTGTTAATGAATAAGATTAGTGACATCATTTATACTGAGTGCGATAAATACATATTAAACCGAGTGATACCATTTTAATTCTGCGAATGAAATCATTTAAAAGTATCATGTGAATCAAAATGGGGGATACTATTTTTAAATACAGAGTTTACTCAGTTTTGATATGAGTACAGATTTCAAACAGTGTGTTGTGAAAATTTTCAAACAGAACTTAAAAGTTTAATACTAAAAACCCATCATAAACCAGAAGTGTTAAATGGCTGCCAAATATACTTACGATTAACTGAATCGAGCAATTCGGATAAACTATATAATTGACAGCGCTTGTATTTTTTTAATTTCTTTTATGTTCAAAGGGGATCTTGGAATACGATCAGCAACTAAAAATGCTGTTGCTACTGCCTATTCGAAATGGCGTTTCGCTTTAATCAATAGAACACATGTCCCTAAAATATTATTTCTATTATTTAATGATTCAAAAACTGCTATTTGAAAAAAATAGTGCTTGCAGAATGATATTGCGAGCATAAGGCATGCCATTAGTCTCTGTGTTGCTCCACGGCGTAAGGGCAAAGCAACGTAAAACAAGCTGTACTAAAAGGAAATCCCGGTATTCAGAAAATCCTTAAAAATTCGATTTCAAAGCAAAAACAGCTGTGAGCCATCGCTGCTTTTTTCTGGACAGTATATCTGTTTCCATATTTTTAAATTATAGAATAAATGAAGACTTTTGAAATAAGAAGAGTACGGAATAAAGACATCCTAGTCCACAGTCGTGTTATGCAAATACACAGTATGATCTGAAAGAATGGCTACGGTTCGAAACTTTGGAATTGCCCAAATCACGGCGCCCTTCAGCAAAGTTATTTCATGCTGCAAAAACAAATATTTTTGTTTTCTACTGAAACACCATTTTCCCTTTTATAAGGGGGTTACTCCTCCCCAACTAATAGGATCCATCAGTATTGCTGACAGCAGTCGTTCCTTGCTCATAAAAATTGAAATCTGGTAACAGACTTGGTGTAACAAACAATATGTCGACTTTTAAAGCTGCAGACTGCTTGGAGCCGAAGTCTACACTGGAACGACTAGTAACGCTAAATTGCCACGATGTGATAAATTAGAAGTGATTAGGGAGAAATAGGAAATCTTTTTCCCCCTCTTTCTTTTAATGCCCGTTGCAAAAACGAAGTTAATTGTAATGACTGTCGGAGCAAAAAAGAAAATTCGTCTTTCTTTTCCCCTTCTTTGGAAGGACCCAATTACTTTTCACTTAACTTATCAAAGCCAATGCGCGAGAGGCCCATAGCCCTTACTTGCTCGTTGATAGGTAAGAAAAAACCCATTCAACTCTACTGGTTAGGCATTTCGTGTGTTTTTAGGATACTTCAAGATAATTGAAGCAATTAAAACACTCCAGAATTCATTAGCAATGGGAGACATGGTATCTTGATTACCCGTGCCATCTGCTGGTTTGGCAAGCAACTACAAAACAAAAGTTTCAAAAAAAATGTATTGAGATCCCTTGAGTAACCTAAAGAGAGAAAAATAACGACAGGATAAAAGTTTCTAAAGAAGCATACAAATATTTTTTTATAATTAAAATATTGTACAGCAAAAATAAATTTTAATTCCCTAAAGATAAAGATCTTTCCGCAGAATTTTTAAATGTTTTTCTAAGAAATTTGTTTCGTTGAGGAGATAAATAGTTACAAAAAACGGAAAACCTAATTTTAAAAAATGCTCTGCGGCTTCAACAGGTCGTTTGATGTACATATGTACGGCAAGGAAATGAAACGCCGTAGTCCTCGTTCGTCTGTCATTCCGGCAATCCATACGAAGGTGGAAACGAAATCTCCTTACCAGTCATTCATCTGGAAAACGTCTTTTCCGCATAAGATACCAGTTTTGCTATTACACAAACGGCTTCCCTACTAGGTGAAATACAACGGCTGTTCCATAAAAACTGAGAGTAAACTCACACAAAATGAAGAAATATAGGTACAGCAAAATATATATTATTCTTTATCAAAGTATCTTCCCCGGATGATATGTAACTGTCCCATTGTTCAGTTACCTTTTCAAAGCATGTGGCGAAGGAATTTTGTGGAAGCTGCTTTAGCGGGCCCTGTCATGACCCCCGGGAAGAGAAGGCCATCACACAGGTTAGTGACGTCACTGGCAGTGGATCGTCGCAGCCCATGAGAGAGAGAACCTGGGCGCATCGGAGCATATTTCGGATGGTCACGATCTTGTTTTAAAATTTTAGCATTACGGTGAAAAATTGCATCACAAATGTGGCATGTCGCTGCAAATGCTTTACGTGTTAATGATGTTGTAGATCCCGTTTTTTAAATCTTAAAATCAATTTGCGGATTCTGTACATTTTTTTGTTGTTGTCAATCAATAACTTTAGGAACAGAAATAAACGTTCGTGGGAGATTGTTTTCAAAAATTACGTCATTGTTTTTAACTTGTATAAAAAAATTATCTGAACTAATTGTAATGAAAACTATATCATCATCATCATCATCATCATTGTCAACCATTATTAAACCACTGCTGGATGAAGGTCTCCCCAAGTTTCCTCCACAACGGTCTGCCTTGTGCCAGTCTCCTCCATGTCACCATTGCATACTTTCCAATTTCATCCACCCATCTCCCGTGTGGTCTTTTTCTGGGTCTTTTCCTGTCCCTTGGAATCCAATCTAAAATTTCGGCTGTCCATCGATGATCTATCCTTCTGGCAGTATGTCCAGCCCGTTGCCATTTCAGGGATTTAACTCTGATCATGATGTCTTCCACTCTTGTCATTTTTCGGATCCACGAGTTCCTCTTCTTATCTGTCCTGTTTACACCAAGCATGCATCTCTCCATGCCACTTTGAGTTGTCTGCAGCCTTTGTATGTCTCTTTTAGTTAAGGTCCACGTCTCTGCACCATACGTAAGCACTGGAAGGATGCATTGATCAAACACTTTTCTTTTAAGGCATAATGGCATATTGCTCTTGAAAATTATGCTGTTTCTTCCAAAAGCTCTCCAGGCAAGTTTTGTACGCCGATTAATTTCTTCATCAATGTGACCCTCACTTGATATCTGCTGTCCAAGATAAATGTAGGTATCGGTTATTTCCAGTTTTTCCTCATCAATGGATAAATTTTCATTTCTTGTACATCACTTTTGTCTTTTGAAAGTTCATTTTTAATCCCACTTCTTTACTCTTGTCAGCAAGTTTCTGGATCATACTCTGCAGCTCTGTTGGGGTAGTTGCAAAAATGAATACGTCATCAGAAAAACGAAGGTAGGTTAGATATTCTCCATTAATCTTTATCCCCTTGTTTTCTCAGCTCAGCGACTGAAAGACACCCTCCAATGTGGTATTAAAGAGCTTCGAAGATATGGTGTCACCTTGTCTCACTCCCTTTCCAATTTTTATGTGTGTTGTATTTTCAAACAGCCGAATTTTTGCACTTGCATTTTCATAGATGTTATTAATAATATTAATGTATGCATCTTCAATACCGCAGGATTTCAGAGCCATTGTAAATGCTGATGGTTTCACCGAATCAAAGGCTTTTTCATAATCGATAAAAGCCATGCACAATGGAAGTTCATATTCCTTCGCTCTTTCAATTAGTTCTCTCAGTACGTGGATATGATCTATTGTGCTGTAGCCACTCCTGAATCCAGCTTGTTCTCTCGGTTGAGCCATGTCCAGTGTTACCTTTAAGCGGTGTGAAAGAACTTTAGTGAAGATTTTATAAACCACTGATAGGAGGCTGATAGGTCTGTAGTTCCCGAGATCCTCAATGTCACCTTTTTTATGTAGCAGGATCATTGTAGCGGTGTTCCAATCCTCAGGAATCTTCCCTTCATTAAGGCATCGAGTGAAAATTTGGGCGAGTACTGTTTTGCTTTCTCCACTTGCTCCTTGTATGATGTCTACAGGAATTCCATGTTCTCCTGGAGCTTTCCCCCGCTTCTTGTTCTTGATTGCATGTGCAACTTCTGCTGGAAGGACTGGAGAAACTCTGGTACTGGTATCTTTCATGATGTCTGTAGTGCATGTATCATCCCTTTCATATAATTTGGAGTAGAAATCTTTCACTCTTGTCAAAATTTTGCCTCTATTTCTTGTTACAGAACCATCTTCTTTTCTCGGTGCCATAATCTGTTTTCTTCCCTTACTGAGATGTCCCTTTGCTATCTTTAGGCTTTATTTGTTTTCAATTGCTTTCCTCACTAGTTCACAGTTGAATTTTCTTACGTCTTCAGTGATACTTTTTCTTACTGTCTTGCATAGCTCTATATATTCCACTTTGGAAGTCACATCTTCTTTAGTAGTCCTCATCTCTCTTCTTTTTTGCATCAACATTTTGGTTTTTCCTGATAATTTGTTCACATGCAACTTGTGCTTAGACCCAGCTAATTTTGTTGCTGTTTTCATAAGAGCTTTGGTTACTTTTCTGTTAACTTCAGAAATATCCACTTCTTCCGATGTTGGGCCCTCTAAAGCGGAGAATCTGTTTTTCAGTTCCAACTTGAAGGTATTATGGTGTTTTTTTAGGTTGGTTATGTCAATAGATTTTGTTTGTTTTATGAGCTTGCCACGTTCAAGTTTAGTGTTGAAGTGCATCTTACATCTCACCAATCTATGGTCACTACCTGTGTTGAACTGGTTTAACACACTGCAGTCTTCTATGACGAATTTTTTGTTGCACATAATAAAATCAATTTCACTTGTCGTCCCATTTGGATGTCGCCATGTCCATTTTCTGTGTGGCTTTTTCTTGAAGAAGGAGTTCAAGATGAAAAACCCTTCTGCCTCTGCAAACTCAACGAGAGTATTTCCACGCTGGTTTCTCTTACCATGACCGAATTTGCGTACTGAAGTTTCATTCTGTTGCTGTTGCCCTATTTTTGCATTGAAATCTCCCATAATTATCTTCAAGTGCTGCTTGCCTTTATTATTTAGATGACGAATTTCTTCATAAAATTCTTCAATTCCTTCTTCAGGATGACTTGTGGTGGGTGCATCAGTTTGAATAATCTGAGCCTGGTATCTTTTCGAGAGTTGGATAACGAGTCGTGCAGCTCTGTCAAAGGAACTTTCAACTTCTACAACTTTATCCTTTAGTTTCTTGTTTATTATAAATCCAACACCACTAGTTCTGCCAGTATCTGTCCCACGATAGTAGAAGTGATGTCCGCTTTTCAGTTCAATGAGATCTTCTCCTTTTCTCCTTACCTCACTTAGCCCGACGATGTCCCACTTGATCCTTTGTAGTTCCTCTTCCAATTCAAGAAGCCTTGAATCAGAAGATAGGGAGCGTCCATTATACGTAGCCAAGGTCAGCATCAGATGGTAGCCTAGTCCGGTCCTCCTGGGATTCTTAGCACCCTCTGCCTTCATGTCTCACTGGCCGCTGCCTTGGCCAGGTACATTCCAGCTGCCGGAGACTGAGGGAAAAGATTTAAGTTGTGGAATCATTTTGGAGGGGTTTGGCCATAACTCACCACGCTGGCCAAGCCGGTTGGTGAGTGTGGGATAGCATTTCCTCTAATCCCGATGGAATAGTTATACCGCTATTGGCGGTCGTCAGAGCCCCTTTAGTCGAAACAGGATGCACCGCGAGAAGGCGGGGTTAACATTTGTCAAGGAGAGGCTGTGATATATATATATTATTCCTCTAGAAGATGAATAGGAAACAAGAAATGTTCACTGTTGTCATAATGGGCAGTAGACATGTAAAAATTTATTTCACTTTTAAAGTAGACCTCAACAATATCCATTTGCTAAAATGATTTTTTTCCATATGCTTGACCAAATTAATTTAACTAAGGTCTTGTTTTATTTACGCTTTCCAACCGTAGGTTGAAGAAGCGTATATGCTCCAGCATTGTCCGTCCGTCTGTCAGCATGATAACTGGTGTAAAAACGGTTCAATTTCAAGGAAATTTTAGTATGTGGTAGGGGACCACCCGGAGACGATCCCTATTGAAAATGGGACAAATGGGGTCACAGGTCACGACGTAAGAGCGGGATCCATTCCATTGCACTTATACGTCATAACTTGCGTAAATATGGTTCGATCTCAATGAACTTTGACTGTGTGGTAATGGACCACCTGGAGACGAACCGTATTCAAAATGGATGAATTGTGGTCAAAGGTCAGGACGTAAGAGCGGGATGCATTCCATTGCTTTTATGCATCATAACGTGTGTAAAAATGGTTCAATTTCGATTAAATTTTAGTATGTGGTAGGGGACCACCCGGGGACGAACCCTATTGAAAATGGAACAAATGGGGGTCACAGGTCACGACGTAGGAGCGGGATCCATTCCATTGCACTTATACGTCATAACTTGCGTAAATATGGTTTGATTTCAATGAACTTTGACTGTGTGGTAGGGGACCACCTGGGGACGAACCCTATTGAAAATGGACGAAATGGTGTCAAAGGTCAGGAAATGGAATTGCGATCCATTCCATCGCCCTTATCCCATATTATTAAGGTGCACGTCAAGTAATTTTGCTTCCTATACTTCCAATGGAAACACTTTCGTACACATTTCGTTCACAATTAATGTGTCCCCAAGAATGAAAATTTGAACATCGATTAAAATAATTTCTTATTCTCACTTGTAATACTTAATATTTTCTAAAACATAACCATAATTATATTAAAAATCAATAACTTTTCCTTTGGTGATGTTGAAACCAGAAAAAAAGATGACGCGGCCTGTACTTTGATGACATCAGTAGACAAACAAATGTTGGATTGCATAATTATGGTTATGTTTTAGAAAATATTAGGTATTCCAAGTTATAAAATGAAGCTATTTTAATCGATGTTAAAATTTTCATCCTTGTAAACGTATTAGTTGTCCAGAAAAAAGATGGCGCGACCTGTACTTTGATGACGTCAGTAGACAAACAAATGTTGGATTGCATAATTATGGTTATGTTTTAGAAAATATTAAGTATTGCAAGTTATAAAATGAAGATATTTTAATCGATATTCATATTTTCATCCTTGCGAACACATTAATTGGGAAGAAAATGTGTACAGAAATTTTTCCATTCGAACTACACGAAGCAAAATTACTTGACGTTCACCTTAAAGGAGGAATTTTTGTATGTATGTAAATTTTATTTTGAAAACGGCTCTAAGGATTTTGATGAAAGTCTTTAACCTACCGTTTTCTGGTAATAGAAATCGATTTAGCTTGATCTCGACTTTAGGAAAATTCGTTTAGTGGGTTAATAACCACCCCGAATTACCACGTTTTTAGTGTAATGTCATGGCGTCGACCGATTAGATGTTGGCGCGCGGTCACGTCATCTGTCTCATTACGTCACACGTTGTGTGCGGATCCTATTGAGGTTTTATGACGTCACAGTCTTGCCAGCAGATGGTCGCGATTTCCATCTGCCTCATTACGTCACGCGTTGTGTGCGTATGCTCGTCCGCACGATAACTCATGTAAAAATCGTTCGATTTCGATGAAATTTTAGTATGTTGTAGGGGAACACCTGGGAAGGAACCCTATTGAAAGTGAACGAAATGGGGTCAAAGGTCTGGACATAGGAGCGGGATCCATTCCACTGCTCGTATGCGTCATAACTAAAGTAAAAAAGGTTCGATTTCGATTAAATTTTAGTATGTGGTAGGGGATCACCTGGGGACAAACGCTATTGAAAATTGGCGAAATGGGGGCCAAAATGTGTCATAACTTACGTAAAAATATTTCGATTTGGATGAAATGGTCGTATGTTGTAAGGACCTGCCTGGAGACGAATCCTATTGAAAATGGGCGAAATGGGTTAATGGTTAGGACACAAAAGCGGGATCTATTCCCGCTCATGGTAATGCCCTTATGCATCATAACTTACCTAAAATTGCTTCGATTGCGACAAAACTTTATCATGTTATTTCGAAGGTATACTGAACCAATTCTTTTGAATATCATCGAAATGGGATCAAAGGTCAGGGCACAGGAGTGAGATTTATTTCACAGCCATTTTCCTCATAACTTGAGTAATAAATTGAGTAATGATTTCTAGTATGTTTTTTTTTTTTTGATTGGAGGTTTAACGACCACCGTGAGCAACTCAATGGGCTATAAGCAGTCGCCCGTCCCTAATTTAGGGTCACTGGTTCCAGGGAAGGGAAAGAGCCAGTGCCGTAAGACAAACACAACATCCATGCCTGACCGGGATTCGAACCCGGACCCCTTACGGACGAATTATCAGAGGCCAACGCCTTAGACCACTGCGCCACCGGGGCGGCTCTAGTATGTTGGAAAGCGTATCATAATCAATGCATTGCATGATTTTACTAACTTGTTAACTAAGGTCTGCCGCCTCGGTGGCGTAGTGGTCTAAGCGATGGCTTCTGGTCATTCGTCCGAATGGCGTCCGGGTTCGAATCCCAGTGAGGCATGGATGTTGTGTTCGTTTTACGGCATTGACTCTCTCCCTTCCCTGGAACCAATGACCCTAAATTAGGGACGGGCGACTGCGTACGGGCCACTGAATTGCTCACGGTGGTCGTTAAATCTCTAATAAAATAAAACAACTAAGGTCTTGTATTTAAATTCGATTAAAAAAATGTGGTGTAACTGTGAAGTTATCCCTTTTAATGGCACGAATCCACTTGGAACACAAACCTTAGTCTTTTGGAAATCCTTACACATGAACTTTAATTTATGGGTCTTGTTTTATAATTTCCACGACAGCCGGGAACACAACACGGATGTGGAATAATTAAATACCAATCTCATTCAATTACCGGTACATAAAAACTGTAATTAAAATGTTAGTTGAAGCAAGCCACAGGAACGGAACGCTATTAATTTCACGCATGCACAAACAATCATAAAAATCACAAGTCACACGGTTAGGCGTAGCATGGTAATGCAGACCGGACTGTTTGATCAGTAGATTCATGAAGTATGACGTCACTGAAAATGACGTCGCGACTTGACAGGCCTTCGAGATCTCGGAGGTAACGGCCCTGTACAACTTGAATAGCGTCAGCATCTGTATTCCCCAGGGAACTTCTCCTTCATTGTTGAAAACAACCAGAAATCGCACTGGGCGAGGTTAGGACCGTAAGCAGGCTGTGGCATGATTTCAATACTGCATTTCGTAAAAATCTGTTGAACTCA
Source organism: Macrothele yani (assembly GCA_039090855.1). Taxonomy (NCBI): domain Eukaryota; kingdom Metazoa; phylum Arthropoda; class Arachnida; order Araneae; family Macrothelidae; genus Macrothele; species Macrothele yani. Next base: position 72,133,652 of record CM077011.1, on the reverse strand, counting down.
AGCAGCCACATGTGGGCGGGCGTTTTTATGGTGTAGGGTCGATTTGCACACCAGTTCTGGTCGCTTAATCGATATGTGTCGTCGCAGACGCTTCAAGACTGAAATGTAATTCAGTATTGACAGCAATTTGTGGAGGAACGGCATGATGGTGGGCTTATGATAAAAGAAAATTATTATTATCACCTTCCCAGCTGATTTGGTTTGGCGGACTTTTTTCGGAGGAGGCGAGCCTGTGTGTTTCCAGACGGTCATTGCGCATTTCGTAAGGGTGTCGAAATAGTGGGCCCATGTTTCATAGGCAGTTATTACTGTGTTTAGAAAGTTTGGATCCTTTGCAATCATTGGTTTCCACTCATGACACACCTGAGCTCTGGCTAACAATTGTTCTCTCGTCAGGTGATGTGGACCCATCTGGAACACATACGATGCAGCAGTAATTTGTCGCGTAGAATGCGGAATGCCGATGTTTTTGAGATACTAGTTGACACCGCTATGTCTTCACACGTCATTCGTCGATCTTCTTGCAGGATTGCCTAAACAGTGTTAACAATATGCTCCGTAACAACACTTTCAGGTCAATCAGGCCCAGGAGCGAGTTCTGCTGACAAACGCCCTTTTTTGAAATCATGGTGCGATCTAAAAATTGTTGACTCACCCAAACATTTACTTTTGTAATATTTTTTCATTAAATCAACTGTTGCTGGAGCCGCTTTACCCAAACGATAGCAAAATTTTATTGCCAAATGCATTTCACTTCTTAACTCTGAATCACTCACCCCATAGCTGTATGGCGATATGCAGACGTACCTTAAACAACTGCGCAATAACAAAACCAGAATCGTCTGCCACAGCTAATAACTGTTGCCATAGATACTTCCTTAATTTCAGTCAGACGTCTGCGTGGTTATATTTCCCCTTCGCAATGTTGCCAACTCAAAACAAAATACTCTGTTTTTATAGAACGGCTTTTGTAAACGTATATTTATATTTGGCGGACTCTGCTTTTGTAAAAGCATGACTTAAAAAATTATTTTTATGTAAGGTAACAGATAATTGAAGCATTTAAAATGCTCCAGAATTCATTAGCAATGGGAGACAAACCTTTTGCTAATAAAGTCTGGAGGACATGACCAAGATTGTTAATTTATTTTTTTATTATTATTCCAGCTTACAATTTTACCACTGGGTATAATAAATGAAAATTAGCTCTTGGCACGATATTCTATCAGACAATAAAATAAAATGAAAAAGGGTCTGGGAAATCATTAGTATTTAAACTATGAGTTTTGAAAATACACTGGCGGAAAGTGAAAAAAGAACACCAAGAAGGAGACGTCTGATACCAACGAAATTTATGCAGCATAATAACGGAATACAGAGGATAACGTGATCAAAACATTATGGCAAAATACAGTTGTATTTGCTGGTAAACTGAAAAATAACATTTCCATGTAACATATTTAGTACGAGGTTGAACCACCATGAACTGCGTCACACTGTGCAATTCTGGCATGGAATCTGTCGTACAGATGTTGGATGTAAGTTTGGGGTATTGAGTTCGAAGCATCCTCAACCTGGACGCGTAAATCGGGGATGGTCGTGGCTGGCCGTGGAGACCGGATAAGTCGTTGTCCCATAAAATCCCACACGTGCTCAATGGGGGACAAATCCGGTGAACGTGCAGGCCATGGAAGTTGTCTCACACCCTGAAGTACATGTTGCGTTGCACGTGCCGTGTGTGGGTGTGCGTTATCTTGCTGGAAAACACCACGATGGGCCGACCTTACAAATGGCACAACAACGGGCTGAATGATGTTGTTGATGTAGGAGGTGCTGTTTAACGTACCCGGTACAAACACTAGTTGTGTACGTGAGTGATTGCTGATCGCTCTCCACACCAGGAGACCAGGTGTAGGCCATGTGTGTTGCTGGCGGATGCAAGAAGGGTGGAGACGCTCCCCTGTGCGTCTGCGAACACGCATACGGCCATCGGAGGCTGCCAAGCAGAATCTACTTTCATCGCTGAACAGGGCAGATCGCCATTGCGTTCTGTAGTGCAGACGTTGGCGACCCCACTGCAGCCGTTGCTGACGGTGGGCTGGAGTCAGAGGTACACATGACAGAGACACACGTGCACGTAGTCCTGCATCCAGTAGACGGTTGCGGATTGTTCGCACAGTCACCTCAGGTGCAACGGCAGCTCGGATTTGCGTCGCAGTGGATGTTCTGCTTGACAACGCCGCTTTTTATGAGTCGATCGGTCCGCTCATCAGTCCGTCTGTGACTCCCGGCTCCACGTCTTCTTGTGTGGGAATGTTCCTCGGACCATCTACGCTACCATTGCACCACCACCGATACTTCCCGTTCAATTCGCTCCGCAATACGACGATACGACCACCCGGCCTCGCGGAGTCCGACTAGATGACCTCGTTCAAAGTCCGATAACTGCTGAAATCGTACACGTCTTCCATATCCAGGCATTGCAGCTTCTTCAGGGTCTTCGCACGTGTCCGTACGCCGACGACTGATTACATTCACTTCGCCGTACTCCTTAAATACCACCGATGATAATTTGCATATTATGCCGTGCTGTGGCGTAAGCGCTTACCGGTTGGTCCCGAAATTAACATCACACCTACGTAAACTCGACCCCATTTACATATGTAAATTTCATGATTGTCCGCCAATTCCTTCTTGGTGTTCTTTTTTCACTTTCCGCCAGTGTATTTAGGGGGACTAAAGTTGATCAGTCATATCAAAGCTGTACTCAATAAATCCGAAAAGTGTGTAGCATATTACTTTTTTACATTTCCAGGTAGCTAGTAAAAGCCGTTAAGAAACTAGTTGAACCAGAAACCTTCAAGTAAAGCTTAGCGAGATAAGCTGAGCTTTACTGGACGCCATTTGTTCTTCGCGCCCAGTAAAGCTTTTCCTCTGTGAAAGCGGACTAACACTCCTAACAGTGAAGCAGTTCGTACAGACAGACGACATGCACAAATCATCCGTAGGTGTCTCCTAAAGCCAATCCGTTCCAAGAAATCGAATTCCGACCAATGCAAAGGATTCTCGGCGGCTGTGTGTCCCAAGTGCTCCTTTGTGGAAAACTCAGCCGTCCATCCTTACGTACAGCTACACAAGGAATGATAATTCGTTTAATTATTTATAAATTCATTTGTTTGTTTCCAATTTTTATTTATCATGGTCGAAAACTGAGAACTGAAGGGCCGTGACGTCATGTTTTGACTCCCGTGTTTCTTAGTAGGTGTGGCTGCGTACTTCTGCATGCCGGAATGAACTAATTTTAAGGTGTGACAGAACACAACCCTGATGTCAAGTAAGCATATAGACTAATAAATAACTTTGTAGCTATGAAAACAGCATTAATACGCAATTTCAACCGAATTTTTTTATGTTATAAGTAGTTAACGCTGTGAAAAATATGTCACAAGAAATGGACAAAACTGAATATTTGTATCTGAAAATCTACAAAATCGTTTCTAATTAAATTTTGCAGACATACTGAAGCTTAATAGGACACCTGTTAGATAAAATTGGAAGTTGACTGAATTATCCATTCCAGGCTTATTAAAGATCAATTTCCGTGTTTGCCATTATAAGAACTCAACGAATTTGAAGACTCTGAACTTACAATTTTGCAGAGTTATTAGAGGTAATATTGACAATGATCACGATGAATAAGACTTAAATTGGGCAATTCGTTGCCGTTAAAAGGCAAAAACAGGCAAAAATTAGCGTAAGACCTTCCCATGGAGCCATTATTAAAGACGTCTGAATCCTCTTTGGTTGCGTATTTACGTTTTGTAGCCAGTACTCTCCCTATACGTTTCTGTCTTCTCCAAAAAAAAGGGGCAAAACAGGGTGTCCGCATCTCAAAACTTACTAAAGCGTTTCGAATGAAATTTTTCGAACTTACCACGGCTTAGTAGGGAACCTGGTATGCAAAATTTGAAACGAATTTATTCACTCTTTCCAGAGTTATTAAAAGAAAAAATTATGTGCTTACTGTTACTTGTCTTGCTAAGCTACCATGATTTTCAAGTTGGGGTTGTAAGTTTTGGTGTTTATGTAGTTTTTGATAAACCACACATGTACTCACTATGACCCCATCTGTATTCTTACACGATTTGTTCCGCAGACTGACACGCGACTTAAGTGAAATGAGTTTTAATCTTCCAAATGGACTTTTGCATGCATGCGAGCATTAATATCTGTTTCTTTTTCTAGACGAAATCCCTGTTTTTTATTCGTAGGTACACCGAGTGATCACTGATATAGGACCACCCCCATCAAAAGTGGATGCGGCAGAGGCCCGTTAACCTTGTGGTTTCCGAGAGCGTGCGATTAGTCGACCGACGTAGCATATACACTATACTGACAAAAGTCACAGGGCACCGCTTCAAAAGCAAATGAACGGATCCGCTGCGTTGTTAAGATGCACAATACAGCAGCAAACGTAAAACCAAGCCTGCAGCTGACCGCGATCATATCGCACTGTGAGGTTGAGTGAAAATGTCACGGCGGGAGAGAACTGACCCTGAGAAAGAAAAGATTTTTGGGTGTTATATTAGTGGGTTGTCCATAAGAGACCCCGAGAGGAGTTTAAACATATCCAAGTTAATTGTTTTGGGTGTACTGAATAAGTAGAAGACACATGGCGTGCCTAAAGCAGCAAAACGTGCTCGCACACTAAAGGAAATCAGTGGTAGAGGACGTCGAAGCCTCAGGAGAGTCGTTACAGCTAATCGACGGAGTACTGCACAAGACCTTGGTGGGCAGGTGAGTAACAATGCTGGAACCTCGATATGTACACGTACCATTCGCCGAGAATTTCACTCCATGGGTTACCGTGGTCGTGCGGCTGCTCATAAGCCTTTCATCTCCACTCGGAATGCTCCTCGTCGTTTAGCATGGTGTAAAGAACATTTATCGTGGAACGAAGATCAATGGAAACGGGTCCTATGGACTGATGAATCCAGATACACGATCCATCAGTCTGATGGCCGAGTGTGGGTATGGAGGCAGCCGAGGGAACGCTATTTACCACAGTGTACTGTTCCTACGGTCAAGTTTTAAGCTTGCAGTGTACTTGTGTGGGGGTGTTTTTCGTGGTACGATCCCGGCCCATTGGTTATCGTGAACAAACCTGTTAACCAGCACGTCTACCTCGATATTCTGAACAATTATGCTGTACTAACTCTGTGGCAATACTATGGAAGCGAGCCTTGTTGATACCAGCTGGATAATGCACCGAGCCATGAAGCAAGGACTGTTACGGCGTGGTTTGATGATAATTCCGTATCGTGTGTAGACTGGCCAGCAGAGAGCTCCTAATCTTAATCCCATAGAGCACTAATGGGATGAATTAGAGCGCCGCATAAGAAGTTTGAAACCAAGGCCTACTACTAAGCAACAGTTAGCGACAGCATTATGTACTGAATGGAAGCGCATACCTATCGCTGTGTTCCAAAATCTTGTCGAAAGCATGTCTCGAAGGGTCAGTGCATGGAAAATGGCCAAAGGTGGACCGACACTGTTCTAATGTATGTCAATAAATGCAATGTTGTGTTTCTCTTCTAAGTGTCCGGTGACTTTTGTCAATGTAGTGTATAACGTGTGAGTGGAACAGTAGGCACAGTAAAAGTCGGAGCATGATGGGTAAATGGAAAGATATATCGGACTTTGTGAAAAAAAACAGATTTTGGGAGCTGGGAAAGCAGTTTCCTCAATTTCCCAAACGGCTGAACTTGTGTGTTGTTTTTGAGCCGCCGTAGTTAAAGTGTATCAGAACTAGCGTCAAAATGATCAAACACAGGACAACGAAAGGTTGACGTGAGAATTGAACGCCGGATCCGACGGTTCGTACCGCCTAACAGACAGAGCACTGTTCAACAGCAAACTACCGAATACCACAGAGGTCAACCAGGAAGAGTATCTGTCATAACTCCGTCGCACGCTCGCACGTATGGGCTGTAACAGCAAACGACCCCGATGGCATCTTTTCCTAAGCACGATTCATCGGCACAAAAAAGACTCGCCGGGTGCAAAGATGTTACATGTTGGACGTGGTATGATTGGGAAAAGTATGCTGGTCTGACCAATCCCAGTTTTTACTCCACTCCATGGATGGTCGTGTACGTATTTGGCGCAAACGACATGAAGCACTCGATCCATCCTGCATTGTCTCCACATAGCAAGCCTATAGAGGCAGTTGTATGAGGTGGGACATGTTTGCCTGGCAAGAACTTGGACCCCTGGTGCATGCGGAACAACGTATGACTGGTGCCCACTATCTTAAAGTGCTTGCTGACTCTGGACATCCAGGAATGTTGCACTGTTTCCCGAATGGAGACTGTTTTCCAAGATGACAATGCGCCGAGCCACAGGTCCAATCTTGTGCAAGAATGGTTAGAAGAACACAGTTCAGATTTCCAGCATATTGATTGGCCTCCGAACTCACTCAATATCATTCCATAGAGCCCTTATGGACACTATGGAACGGCATATCAGTCGTATGGATGCACCAATCATCTCCATATCAGCATTGACGGCCGCGTTACACTCAGCTTGATTGACCATACCTCCCAACTGCTTCTGGCATCTTATTGAATCGATGCCATATCAGATAGCTACTGTAGTGAGGGCGAAAGGAGGACTTACGAAGTTGGTCATAATTCAGTGATCACTCAGTGCATACTTCAAGCGTTCCTATTATTGCGTTTAGATACCTTCGCTGACAAGCCTCAAAGTCTCCACGCATTGATAAACATAACACTCCAACCAAAAATGATCTATCTCTATGAGGTTCAGTATTAATCATTTAATATGGATGTATCCAAAATAATTAGAGAGCAAAGTTTCAAGGTATGTGCATGTCATATAGCTAATTAAAAGATTTTTATTGTTTAGAGTTTTAACGACCACCGTGAACTATAAGCAGTCTCCCGTCTCTAATTTTGAGTCACTGGTTCCAGGGAAGGGAAAGAGAGAGTGCTGTAAGACAAACAAGACATCCATGCCTCACCGGGATTCGAGCCCGAGCCGATCTCGGTATAAGTAGTCTGAAGCCAGCGCTAAGACCACTGAGCCACCTGAGGGACGGAGAGATCCTTAAAAGTTTAAGCGACGGCTTCTGATTATTCGTCCTAAAGGGTCCGGGTTCGAATCCCGGTGAGGCATTGATGTTGTGGCTCTCTTACTTTCCTGGAACTAGTGACCCTAAATTAGGAACGGACAACTGCTTATAGCCCATTGAGTTGCTCACGGTGGTCGTTAAACCTCCAATCAAATAAAAAATCGTGGGCGAAAAAACTGTCGTTTCAAATAATTCCACTAAAACGTTTAGCATTCTAGAAGTACAGAACAATGAAGATAGCCTCAAATGATATTTTTTTGCGTTCACTGGTAGCTTACTAAAAACTTTTGCATAGAACTGATTTCATGATTAACTTACTATTACCGTTGAGAATAATATCCATTGAAGATCGAGAAAAAATCGGCAGTTAAAAATAATTGTCATTCAGCCGTGCACAGGTACAAAAAAAAAATATGACACCAGTTTCTTCGGTGCAAGGAACACGACGTTTGAATCCTTTCCGACACGAAAAAAATATTTCAAAGCAGATTTTCAGAAGAAAAAATCAGCGAAAAAGAGGCTCCATTTACGCTCCCTAGAGAAAATATGCATATAATTTAAAATACGCATAATTATTTTATAATTTAAAATAGCCGTGTTCCTCAAAGTGTATTGAACCTATTACAAAATAAGAAAATATCAACTAGATTACGACACAATCCGTAAAACGCGCACAAGTAGAAATAATTACTTTCAGCGAGTAGCGGTGAAATGTGTGCTACGAAAAGTCAGAAATTGTGAACAAAGAATTTCCCATAACGGAATGTGTCTAATACACTATCTACCAACAAGTAATTGGACACCCCTGCAATCGACGATATCTGCGGTCCTGATACACGTCACGGTCGCCGCCCTTAAATATCGTTTGGGAAACAACAACGCAACCAGTCGCATGCAAGATCCCACGCAGTTCGGAGCTCTCTGATTTCGAGAAAGGCGTAATCGTCGGGTATCACAGAAATGGCCGATCCATACGTGATATATCCAGCGAGTTGAAGTACCCAAAATCTACAGTGGCCTACGTGATTGGCAAGTGGAAGATGAGAGTTGACTGACGGAATGTGCCCCGACCCGGCAGACCCACAAAACTGGGAGTTAGAGACCGACGGGTGCTGGCAAGAGAAGCTCGGAAGAACCGCACCAAGTCGACAGGCCACATCGGCGAGGAGTTTCAACATGCACCCGGGAGTGTTCTTTCGATGAATATCATCCGTAAGGAAGCCCATCTGCTCGGTTATCATAGACGTGGTGCCGTCCACAAGCCTTTGATCACCAAGTCCAATAGCGCTGCTCGGCTAACGTGGTGCAAAGAGCGTCGACAGTGGACCGTTGAACAGTGGAAACAGGTTCTCTGGAGCGACGAATCAAGGTTCAACCTCTACCGTTCGGATGGCAGGGTCTGGGTTTGGCGTCTGCCTGGAGAACGCCTCCTGCCGGAATGTATTTTGCCAACTGTGAAGTTCGGCGGCGGTGAAATTATGCTATGGGGTTGTTTCTCCTGGTATGGCACGGGACCCTTGGTCGCAATTCCTTGTAGACTCAACGCAGAGACCTACGGCACCATTTTGTATGACCATGCGCTTCCTGCGTTGTGGGAGTTTTACGGTGTGGACCCATGCTACTTTCAGGATGACAATGCCACCTGTCATTTTGCGAGGTTAACCATGGCTTGGTATGGTGACAATGGGGTTAATCGAATGGACTGGCCTGCGCAGAGCCCGGACCTTAACCCTATCGAGCACCTCTGTGACGAGTTGGAGCGTCGACTTAAGGAGTGCCGCCACCGTCCAAAATCGGTGAAGGAACTGACCTGTCTTCTCCAAGCCGAGTGAAAGAAAATACCGCTAGTCCTCTTACAACGCCTGGTTGAGAGTATGCCCCGGAGGGTCGCAGCTGTAATCGCCGCTCGTGGAGGCTCCACCAACTATTGAAGGTGAATAAACTTCGTTTTCCTTTGCTATCACAGGTGTCCAATTACTTGTTTCCAGAACAGATTCTTAGAATAGGAGATACTGTTCCGTGTATGGTATAAATTGAAATGAACATTTACACCTTTAAACTGAACACACACTGCATGCATCCCTTAGAATGCAAAACTGTGTAATTCAAAAATTGGCAAGTCTACGAAAAATATTTCTCGCCACAAACGCTATCAGTAGCAAAAAGAATTTTCTAAATAGGACTTTTAGAAGCGGATATACCGTGTTTAAAAATGTTTATCATAATCCCCTAGGGGGAAAACAAAACATTATTTTCAGAAAAAAAAAGTACATATTGTTGCTTTCCACAGAGAGTGGCGTCTGACAGGAAAAAAAAATTTCATTGAGATGTTGAGAAGCGAATATACGACTGTATGCATGTTAAAAACAGAAAATATGCACTTTCGCTACATAGTGGCAAAACAGTTTGTCATAAAATATTTAAAAATGCTGTAAAATGTGCACGGTCGAATATTCTTTCCAACGAAATAAGAAATTTTTTATATTCTATTTTTAGAAACAGAGATTTCGATAAAAATACAATTTGCATCCCCTAGCATGCGTTATGTCAAGGAGAAACTTTACGTAATGTGACTTTCGTGGTGAAAGGTATCGGAAGGTAAAAAGAATTTTTTGAAACGATTTCTTAAGCGATTATATAGAGTAAAATAGTTTTTGAATTCAACAGAGTGTGCATTTCGTATCCATTTAGAATGCATACGAAAAAGACCAAAACCTATGAATCGTCGCTCCCACAGTTTAGGCTTTTCACGTCAAAAAGTTTTTTTTTCAAATCGGACTAATACTTGCAGAAATATGGCGTTCGCAGAGACACACATGCTGCAATTAAGTAATGAGATTGATTTTTTTTTAAATATCCCGGTAAAACACACGGGTCGGGAAGGTTTAGTTTTTTTTATAAATCATTTATAAGCTATGCGGTGGCAACAGCGTTTGGGTGAGAATTGCGTAGATGATTACTCACATTGTGCATGACGTCATTCCGCGAAAGAACATTGTCACTGCTCTGTCATAGAGCAAAGAGCAAATATCCGATTCTGTTTGAAAATTAGAAAAACTGCATCTGAGACAGTTGAATTGTTGCGTGATGTGTACGTGGTTATTTGCCTATCTCGTGCACAAATATTCCGATGGTATGATGAGCGGGAATATTTGAAAAATGGCGAAAACCCCGGACGCCCGGTTTCAGTACGCACGTCTGAATTCACTGAGAAAGTTCGCGAAAGGATAAAAAGGATCGTTGTGTGACTTTGAGAATGCTGGAATATGAGCTCAGTGGTAATAAGGAGATGATTTCTCAAATTTCAGGGCAAGGTTTGGGAGGGGGGTGGGGGTTGCAATATCCCTGTAAGTGGCCATGGGCAATGCACGCCTAGCCCAATGAGCTGGGAAGGCATAAAAACCACTTGGGCAAACAATTTCATTTCTCAGCTTGAGAATGTTTTCGTGACTCACTTAGAAACGTGGAAAGAGCGATGACCTCTGTTTGATGTTCCTGGTCCACGTCAAGTGTCTGTATTAATGATTCATTCGCCTTCTAATTATTTGTTCAGTTGCTGCTTACGATCTTTGGTGAATCCCCAGTATTGTGCGGGTCTCCTAGAAGCAACCTGCCAAATTGGCTTGGCAGTCAGTGTGTGTGAGTTTGGAGGAATTCGAGGCCGCTGTGGTGCAGTGGAAGCATATCCCGCGTGTAACTGGAAGACCCTGGGTTCGACTCCCGTGGCGGTCAACGAGAATTTTTCCGTGACTCACTCTGAAACGTGGAAAGAGCGATGGCCTCTGTTTGATGTTTCTCAGCTTCTCTTACTAATGCAGTAGAAGTTGGAACTTTGATTGGAACCCTCATTTTATTTAATTCCCCCATTTTTATCACCGTTTTTTACGCAATTTATTTTAAATAAAAAACATTATTAAAAACATTTCATTAGTTAAAAACATTTTTTTATAAAAAGTGAGATGCTCAAACTTACTTCTGGAATGAAAACCCTGGAAATTAGGAAAAGCACGTTTACGCATTATACACAGCATATCAAAATATCAGGAAGAATAAGAAACAAAATAACAACTAAATGCAAAATAATTAGTTCGACTAGAACAAATAAAATGAACTTGGTTGCGGTTTGCTGTGATCGATTGGCTGACGCCGATGTGTTGTTTTGAGAAAAGACTCAATACCTACCTCTGTCTCAGAGTGGGAAAATCACTAATCCACATTCTCGCGTTCGTTCACTATCTGCTCGCACAAGGCTACTTTCCAAGAAGCCTTTGAGAATGAAGAGGACAATGAGACGAACTTAGAAGGAGGCAAACGGTATTTAAGAAAAATGTTGTTTTGAATTTTTGCGTGCCCGAATTTTATTTATTTATTATTATTTTTACAGGTAGTTGATTTTTGGTTTATGAAAATCAATTAGCGATTTGAGAATTTCAATCTAAAATGTTTACTGAGCGGAAGATATTGCAGCTGCGCGGAGGAAGTTGAGTCGCTGGGCGGCCGCTAGAGGGAATATTGGGGGGATGTTTGTGCTCGTTTTGTCGGCATGTTTTTTCAGACAACCGTAAAGAAACATGCAATAGTGGAATACGCAAAAGACATCCTAGAGACTGTAGAAACAATTCAAAACTTTCTCCAATGAATTGTGGCAGGTGATGAGACCTGGTGTTTTCGTTATGATCCTGAAACGAAGCGTCAGAGTGCTCAGTGGAAGTTCCCACAGTCACCCAAAGGAAATAAGATCAAGTTACAGATGTTCAAAATCAAGACAATGCTTGTGTGTTTTACGACATCAAGATAATTCTGCATCACGGGCTCAATATTAAAGGTACAACTATCACTGGCAATGCTTACACATCAATTTTGAAACAACCATGGTAGAAGATTGTTTGTGTCAGGCCTGAGTACCAAAACGGACAATGGTTTCTTCTTCATGATAACGCACCCGTACACAGAAAAGCAGTTAGTGTACAGCAATTTCTGGCACAAAAAATACGTGTATGTATACAACCATCTCTCCTATTCTCCAGATCCGTCAAAATGTGACTACTTTCTATTTCCTAAATTAAAGCTACCGTTAAAAGGAAACGTTTTTCAAGACGTTTAACACATACAAAGAACTGTAACACCAGCTCTTCACTCCACACCAAAAGATGACCGCTGCAGGTCCGTCCTTTCGTTGGTTGATCGTGGCACTTCTTGTATTAACGCAGGAGGAATGTACTTCGAATAGAGTATATTCACGTAAGTTTACCTGCTTCTTCATTTTTTTTAATTCAGTCTGATTACTTGATTGCCACACTGTATACATATTAATACTACAGCATGCACTTTTTTCAAAAGGCATAAAAATTGTAGCGGATTGAGTTCCAGTTGGTGCCAGTCTCAATACAAGGTGGTCGAAAAGTCTCATAGGGGTTTTGATTGACAACTGTACAAAAACGAAGCGATCTACAGCAATCCTGTTTGCGGCATTTGTAAGACTAAATATTCGAGTTTCTAACGCCATCTCTTTCCAACAGATGTCATTAGGTTCTCGCAAATACCAACGCCGACTGCAAAACAACTGAAAATGTCGTCGCCTCAGGAGAAAGCAATGTTTGTGTGTTGGTTTTTTGAGACGAGGTCTGTGATTACGGTACCAAGAAATTACCGTCGGACATATGGAAAACATCCACCGAGTGATTTCAATATCAGAGCGTGGCAGAAGAAATTCTTGAATACTGGTACCATCCTGGACCGGCAAAGAAGTGGCAGTCAGTGAAGAAACTGTGCAGAGTATACAGGAGGTTTTCACTCGCAGTCCTAGCAAGTTCACGAGAAGGGCCGCTTTACAACTAAATGTTCTACGATCCACATTGATGGGAGTGCTCCACAAAGCCCTGAAACTAACCGCATACGAAGTGCAACTCCTACACCAGATTAAACCGAACGATGGACCTCCACGCTTAGCATTCGCTTGGGATATGTTGGAGCGGCTTAAAGTTGATGAAAGTTTCCTACGCCGTATAATGTTTTCGGATGAGGCAACCTTTTACGTGCACGGAAAAGTTAACACTCAGAACGTTCGTATATGGGGTAGTGAAAACCCACATTTAGTCAGAAAGCACGTCGGGCAAAGTCCAAAGGTGAATGATTGGTGTGGACTCATGCATAATCGTGTAATTGGGCCATTCTTCTTCTCCGAGCCCACAGTGCAAATGAATAATTACTGGGACATGCTTCAGAATTTTGGGGTTTCTCAGCTACAGGATTTGTAACCAAACGTCACACTGCAACAAGATGGCGCTCCTACACATTAGGGACTTGACGTTCGTAAATACCTGAATCGTGAGTTTCCTGATAGATGGGTTGGCAGAGATGGTCCCATTCCTTGGCCACCCCAGCCGCCGGATATCACTCCTTTAGACTTCTTCCTCTGGGGCTACTATGTTAAGGACATGGTTTACCGGGAAAGATTAAGCAGCCTTCAAGAGCTCAAACAGCGCATTACAACAGTGTTTGATGTTGGAGCGTACATGGCAAGAAATTGAATATCGACTGGATGTGTTACGTGCCACCAAAGGCGCACATGTAGAGGTGTATTAAGGTAAGATTATTTAACTCGAATATTTACCCTTTCAAATGCTGCAAACCGCATTGCTGCAGATCTGTTCGTTTTTGTACAGTTGTCAATCGAAACCCCTAGAGGACTTTTCGACCACCCTGTATAATTTTTCGAAAGTTCATGGTAGACACTGTTTGGCAATACTGTAGTAATCCATAAGCGATACAGCAAAGCCATCATTCTAGGCTTAATTGACCAAAAAAATCATAATATGCAAAGGTAGCCTTCACTTAATAACGAAAAGAGAACGGAAATCACTGAAAAACTTTCAAAAAATACTCTAGTTCTCTTCTTTCTTTGTAGTGGCTGTCATGGATCTAGGAATTGGAATCACTTTCTTAAATACCCGATTTTCTAAACGTTGGTTAGAAGAAGAAGTAAAGCCAAGAGATTGAGTTTCATCACTTAAGCCTTTACGCTTCGCTACTTTTCTCTGATGTCATGCATTGCTTCTGGGCTAAAAATGTCGAGAGCTCTATTTCTGCTAACAAAATGTACGACCCGTCACAAAATATTTTGTGAAAGCGCCTCCTGATAAGAAAAGGCTGATCAGATACACGAGAGAAGGCGAGGAAATACAATAAGACATTAGTGTATCTGATGGACCACGCTGTATAAATATTGATGGCCCACCAGAGATAAAAGCTCTATTTTTTCCCTTTACTTTCCCTGTTTTCCCATGCCCATTCCAATTGAGAGCAAGGATCTCACTATGAAGCAATGCACTCTTGACGCCACTTAGAGAATACGTCATTCTCGACTGAGGGAATCAGCCATGGAGGCGGAACAAAAACAGGAGGCATGTTGTTACCGTGGGCGAAAAGGAAACTTACTTGGTCGAATATTTTTACTACTGTTTTCCCAAGGCAATATGTCGCATTTCAGGAGTGAATACGCTTCGCCCTTCCAGCAAAACGCCTGTTTGGTCATACATTATTATATGTCAGTTTTCGAGTAATGAACAATCTTCGGGGTGAAAGGGCAAGTGAAATACATCCATTCTAATCTACAGCGTGTTAATTTTTGTTTTTGTGGTGCTGTTTTTCATTATATTTATTGAACATTCTCTTGGTACGAACGACCCTGAATCAGTAGAAGAGTAAACAACTCCTTTTCATTTAGACTTTGTTGGATAACATCAATTCCAGTGTCCCTTATGTTGAAAGCACCTCTCAAACTTCAATTTTTGAACTGTGATAAGCTGATTCGCTGCATTTTGTTCTGGTGGTTCAACAAATCGTTCACCCTTTAAGATTTCCTTTTCGGAACAGAAACACGACGTATGATGCCGTGTCTGGGGAGTTGTAATTGTGAAGATTCCTGTTTGCTCTAAACGAACAGGTTCTCATCTGTTGCGTAGGCAGTGGTCGAGGAGCAAAACTTGAAAACGCGTCTGAGGCCAAAGTTTACACTCAAAATGGCCGAGCATGATCCACACAAAGTTCTTATCTCAATGATCATTTCTCTAATTATCACACATTCAAAGGTATCACAGAGTCTTTCTCTCTCGTTAAAGAACTTTCATGACGCGGGACTCTGTTACAGGGCTTGGTGCTGAGTGATATTACAGCGCCCTGTGTGAAGGCTTCGTTTGCAGTAAGTTCTGTATCAGGGGTTCAACCCGTATTTCTCCGGACTGGAGCAGATAAATAAAATATAAATAAACACGACTAAAGTTAAGCTTTACTCTTGCAGTGAGGAAGACTTTTATTCAAATGTTATGGAGAATGTCTTAAAGCATTGTCCTGATATTCTTTCCTCTATTATCATCAACAAGCTGATCGCCCTTTTTCTCTAGGCCAGTGTTCGCTTCCTACCTTCTCATTTTCCGTCGATTCTCAGCATTTTTCCTAATTCCCACTGATTGGCGAGATTTCAAACCTCCCTCTCGCCTCCTTAACACCGAATCCCCCGCAACAGAGTCTCACGCCCTATTTCTGAGAAACCCCCCGAAAAAAAGTCTACCCTGCCGAAGAGTGAAATCCAACGACTTCCAAGAAAGCGCGGACACTCCCTAAAAATCCCTTCTCTCTGAAAACGCAAAGTTACCTAATTGCCTTCGCTGTCCCCTTTTCTTACTCTGTCGAAGGAAAGAGTCCACGTAACAACCCCCTCCCTTTGTCTGGGATGGCTGAAAAGCAATAATGTGCTGTTCCCCTTTTCTCACATCCACGAAACCATAAATCTAACACCCGCTCATTTGAAGGGAGGCGTGAGAACGAGCGCACTTTGACCGTTCGTTGCCCAGCTTATAAAAATGGTTGGAATTGGAGCAAAATGATTACAGTTCACTATCCTAGTAACTTCACTCCTGATAAATATGGAATCCCAGGTTACAACTCTTTCTGCGAATATTTTCCGTTCCTTAAAGAAGCGGACATGAATTCGTGAACGTTTCATAGCATCTCCATTAGCGACTGGGAAAGGTATGCTTCTTTCCGACCGGTTGAACCTTTTTTTGACGTTTCTGAAAGCTATTTACCTTCTTTCCGAGGTGCATTAAGTACTTTTGAACATGAACTGCGATTCACGATAAGAAACGTTTTCCTATCAAACACTGATGTCGTGAGACTGGAGGGGTGCCATCGCAGCTTCTGAGTCTAGACATTAATGAAAAGCGGATGTCATCATAATTCTGCGCTTCGATTTATCTGAACTGTGTATTTCTTTTTTTCTTTTTGTTTCAAAGTTTAACGACCCCAGAGAGCAACACTCAGGATTACAAGTACTCACCTTTGCCTATTTTAAGGCCACGGGTATAGTTAGAACATAGTTAGAACCGTAAGGCCTATGCCTCATCAGCGACTCAACCGGGCCCAGCTCAGGATGACTAGGCAGAAACCTACACCTCTGACCACGTGACCGCAGGGAGCGACGCAGTTATGGATTTGGTTCGGATATTTTTGATAGTATCTCATGCTTTTCTGAACATACCTTGGAAATATTTGAGAACCTCATCAAAATTTCACAACGAATCGATTTCCGCTACGTAGAAAAGCCAAATCTACCGAAAAATGCCTTGATTTCACATCGCCTATCTTTCGTTAAGCATAAATCATAGGTACTCAACTGACCAGTACTGCGCATTTAATTTGCCTCCGTAATACATTACAGCAGAATTTATCTCTGTCTTCGTACACGGGTGGAAGATGAATGGTAGACAAAATAATGCTTGACTGAAATAAAATGCCATACGAGAAAGCCTGTAGCTAAAATGCGACGCAACTCTTTAACGTTTTCGTGCATGAAAACATTCTTCATCGTTAGATGTTCATGCAAAGTCTCACACGCTCTGACAAAAATCACCGTAGGTTCAAGCAGCACAAAACCAGCTTTTCTTACTGTTCAAAAGAACGGGGATTTTGTTCAACAATTTTCGTAGTGAAAGAATGTGGATTTTTGGGAGGATTTTTTGTTTTTGTAGCACTGTTTGATGTTAAAAATTCGTTACGTGATCATGTCTATATGTCAAATTATTGCTCCTTCCATTTGATGTAAAAGAGACGTAATGAAAAAATTCTGACGAAAGCAACGATCTATAATATATAAAGGTGCTGATAAATTAATGCATCATGAGTGATCAAACAGTACACAAGGTTGTGAGAAATAGAAATAAGTTAACCGATTTTTCTGAATTTTATGTCAAACTGAAAAACAATTAAAACGTGTAATAAGATGAACTGGATGAGTCATTGTGTATTTTGCTCAACCAGCTGTTTCTGAGGAATTCCCAGAATCTGGTTCCCATTGTGCCATAATCATGAAATGGTTTTTCTTTTACGGAAAAATCGAAATTAACGGAGGAATTTAATGTTCCTCTAATTGGTTGCCGATGTTTAAGCAAAGCACGACACTGTAGAATAGCTATCCAAATAAACCTTCTAGGTATCCCCTTTTTAAAAAAAGAAAGACGTTTCAGCCTACAATGTTTTCTAAAAATTTCGAAGGTTTCGTATCTTTACTAAAAAGGAGTTTGATTATTTTAGGTATGTTTTTATTTTTCGCAGCAGTCATTTTGGATACCAAATTCTAATGTATTTCATATAAAGTTTTGCAGTCTTCTCATTTTCAGTTTTCCAGCGAGTTATTTTTAAATATTTTCTAAGAAATTGCTAGAAAACTCACCAGTATGTCTGCTCGGGATTTTTAAAGACATCAAATTGAAGAATAAATTTCAACGGAGGTAGCCTATTTATGACCGCTCGCTCAGTGTTCTGTTGCTTTTCGTAGCCTGCATGTCTGCCTTCCATTTAACGTTCAACACGTGACCATTACTTAGTTTTTATTTCTCGCCTTGTTACTTTTGATAAGCATTTGTACTTCGGCCGATATCAGCATTTCACAAATATTAATCAATCGCCTGTTTCAACTCAGCATTTTCTTAAGTAAAGGAGTATTTTGCTTCAAGTTTTTCCCCAGAGTTCTCTGGGCCGTTTAATAGGTATCTTTTTCCAGCTTAGCGTTTCACTAATAGTTAAAGGTTCACTTACTCCACTTGAATATCTTCCGAAGCATTAATTAGTTACTTGCTCTAATCTGCGCTCCCCAAACGATAATAGTTCAGTCTGTTCAAACCAGCATTTCCAAACGTTAATGAGTAGTTTCCCCAAACTCACTTCTTACAAACGTTAGCAAATAGCTTGCTCCAACGTCTGCTCTTCCAACGCCAGTAAATTGCAGTTCTTTAGTCACTTTTCTAATGAAACTTACTGCTATTTCCACAAAATTACACTTGATCTTTCGCTATAAAAAGTAACTGTTCTTTTTTCATGCATACGTTTAAAATAATATACGTTTCCCAGGTTTCGAAACAAACAAAAATATCTGAACAAATTTAAGGGCACAAAAAAAAACCCGTGCAAACACAAAGTGGAGAAAAAAAGCAATTTAAGAACGTCAATGCATTTCTTTCACAGGAAAGCACACAGAAAGAAAATTAATTATATAATAACCACTTCAAAAAAAAATATGAAGGAGAGGTTGATACTAATTAAAATTGCCCAGAGCACTCAAATTTAGTGTTATTGATTTGACATTTACAAGAGTATGACAGATGAAATGACAGATGAAATGACAGATGAGATTAATTTTCTTTCGACTGCGGCATTGTGAAAAATTCAAGTGCTTACCATTTTTAATTCTTATCAAACTTACATTATAAGTTCTGTAAAAAGATTCCAAGAAAATGTATGGCGTTGGCTTATGATCGTTCGTCCAAGTGCGCCCGAGTTAGGGTCCCGGTTGGACGGGGATGTTGTGTTCGTCTTACGGCACTGGCTCTCTAACTTCTCTCGAACCAGTTGCCCTAAATTAGAAACAGGCGACTGCTTACAACCTATTAATGTGGTCGCTAAAACCCCAACCAAAAAGAAACCAGAAAGATGACACCGAATTTTCGGTTGTAATCAGCATGTCTTTTGCATCGTTTCCGACGCGAATAATATTTATCAAATTTATTCAAAGTCAAAGGAATAGTTAGAGAAAATAATCAACCGGATTTCTGCAATCTACAAGACATCCAGGAAATAGAAAGAGCTACTTACTTCTATAAGTGACTAAAAAGTATGTTAGGAAAATTAATAAATGGCGCATATCAGAGACAAAGAGATTTTCAAGTTGAACAGTTAAGAGGAGAAATATAAAAGGAAACATGATGTAATTCATGCCTTCTAGCAGAAGAATTGCATAATGGAAAAGCTGAAAATAGGCAAAAAGTATTCTTCATAACTAAAGCTATGCTAAGTAAAAAGAACTTTTCAAATACGTCTCCCGGAAGCAGAGATGGCGAGAAAAATGTTTTGATCTTTACGCCCTTTAGCTGGAAAGCTGTGCATTGTTTAAAGAGGATAATGTTTACCTTTTTTTTTTTTTTGTAGCGAATTGTATACAGTAAAGGAGAAAATATCTCAAGAGGATTTTTAGAAGTAGAGATACAGCTGGAAACATAACTACACAAACACTACCTAGCGACAGAATTGTGAACTACAAAACTCCTCAAATGCTAACCTTAAGTGTTTCACAAGATAAATGGTATCCGGTGTTAAAATAATTTTTTAATCGCACATCCAGAAGCAGAAATATTGAGAAAAACAGATTAAACATCTGCACCCCCTAGCAGCGAAATTTTACATTATTTTGGGAAGAAAATACAGACAAAGAATTTTCATAGATGATAGTATCTGACAGAAAAATAATTTTTTCAATACGGGTTTTAATCTTGCAGATATTGCTGTAAACAAAAACGTTAACTTACGCCCTCTAGTCGCGCTCTTGTGCGTTAAGGAAAATTTGAAATTATGTGAGAAACCTTTTGTTCCGGAAACACTCTCAAACAAAGGAAATTTGTTTTTCAAATCGAGCTCTTAGAAGCAGCGATATTGACAAAAATAAGATATACATCAACGTCCCTGGCGGGAAAACTATGTACTATTTTAATCAGACGGTATTCTCATAAGGTTTTCGAGGTGAACTGTATATAGGTCCCCGAAATAATTTTTTCAATCGAGTATTCAGAACCTCAGATTTTGCTGCATCAGAAGCAGAAATAATTACTTCAGCCCCCTGGTGGCCAAACCATTCTTCACCAAAAATTAGAAATTATTTGCAAAATATTTCCCATCAGGTGCTGTCGCCGATACTTTAAGCTAGTGGAACGTAAAGGTAAATTGCGTTTTCCCCGATGTCTCTTCTGCTAAAAATCGGATGGATTAGATTTTTAGCAGAAAGATATCCGCATTATTTAAAAAAGAGACTGTACCTAAAATTGTCCTCGATATAAATGCATCGAAAGGAAAAATAATTTTTTAAATCGGATATTTAGAAGCAAATATATGGAATAAAATGTATTTTGAATTCCATATCATTTCCATTTACGTCCTGTAGCGTCAAAGTTGTGCATCGGGAAAAAACCGGAATGCAAGGATGATCATTCCTACATTTCAAGCTTCCCGACGCAAAAAGAATTTTACAAATCGGACTAATGGTTTCAGAGGTATGGTGTCCACAGGCGGAACAAAGTGATCATGAAAGAAATACGGGATTACACCATATAATACAAATTTTGAAGATGTCAATCCGATTGTTTGGTGTAAATGTGAAAAAGATGGTAAGTCAGATAATATCCGAAAACTTGGAAATTTCATCGTCCTGGAGCGGGACCCGAATCCGCGTCTCCTAGATAGCGCCCGGGTATGCTAACTACTACACCACCCAGAACGCCCATGTTTTCGGATATTATCTGACTTACCATCCTTGTCACATTTACACCAAAAAATCGGTATAACATCTCCAAAATTTGTATTATATGGTGTAATCCCGTATTTCTTTGATGATTTATCTGCTCCTCCGGGCAATCACGGGATAGGATTCTTAACCTCCAGATTTGCTACACATGAGCGCCGATTGCATTGACTAGCGAGTCCTGTGATGGTTATATTCAAATTAATTGGAAACTTGAAACATGGGCGTTATGGGTGGTGTAGTGATTAGCATACCCGGGTGCTATTTGAGAGACGCGGTTTCGTGTCCCGCTCCAGGACGATGAAATTTTCAAGTTTTCGGATATTATCTGACTTACCATCCTTGTCACATTTGCACCAAAAAATCGGATTGTCATCTTAAAAATTTGAACAAAGTGATACTAAGTATAAGCACGGTTATTAATTTTTAGATAAGACCTGCTAAAAAACGATAATGTGTTTCAATGTGGTGACGTAAAGTGATGTAAAACGAATAGAGAAAAAACTGCCTGTAGTGACATGAAACTCAGTGGTAATGCTGAAAAAAAAAAGCAAGAAAAGATAAAGGGAGAGAACTCTGAACTCTGTAATGGGACACCATTATATCGAGAAGAACGAAGGGAGGAATAAACTACAGCCATTTTTGTGGCAAGGTCACAAGAGTCAGAGGTTGCGACTTTCTAGGGATTTTGGAGCGAGGAATTCGCAGAGACCATTTCTACAGCAGAAGATATTACTACCAACAAGTAATTGGACACCCCTGCAATCGACGATATCTGCGGACTTGATACACGTCACGGCCGCTACCGTTAAATATCGTGTGGGAAACAACAACTCAACCAGTCGCATGAAAGATGCCACGCCGTTCGGGGCTCTCTGATTTCGAGAAAGGTGTAATCGTCGGGTTTCACAGAAATGGCCAATCCATACGTAACATATCCAGCGAGTTGAAATACCCAAAATCCACAGTGGCCTACGTGATTGGCAAGTCGAAGATGAGAGGTGACTGTCGGAATGTGTCCCGACCCGGAAGACCCACAAAAATGGGAGTTAGAGACCGACGGGTGTTGGCCAGAGAAATTCGGAAGAACCGCACCAAATCGATGGGCCACATCCGCGAGGTGTTTCAACAGGCCTCCGGGAGTGTTCTTTCGATGAATACCATCCGTAAGGAAGCCCATCTGCTCGGTTATCATGGACGTGCTACCGCCCACAAGCCTTTGATCACCAAGTCCAATAGCGCTGCTCGGCTAACGTGGTGCAAAGAACGTCAACAGTGGACCGTTGAACAGTGTAAACAGGTTCTCTGGAGCGACGAATCAAGGTTCACCCTCTACCGTTCAGATGACAGGGTCTGGGTTTGGCGTCTGCCTGGAGAACGCCTCCTGCCGGAATGTATTGTGCCAACTGTGAAGTTCGGCGGCTGTGGAATTATGCTATGGGGGTGTTTCTCCTGATATGGCACGGGACCCTTGGTCGCAATTCCTGGTAGACTCAACGCCGAAACCTGCTGCACCATTTTGGATGACCATGCGCTTCCTACGTTGTGGCAGTTTTACGGGGTGGACTCATGTTACTTTCAGGATGAAAATGCCACCTGTAATGTTGCGAGGTCCACCATGACTTGGTATGGTGACAATGGGGTTAATCGAATGGACTGGCCTGCGCAGAGCCAGAACCTTAACCCTATCGAGCACCTCTGGGACGTCCGAAATCGGTGAAGGAACTGACCTGTCTTCTCCAAGCCGAGTGGAAGAAAATACCGCTAGCCGTCGTACAACGCCTGGTTGAGAGTATGCCCCGAAGGGTCGCAGCTGTAATCGCCGCTCGTGGAGGCTCCACCAACTATTGAAGGTGAATAAACTTCGTTTTCCTTTCCTATCACAGGTGTCCAATTACTTGTTGGTAGATAGTGTATTAGATTACGTCATGGAACGGCGACAGGACTCTGAGAGCACAGGATGCCTTAGGACTCGGGGGTAAAAATGCAAGCCTATGATTGGTCGTGCGCTGTCCAGTGTCACCGAAGAAAGTTGAGGGAGGCAAGAACAGGAGTTTTGGCAGGACTTCTCATTCAGCTAACAAGAGGAATGGATGTTAGGTCATCTCTCAGGATGAATTTTGAGACCTAAAAAGTCTGAGCGCTCAGCTACGGTTGGGTCGCCAGTATACTTTATCACTAGCAAAAGTTAGTGGTCGATAAGTAGATACAATATACCTCCAGTAAAGAACTCCCCGTGTGTTAAATAGCTAATATATGGTAACATAGCCTGAGAAATAATATGATTAAGAACTGTGCGACTCCTCTGTTGACATACAAGATGGTAATATTATCTTGACTTATATAACCGACTGTGGACAGTGGTAACTCACTGCTGTGTGTGTGACCTAAATCTTTGAAAAGGAACTGTGCGTGTTCAATTCCTCAACCAATTAACCTCAACATGGATGATATTCTCCATTATCATTGTACACATTACCGCAACTTAACGGGATGTATATAGATTAAAAGTGTTACGCCTGTGAAGATGTCAGCTCTGTGTCATCAATGCTTGATCCTTTGCTACGCCTCTGAAGTGAGTAATGGATAGTGAACAAAGTTGCCCAGGCTTTACAATGAGATTCTGGACTGGCAGTAGCGAATAACTCAGGTAAAAATATTTTCCATACAAGGTAAAAATTCTACCGGAATGCTTATACAGGGTGATCAGAATCGACGGCACAATAAACTTACCGGACGATTTCTCGTGGAGAATGAAGCCGAAAACCGTTGTCCGTTGTCCGATCAGACGTCGCATTCCGGAGATATACGCGCCGAAAGTTACGTGACGTCACATCTGGTAACGCACATGCTCGTTGAAGAGCGACGTGGATAGTTATACAGACGCACGTATCACAAAGCAATCAAGCCAGCTGGAGCAGTGGTCTAAGGCGATGGCTTATGATCATTTGTCCGAAAAGGGTCCGGGTTCGAATTCCGGTGAAGCGTGGATGTTATGTTTGTCCTACGGCACTGACTCTCTCCCTTCCCTGGAACCTGTGGTCCTAAATTCAGGACGGGCAACTACTTATAGCCCACTGAGTTGCTCACGGTGTTCGTTAAACTTCCAATTAAAAAAAGTAAAAAAAAAAAAAAAGAAAGGCAATCAACATTAAAAAATGTGGCATGGGGTGGGCATGCAATTTCGAAGGACGTGGTGACGTGAAACCATCAATTGTACGCCTGCGCGATATGGCAGGTAGGGATAAAAAGGGTTGGCGACGGTAGCAGGTAAACTCATACTGCGTTGGTACATTTGACAGTAGTGTGAGTAGCGATATGTCGTACAGTTTGAGAGAGTATTGTGACATGTATCTCCTATTAGGGGAATGCCATGGTTTAGCATTGCGTGCAGCAAGGGCCTACGAGCGATACCCAGCACGACGGCACCCGGACGCCCAAGTCATACAGCGGCTTGACGCTCGAATGAGCGACAGACGCAATGTCGCACCCCAAGTGTAGAGAGTGGCGCTGGACCCTCTGTGAGAACACCCTACCTCGAGGATGCCATGCTAGAGTTCATAGAGGACGAGCGAACGACAAGCAGCCATTCGATCGCGCGACAGTTCGGTGTGCACCAAAGTACTGTACTTGCCGTTTTACACGACGAAGACCTACATCCATATCACATCACACGGGTGCAAAGACTATTACCACAGGCATACCGTGAGTGGCTGCTACATCAACATGCTGCCGATAATACAGTAGTTTCATCCGCCGGATCTTGTGGACTGATGGAGCAAGGTTCACACGGCCGAGTATCTGCAACACCCATAATAGTCATGTTTGGGCATTGGACAATCCCCCGCAACACGTGAACATTCTTACCAGGTCTGGTGGGGTGTTAATATCTGGTGTGGTATTGTGGGTGATATCCTAGTGGGGCCATATCTTCTTCCCGAACGTGCCACAGTTGCCAACTACATGGTGTTCCTACGTGATGTTCTGTCGGACTTACTGAAAAACGCACCAATATCTGTTCTCAGCAATCTATGGTTCCAGCATGATGGACCGCCGGCGCATTACGCTGCAAATTCTCGACAGTGGTTAGATACGGAATATCCCGGTCGATGGCTTGGCCGTAGTGGTCCTGTCGCATGTCCCGCTAGATCGCCGGATCTTAACCCATTGGACTTCTTCCATTGGGATCATCTAAAGGAACTGGTATATCGACGACCTGTCAACAGTCTGCACGACCTAGTGGCCACCATAAACACGCGGCCCTCACAACTGTAACCCCTGCTATGCTGCAACGCGTTCAGATGTCTATTCCTCGGCGGGCTGCAGCCAGTTCCGCACTACAAGGTGATCATTTTGAACACATGTTGTAATCTGACACGAATCCACGTGTTATATCATTCGTGTTGTAGTGGTACACATCAATAAATTACATGTTTTCTGCCAAAATGATTGGGTAAGTTATTTCTAATGTCGGTATTCTTACCGGATGTGACGTCACGAACTTTTGGCGCGTATTCTCCGGAATACGACTTCCGATTGGGCAACGGACAACAGTTTTCGGCTTCTTTCTCCACGAGGAATCGTCCGGTAGGTATAATGTGCGGTCGATTCTGATCACCCTGTATATAAGATGGTTCATAGATACAAAAACGAATTTAACAAATGGTGACTGCAAACAAAAAGCAGCCGCCTCGCCTCGGTGGCGCAGTTGTCTAAGGCGCTGGCCTCTGATCATTCGTCCGTAAGGGGTCCGGGTTCGAATCCCGGTCAAGCATGGATGTTGTGTTTGTCTTACGGCACTGGCTCTCTCCCTTCCCTGGAACCAGTGACCCTAAAAACCTCCAATCAAAAAAAAAAAAAAAAAAAAAGTAACATTCAATATTATGTGTTTTTCAATACCACTGTGAATTTTTGACTTACTGGCATTTTTTTCATTCATGTATTCTTAAACCATACGGATTCATTCTTTATGTCAAATATCTTAAGGTGTCTTAGAGCATGAATGCACAGCGAAAAAATGTAAGCTTTAATGTTGTCCACCATCATCCCCTTGTCGTGCTGAAGCCCAAACGGAATCTGCAAGAACTGCTAAACTTTATGCTTTCATAGACATATCTACTGCAAAAGGAAATTCTTTTGGAGTTTGTTGTTTTGCTTCTTTCTTAACATCCATATTTTTTCTTCTAGATCGTTTTCATCAAGATTTTCCAGGAAATTCATTAATCTAAGAGTTAGGATAAGTCACGGATGCTTACCTCATATTACCATGCGTGTGTGTGCGAGAGAGTGAATCTCGTTTATCACAGTGCAGAACAAGAAAGATGAAACCAAAGACTCGGATGTAATCAGCACACCTTTGAACACACACATGTACGCAGAAGGGGAAAGGATATCCTAAGAAAAAAATTCGAAAGAATTTTTAGAATCGGAGATACTCTTTCAAGTAGAAATATACGCTAACACTTCTTGACGGCAAGATTGTGAATTATGAAAAAGCAGAAAATATGCGCAAGGGTTCTACAAAGGAGCACTTTGGTGGGTCACACACAGCCGTCATGCACGTTTTGCAGTGCTTAGCATGTGATTCCTTGAGAAAGGTTGAGCGCTGAGACACAGCTAGCGGTGATTTCGTGCATGACAGCTGTGTGTTCCTTTGTAGAAAACTCAGCCTGGAGTAAAACGGCCACCAATAAGAAACAACCTCAAGTAAATTTCATTTTAAAACAATGAGCTCTACTTAGCCGTCTTTAGCTTCACCTGTTCTTTAGTGGGGTCGCAAAACTTTTTCTGTTCTGTAATTTCAACTGATACAAGTAAATAAACAAGCAGAGGAAGCAACTGAGTTAACATGTTTCAAATCGCATTTAAGAAAAATGGTACTTTTAAAATAACTTTATATTTAAAAACGATTACAACGAAATTCCGCGAATTGATTTTCCTCATCCACCTCTGAGAGAGAACACCTTCACAAAAATTGAAAGGAAACACCTCGTTTGATTATTGATGAATCTGTATTTATTTGCTTCCAAAAGGTTCTCTATTACGATCAAAACTGAGAATCTGAATAGCAGCGACGTCACGTTTCTTAAAGTGACGCGCTTCATCATGCCAGGATGAGATTGTTTTAAACGTATGAGGTAACATAGCCCTGATGTCAGGTAAGATCACACATAAACAAACCATTTTGCTGTTTATCTATGAGGTATTTAAGATATCCAATTTCAGCGGAAATTAGTCTAAGAATAGTGAACAATCTCCCATAACGAAGTGAAAAATTCGAGTGTCTACATCTTAAAACCCAAGGAAGCATTTTAAATAAAATTTTGCTTACTTACTAAAGTTCTATTGGTCACCTTGTATACAACATTTGAAAGCGGTTCATTCACCCGTTTCAGAGTTAATAAAAGCTAAAATTCTGTGTTTAATACATGTCGGTCTGAGCTGTAATACCGGATGTCTCAAAGAGGATTGAACTCCGTGACGTACTACAGAGGTGAAAACATTTGTCAAGACGACAAATCTGCAGCGAGACATTCTGTCCGCGTAGCTCAGTTAGGAGAGTGACTTACTCCGGAGTGAGGGATCACGGACAAACTTTTGTTTTCACATTGGCGTACGAACGTAAAAATGGATGCACTGGTTCTTCCAAAAATGTGGGATGACATTGTTTGGAATAAATGAAAAATTTCTGCTTCACTTCAAAAAGAAAAAAAAACATTAAGAGGAAGATGATGTGGCGTACTACAGAGGTGAAAACATGTGTAAATCTGACAAATCTGAGCTAGACGTTCTGTCCGAGTAACTCAGTTGGGAGAGAGACTTACTCCGGAGTGAGGGGACACGATTTCGATGACCGTCGCGTACATACTTGTGTTTTCACAACTCTTCAACTGTAGATCACAGATACATATTTTCAATTAGGAAAATACTCAAAATGACGTAAAGACTTACGACATGGCAGTTGTACCCCTGTAGGTGGCATTTGCATAAAAATAATACCTTATACAGCCTTCGCAGAAAAAAGTTTAATTAAAATATTTTTGCGCGATGTCCTAATTAGTCTACGAAACAAACCCCGTTGTTCTACTTGCAAACCTCGCAGAGATATTTGCGATGAAAATTGTGAAAGATGTAACGTCTGGAGCCCGTTTACGGGTGAACGGTAGATTGTTTCGCTGCATAGCTTTGTAGCACTCAAAGTGAGTAAGAAAAGGTTCTCGGGCGTGCAAGAAATTATCGCTTCAGGCGATACATTTTTTACCATTTTCATCGCGAATATCTCCGCGAGTTTTGCAAGCAGATTGATGGGATTTGTTTATTTTTTCGACTAATTAGGGCATTGCGCAAAAATGTTTTAATTGAACTCTTTTTCTGCGAAGGCTGTATAAAAAATTAATTTTTGTATTTATTTTTATGCAAATAGTGCAACTGGCTTGTCGCAAGTCATTTTGAGTATTTTTCTAATTGAAAGTATGTATCTGTGATCAACCGTTGAAGAGATAAAAGTTTGTTTCAATCTTTCTTGAGACACCCGGTAAACCACAGGTCTTCAAAAGACGCTGCTTAAGAGTCTGTGCCAAGAATTACTCGTACATTGTATCTTCACTCTTTGTTGCTGTCGGGATTAGGGAAGTCATGTACCTAGAGAGAGCTATTCAACATTTGGAAACAAACTTCTCTTTTGTGCGGTTGTTTGTTTGCTCCCAACATTGCAATGTAAGTTAATTAACGCTCTATATGTTTAGAGAGAAGGAAGACACGGTCTTCATTACAACCCTATAACGCATCGATACAGGGTAGTTAATGAACCCCGAGCTTTACTTTTCCACGGAACACCCTGATAAAGTCTGTTGTGATAAAGCAAAATTCTACAGATCTGTGTAAATACGTCGTATTCCACTTTATGGTTAACAGACGTTATTTGTGACTAATCGGTAGTACGAAATTAAAAATGTCAGTACACATACATCTCTTAGCGACTTGACGGAATTTCACCCGCGATTGCAGAAAACAGGCAACTGAAAAGCTCCAAATCACTGTCTAAAGAAGTCATTGCGAAAATCTAAAGCCATTCCTTTTATTACTAAAACTACGTCGTATAACCTGTCTGTCAAAAAGTTGGGTAAATTTTAACATCGTTGCTATTCCAGTATCTGAAGAAAGCATTGGACGACGCTGAAATTCTCATTTCAGAAAAAAAAAATGACGGGTTCGCGGTAAATCGAAAACTATTTTTGCTAATGAAAGTTATTGAAACTATTAATCACAGTCATATTTACAGAAGTTGGGAACGATAAATGTAAATAATAAACAGCATCGCATTCATCTGTTAATGACCATTTAACGTTTTTTGTATTTGCTACTTATTTCAAGCTTATTCCGTCTTTAACTTTACGTGCAACCTAAAAACTTGAATTATCCTAATTCATAATATTTGAATGATAATGACTAGCATCGACATGTTAATAAGAATTTCTTTTCAATCTAAAAAATTCACTCTCGTAAATTTATTGTGGAAAGGACAGCAGTCTACATGTGCTTCATACATTTATCGGTAAAATGTTAATAATTTTTGAAAATATTCAGTTGGATTCTTTATTCATTCAACGTCCACCGAGATGAAATATTTCTCGCGATGCTAAAAAACTGCAGCTTCGTATCACAAGCAGTATTCGTATCTTGGAAGAATTTGCGAATTTTTTTGAAATGCAGATATTACTTCCGACAAATGTTATCATACTAGGAATTTACGCATTGGTTTTGGCCTCCTTTTCTTTATTAACGGTAAGTTCTCGATTGCTGAAACTTGTTGACACAGTTTCAGCAATCGAAAACTTACCGTGTGTTATACGATTTTCATCATGCGAGACATCTCATCAAAAGAAACAGGCGTTTTATCATTCCATGTAGATAAAGCTTCGTTCTGTTTTTATCTATTATCTTCGGGCTTCTTCAATTTGATGATGAAAGAACCCAACCTATTTTGAAGCTGCTGACGATATCGTCTTCAGAAACAAACACCCATGATGCAAATTCAGCACACAGAGGATACAAAATATTTATATTCTATTCCTAAAACTGTTTACAAGCAATCAGCGTTCTGAATATTTTAAAAAGTATAAAAAAGGGCTCCAAATGGGGAAGACTTCTTCGGGAATTCTCAGTAACACCTCAACATCCGGATCTTCGGATTTTTTTACCATAAGAATTAAAATTTAAATTTATCTGTGAATTTGTTCTTTTCTTTAAAAATTAAGCTTAAGGTAAGTGTAACGTTAAATCTGATTTTTAAAGTACTGAGGCAGGAAATGTAGAAGCGGTGAAAAAGTAAAATGTCTTAAAATTTAATATTACTTTTATGGATTGTAAATAGAAGCTTTCGAAGAAAACCATGTATAATTCAGAAGTTTGTTTTATATTTTACAAAAAAGTAATTTTCCCAACGCTCGATGATAGCAGAGAGCAAGAGTTCGCTTTGACAGACTAAGATACGCTGCTGACGTCGTAGTTTCACTAGAAATAGGGAAAAATGAAAAACGCGTGGATACCGTTCAAATAATGAAGGATCTTATGGTATGAGAACGAACACATCAAAAACTACGAAACACCACGAATGGAAACGAAAACAACTGAAAAGGGAAGCCTTTCAACTCTCACTCTCCAAAATTGAAGAAACGTGGCCAGAAGATAGGGCAAAAACCAATGGGTGTATTTCTGTTTTGGCCCAAATAAACTGACAAAGGTGAACGAGTGGTCTAAAAATGGCCTTAGAGCACAAGTGCAGAAAATCATCGAGCGTGTCAATGAACAATCAATGGCAGTCAGAAAAATTCAACATGTTGTATCCGTGGATAAAAATTGAATACTGTGATGTCGCTTCTTTTGATAATGTCCAACGTATTTGTTTTTCAGATATCAATAACAATTTTCAGTACTGTGATAACTTTGGGATCTTGCGTTGTTCTCATTGTTCCAAATTACTTCGCTTCGGTCATGTGTTCAATGCCAGAAATGTTCATTTACACCTGTAATAAAGGTTTTTGTTGCTTTTTGTATGACATGAGCTTATTTTGAATCATGGGGACATAGCTGATATTTGGGGTTACATATCACATACCACAACACATATTCGATGATTTTCCCCACTTGTGCTCCAAGGCAATTTTCAGACCACTCGTTCACCTTTGTCAGTACATTTGGGCCAAAACGGAAATACACCCATTGGTTTTTGCCCTTAATACTATCTCCTGGCCACGTTTCTTCAATTTTGGAGAGTGACAGTTGACAGGCTTCCCTTGTGAGTAAAATATTAAAATAAACACGATAACTTTTGACCGTCTGATAGCATAAGAAGAAAGATCTACAAAGTACAAGGGTTTATCAAAATAATGGAAACACCGGCTGGGGAAATAATTTACCTAGTTCCTTCTACTCTTTGTCGCGTTTTTATGTAGTGCCTCCATCTTCTATTAGATCTTCCTCTACTTCGCTTTCTAGGCACCACGTCTAAAGTTTACGTAAATTTTATTTTTGGATGCCCATATTTTTCTCACATTTCATGTCAATGTCAGTGCAGTCTTTCTATTTGAGGCTTTTTAGTGAAATCTGTCGCTTCAACTCTTACTCGTATTCTCCCAGCCTTGATTTGTCATTTCTGGTGATACCGCTCGTCAAGCTGGGCAGTTTCTTTCCTGCCATGTCTAGCTTTTCATTTCATAAAATCATCACACAGAATCAGATGTATACAACATTGCTGTTTTTACAGTACAGTCTCGGAAAACTTACTATTATCGCACGATACGTTAGCACTCTTTATCTGAGGTCGTCTTCCAGTTATTTCATCGCGCCTGCTTCCTGCTGCTAACTTTGCCTTTCACGTAATCATTTTACACCAACACTGGCTCCAGCAATGCAAATCTTAGTATTTCTTTATCATTTATGCCTTGATTAACCTTCTATTTGATTTTTTCTTCTTCATCGTGGCAATCTACTCTCTTTTAGTTATGCCTACCATCAATCTTGGTTGATTTAATGCTCTTCTACAGCTTTCTAGCTTTTCTCCTGCTTCTGTTTACTCTCTTGGAGCAGAGAACTGCATTACTATCAAAGGTCATGGTTCGCGATGTTGCTTTCCTCGTTCCTGTTGTCATCGCACTCATATATGTAAACGTAGAAATAAAAATTCTGAAACACTATCAATGTTTGGCTTTTTTTTCTGCGAACACGGTATATGGACACCCAAAAATTTCACATAAAAATAAAACAAATTCAACTGCCGGTAAGAATAAAAATAAAATCACAATAAAAAGTCAGGAACAGAGTTGTGGAGGAGAGTGAATTATTGCAGTCTACCAGCGGAAGGAAAGGTAATGGTTTCTAGAAGATCGTAGAGAACAACAGAAATAATAGCAGAATTGAAACCATGAATAGAAAGAGAAAGTGGCAAAGAAAGCCCACAGCCCCGTTGGCCGAGTAGTCAAAGGCATACGTTACTGGCTAGACTACCAAGTTTGGCCTGGTTCGAGTCCGGGTGTTGCATGAGTGGTGTGTTTTTCCTTCGGAGTTGATTCTGTCCTTTCCCTGGAGCCAACAGTCTGAAATTAGGGACGGGAGACTTGTTATAGATCTTAGAGTCACTCATGTTGGTAATTCAACCTCGTAACAATGAAAATCAGGAGTGATTGCCTGAATGATCACAAAAGAGGCCCAGCATTTTAAAATAACTTGGTTTGAAGAGAAACAAAGGAGGAATCTTTCCATTTACGAGGGCAATATATATGATGGTGATGAGCCATTTCACGACGGTAGCGCTGGACTTAACCAAACATTTTAGATGTTATTTCACCTAGAATGTTTCGTTCTAGCTTGGCGCTCTGAAAATTGTGCAACTGGAACCGTTTCTAAGAAAACCCTATTCCAAATGCTTTAGAGAACTCAACAAAATACTTAGAACTTCGCATGATACCTAATACAGACGCACAAGATAACTACTTAAACTTCATTAGATATGGAATCATAAAAAAGTCAAGTTTTGTCCTTTTAGATATCGTAATTTAGCATTGCTTCATTTTATTTTCTTCCTCTACAATCGTCTGCCTGCTTGTGTAAAACTTCATAAGTTGATGGTGGATTAAATTAATGAAATGAAAACGAAATTAATCATTTGAAATGTAAACTCTCGATACTAGCTAAAAGGCTAAACACTGAATTGCAAATTAAGAATTACGCGAGAAATCTGAGTAAATTAACCATTTTCTCGGAGTTACCTTTAAACGTACTTTGTCGTAACACGGAAACCCAATTTATTCACCTTATTCGAAACTTTCATTCAAAGAATACAAACAAAAGAATTCCAAATGCCTCTTTTCGTCGAATGAGTTCACTAACAAAATCGCTGTTATCTAATTCTGTTTATATTAAAGATTATATGCTTGGTATATTCTGCAAAGTTTGGATAATCAAGCGCAAGTGGCTTTTTTGCAGAATTTGTTATTGCAGCCAAATAAAATGTACTTAGCTAAGATATCAAGTGATGTTTCGATGTAAAACTAATGGTTTGGAGATCCGCAGATCTTAGCTGAGTACAATAGCGTGAGTTGCCGCTATTCCCTAGACAAACATCTGCGTCATTCAGCAGAATCAAGCGAAAAGAATAAATAAACACAAATAAATAACGCTCTTAATTTGCTCTTAACTTCAGATTAGACTCCGCAGATGTTTCCGTGTTTGCCTGACGCAGAAAGAAAACATTGTCTGGAGAATAACGTTGGGATTATATAGATGTAATTTATCATCACTTTGCCGTCGCGAGAAAGGAAAAAATTGGCTTTATTGATTTCTATCATTTTACTAAGATTATTTCCCTTAACTTTCGCAGGAATTTCGGTTGAATTTAAATCCAGAGAGAAATATATCTGCTTCGTCGACACGCTTCGATAATGGACAAATCGTGGATTAATGGCTGACAAATGTTCTACACTGAAATGTTTTGATGGCGCGAGCAATTTTTACGACGGGGTAGAATGCTGACTAAATACTCATGTAAATAAGAGAGTTATAAATGAGAAGTTTTTATACTGTGTAGTATAACGGTTCTACATATTTATCTTTTATCACATTTTTGAAGTAGAAAAAATAAAGAAATATGTGCTATAGATGGGATCACGAAAGCAATTATTCTTCCATTTTTGTCTTTTCCCGGTGCAAAGTTTTGCTGTTAGGGGTATCGGTGCGTTATTTTATTTATCTGCTTGCCTCAGTGCGAATTTGGAATGAAAATGTCCTTATCATTGGATCTCTGAGGGCTTAAAATTTTGTTAACATTTTCTGCCCCGGTGATACATCATTCTTCATTCAAGGGACGTAACAAAATACATGTTGGAGAGCTGGTTGAATGTATGTTATTAATACATTGATCAGCCAAAACATTAAAACCACCTACCTAATATGATGGAGATCATCTCGCCGCCAAAAAGCTCTCACCCGATGAGAGATACATTCAACAGGATGTTGAATGTATCTCTCATCGGGTGAGAGCTATATATATATATATATATATA
This sequence comes from Macrothele yani, assembly GCA_039090855.1. Lineage (NCBI taxonomy): Eukaryota > Metazoa > Arthropoda > Arachnida > Araneae > Macrothelidae > Macrothele > Macrothele yani. The sequence continues at coordinate 72,099,097 of CM077011.1, read as the reverse complement.
TATATATAGGGATGCAAGGTCAGCTGATGCGTAACATCACAGCCTCTCCTTGACAAATGTCAACACCGCCTTTTTGCGGTGCATCCCGTTCCCACTAAAGGGGCTCTGACGACCCCCAATAGCGGTATAACTATACCATCGGGATTAGAGGAAATGCTATCCCACACTCACCAACCCATTTGGCCAGCGTGGTGAGTTATGGCCAAACCCCTCCAAAATGACTCCACAACTTAAATCTTGGCCCTCAGTCTCCGGCAGCTGGAATGTACCTGGCCAAGGCAGCGGCCAGTGCGACATGAAGGCAGAGGGTGCTAAGAATCACCGGAGGACCGGACTAGGCTGCCATCTGATGCTGACCTTGGCTATGTATAATGAACGCTCCCTATCTTCTGATTCAAATCTTTTTGAATTGGAAGAGGAACTACAAAGGATCAAGTGGGACATCGTCGGGCTAAGTCAGGTAAGGAGAAAATGAGAAACTCCCATTGAACTGAAAAGTGGACATCTTTTCTACTATCGTGGGACAGATACTCGCAGAACTAGTGGTGTTGGATTTATAATAAACAAGGAACTGAAGGATAAAGATGTTGAAGTTGAAAGTTCCTCTGACAGAGCTGCGCGACTCGTTATCCAACTCTCAAGAAGATACCAGGCTCAGATTATTCAAACTTACGCACCAACCACAAGTTATCCTGAAGAAGAAATTGAAGAATTTTATGAGGAAATTCGTCATCTAAATAATAAAGGCAAGCAGCACTTGAAGATAATTATGGGATATTTCAATGCACAAATATGGCAACGGCAACAGAATGAAACTTCAGTAGGTAAATTCGGTCACGGCGATAGAAACCAGCGTGGAAATATTCTCGTAGAGTTTGCAGAGGCAGAACGGTTTTTCATCTTGAACTCCTTTTTCAAGAAAAAGCCGCAAAGAAAATGGACATGGAGGCATCCCAACGGATTGACAAGTGAAACTGATTTCCTTATGTGTAACAAGAAATTTGTTATGGTAGACTACAGCGTGCTGAACAAGTTCAACACAGCTAGTGACCTTAGAATGGTAAGATGTAAGATGCACCTCAATGCTAAACGCGAGTGTGGCAAGCTCATAAAACAAACAAAGTGTATTGACGTGACCAACTTAAGAGACATCATAATATCTTCAAATTAGAACTGAGGAACAGATCCTCTATTCTAGAAGAAGTGGACATCTCTGAGATTAACAGAAAAATAACCAAAGCTCTTATGGAAACATCAACAAAATTAGCAGGGTCAAAGAACCAGTTGCATGTGAACAAATTATCAGGAAAAACCAAAATGTTGATGCAAAAAAGAAGAGAAATGAGGACAACTAAAGAAGAAGTGACTTCCAAAGTGAAATATATAGAACTATGCAAGACAGTACGAAAACGTATCACTGAAGACGTAAGGAAATTCAACTGTGAACTAGCGAAGAAAGCAATTGAAAACAACCAAAGCCTAAAGATAGCAAAGGGACATCTCAGTAAGGGAAGAAAACAGATTATGGCACTGAGAAAAGAAGATGGTTCTGTAACAAGAAATAGAGGCGAAATTTTGACAAGAGTGAAAGATTTCTACTCCTAATTATATGAAAGGGATGATACATGTACTCTAGACATCATGAAAGGTACCAGTACTAGAGTTCTTCCTGTCCTCCCAGCAGAAGTTGCACATGCAATCAAGAACCTCAAGCGGGGGAAAGCTGCAGGAGAAGATGGAATTACTGTAGACATCATACAAGATGCAAATGGAGGATTTGAAACAGTGCTTGCCCAAGTTTTCACTCAATGCCTTAATGAAGGGAAGATTCCTGAGGATTGGAACAATGCTACAATGATCCTGCTATATAAAAAAGGTGACATTGAGGATCTCAGGAACTACAGCTCTATCAGCCTCGTATCAGTGGTTTATAAAATCTTCACTAAAGTTCTTTCCCACCGCTTTAAGGTAACATTGAACATGGCTCAACGGAGAGAACAAGCTGGATTTAGGAGTGGCTACAGCACTATAGATCATACCCACGTACTGAAACAACTAATTGAAAGAGCGAGGGAATATGAACTTTCATTGTGCATGGCTTTTATCGATTATGAAAAAGCCTTTGATTCGGTGAAACCATCAGCAGTTACAATGGCTTTGAAATCCTGCTGTATTGAAGATGTGCACATTAATATTATTAATAACATCTATGAAAATGCAAGTGCGAATATTTGGCTGTTTGAGAATACAGCACAAATAAGAATTGGAAAAGAAGAGAGACAAGGTGACAGTATATCTCTCAAGCTCTTTAATGCCACATTGCAAGATGTCTTTCAATCATTGAACTGGGAAACAAAGGTATAAAGATTAATGGAGATTATCTAATTCACCTTCGTTTGGCTGATGACGTCGTCATTTTTGCAACTACCGCATCAGAGGTGCAGAGTATGATCCAGGAACTTGCTGAAGTGGAATTAAAAATGAACTTTCAGAAGACAAAAGTGATGTACAATGCTTTTACAAGAAATGAAGATTTATCGATTGATGGAGAAGAGCTGGAGGTAACAGATACGTACGTTTAGATATCAAGTGAGGATCACATTGATGAAGAAATTAATCGGCGTATAAAACTTGCCTGGGGAGCTTTTGGAAGAAACAGCATAATTTTCAAGAGCAATGTGTCATTATGTCTTAAAAGTAAAGTGTTCGATCAATGCATCCTTCCAGTGCTTACGTATGGTGCAGAGACGTGGACCTTAACTAAAAGAGACATACAAGAGCTGCAGACAACTCAAAGTGGCATGGAGAGGTGCATGCTTGGTGTAACCAGGAGAGATAAGAAGAGGAGCTTGTGGATCAGAAAAATGACAAGAGTGGAAGACATCATTATCAGAGTAAAATCCCTGAAATGGCAATGGTATTGGTATTGGTAACTGTGGGTACCATAGTGGTACCCAGTTTATTGCTATAACGAAATACAGACATAGGAGATTCATTAAAAGCTGCAGTACAGAAAGCAACAGTGCGGAAAGGAAGTATATCCACGATGCAGCACAACGTTACACAGAAAGGAAATGAATATGCACACGAACAATGAAAGACCTAACGGCATGTCAAACACTATAACACATGTGCACAAATGCATGAAATGTACTATGCTATCATAAATCAACCGAACGGAACTGAAATGTGGTTAGAGAGCAAAACAACATGGAGTACCTCAGCAACTATACAAAAATAACAAAGGTAACAAACGTACCACTATAATAATCCGCGATAGAGGAAAGCACTAACACAGCAAACACTCACAATTATAGGTAATTTAAAAACAGGCACAAATTCAGGAAACAACAGATAAGATAATGATGAGATAATGAAGAGGTCACACAAGTAACGAGACCGATTAGTTGTGAAAACACAGCAAAAACACGCAATTATCGCAAATTTAAAATACATTACTTGTGAATCACAGCCAAACACACAAATAAAGCAAATTTACAATACATGACTTGTGAATCACAGTAAAAACACACATGGAAAACATCAGAATCAACATGCACTAAGTCTGCAAAACCAGGGAATCTGCGAACGGGTTCGCAAATCCTCTAGCATTGAGAGAACAAAAAGTAATCGGTGTGAGGAAGAGAGCTAAAGGTCATCGGTAAAAGGATAGAAGGTATCACATATATGCTTCTCAACGAGCTCCTTCAAGGAGGCGAGACGGCGCGTGTAACGTCTCAAAAAAGGCTGATACCGAGGATCGGTGGCACACAGAGATTTAAAAAGTGACACATAAGCTTCGAATTGCGTTACCGCTGCATACAGGTCCAGATCAGGTGAGTGAAGGAATTCTTCAGAACCAACAATCGTACGTGCAGGTTGAAAAAGACGTAAAAGTTGCTGTCTGGTAAGTGGGCCAGGAACTGGAGGAAACAAATCAACTGCCTGTAGAACCTCAGCATCAGAGAGAGGATTGACAGGACCTGAGCGGAGAAGCATACTGTTTGAAGAAACATCAGGTGGAGAAACACCGGAACCGGAAACCTCGGGAATACTAGATGAATCCTCAGAATGTGGCACAGAAAGTTGTTTTAACTTTTTCTGTTTTACAGCGCCTTTGGAAGTTCCAGTCCGCTTCGAAGAAGTAGCTGAGGCGGATGTATCCATTAGTGGATCAGGCTCACCTCCCAAGTCAGGAGACGAGGAAACGAACGTCGCCGAAGAAGCAGTACGTAGCTGAGCTGCCTTAGTGGAGACTGGTACAACAGCCAAGGCTTCAGGAAGATGTTGCAACAAGGGTATGGTAGACAAGGTTGTAAATGGAGATCCGATATCCGAGAGGCTAGGAGAAGAGCCAGACGGCCGATCCGCCAAACCACCACTCAACACACCCGGATCGGAACACTCCGCTGTAGACACATCTGTAGTCGAAGACAACTCTGTCAATCTTGAAGGTGGATGCACAATCGTACGGGTCGGGAGAGGAGGAAAGGCAGCATTGTCCGTGACGGAAATGTTCGTCTGACGGAGAAACGAAGAATTCGCGTCAGGCAAACTACCGGTAGTGGGGATAGTAGAAAGACCAGCGTGGTCAGCATTGGGATGCGAACTTGATGAACGTCCACGTCGAACGCGGTCACAGGAGGCAGTGGTGTGATTTTGTGTTAAACAGTGTGTACAATAGTGAGCAGTGAAAATCTTGAAACTGTACGTTCGTGCGCCAATTTCAACAGTAGCTTCTGTAGGGCAATCCGCCAAGGCTTTCTCGGTGGGAAAGACGACCAATAACTGACGGCGAGGTCCTGTAGCATGTGCAAATCGAGTTCCGCGGGGAGCGTCAGAAAGGCGACGGACCTTGCCAACAATTTTACAAACATGACTGACAAGGAGAGGAAGTGCAGTATCCGGCACTTCCTGTGGAACAGGATAGAACGTGATGTTCACCGGTCTCTTGGAAAGAGGCGACGGGATGAGATGGTTTGTCCCAATCAAAAGTCCGTTAGCTAGAAAAAAGTCAGCATCCTCCTTGTGATTGAACTGTACCGAAATACCCCGAGGAGTAAGGGAAATTCCTGCGATGGACGCAGACGACACATGTACAGAGAGAGCTTCCATGTAGCGTGGCAATGGAGTATTTGGTAAAGCATGAAAAAGCACACCTCTATCCAGGAGGTTATGGAACTCACGGCCAATCTGCGAATTGTCATCAATCGTTACCTTCACCTTGTGGTTGGATACCTGAATAATAGGTGTTGCTTGCAAAAGACCATCTGGTTGAGAGGAATCGGACGTAGAAGTAGCGCCTCGTTGCACTTTAGAGGCAAATGACATCCTCGGAAGAGAAGTCTGTTCGGATCCGGCAGGCACAAAAGGCTGTGAGGGAAGAGAAGCACAGGCCGAAGGCAAGGCAGTAGAATCAGTAGTTCCCAGGGAGGGCACCGAGACAGATGCAGGAGCTGAAGAAGAAAGCGCAGCCAAGTCCAGTAAAGGCACCGGTGCAGGAGTACTAGAAAGCTGGGAAGGCATCTGAGCAGACACATCTGAGGACGAGAGTATGTTAACTTCCATGGACGTGGGAAGTGTGACGTGACGTGCATCCGCCACGCCCATAGATGATAACGAAATACCGGAAGCCGCCATGTTGGCAGCTTCCAAACGTAAACAAACGAGCAAACGATATGAAAACGGATGAATATGAACTAATATGAGGATGAGAACGCTTGAAAAGTAGCTCAAAACGTACACAGTACCTTTAGACAGCCGGGCCACGCAACAGGTGAGTGAGGGACAAGGTATTCCACACTAAAACGCATAAAATATTGGAGCCACCAACACTACGTCTATCACGAACGAGCAATGGGCTGGACATACTGCCAGAAGAACAGGCAGTCGATGGACAGTCAAATTTTAGATTGGATTCATTCCAAGGGACAGGAAAAGATCCAGAAGAAGACCACATGGTAGATGGGTGTATGAAATTTGAAATGTGTTCTATCACGTTCAGATCTGGGGACTTTGGTGGGAGGGGTAACACCCCAAATATAGATGAATGTTCATCTAACCATACTGTGGCGTCCCGACATTTGTGTGGAGGTGCATTGTCCTGTTGGAACAGTCCCAACCCATCAGCATGAATGCTGGACATGAACAGGTGTACCTCGTCAGAAAGGATGCACACATAGCGTTGGCCTGTCACAGATGTTTGTAGACGTACCCGCGGTCCCAGTGAAGTGCAGCTAAACTCACCCCATACCTATACCCCCCCCCCAGCTGGTACGGTTCCCTCTTGACAGGCGAGATCCATGGCTGGGGTTTGCGCCACACACGAATCCTTCCATCTGCCCGATACAGTTGGAAACGTGACTCGTCAGACCAGGCTGCTTGTTTCCAGTCATCAAGTGTCTAATGGCGGTGTTGCCGTGCCCAAGCAAGGCGCATATCTCTGTATCGTGCATCTATCAAGGGTACTCGAGTTAGGGGTCGGCTCTCAAAGCCCATATCGTGTAGGGTACGTTGCACAGTCCGGACGCTGATACTTGTTGAGGCTCTAGCATTGAATTCCGATTATACCTGCGAGAGTGTTGCGCGCCTATCGCGTGAAATGATTGTTGACAGCCGACGATGGTCACGTTCACCCAATGTCTTTTTACTGCCGCACTGGTATCGTAGGTTGGAGGTTTTGCCGGAATTCTTGTAGTCACGGTACACCCTTGCAATGGACGTCCGTGAAAATCCGAACTTCGTTTCTACCTCCGAATTGCTATGGCCCATCTCACGAGCGCCAACTATGACACCGCGTTGAAAATCGCTTAAATCTTTATTACTTGTCATTCTTATGCCGAAAACAGCTCCGACAGCTGGCAAGGATGTCTATCGCTTTGTTTACGCAATGGCGGATGCAACCGAGTACGCGTATAGGTGACGTTGCTATGAATTTTGCATAAGCTCGTCTGTACCAGTTTTTCTGGCACTTCAGTGTATGTATATACAGGGTGCATAGGAGCCTAGAATAACCTTCAGCCTAAAATATCTTGCAAACGGAGAGAAGTACAGTTATGCAAGTGAGATAACGGTATGGTAAAGCGACTACGACCGATCGAATGCAACCAATAGCAACGCCCCTAGTGGTGAAATGCGGAAGTTAGCCATTGCAAATCGAAAACGAAAAGAGAGAGAGAGAGCAAAATGTTCAATTACAAAGTTGTAGAGCATCAATTAATTAGTACAAAACGACATCTGTTTCACACGGATAAGATAAATTGTCGCCTGAATGCCCAACAATGTTCGAAATCGATGCACGACGATTTAAACCTGCATATTCGCATTTCGCAAATGTAGCAGTATGCAAATGCAGATTGTGTCGTTGTACCGTACTTACGATATAACAACCAGCTGTGTGAAAATGGCGACCTTGGATTTCTGGGGTTACGTAAAAAATCAGGTGTATGCAACAGCGCCTACAAGTCTGCTGGATCTACGTCGTCGTGTGCAATAGTGTGACACCTTCCATGCTGAGGAATGTGCATGCAGAGTTACTTTAACGAATTCAAATGGGTATTTTGGGCAATGGCGAACTCTTCGAACATACTCGGCATTAACTTTTTATCACTGTGCTCCAGTCTGCCTTTTTTGTTTTTGTTTTGTCTGACGTCATCAAACTGTATTGACATAAGTACGCATTTATGCAATAAATTGTGTGTATTTGTTCCCTTCAAACGTTCACACAAAAGTCGCGCATCGATTTCGGACATTTTAGAGTATTCAGGCGACAATTTATCTTATTCGTGTGAAACAAATGTCGTTTTGTACTAATTAATTGATGCTCTACAACTTTGTATTTGGAAATTTTGCTCTATTTCTTTTCGCTTTCGATTTGTAATGGCTAACTTCCGCATTTCGCCAATAGGGGCGCTGCTATCGGTTGAATTCTACGTCGTTTCGGACGATACCATTTACCTTATGGGTATGGTAGCATGAAATGGAAATGGTCATTTACCTTATGGGTATGGTAGCATGAAATGGAAATGGTAGAGCCCCTTTCAGTTTGTTTTTTTTTTTTTTTTTGGTGCCTCAGTGTATACAGGAAGCACAGAATCGCCGTAAACTATGTCGGAACGAAAACGAATTATTTTTCATCGAATAGATCGGAACGGAAACAAAAATATTTCATCGAACAGATCGGAACGGAAACGAATTTCTCCCGCACAGTAAGTTGAAACAACTGCACAAAGGAAATCGAATTCATTTGATTGGTAGACGTCTATTGCGTTCGAAGTAGTATTACGCGTGCTGTTGTTACGATTTATATTATCCCTCTAATTTAACTGATACACTGGTGTGCAAAATTTAAGGACGAAGAGGAGAAATAAGCATAACAGCAGAACGAGCAGGCAGAACGGACTGAAAGACCACTCAGGAGATAGACTGGGGTCCGGTACGGTAGGGCATGCGCATATATGCAGCATGACGTAGGGGGAGTGTCGGAAGGGTATAACGCACACGGGTGGTGTACGCTCAGCAATTCGGTGAAAGCTGTTGCACGGTGTACATCGGTTTGAACGACGTCGAGTTGCTGCCACCGTGTGATATGGCCAACAAGCAATCCAGTAGACGACATCTGGATGACTTTACCCGAGGTAGCGTCATTGGTAAGTTGGAAGAAGGTCGAAGTGTGACTAGTGTGGCCGAGGAGTTCGGGATCGCTCACAGCATCGTTTCACGAGCTTAGAGAGCATTTCAAACGACAGGAACAGCTGTCCGAGAGTTTAGCAGTAGTCGTCCACGAGCAACCACGGCGGCGGACGACAGGTATTTTGTCCTACAGGCGAGAAGAGACAGATGGCAGACAGCAGGAGAAATCGCAAGGCACATGCAACAGACAAGTGGACGTCCGTTATCGCGTTTTACCGTGGACAGGAGGCTGCACAAAGGTGGTCTATTTGCACGACGACCGGTACGGTGTGTGCCATTAACGCCTGCTCGTCAGAGACAGCGGTTTCTGTGGTGCCAGGAACACAAGAACTGGACGCATCAGCAATGGGGTCGAGTTGTCTTTGCGGATGAGAGCCGATTTAGTCTGACGAGCAATTCTGAACGTATACACATCTGGATAGAGCAGGGGAACGCAATCACACTTCCAACATCATCGAAAGGGACCGGTTTGGAGTTGGCGGAGTTCTCGTTTGGGGCGGTATCATGCTTGGTAACCGTACTGACCTCCACATCTTCCAAAGAGGTTCAGTCACTGGTGTCCGCTATTGTACCGAGGTTCTCCTGCCCCACGTGCGTCTGTTTAGAGGTGCTGTGGATCCTGAGTTCCTCTTCATGGACAACAACGCTACACCTTATCTACAGTGGCTGTCACAGAGCTGTTGGAGAGTGAAGATATTCAACACATGGATTGGCCCGCAAGGTCCTCGGACATAAATCCAATCGAACACGTGTGAGACCTTCTCAGGACGCTTGGCAGCACGTCACCAGCCGCCAGCATCGATTCCGCAGCTGCGATTGGCGCTACAAGAGGAATGGGCCGCGATGCCTCAACAGCACCTTGACAACCTCGTCCTCAGCATGGACAGACGTTGTAAATCCTGCAACGCAGTCAGGGGTGATCATATCCCCTACTAAAGACTGGATTTTTTTGGCAGCCGCCTGTAACATGGACGTTTCTGTCTTCTGTCCAGTTGTGCTCGAAGCTACCTTTTTAATAAAGTGCCTTTGTATCCTTTGGATTCCTTGTTTGGATGGTTTTGCTCACTTGTCCCATATTCTTACATTTTGGGGATGTTATGGTATGATTTGAGTCGATGTGGAGCACTTCTGCACATTGTTACATTCGAAACACCGTCTCGTCCTTAATTTTTGCACGCCAGTGTAGAAGTATCGATTGTTTATTTGGCAAACAACCTGATCTTAGCATCAACTTGCTCGCCAGTGGCAGCTTTTGGGAGGAAGCAAGGGAGGCAGTGCCTCCTCAGAGATTCAAGACTCTTAGTTAGAATTATTCGTTTTGTTCATTCAGTACTTTTGGATACAGGAGAGCAAAAGTTTATGCTAGTTAAAACTTTTTAATTAAATGTCATCCATGCGTTCATTCAGTTTTTTAAATTGACGCATTTGGAAAACAATCGGTAGCGCGTCTCTGTCCGTGAGGCAGGAAACGAAATGCCTCTCGTAGATTTTGCGCCAAACCTGTTTACTTCCGTTGAATCAGTAGATGCCGCCCCGGTGGCGCAGTGGTCTAAGCGATGGCCTCTGATCATTCGTCCGAACGGGGTCCGGGTTCGAATCCCGGTGAGGCATGGATGTTGTGTTTGTCTTACGGCACTGGTTCTCTCCCTTCCCTGGAACCAGTGACCCTAAATTAGGGACGGGCGACTGCTTATAGCCCATTGAGTTGCTCACGGTGGTCGTTAAACCTCCAATCAAAAAAAAAAAAAAAAAAAAAAAAAAAAAAGAATCAGTAGATCCGAAGGGCAGGCGGTGGAACGGCGAACACAAAGAGCGCACGCGCACCGTGGACTGCCTGTGAGGCAGATGCTATCTTTCCTCACGGAAACAGCTGTTTCCCTGTAGGCTGCTCCACTGTGTTAACTGCTCATTCGGACAGCTTCAAGCGGTGTTACATAGCGCCTTCTTCCTAGTTGCTTTTTTCCACACTAATGTTTAACTAATTTTATTTATGTTTTTTGAAGTTGTTTGTCAGACCATGGCTTCTGCTTCAAACATATCTAATATGGTGGAGAGCTTACTGGAAAAGCCTTTCAGTAGGAGAGATTTTGAAGAAAAGAATCAAATTAAAAATGATGGTACGCCTACACCTGAAATGAAAAAGACGACTTCAAAGTGCAAAACTTCAAACAGAGGTTTTATTATTGACTGGTTCAGAAAAGAACAATGGCTAACTGGTACTGGTAGTGAATCAACGAACAAACTATATTCTTGGCCATGTTTGCTGTTTCCTGTGAGTGGCAATGGAGTCTGACAAGAGAAAGGCTTCAATGATTAGAAAAACTTACGATGTGCTTTGGACAGACACAAAAAAGTATAATGATCACATTCTGGCGGTTGTTAAATTAGAGTTGCTAGGCAAAACAAGGATAGACTACTCTCTCAACGAAGCGAAGAGAGCAAGTGACTTACGTCATAATAAAAAAGGAAAACGGTAAGCACTGTAAAACAGAAAAAGTAAAAAAGAATCGTGATGTAATGAAGAACTTTATTGATATTACAACACTACTGGCCCAGCAAGAGCTCCGATTTCGTATGCACGATGAGAGCAAAGTCTCTGAAAATAAGGGAAATTACCTCGAGATGATTGATTTACTCTCCAAGAGTGACGAAACATTGAGGGTGTTCATGGAGAATAGTACAACATTTTCAGGAACTTCAAAAACTATACAGAATGATTTAATCGAATCAGTTGCTCATATAGTTAAGAATGAGATCAATGCAGATATTGAAAATGCCCAGTTTTTTTCTTGGCAGATTGATAAAACGACAGGCATTAGCTCCCATGCACAAGTATCAATTATAGTTCGATTCGAGAACGATGGAGTACCAGTAGAGAGATTCTTGGGATTTTTTGACGTAAGTTGTGATCGGTGTGCTACTTCGCTTAAAGAATTACTGGATCGTGTGCTGGAAAGATTTAGCTACAAAGAAAAACTAGTTGCACAGACATATGATGGCGCAGCAGTGATTGCATCAGAGCTGAATGGATTGCAAAAAAAGTGAAGTGTGATGCCTCTCAAGCATTATTTGTTCATTGCTACGCACACAGGCTGAACTTAGTTTTGAGCACAGCAGGTCAGTGTTGAAGGAATCACGTATTTGTTTTGCAAATTTAAATGCAATTTGTGCATTATTTTCCAAATCGACAAAGCGTGTTCATTTACTAGAATCTGTTGGTGGACCTAGACTACCTCGTGTAACACAGACCAGGTGGAACTTCAAATCTCGTTCAGTGTCTACCATAGCTGACCACATGTTGCTGCTAATTGAAGTATTTGAAAAAATTGAGGATGATTCCAACTATGATGATGAGACAATTCACAAAGCAGCAGGACTGAAACGGTGGCTTCAAGATTTTAATTACGTTTTTCTTCTCTTCTCATATAAAAAAAATTTTATTTAACTAAGATTACTTTCTCTGTACTGCAATCAAATAGTTCCCATGTTACATTCTGTAACAAACGAATTACTGGCTTATGTGAAAAATTGTTGTACTTTCAAGATCAGAGACAGTTTGATGATCTCTATCATAACGTGTGAGTGAGATTGGTTCTCCAAATAAAAGATTTAAAGGAAGCAATGATATTCCACCCACCGTGCAATACAGAAGACTGTATTATGAGGTAATAGACAATGTTACAGCTCAGTTAAAATGCCGGCTTTCTGACATTGAGAAATTAAAATTTCTTCAGCTGGTCGATGTACACTGCTTTCAAACTCATTCTGGAATTTTTCCTGAACATTGTTTTAAAGCCCTGCTTCAAACTTATGAAAAATACTTTGACAGCACCAAACTACATAGTGAGCTGCAGGTTCTGTATTCAGACAGAGATCTGTGGAACAATGCCAAAAGTACAACAGAACTTCTATCTGCCATATACAATAATATTCTACCACAGGCACTGCCAGAGTTGTTTAGACTTCTTTCCCTCGTAGTAACGATTCCTGCAACATCGACCTCTGTGGAACGCAGTTTCTCGTGCCTGGAGAGGATAAAAAACTACAAGAGAAACTCCATTGGGCAAGAAATGTTGCCAAATTTATCAGTTCTGTCCATCACAAAGGCGCTTGTGAAAAGGATGGAAGCAGAACAGACATGGTATGACCATATAATAAATCACTTCGTCAAACAGGAAAAACGAAAGATAGACCTCATATACAAGACAATATAAGCGTAAGGTAAGCTTTCTCTCTTGCTGTATAGGTAAACGTTGTGTGCAAAAGTTTTCAAGACTTTTCTTTTGGCGTCAGTGAAGGTAGAGGTGTATATAGAATTTCATTTGAGATGAAAAAAGATGTATAGTTCAGTCTTGCTTGTTATCTTCTTTTGATCTCTTTAATAAAAAACTATTTCGATGCAATATATTTCATATTCAAACTGGCTTAACAGTTCCCAAATAGTTCAAGAGAGCAATTCAGACTGAGAAAAAATATATTTAGGCGAGGGGCTGTAATCTTACATAAACAAGTTTTGTGTTGGTCTCAAAGTCATGTAAAAAGTGCGTCTCCGGTAAAATCTTTATAAATATTTTCACGGGTCACGTTACTTATTTTTGTACTTCGCACATGAGGAAGTAAATAAAAAAATTATGTGAAAAAATGGCATTAAATTAAATAAATTTATTTTAATCTAGGCTGAAAAGTATTTTTCCTCCCCAGCAATTTTGGCCACGGGACGCCACTGTTGCTTGCATAACTTCCCACAAAGAGACGATGAAAACTTATGTCCGCCTGGAGAACTAAAAAGCCAAAAGCCAAAGTTGTTTATCTGGCAAACAACCGGATCTTAGCACAAACCTTCTTGCATAACTTTCTACAAAGAGACGATGAAAACTTATATGCGCTCGGAGAACTAGAAAGCTCAGAGCCATTTTGCGATGTCTGCCTAGGCTAGGCGGCACTTGTACGATTTTAAATAAAGAAGTATTTTACTTCATTTACCAGTCTGGCAAGATGGGATTATCAACAGAGAAAGGTGGAACATAGAATAAAGTGAAAGTATGTGGTCATATAATGAAGTAATCCCCCCCCCTTTTTTTTTTCTTGTCGGAAGAAAAACTGTCGACTTGAAATAACAGCATTATACCTCAATGGACATAAAATAAAATGGCACTGATAACTAAATTCTACAAAAAAACATGGAATGTTATAAAATGATCCCATAGAAACGATATGTAATAACCTGCAGACGCTATTTTTATTGTGTGAGAATTTTCTTTAGCTAAACATATTTTTATTAAATGCCAAAAAAAAAGGAAGTGTACTTCACTAACGAGTAGCAGACTTATTCAGATTCGATGATATTTCATGTCACTTGTTGTGTTCCGTTACGCTATCGTAGCAATGTTTGTGGCTAATCTCGTGCAATATAAGATTTGTTTGCGCAACGCTGATAATAATTTTTCGTCAATAGACATTTCCGAAACAATAATTAAACGAACAACTTCAAAGAACAAGCACTGCAAACGCAAAAAACAGTTCTCGCAAAGACATTGCTAGCTGATGATGCAATAAAGTAAAAAACTGAGGCAGGTAACCTAGACTTAACGCATGCGCATCGCATCGGAAAGCAATCGAATCCATTGAAAGTATTCTCAGCGAGCAATATTCAAAATTTCCGTTCCGTTTCGATCCGAAAGGAGGATTCCGTTTTACTCCAGGATGTTCCCATGCAATGTGTTGCCTTCCATTCGAAATTATGGTTACTAATTTGTTTCCTTCATTTCTGTTCCGACAGTTCACTTCCTTTCCGAAGTAACGTGGGGTTCAATTCGCTTCCGTTCCTGAAGTCTCCATCTCGTTCGATTCATCGCCGTTAGCACTGAACAAGATTTTGGAACCCTTCTATTTAGAACTCTCAGACCTTTCTCGAAAACATTCTCTTGTAGCAGCTTGGACTTCTTCATTATGCTAGAAATTAATTTCTTTGAGATGTTTCTTGAGTCCTGCACAAAGCCAGAAGTCAGACTCTGACAAATCCTGGCTGTGGATAGAATTTTCACCTCCGAATGTTGGGTCAGAGGGATGGGATACGATAGCATTAGTTCATTAGAAAAAAATAAACTTACCAAATGCAATGTTTTGCAAGAAAATGCGGAAGGTACTTCCCTTTCTCTTCCTTTAAAATTTATTAAAACATTAAAAATATAGCTACAGAATTTCGGAACACTGACTGTGTTCGTTCTGGCCTCATCTTATACATAGGATCGACTTATCTATGAATGAAGATAAGGATATCGGAAAATTCAACCCATTCGACTTATACTCCATATCGACTTATAAGCCGAAATACGGTACTTTGCTATAGAAGCGTCGGACAAAGCACAACTTTTAACTTTCATTTTGCTCAAAACTTAATAAAAAAATGCTTCTGCCTTCGATACCACCAAACAAAAACTGCAATGAAAGGGAAAAATTAATTGGAAACATTCATTTAGAAAGTACAAAGTCGTTCTTTATCACTCCCTGCGAACGCATGTGACGTATATTCTAAATTAACTTTCCTTTTTAGTTTCTTTCCCTATGTAAATCTTGAGTTTGTTCTCAGTTATATTTCACACCTAACGTGATATCTTTTCTCCCAAATGAATACGTTTGGCAACATAATTGAGGTTGAATGAACGTGACGTATGCCTGTTATTAGATAAGAACCAGAGATAAAAGCTACGAGAAAATAGTTGCTCGTGTGGTGTGTGGAGCGTTTAATGTGGGGTGTTGATACTGATTGTTGTATAAAATGCGAAGTGCTATGTTATGTTACGATGTGCAGGAGAAATAAAGCATCATTTCCGTAAGTTTGACTTCCGTTTCTAAATGTTTCGTCTGGCCGTTAAGGTTTAATTTACGAACTATTTCATCGTATGGTGATTTTTTAAAATAACGTAGCAGTACGAAAAGACGTTTACGTTATACGCAGTACTAAGTCTATATGTTTCTTGTGACATTAAGTGACAGGAAGTTGGCTGTGTTTTCATGTACAAGTGCTGCAGAGTCAAAATTTCAAATGGAAAAACGAAAGAAATGGAATTTTCATAAGAACATTTCACCAATGAAAACAACAAAATCTAATAAAGTTCTACCCTGTAAAAAAAAATTCTGAAATTCACGGACTACTTTCCTTCATTTCTTTCGTGAATTAACGAAGCATATTTCTGATACAACCTTTTCCGTGAAATGACGAAAAGTAACCTGAATTTAACAGATTTTTCGTACCACAGCAAAATTCAGAATTTTTAGAAACCTTTCCGCAGTTTCTTTCTTATATGGACGATAAATTACCGTTTTAGAGATGTGCTAACGGAAAATTCTGAATTTTCAGAAACCTTTCGGCAGTTCCTTTCGTATATTTACGGAAAATCTGCGTTCTCACTTTTCCCGTATCCGTATGACAAGAAATTACCGGTAATAGGAGCGATTCGTGAGAATACATGAGGTTTGATTAACTTTTAAATTTCAATCGTCTGTCAAATTTTGAGCTTCCGTAGCCAGACAGGATATTAAATTTTGAACTTCCGCAGCCAGACCGGATATTAAATTTTGAACTTCCGTAGCCAGACCGGATATTGTGGATAGCATATCGCATGCATTTTGTTAATTGCAGCACAGGATATTTCTTCTGCTCTTCCCTATTTTGTGCACCAGCTATTTAATATATATATTGTGTTACTGTAAGAAACCGGGTACTTAACTTATTGTACAGATTGTTGCACAATGTCTATGTATCAGTCTTTGGACAACTTAGGACAAAAGCTATTATAGCTATCAAGAGTAAATTTTATATTTAGTTTTCTTTTGTGTGTATGTGTGTATGTGTGAAATAATACTATAAAAAAGTAAATTTCACCTTTTTTAAAAGATAACTGAAAGTCATCGTCAATTAAAAAATAAATCAAGTTGGAAAGCATTTTGTTGCTTCGAAAAATCCCGATGAAAAATGCTTAATTTGTAAAAAGTCCTCCTACAGAAAAAAAAATATTACAAACCTATTCAGGAAAAAATAAGCTCCAATAGAAAATAAAATGACTAAATCAGTCACCTTAATGACAAAAAAAATTCATCGTCGCGGAATTTGTTTTACCATGTAGGTCAGTCGGAGTGCCGAGCGTTTGTGGTTCAGTTGTTAAAGGCGCGACTTACCTGTTGAGCCAGCTCGAACGACGGGGGTTCGATCCTGACCTCAGCAGAAGGATTATCTGGGGTAAGGCTGAAAAGTACAGGGTCGTCGATTTTGCGGAATTTAAATACGGAAAAACCTGAGAAGGATTTTTCTGAAATAAACGGAATTTCTGTCTACGGGAAATCTGCGAAAATACGGGTTAAAATAAACGGGCACTTTTAAAAACGGAAATTTCTGAAAAAAGACGGATACCTATCGGCAACTTTGCTGCACGTTATTTTCAGAAATGTTCCGTGAAATCACACCGCTTATTTTTTACAGTGTAGTATAGTTAGAAATGAATGTACCAGGTGATCATAAAATACATACCTCTATTCTTGGGTGTCTCGAAAAACAAAAAATTGAGATATAGCGACGACGTTTGGTAGGCAACTTATTGAGGACTTGGGGGAAACGATTTAGCATGGGGGTGTTTAGTCTAGAATTCCGCTGATAAGGGAACAATGGCGCTGAAGACTCAAGAATAGAACAAACACGTGCTTGAATTTATTCATTATTGAGTGCACAAGCGTTTCAAGACAAAATCTGCTCAATATACTGGCCATCACAAGAGATTACCTGTCATGCACAGCAAAAGCATCACTGCTGAAATCCAAAAAAATTGCATGTCGTTCAAATTGAAAGTTTTGTATGCAAGTATTCACATGCAAATTTGGCACAATTCATCTGGCAGGCTTCTTCAAAGTAGGAGCGCACTCTACTGGCAAATCATTATGGCTCCTTCAAAGAAGGAACGCACTCTACTGGCAAATCAATTCAGAGAAATGCCAATAGTCCTCAACTCCAGTACTGATAAATCAAAGGATTCCGGAGAAGACAACCTTTGCACCCGCAGAATCGTGGAGGATGAAACGAAAACTCGAAGACACTGGAGAATTGGGTATAGCGTCGGGAAGATATCATCCACGGACCAGCACTGTTTCGAAAATAACCACAAAATTTTGTTTGATGGCGCAAAACTGTTTGATACACATCAGTGTCTGATCTTGACTTTTTAGAAACACACCGTAATCACCAGATAAATGATTTATCTTCAATTCCATTTCAATACAATACAAAACATTACGTGCCATAAGTCACACATGTAGGAGTATTCAGCCGTCTATGCACGATAATCACAAATTAAAGTTGTATCACGAATTAAAAGTATTCAATATATACAGGTTAAAAACACTTTAAAATACATGAGTACTTTCAGACCCAATGTGGGTTCATCATCAGATGTAAGTACAATGTGAAACATCATTCAAAGTTCATGTATATAAGAGTCAGAGTTTAAACATTATGACCTAAAGACGCAAAGTATAGAAGAACGATATTCCGCGCACTTGCCGTTGACCAAATATTCTATTAGCTGATTTTACACATTTGATGATAAATTATTTTTCTCTTCGCCTTTAGTTTTGTCCAGTAGGCGTGGGATATGTAGAGGTATAGAGTCATTGGAGCATAAGTGTCCTAAGCTGTGTATGATGGGGCTTTCCGTAAATAGCAAGGATGATTTTTTAAAGGGTGTGACTAGGATTGAGGCCTCGTTCCAGTTGGGGAAATATTGTTGGCTCACTTGACTACAACCACTGGATTATACCCTTTTTGAAAAATATTTGTAAAAGAAACCATATTGAGTTTGGTGTTAAAATGAAAGATATACTATCAATGATCAAAAAAGATAGAGACCCCATATAAATGTCAAAGATATTTGGTATAAATAAAATTCCTATGAAGGCAGAGTCACCTATAGCAGCTGACAAGGTGTTTATCGATCGGTTACACGACAAACGTGCGCAGAACAAAAGAGCGAACGACGAAAGAGCGCACGACAAAAGGGCGATACGACAAATTGGCGCTGTGACAGAAGGGCGCACGACTACCAGACTAACGATTCACTAAACTAGGAGAACTATTTAACCAATTTGCAAGAAACGTTAAGAAGACATAAATTTTCAAATTGCTTATTTCTTTGTATATTCAAATCTCAACTGAAAGCAAATGTTAATTTTTCTGTACTTCAATAACCTATAGGTAGTGCTTTCAAAAAGGTATTATTTCCAAAATGGCGCGTGAGGATTTCAAGCAAATTGTTTATTTCTTTGTGTATTCAAATCCCCATTGAGCGCAGATGTGACATTCTTTGCACTGAAATGCAACCTATACAGAAAAATTTATAAACGATGTTATTTTAAAAAAGGCTCCAGTGGCGCTTTGAGTAAACTGCTTATTTCTTTGTATACTCATATCTTAACTGAAATCAGACGTGACGTTTTTTGTAGCTCAAATGCTTCCTGAGATCCTATAGAAAAGTTTGCAGTTGAAGCACAAAAATCTGTATGCAATAAGAAGGCATATAAGCGTGAAACCTGTCCATATTTATTATTGTGTAGCATAAAAATTATTTATCTCAAAAACACACAGTTGCCCCAAAGAGTTTGTCTTTTGAATACATTACAAGGCAACTAAAGTCTTGCATGACTCATGCTGTGTTCAAGAAAGGACGATATGGTGAAATTCTTTAATACCGCTGTGCTTTTACTTAGGCGCTAAATATTTACATAACATGTCAAGTTATTAATATTTCTCTTTTACTTAATTAATTCATAGGACCTACACCTAAACCTTTTCAACAGGTTTTAATTTCCAGACTTTATATTCATTACGTTTACATATCAAACCAAGTTGATAATAGTGCGCTTTTACTTAGGCACTAAATGTTAATTCATAGGCCCTACGCCTAGGTCCTTTTAACAGTTTATGTTCTACCTATGTCATATTCATAACGTTTACATATAGAGTCAAGTTAATAGTATTGCGCTTTTACTTAGACATTAAATATAAATTCATAGGCCCTAGGCCAAGGCCTTTCAAACAGTTTTTATTCTACCGATGTCATTATTCTCAACGTTTACGTATCAACTGAAGTTAATAATATTGCGCTTTTACTTAGGCACTAAGAAAAGATGACACGTCTGATTTCATTTGGGATTATTTGAATGCACAAAGAAATACTGAATGTACTGAAAAGGCCCTGGGGCCTTTTTGGAAATAACATCGTTTAGAAAACCTTCTATATAGGATGAGACGTCTGACTTCTTTTGGGATTTGAATACACAAAGAAATATGTAATTTGCTCAAAGGGAGCCCTGTGCCGTTTTTGAAAATAATGACTTTTAGAAATCTAGCAGTTGAAGAAGAAAAAATATCAAGCCTGTGGGTTCGCCCTATTGTCGTGGCGCCTTTTTTTTTCTTTTTGCTTCGGCCTTTTGTCGTGCGTCATATTGCCCTTCTATCGAATCGGCCTTTTGTTGCATCGCTTTTTTGTTGTGCGCCCTTTTGGCACATCGCTGTTTTGTCTTGCACCTTTTTGTTGTGTCGTTCTTTTGTCGTTCGCCCTTTTGACGTTCACCCTTTTACCGTGCGCCCTTTTGTCGTGATACGTTTCGGATCGACCTTTCGTTCCCTAGAAATTAAAATTGGGAAACATCGATATAAAGTCAGAACCGGCTCAGAGGCAACAATCCTTCCACGATTATCGAATGAAGGTGAATATTTCCCCAACGGAAACGAGGCATCAATCTTAGTCACACCCTTTAAAAAATCATCCTTGCCATTTACGGAAAGTCTCATCATACATAGCTTAGGACACTTATGCTGCGGTGATTCTATACTTATAAATACCACAAGCTTGAAAACGCCTACTGGATGAAACTAAAGGCGAAGAGAAAAATAATTTATCATCAAATGTGTAAAATCCGCCAATAGAATTCGTGAATGGCAAGTGCGCAGAATATCGTTTTTCTACACTTTGCTTCTTTACTAATAAATAAATACATCGCTCTTTCCACGTTCCAGAAACGCACAGCAACCGAAAAATTGTTTTTCAGCAGCCGCTGTGGAATCGAACCAACAGAACTCTCGGTATCGCGCCGAGTGCGTTACCTTTACGCTTTCTGGAACGTGGAAAGAGCGATGTATTTATTTATTAACTGTCGCCACGTATTTGGAATATTTTCACCTTGCTTCTTTACGTCATAATGTTCAAACTCTGACCGTTATATACATGAATTCTGAATGATGTTCCACAATGTACTTACATCTGATGATGGACCTACAGTGGGTCTGAAAGTACTTATGTATTTTAAAATGTTTTTAACCTGTATATATTAAATACTTTTAATTCGTGATGCAACCTTAATTTGTGATTATCGTGCATAGACTGCTGAATATTCTCATCATCATCATCATTGTCAACCATTATCAATCCACTGCTGGACGAAGGTCTCCCCAAGTTTCCTCCACAACGGTCTGTCTTGTGCCAGTCTCCTCCATGTCACTCCCGCATACTTTCGAATTTCATCCACCCATCTTCCATGTGGTCTTCTTCTGGGTCTTTTCCTGTCCCTTGGAATCCAATCTAAAATTTCGGCTGTCCATCGATGGTCTGTTCTTCTGGCAGTATGTCCAGCCCATTGCCATTTCAGGGATTTAACTCTGATCATGATGTCTTCCACTCTTGTCAGTTTTCGGATCCACGAGTTCGTCTTCTTATCTCTCCTGGTTACACCAAGCATGCACCTCTCCATGCTACCTTGAGTTGTCTACAGCCGTTGTATGTCTCTTTTAGTTAAGGTCCACGTCTCTGCACCATACGTAAGCACTGGAAGGATGCATTGATCAAACACTTTTCTTTAAAGACATAATGGCATATTGCTCTTGAAAATTATGCTGTTTCTTCCAAAAGCTCTCCAGGCAAGTTTTGTACGCCGATTCATTTCTTCATTAGACCCTCACTTGATATCTGCTGTCCAAGATAAACGTACGCATATGTGATCTCCAGCTTTTCTCCATCAATCGATAAATCTTCATTTCTTGTAAAAGCACTGAACATCACTTTTGTCTTCTGAAAGTTCATTTTTAATCCTACTTCTTTACTCTTGTCAGCAAGTTCCTGGATCATACTCTGCAGCTCTGATGGGGTGGTTGCAAAAGTGACTACGTCATTAGCAAAACGAAGGTGGGTTAGATAATCTCCATTAATCTTTATCCCTTTGTTTTCCCAGTTCAGTGATTGAAAGACATTTTCCAATGTGGCATTAAAGCGCTTCGGAGATTCAACTCCATATTTATCGAGCGCATGGAAAGTACTCATCAAAACCGATGGCAACCACGAGATGTTTACAACGTGAAACATGTAACACCGTCACAAGCAAGAATTCAACACGCTTAGTCCTGATGAAGTTGCACCATAGGTTCCTGCGAAACTATAGTTACAAATATTGCATTTGTAGACGTTGTTTGTTTTATTAAATTAAAAATATAATCATGCCATGTCTGTTGTTCAACTATTTCAGTGGGACTTTATATTGTAAAATAAACTTGATTTGGTGAACGTTAATTTATTGGGAAAATATTCTAGTTTTGAAAATAAATGTTGGCTAATAATTTAATATTCACCAAATGGATTCGATCTTTCATCTATTTATATAACTAGTGAGAAATGTAGTAGCAAAGATGACCACAATACCTTTTTGAAGACGAAAATGCATCAAATTGTTTTTGTTTGTAGTTTTTTAGTTTATAATGAACTCTATGTCTATGTATACACTGAAGAGCAATTGAATTAGAGACAGCTGGCGTTATGCAAATGTAACGCTGGGGGCGGCCCTGTAAACGGAAACGACATGACGTATGCAGCGATACGACAATATAAGGAGTGATGCGACGGGAATCAGTAAGAGTCTGACGCAGTATGGGTAAGACGAAGGATCTAAGCGCATTTGATCGTGGGCAAATTGTCGGGGCCCGACGAATGGGTCACTCCATCTCGGAAGTCGTGCAGGCATTGTGATTTGTAGGAGCCACTGTGTCACGGGTGCACCGTGAGTACATCGAATTCGGTAAAACCATCCCTGCAAGCGCCAACTGCCGTGGACAACAGCTTGTGGATGAGCGGGGTCATCGTTGGCTAGCTCTCATTGTAACAGAGGATAGACGGGCCACAGAGCAAGAAATCACTCGGCAATTTAACGCTGGTGCACAAAAACGTGTAAGCAGCCACACCATCCAGAACCATCTCCTCGCTATGAGGTACAGAAGCCATTGTCCCACGAGGGTACCGCTGCTGACCGCACATCACAGGGCGCAAGCATTAGCATGGGCGCGGGAACATCGCCACTGGACCCTAGACATGTGGGAAAATGCTGCCTGGACGAGATTTAGGCAGCATTTTTCCACATGTCGAGATTCACATTGGTATATGCGGATGGCAGGATACGAGTACGGAGCAAACCACATGAAGCGATGGATCCTTCTTGCCAGCAGGGTATTCTTCAAGCTGGTGGGGGTGGCATTCTCGTCTGGGGACTGTTTACGTGGACTGAAATGGGACCCCTGGTACGTGTGACATCGTCCCTCACAAGTCAACGTTACCGGGATATCATGGACGACCATTTGCTCCCGTTTGTGCGTCTTCAACATCCCACTGGGGACCTCATCCTGCAACAAGACAATGCACCTTGCCATCGCTCCCGAATTGTATCCGAATGGTTGGATGAACACTCCACCGACGTGACCTCGCTTCCTTGGCCAGATAGGTCACCTTACCTCAATCCCATCGAGCACGGAAGCTCTGACCCTCCTCCATCAAATCTTCGTGAACTGTGGGAGCTTGTTCAGGGTTCGTGGATCCGTATGGCTTCCCAATGCTTCCGGTGTCTTGTCGAGTCCATGCCGAGACGAATCGCCGCCGTCATCAAGGCAAAAGGTGGTGCTACACGTTACTAGAGAGGTATCTCTAATTCAATTGCTCTTCATTGTATATTGCAGTTGAAAGAGTCTCCCGTATCAAATTCGAGGCCGCTGGTCCCAGGAAAGGCGAACAGCCAGCGAAATAGAGACGAACACAACACCCATATCTAATTTGAGATACGATCCCACGCTCCACTATAAAAAGAATGAGAATCCCACACGTTATGCCTCTCGACTGCTGGACGACACGCAGATGCTCGAGAGAACTATTTCAGGAAGCAATGTCAGCACCTGCAATTTCTTATCTGCGAAAGCATTGCCGGTTTTCAAAAAATTTAGAAACCGCCTACTGTAAGTCGAAAGAAAGCACTGAAGAGGTTTCTTTCTGTAGCATATTTAGCAAATTAAATGGGAAAAATGACCCCGAATTCCAGGCGTAATCAGAATCTGAGATTCGATCCCACGCTCAGCAATAAAAAGAGAATCCCACTCGTTAAAATCCTTTCGAACAGAATAAACCTCCCTCTAATCCTTTTAAACACGAGAAAAAATATTTCGAAGTATTGATTTGTCCGGAAAGTTCTGAGCCTTTGTGACAGGTGTATGGTTTAGGGTGACCTATGAAGTCGTACTTTTTGAAAACACATGAGATGTTGGCAACAATGAAAGGTGACATTTGCATTCGGCGTCCAGCCATGTGTGGTTGACGATAAGTGGAAGTTGTGTTTGTTTAATGCGTATTAAACATGGATGATCAAAAGTTGTATTTTCGGCATGTGATAATATTCCTCTATAAAAATGGGGAGGAAACGCTACACAAACGTGTAAAAACATTTGTGAAGTGCATGGAGATAATGCTAATGGTGATTCAAAGGTTCGGAGATGGTAGCCGAAATTCAAAGCTCCGGCGATTTCCATTTAGACGACTGGGATCGATGTGGAAGACTTTCAGCAGTGGACGACGACCCAAAATTAACAACATGGGAGTTAGCACAGACTGTGAAAAGGCCGAAAAGTACTGTTCATGAACATTTAGTGAAGTTGGGATACGCTTCTCCTTATGATGTTTGGATCCCACACAAGCTGTCAGAGAAAAACTGCATGGACTTGTATTCCATATGCGCTATGCTCCTAAAACGCAACAACAGGAACCCATTTTTGAAGCTAATAGTGGCAGGAGATAAAATGAATTACTTGAAAATTTTGAAATTATATGAAAAACATGTCACACTGAAAACACTATCCAAACAAAGAAGAAATGTTTCAAATCGGACTTCTAGAAGTAGAGATATTGACGAAAGTAAGATAAACATCTACGCTCCCTGGCGGAGAAACGGTTGAATATTTTAGGAAGAAAATATTCCGAAAAGGTTTATCGATGTGAGTAACATCAGTCAACGAAAGGATTTTTTCAATCGAGATTTTAAAACCTCAGATTTTATGG
The DNA here is from genome assembly GCA_039090855.1 of Macrothele yani. Classification (NCBI taxonomy): domain Eukaryota; kingdom Metazoa; phylum Arthropoda; class Arachnida; order Araneae; family Macrothelidae; genus Macrothele; species Macrothele yani. Next base: position 72,074,003 of record CM077011.1, on the reverse strand, counting down.
CAAATACATCAGAAGCAAAAATTAGCACTTACGCCCCCTGGTGGTCAAAGTATCCTTTACCAAAAATTCGAATATGCAAAAGATTTTCCATTAGGAGCTGTATTCGCCAAAGAAAACAAATTTCAAATCTGAGTTTTAGAAGAAAAGATATCAGGGAAAACGTAATTTACTTTTACGCCCCCTAGCGGAAAATCTTTCCGTAATTTAAAAAAGTAACTATACCTAAAATACTCTTCGACATAAATGGAATCGAAAGACAAAGAATTTTTTCAATCGGATGTTTAGAAGCAAATATGTGGAATAAAACGTATTTTTTAATTCGACATCATCTGCATTTACGCCCTCTAGCGTAGAAATTATACATCATAAAAATAAATAAATAAATAAAGGATCATCATTCGGATATTTCAAGCTTCCCAATGCAAAAAGAAATTTTTCAAATCGGACTAGTAGATGCAAAGATATCGTGTCTACAGACGGACGGACGGACAAACCGATAACATAAGCACAATCTTTTTTTACAAAAGACTTGCTAAAAAGGCTTTTTTTAAATAGAACCCTTAGAATCGGAGATATCATGATTACAGAGATTTATACACTCATATTCATAAACAAGTTAGTAAAATCATTCAATGCATTGATTATAATACGCTTTCCAACATACCAGAAATCATTACTCAAGTTATGAGGATAATGGCTGTGGAATAAATATCGCTCCTGTGCCCTGACCTTTGATCCCACTTCCATGATATTCAACAGAACCGGTTCAGTATACCTCCGAAAAGTTTTGTCGCAATCGAAGCATTCTTACGTAAGTTATGATGCATAATAGCTATGAAATAGATCCCGCTCCTGTGTCCTAAACTTTGACCCCATTTCACCCATTTTCAATAGGATTCGTCCCCAGGCAGGCCCCTACAACATACTAACATTTCTTCCAAATCGAAGCAGTTTTACGTTAGTTATGACGCATAATGGCGATGGAAGAGATTCCGCTCCTATGTCTTGACCTTTGACCCCATTTCGCCCATTTCCAATAGGGTTCCTTCCCAGGTGGTCCCCTACCACATACTAAAATTTCATCGAAATCTAACGGTTTTTACGCGAGTTATCGTGTGGACGGTCATATGCACACTACGCGTGACGTAATGAGGCAGATGGGAATCGACCGTCTACTTGCAAGAGTGTGACGTCATCAAACTTTAATAGGATACACACACACAACCGTGACGTAATGAGACAGATGGCGTGACCGCGCGCCAACATCCAATGGGACGACGCCATGACACCACCCTAAAAACGTGGTAATTCGGGGTGGTTATTTAACCCACTAAACGAATTTTCCCAAAGTCAAGATCAAGCTAAATCGATTTCTAGTACCAGAAAATGGTAGGTTAACGACTTTCACCAAAATAATTAGAGCCGTTTTCAAAATAAAATTTTCATAGATACAAGAATTGCTCCTTTAAGGTGGACGTCTAGTAATTTTGCTTCCGATACTTCCAATGGAAAAACTTCTGTACACATTTTCTTCACAAGTGATGCGTTCCCAAGGATGAAAATTTGAACAACGATTAAAATAGCTTCATTTTATAACTTGGAATACTTTATATTTTCTAAAACATAACCATAAATATGCAATTCAACATTTATTTGTCTACTGACGTCATCAAAGTACAGGTCGCGCCATCCTTTTTCTGGTTTCAACACCACCAAAGGAAACGTTATGTTTTTTAATATAATTACAGTCGGACGGACGGACATCCGGACAGACGGACGGAAAACGCTCGAGCATATACGCTTCTTCAACCTATGGTTGGAAAGCGTACAAAAAAGCAGGACACCTGAAAAAAGTCGAACTACGCCTTTGATTTTTTACGCTTTCCAACCGCAGGTTGAAGAAGCGTATATGCTCCAGCTTTGCCCGTCTATCCGTACGATAACTCGCGTAAAAATGGTTCGATTTCGATGAAATTTTAGTATGTGGTAGGAGACCACCTGAGGGGGAACCCTATTGAAATGGGTGAAGTGGGGTCAAAGTCAGGTCATAGGAGCGGAATCCATTCCATCGCCTTTATGCGTCATAACTTGAGTAAATATGGCTCGATTTCAATGAAATTTTAGTATGTGGTAGGGGACCACCTGGGAATGAACCCTATTGAAAATGTATGAAGTGAGGTCAAAGGTCAGGTCATAGGAGCGAGTTGCATTCCATTGCCCATATCCCATACTATTAAAGGAGCAATTCTAGTATATATGTAATTTTTTTTTAAAAACGGCTCTAAGATTTTTGATGAAAATCGTTAACCAACCGTTTTCTGGTACTAGAAAACGATTTAGCTTGATCTCGACTTTAGGAAAACTCGTTTAGTGGGTTAAATAACCACCCCGAATTACCACGTCTTTAGTGTAATGGCGTCGTCCCACTAATGTTGCACATGCTTAGAAATCTTATGACGTCACACTCTCGCGATTGAGATGTTGGCGCGCGGTCACGCCATCTGTCTCATTACGGCACGCGCTGTGTGTGGATCCTATTAAAATTTGATGACCTCACACTCTTTCGAGCAGATGGTCGCATGTCCCATCTTCCTCATTACGTCACGCGTTTTGTGCGTATGTCCGTCTGCACGATAACTCGCGTAAAAATTGTTCGATTTCGATGAAATTTTTGTATGTGGTAGGGGAACACTGGAAAAGAACACTATTGAAAGTGAACGAAACGGGGTCAAAGTTCAGGACATAGGAGCGGGATCCATTCCACTGCTCTTATGCGTCATAACTAACGTAAAAAAGGTCACCCCGGTGGCGCAGTGGTCTAAACGATGACCTCTGATCATTCGTCCGAACGGGGTTCGGGTTCAAATCCCGGTGAGGCATGGATGTTGTGTTTGTCTTACGGCACTGGCTCTCTCCCTTCCCTGGAACCAGTGACCCTAAATTTGGGACGGGCGACTGCTTATAGCCCATTGAGTTGCTCACGGTGGTCGTTAAACCTCCAATCAAAAAAAAAAAAAAAACGTAAAAAAGGTTCGATTTCGATGAAATTATAGTATGTGGTACGGGACCACCTGGGAATAAACCCTACTGATAATGGGCGAAATGGAGTCAAAGGTCAGGACATAGGAGCGGAATCACTTCCATCGCCATTATGCGTCATGACTTACGTAAATATGCTTCGATTTGAATGAAATGTTAGTATGTTTTAGGGGCCTGTCTGGGGACGAATCCTATTGAAAATGGCAGAAATGGGTCAAAGGTTAGAACACAGGAGCGGGATCTATTTCATAGCTCTTATGCATCATAACTTACGTATAAATGCTTCCGTTGCGACAAAACTTTATCATGTTATTTCGGAGGTATACTGAACCGGTTATGTTAAATATCATCGAAATGGGATCAAAGGTCAGGGCACAGGACCGAGATTTATTCCACAGCTATTATCCTCATAACTTGAGTGATAACTTGAGTAATGATTTCCGGTATGTTGGAAAGCGTATCATAATGAATTCATTGCATGATTTTACTAACGTCTTATATGTATTAATTGTTTTCATTCTTCTTACACGTTCATAATGAATGTCCGGTTTAAAAAAACTGATATTTCGTCAGCATATAAAAATACATTTTTTTTAGAAAGAACCCACAACTTTTTTACGCTTTCCAATCGTAGGTTGAAGAAGCGTATATGCTCCAGCTTTAACCGTCAGTCCGTCCGTCTGTCGGAATGATAGCTCGCGCAAAAATGATTCGATTTCGATGAAATTTAGTATGTGGTAGGGAACCGCTGGGGACGAACCCTATTGAAAATGGGTGAAATGGGGTCAAAGGTCACGGCATAGGAGCGGGATTCATTCCATTGCCTTTATGCATCATAACTTGCGTAAATATGGTTCGATGTCGCTGAAATTTTAGTATATTGTAGGGGATCACCTGGGAATAAACCCTAGTGAAAATGGGCGAAGTGGGGTCATAGGCCAGGACATAGGAGCGGGATGCATTCCATTGCCCTCATGCGTCATAACTTGCGTAAAAAAGGTTCGATTTCGATGAAATTTTAGTATGTGGTAGAGGAATTCCTGGTAACGAATCCTATTGAAAATGGACGAAATGGGGACAAGGGTCAGGACATAGGATTGCGATCCATTCCATGGCCTTTATCCCATTCTATTAAAGGACCAATTCTTGTATGTATGTAAATTTTATTTTGAAAACGGCTCTAAGGATTTTTGATGAATGTCGTTAACCTACCGTTTTCTGGTACTATAAATCGATTTAGCTTGATCTCGACTTTACGAAAACTCGTTCAGTGGGTTAAATAACCACCCCGAATTACCACGTCTTTAGTTTCATGACGTCGTCCCATTAATGTTACACATGCTTAGAAATCTTATGACGTCACACTCTCGCGATCCACTCGCGATTGAGATGTTTGCGCGCGGTCACGGCATCTGTCTCATTACGTCACGCGCTGTGTGTGGATCCTACTAAAGTTTTATGACGGCACACTCTTTCGAGCAGATGGTCGCATGGCCCAACTGCCTCATCACGTCACGCGTTGTGTGCGTATGTCCGTCAACACGATAACTCGCGTAAAAATCGTTCGATTTTGATGAAATTTTAGATGTGGTAGAGGAACACCTGGGAAGGAACCCTATTGAGAGTGAACGAAATGGGGTCAAAGTTCAAGACATAGGAGCGGGATCAATTCCACTGATCTTATGCGTCATAACTAACGTAAAAAAGGTTCGATTTCAATTAAATTTTAGTATGTGGTACGGGACCACCTGGGGACAACCCCTGCTGATAATGGGTGAAATCGCCATTATGCGTCATAACTTACGTAAAAATGCTTCAATTTGGGTGATATGTTAGTATGTTGTAGGGTCCTGTTGGGAACGAATCCTATCGAAATTTGGAGCAATGGCGTCAAAATTTAGAACACAGGAGCGGGATCTATTCCACAGCTCTTATGCATCATAACTTACGTAAAAATGCTTCCATTGCGACAAAACTTTATCATGTTATTTCGGAGGTATACTGAACCGGTTCTGTTGAATATAATTGAAATGGGATCAAAGGTCAGGGCACAGGACCGAGATTTATTGCACAGCCATTATCCTCATAACTTGAGTAATGATTTCTGGTATGTTGGAAAGCGTATCATAATCAATGCATTGCATGATTTTACTAACTTGTTATATGTATTAAGTGTTTTCATTCTTCTTACACGTTCATAATGAATGTCCGGTTTAAAAAAACTGATATTTCGTCAGCATATAAAAAGACATTTTTTTAGAAAGAACCCACAACTTTTTTGCGCTTTCCAATCGTAGGTTGAAGAAGCTTATATGCTCCAGTTTTGCCCGTTCGGCCGTCCGTCTGTCGGCACGATAACTCTCGTAAAAATGGTTCGGTTTCGATGAAATTTAGTATGCGGTAGGGGACCGCTAGGGACAAACCCTATTGAAAATGGACGAAATAGGGCCAAAGGTCACGGCATAGGAGCGGGATCCATTCCATTTCCCTTATGCATCATAACTTGCGTAAATATGGCTCGATGTCGCTGAAATTTTAGTATATTGTAGGACAACACCTGGCAATAAACCCTATTTTAAATGGGTGAAATGGCGTAATAGGCCAGGACATAGGAGAGGAATGCATTCCATTGCCCGCATGCGTCATAACTTGCGTAAAAATGGTTCGATTTCGATGAAATTTTAGTATGTGGTAGGGGACCTCCTGAGAACGAATCCTATTGAAAATGGACGAAATGGGGTCAAAGGTCAGGACATAGGATCGGGATCCATTCCATCGCCCTTATCCCATACTATTAAAGGAGCAATTCTTGTATGTATGTAAATTTTATTTTTAAAAAGGGCTCTAAGGATTTTTGATGAATATCTTTAACCTACCGTTTTCTGGCTCTAGAAATCTATTTAACTTGATCTCCACTTTAGGAATACTCGTTCAGTGGGTTAAATAACCACCTTGAATTACCACGTCTTTAGTGTCATGGCGTCGTCCCATTAATGTTACACAAGCTTAGAAATCTTATGACGTCACACTCTCGCGATCCACTCGCGATTGAGATGTTCGCGCCCGGTCACGCTATCTGTCTCATTACGTTACGCGTTGTGTGGATCCTACTAAAGTTTTATGACGTCACACTCTTTCGAGCAGATGGTCGCTAGTCCCATCTGCCTCATTATGTCACGCGTTGTGCGCGTATGTCCGTCAACACGATAACTCGCGTAAAAATCTTTCGATTTCGATGAAATTTTGGTATGTGGTAGGGGAACACCTGGGAAAGAGCCCTATTGAAAGTGAACGAAATGAGATCAAAGGTCAGGACATAAGGAGCGGGATCCATTCCACTGCTCTTATGCGTCATAATAAGCGTAAAAAGTGTTCGATTTCAATTAAATTTTAGTATGAGGTAGGGGAGTACCTAGGGACAACCCCTTTTGAAAAGAGACGAAATATGGTCAAAGGTCAGGATATAGGAGCGGAATCACTTCCATCGCCATTGTGCATCATAACTTACGTACAAATTCTTTGATTTGGATGAGTAGTTAGTATGTTGTAGGGGCCTTCCTGGGGACGAAGCCTATTGAAAATGGGCAAAATGAGATCAAAGGTTAGGACACAGGAGCGGGATCTATTCCATAGCCCTTATACATCATAACTTACGTAAAAATGCCTCCATTGCGACAAAACTTTATCATGTTATTTCGGAGGTATACTAATCCGATTCTCTTGAATATCATAGAAATGGGATCAAAGGTCAGGGCAGAGGACCGAGATTTATTCCACAGCCATTATCCTCATAACTTGAGTGATAACTTGAGTAATGATTTATGGTATGTTGGAAAGCGTATTATAATCAATGCATTGCATGATTTTACTAACTTGTAACAGAATATGCTAATCAGACAATATCGCAGAAATTATTAGCATTTCGGCGTCATAGCCGCATGCGTACCGCGTCTAGGCAAATCAGACCGCACAACGTCACAGACCGGAAACAGGCCGTTTTTGTACGCTTTCCAACCGTAGGCTGAAAAAGCGTATATGCTCCACCTATTTCCGTGTATTCGTCCGTCCGTCCGTCCGTCCGTCTGTCTGTCCGCACGTAACTCACGTAAAATTATTTCGATTTCGTTGAAATTTCAGTATATGATAGGGGATCACCTGGGGACGAGCCCTATTGAAAATGGGTGAAATGGGGTCAAAGGTCAGGACATAGGAGCGAGATCCATTCCATTGCCCTTATGCATCATACCTTCAGTAAAAATGGTTCGATTTTGATGAAATATCAGTATATGATAGGGGATCAACTGGGGACTAACCCTATTGAAAATGGGTGAAATGGGATCAAAGGTCAGGACATAGAAGTGGGATCCATTTCATTGCCCTTATGCGTCATAACTTACGTAAAGGTGCTTCGATTGCGACACAACGTTTTCATGTTGTTCCGGAGGTATACTGAACCAATTATGTTTAACACTGGCGTTTTTCGAATGTAACGTCGTGCAGAAATGCTCCACATCGACTCAAATCATACCATAAGATCCCCAAGATGTAAGAACATGGGACAAGTGAGCAAAACCGTCCAAACCAGGAATCTAAAGGATACAATGGCACTTTATTGAAAAGGTAGCTTCGAGCACAACTGGACAGAAGACAGAAACGTCCATGTGACAGGCGGCTGCCAAGAAAAATCCAGTCTTTAGTAGAGGATATGATCACCTCTGACTGGGTTGCAGGATTTACAACGTCTCTCCATGCTGAGGACGAGGTTGTCAAGGAGCTGTTGAGGCATCGCGACCCATTCCTCTTGTAGCGCCAATCGCAGCTGCGGAATCGTTGCTGGCTGCTGGTGACGTGCTACCAAACGTCTCCCGAGAAGGTCTCACACGTGTTCAATTGGATTTAGGTCCGGGGACCCTGCGAGTTTATCCATGCGTTGAATATCTTCACTCTCAAACAGCTCTGCTACAGCCACTGTACTATGAGGTGTAGTGTTGTCGTTCATGAAGAGTAACTCTGGACCCACAGCACCTCTAAACAGACGCACGTGAGGCAGGAGAACCTCGGTACAATAGCGGACACCAGTGACTGAACCTCCTTGGAAGATTTGGAGGTCAGTACGGTTACCAAGCATGATACCGCCCCAAACGAGAACTCCGCCACCTACAAACCGGTCCCTTTTGATGATGTTGGAGATGTGATTGCGTGTTCCCTGCTTTATCCAGATGTGAATACGTCCAGAATCCCTCGTCAGACTAAATCGGCTCTCATCCGTAAAGAGAACTCGACCCCATTGCTGATGCGTCCAGTTCTTGTGTTCCTGGCACCACAGAAACCGCCGTCTCCGATGAGCAGGCGTTAAAGGCACACACCGTGCAAATAGGCCACCTTTGTGCAACCTTCAGGCCACGATAAAACGCGATAACGGACGTCCAGTTGTCTGTTACATGTGCCTTGCGATTTCTCCCGCTGTCTGCCGTTTGTATCTTCTCGCCTGTAGGGCAATATACCGGTCATCTGCCACCGTGGTTGCTCATGGACGACCACCTCTAAAGTCTCGGACAGCTGTTCCTGTCGTTTGAAATGCTCTCCAAGCTCGTGAAACGATGCTCTGAACGATCCCAAACTTCTCGGCCACACTAGTAACACTTCGACCTTCTTCCAATTTCCCAATGACTCGACCTCGGGTAAAGTCATCCAGATGTCGTCTACTGGATTGCCTGTTGGCCATATCACACGGTGGAAGCAACTCGAAGTCGTTCAAACCGATGTACACCGTGCAATAGCTGTCACCGAATTGCTGAGCGTACACCGCCCGTGTGCTTTATACCCTTCCGACACTACACCCCCAACAGCATGCTTCATATATGCGTATAACCTACCGTACCGGACCCTTAGTCTATCTCCTGAGTGGTCTTTCGGTCCGTTCTGCCTGCTAATTCCGCTGTTATGCTAATTTCTCCTCTTGGTCCTTAATGTTTGCACACCAGTGTATAATTGAAATGGGGTCAAGCGTCAGGGCAGAAGAGCGAGACTTATTCCTCAGCTATTATCCTTGTAAATTCAGTAATAACGTAAGTAAAAATGCTTCTATTGCGATAAAGCTTTAGATATTGTCCCAGAGGTATACTGAACGAATCAATAGTCAGGATAGGGAAGAGGGTTTGTCTACGCGCAGGATAACTCACGTAGAAATTGCTTGAATTCGATACAGTTCAGTGTGCTTTTGTTGGGAACCACGGAAGGAAATGCAAAGAAACCGTCAAAGTTGAATCATTAGTCAATACAATATATTTTTTAAGGTTTAGGAACGCATAATATACTTCCGTCCTCTTGCATTGTCACTTAAAATAATTCGATTTTGACGCTTACAATTTGTGGTGTTTAGGTATATTCGGGAACAATTCATACTTAAAATGGCTGAAAACTGTCTTAGATTACTCAACATACGAGAAGCATTACATTTTCTTAAAGAGTTAAGGTGGTTCCACCTAAAATCTCTGCCTTATGTTTCCAATGTTAAAACGTCTTTACATATTTTCTTCGTAATTAATGTATTTCCAAGGTTGAAAATTTAAACATCAATAAAGCTATCTTTAAGTTTAGCATGGGATACTTAATGCTTGCTCAAACATAATAATTAAGCGATTCAACATTTGTTTGTTGAATGACGTCATCAATATACAGGTCGCGCCATCTATTAACAGGTGTAACATTACTTAAAGGAAAATGATTGATTTTTACTATAATTATGGTTATGTTTTAGCAAGTATTAGGTGTCCCATGCAAAAAACTTAAAGTTAGTTTTATCGATGTGCAAATTTTTAACCTTAGTAATACATTAATTGCGAAGAAATTATGTAAAGAAATTTTAACATTGGAAACATAAGGCATAAATTTTAGGTGGAACCACCTTAAGACCAACAGATGTTTCACCCACGACGCAGCGCAGATGTCTTACGCAACAGAAGTTAATGAATCTCTTTTTCGGTAGCTACGTCATTGTTCTGCGAGCAGGCGAGCAGATGGTATTAACATGTCAAAGCAAGTGTAACTTGGCTATATTCGGATATGCGTATATAATTCCGTCAGTTAGAAAAATTTAATAACAGCCTAATTTTTACAGAAGCTGTAGTCGGGTTTGCGTTTTTTATTAATTTTTTGAAATAATTTTGCATTGTTGCACTTGTTAACTGTTTTTTTCATTTATCTGTTGGTATATATCTGTTGGTTCACCAAGAGGGTGCCAGAAAATCAGAATCGAGAGAGAGAAAGTTTTATTCCTGCTCTAAGCCATCTGCCATGACGGCTGCATGAAGACATCTGTCTTTTTAATAATTCAATGTGAATTCAGACATCGGACCTTTAATTTTATGTGAATGCAGATAAAAAATGCGTGTGAGTGTTTATTTGGTAGGTATTGATTGTGTTTGGAGAATCTACAATAATGGGTTTTTTAATTTTCTTCATGCACCACAGTCATTATAGAGTGGCGACGAACGTTTACCTGTTTGAATGATTGTATAACAAACTGATGAAATTTTTCCCCATGACAAAAGTGCTACTGGGTTTAGAGACGTTCTTTTCATTTTAATTGGATGCTAAATTATTCTGAATATGTATGTAGTACTTAGGCGGCAGCTAACAACTATAAAGCAATCTATTTGCTTATCAAAAAGGGATTACGAAAATGTGAAACAAGCAATGCTATAGTTCTGTACAGCACGCATAAGACTTGCATTTTATGCGTATGAACTCCGCAATTAAAAATTATCAATACGTTTTATTTACCTGAGATAGTTACGGCAAATAATTGCCATGTGGAGTAACTTGGCTATTGGCCTCTTAGTGTCTGTTCCTCAAAACTCAATATCTCTACCAAAAACAGTGCAAAGTGCTACTAAATATTTCGAATTTTCAACTAATTCTTAAGTGAACTTTATATTAATACCGTAAGGTGGAATTTATAGCGCTTGAATTGATCCCCACTTGATATTATTGGTATCATAAATATTTGTGATCCTAAAAAAATACCTATAATTTTAGTATGCTGGATTTCTGATGGTCGTTAAAGATAAATCTGTTGAGATAAGTTACTTGCAGCATTAAAATAACCGGCTATGTCAAGAACTAAACGAAACAGCCAAAAACACCGTCGAAAGGCAGACGCGGCAAGGAAAGGGGTAAAGAGAATGGATGAAGAATATCGAGCAGAAGAACAGGCTCGTGACACGGAAGCCCACCAAGAACATCGCAAAAACCCACAGTACCGAGCAGAAGAACAGGCTCGTGACACGGGCGGCCACCAAGAACATCGCAAAAACTCACAGTACCGAGCAGAAGAGCAGATTTGTAACACGGAAGCACACCAAGGACATCGCAGAAACCCACAGTACCGAGCAGAAGAAAAGATTCGTAACACGGAAGCGCATCAAGAGCATCGCAAAAACCCACAGTACCGAGCAGAAGAACAGATTCGTAACACGGAAGCGCATCAAGAGCATCGCAAAAACCCACAGTACCGAGCAGAAGAACAGGCTCTCAATACTGAAACCCGTAGAATGGCTGGAGAAGGTGACGATAACTGGGAAAATTTTGAAAATAATTATGGTGAAAAAATAAGGGATGGTCCGATACATGCGTGTGTCTGTTGCGGAAGATTATGTTTCAAGTCATCTGTTATAACCTTATCGAAGGATTGTTTGATTGAAAGAGGTTTTGGCAACAATTTTATTTCATCTGTATACAGGCTAGATCTGAGAGATGAACATGATATTTTCTGCCACACATGCTATAGAGAAGTTTCTCGTGGTAATATTCCTAAATTATGTCTTAAGAATGGCTTAAACTTTCCTGAATTGCCAGACTGCTTACAAATTTTAACTCCACTAGAAGAGGGTAATGTCGCTGCACGGATACCATTTATATCTATAATAGCTTTGGGAGTAGACCAGCAGTGTTATCTAAAAATATCTGTTATCAATGTTCCAAATCCAGTGGATCGTTCTGTGTCAATACTACCAAGAAATTTTTCAGAGACGTTTACTGTTAAATTAAAGCTAAAACGTTGGATGGCATTCCAAAGCCATTACATATGTGAATCGGTTTGCCCACGAAAAATTTTCGATGCTGCAAAGTATTTAGTAGAACAAGAACTTTACAAGTTAGGAGGAATAACATTTTCTCATGACTGGTTACTTACAAATGATCTCGAATCTGGTGAAAGTGATGATGCATCAAAAGATAACACTGATGGTATTGTTACTAAAGTCAGAACCGTTGATACAGAGGATGAATTTGACGAACATACACATCAGAATTTCGGTGAGGAAAACTTAATTCAGTCGTGTGAAATATCAGGTATTGCCTTTGCTCCTGGAGAAGGCCAAAAGCCTTTATCTCTCCTTCTAGATACGCATGTTGAAGAACTTGCTTTTCCAACTATACATGGTGGTAAATGTAGAAAACCTACTATTAGTATCTCTACATGGACATATCCAATTCAGAAATTCGTCGCTACGATCGTCGAGCAGCCCCAACTGATCGCCTCCTATATGCCTACGAGAAAAGCGAAATTTCCAAAATATCTGGTTCTATTGGAATTGCTCTAAAGAAAAAAAAACAAAGCCTACGGGAAAATAAGGTAAAACATTTATTAGATTAAATTGAGGTTAATACTCTAATCCAGGCAGATGACGGATACAAGTTTCTAAGAAACATTTGAAGTGCGCCAGCTCACGGGGAAGCGGAAAAGAAAAAGGTTTGTGCCATGATACGACAGTTTGGTTTACCAACATTGTTTTTGACGTTATCTGCAGCAGAAAGCAAGTGGCCTGAGCTTTTAAGAATCATACGACTCAATGTGGACAACACAGTAATTGCATCTGAGGAAGCACAAAATATGTCATTTAATGAAAAAGCACGATTAATAAAAATCAAGCGCAGTTACATGCGCACTATATTTCTGGCAAGCTTTCAAGGAACTCATGAAAACATGGAAATCAAAAAGGAGCCCTTTTGGTGACAGAAAAGTCAAGCACTACTATTTTTGCATTGAATTTCAAATAGGTGTTCACCGCACGTCATTTGCTTTTATGGTTAAAAAATGCTCCCAATTTTGATTCAAGTGATGCAGATTCAATTCAGAGGACTGAATCATTTATAAATGAAATAATTACTTGCTCGTCAAATGGGTCTAACGAAAATATCAAGGAGCTATTGCCACTTCATAAGCACAGACACAGTCACACCTGCAAAAAACGAACGAGCACTGACACTGTTTGTCGTTTTGGAATTCCATTCTATCCAATGGACAGAACCTGAATTCTGCTTCCTCTGAGTAGTAATGAACAATTTCCAACAAGTATGAAAACTAAACTTAGTTATATAAAAGTTGCGCTAAACCAAATTTCTCAAGAAAGCATGCCGTTCGAGCAGTTCCTTCAGCAACTAGGGCTATCAAAAGATACACACATTTTGATAATAAGGTCGTCCCTTGATTAACCTAAAGTGTTCATACAGAGAAATCTAAGAGAAATATTTATCAATAACTACAACTATAAGATCATTAGTTTTCATCGTGCAAACATGGACATCCAGTTTGTGCTCGATGCCTTTGCTTGTGCCACATATATAGTTGAAACAAATCCAACCGAGGAATGTCTAAGCTTTTGAGGAGACTTTGGCTGAGAATCGAGCAGGTAACACAAGTATCCGCCAGCAACTCCGGGCAGTAACAAATCAATTCATAAATACTTCAGAGATCAGCGCTCAGGAAGCAGCATGGAATTTGTTACGTTGACGTATGTCTAAAGCAAGCGAAGCAGAAATATTTATTCCTTTTATTCCAACATGCTTGCCGGAAGAGCGAATACGGATCATTAAAAGTGAATAAGAACTGCGGAAGATGGATCCAGTCAACTGATGTCTGTGTTTCAGGGCTTATTGAGCACTATGTGCAAAGGCCAGATAATCTTGAAGAAGTTTGCTTAGCCAAATTTGTTGCATATTACAATTTCTCTAACACTAAACGACAGGTTGTTTACAATGCACCATATGATGACGAAACTCAACCAATAGAAGGAAACAATGGAAATTGTGATGACGTTCAACCCATTTTGGGTTAAAAGATAAATCAGGTTTCCCAAAACTGCGCAAAAAAGCAAAAATTATCAGATATAGAAAGTATAGGCTCTCTCAGGATCAAATAATTTTTAGAGAGCTCTTAATGTTACCCATGGCGTAACGAGGTTGCGGAACTCATCGACATAAATGTGAAAGAAATATTTGGCCAAAATCAAAGCATTATATTAGAGAATAGGAAAGGGTTTGTTGCTACTGCAAATGAACAAAATGACACTGAAATTGAAGATGCTATAGCATTAAGAGAAAAACTTAATTGTTGAAGATGAGAGAGAGAGAGAGAGAGAGCACAGAAGAACAATATTCATTCGATTATGAATATTCTGCTTATGGTTTTGATTCACATGATTTCCAAGGAGACATTATGACAGAGCAAGGTGAAATTTCCAGCACAAACTATTGCAGAAAGTTTCTGTGTGCCGCACCAAGTATCTGAAACAGAATATCTTGGGATTATACGAAGACTGAACGCTCTACAGCGTGATTATTTAATGCATCTAATGCATCTTATGAAGCCTAAAGCTCAAAAAATGTACCATTTCATCAGTGGAAGTGCTGGCACGGGAACAACCGTGCTTATTAAATTTTTGTGTAAAAGTCTCCTGAGGTATTATAATAAAGAACGTGGAACAGATCCGAGTGAGCTGAAAGTAGTACTATGTGCACCCACTGGAAAAGCAGCACATAATATTGATGGTGTCACTCTGCATTCGGCTTTTGCTCTCCCAGTAAACCAAATGGGGCACAAAATGGCAGATCTGTCAGCTGATATTTCAAATACCTTGGCTATGCTGTTTTCTCTTATTAAAGCAGTCATAATAAATGAAGTATCTATGGTTGGGGCACAAATTCTTAATAATGTGAAGCGTCGCCTTCAGGACATTTTTAGGTACAAGAAGAACTTTGGGGGATTGATAATTTTCGTATTTGGGGATTTTCGACAACTGTCACCAGTTGGTGATTCATTTGTTTTCCAGCCAAGTAGATCTGATATTATTGGTCAGTTAACAGGTCCACCGTCTGCGTTGTGGGAAATATTCAAGTTATTTGAACTCACAGATGTAATGAAACAGAAAGAAGATTTAAAGTTTGCAAACGCGCTGAGCAACTTATCAGACGGAGTCATGCCTAAAGCTAATATTGCTCTGTTTTCTTCCCGCACTTTCAGTGAAATTTCTCTTTCTGGTGAAACCAAACAATTCATAAGACTGTTTGTTACAAATGTTGAGAAGGATCATTATAATGAAATGATACTGAGAAATATGAATACTGAAGGCACCGTCGCAACGGCATTTGACTCAACTTTGGGGCCTGGTTCTGAGTCTGTCAAGAAAAGAATGCTGAATTCAATAGCAGCAAAAACAAATCACAGAAAAGTACGGCTTACCGCATTCGGTTTATTTGAAAATTGGAGCCAGATACATGATGACAAATAATATCGATACAGCTGATGGCCTTGTCAATGGTTCAACTTGTAACGTACTAGGAGATGTGACGTACCTGCCAGAAGGACGCACACGACATAAAGGCAGATAGGAATCAGAATAAAATGTCCGCGTAGCTCAATTGGTAGAGCAACTTATTCCGGAATGAGTGGACGCGGGTTCGAATCCTGGCGCGGATAAAAATGACGGAGAAATTCACTTCGTTATAATGGCGCCCGAACTATCCGGATGACCCGACCGTTCACAATCTCGCAATGGTGTGATGTTATTTCCACACCGCGAGATAGGAAAAATAAGAGCAGCACTTCGAAAAAAAAAAAAAAAAAAAAAAAAGGGGGAGATGATGTAACGTACTAGGAGATGTGACGTACCTGCCAGAAGGACGCACACGACATAAAGGCAGATAGGAATCAGAATAAAATGTCCGCGTAGCTCAAGTGGTAGAGCAACTTATTCCGGAATGAGTGGACGCGGGTTCGAATCCTGGCGCGGATAAAAATGACGGAGAAATTCACTTCGTTATAAACTGGTACATTGAAAAACCTTTAATACGGAACAAACAGTAATAATAATAACCATATCCCTCTTCATGCTCGCTCTAAATTTGATACTTATATCCGTGCAAAACACATCCCTCCAACTTGGACTCCAGTTGAATTAATTAAAAGAGCAATATACACCAGCCGGTGAAGCAGTCTTCAGGTAGTTAGAAGACAGTTCCCACTCGTAGCAGCTGAAGGCATAATGGTACACAAAAGTCAGGGAGCAACGTATGACAATGTGGTTGTAAAACTGAGAAAGGGAATGACAAGACGGTCACTTTATGTTGCTTGCTCAAGAAATACAAGTGCATCTGGCTTATATTTAATTGGGTCATTTGTAGCTCCAGAGGCTCCAAGGAAGTTGGATGCAGTAGCTGTCGAAATGAAAAGATTAAGAGAATACCCTTTGGTGCCAATATTTTAGTTTTTACTTGAGCCTAAGAAAGAAATTCAAATATTATTTCAAAATATCCAGAGTCTCTTAAAGCATTTACCAGATGTGGCATGTGACTTATGTTTCATGGTCTGATATTTTGCTTTTTTCTGAAACCTGGACATTGCCAAGCGATGATATTGTGATACAAGGGTTTGAAGAAATAGCCAGAATAAATTGTTCCACGAAGAGGAAAGCATTTGGTGTAGAAGCATATATAAAGGTATCATTGTTACACAACGTGAAATATATCAGGAAATTCAGTGATTTTCAGTTATATTCAGGACACTTAGAAGCAGTACAATTTTGTGTAAATGGCATTACATTTACAGTCCTTTACTTTTCTTTTTAGTCAGTTATCATAAGCCCTTATTGTCAGTTATCATAAGCCCTATGGAGTAGAGTAAGGTTTTGAAATGCTGTATGGATGTATGAATACAATATTCCAGAGAAATGAAATCGAGAGTAGTGAAACTGAAACTTATTGAAGTAATAGACAAAACATCTTCAAAACGCAAATATTCCTGCCCACTCCCACTTTATCCAATTTATGACTGAATAGTATCAACATTGTGCTAGATGTGTTTAATGTTTATTATTTACCTTATTTTTACTGTTGAGATTAATATCTTTAACTCTAGAATTTGTAGCTGTTTGCGAGCTTATTAATTTTTTTTTCTTGAGGCTGTTTGCGAGCTTATTAATTTTTTTTTCTTGAGGCTGTTTACTTATTTGTATGTATAATATCTTTCTCGCTTTGTAATTAATGTTATATATGTTTTATATATGCTGAACAGTTGGTCATTTCTATATTTTTTAGTGTTATGAAATTACTTACCTTGTTTGTGTTATAAAGTACATTACCCTTTGAGTTTAGAAAGAAAGATGATACTGAAATATAAAAATTCAGTTTGAAATTTTACATGTAAAATATTGAAATGCATGCGATGAAATGAAATGCAACTTCAAACGCTTTCTGTGTGCATTATGTATTCAGATTGTTTGTAAACAAACAATGTAAATATTTTAAATGAACGGACATAAAAACTTTCATATTCATGCAATGCATTTTATCATATAAATATTGCCAGTCGTGTGGAGCGCAGTGTGTCCGTCGTGACAAGAGTGCGCAGGACATGGTACGTACGAAAAAGGGCTTAGAACACGAAGAGAAGGTTCTGGACGCCATACACAGAAAACGGAGAGGGACAACTATCATCTCATGAGGATGTCTTTCAGTTACTGTTCTACATCATCAACGACGTTGGCGCAGCATTGGCGAAATGTGACTCATTGTTCGACATCGGCCGTAACAGTTCGTCTCGTTGCCGGTTATTACAGTTCGGACAGCAGCCTTGTCGGTCCCTTAATGAACTACCTTTGACACCGCAGCAACGGACTGCCAGACTTCAATGGTGCATCGAACGAAAGGAGTGTCTTGACGAAGGCACAACGTGTTCTCGGACGACACGCGTTCCTATTTAGGAGAAAATGCTGGCCGCTTCTGTGTCCTACAACAACAGGGAGAGAGGCATCAGTAAGAGTGTATTCGCACCAACATGCTAACGACTACGAAAGCAGGTCACTACTCGTGAGAGTCCGTACCACCATAACGAGTGTCCCTTACGTCAATGACGTTCTACGGCCGGTCGACATTCCGTACCTGCAAGACGTTCCCCGTTGCCATATTTCAGATGTCACACCGTATGTTGCAGCGACAGCACATGCCTTCTTCTGAAATAACAACATCTGTTTCGGCCGTGGCCGGCTAGATCGCAGGATTGATCACCCATAGAAAATCTCTGGGGCATGCTCAAACGACGGGACGATCGTCCTCCAGCAACACTTGATGAACTTTGGACGCGGGTCAGTACAGCCTGGATGGTATTCCACAGGACAATATACATTATTTGATTCGATGTCTCCATGCGTACATCAGGTGATAGGAGGTCATACTGATTATTAGCAACATCGACGCACCTGGTGGACATGACACTAAGATGTTAATCATTTGTTCTGTGTTGCCTAATGACCATATCCTGTGTGACGTATATTCTAAATTAACTTTCCTTTTTAGTTTCTTTCCCTATGTAAATCTTGAGTTTATTCTGTTATTCTTCACTCTTAACGTAATATCTTTTCTCTCAAACGAATACGTTTGGCAACACAATTGAGGTTGAATGCACGTGACGTATGCCTGATATTGATAAGAACAAGAGATAAAATCGACGACTAAATTGTTGCTTGGAGAGCGTTGGATCGTAAACTGATTATTGAAAGGAGCGTTGTGTTGTAAACTGATTATTGAAAAGAGCATTGTGTGGTGTTTGGAGAGTTTAGTGCAATATGCTATGCTACGATGTGTTTGCTACATCCTGAATAAAGCACCTTTTTCGTAAGTTTGACTTCTGTTGTTTACATGTTTCGTCTGGCCGTTAAGGTTTCTTTCATTTAGGAACTATTTCTTAGTATGTTGCTGTTTTAAATTAACGTAGAAGTAAGACAAGACTTCTACGTTATACCTATAAAAATCGAAGTTTGTAGCTCGACTCCTTTCAGGTGTTCTGTTCTTTTGTTGTTGATTTTTTTTTATTTTTTTTTTATGAACATGAGTGTATAAGCGCTCCCTAGGGAAGAACTAAACTTTATTTTGAAAAAATAAAGGTACACATAAATGTTTTCCGCGGTAAATGGCTTCTGACTTAAAAAAAGGCAGATAGGGTTGCAACCATGTTAAAAATAGAAATATGCTCTTACGCTCCCTAGTGGCAAGCATTTTGTCACCAATTAGTATAAAATGCATGCAAAGTACTCATCGCCGTAACCACAGTCTAACGCAAAAAGAATTAATTTCGAATATCAAATTTTTAGCAGCAAATATTTAGATAAAAATTACATTATGCATTTACGCCACCTAGCGGTGAGACCATGCATTATTTCAAATAGAAACTACGTAAAATGCCCTTCGTGCTAATAGGTAACCGAAGGAAAAAATAATTTTTCGAAACAATTGTATACGTATAGAGTAAAATACATTAGGAGTTTAGTAGCATGTGCATTTACATTCCCTGAAGGCGAAGTTTGCATCAGAAAAAGACCAAAATGTATGGGCAATCGTTCTCACAGTCCAGGCTCTCGACTGTGAAAAGAAAATAGGCGGACGCGGGCAATGTGATTTGTAAGCAAGTATTTTTATTGGGTGAGTGCAAAAGTTCTACCCGTTCTGGTAATAGATGCAAATTGCGATCGGAGTAGTTACGTCAC
This sequence comes from Macrothele yani, assembly GCA_039090855.1. NCBI lineage: Eukaryota > Metazoa > Arthropoda > Arachnida > Araneae > Macrothelidae > Macrothele > Macrothele yani. The sequence goes on along the minus strand of CM077011.1, from coordinate 72,054,144 downwards.
AGATGACGCTGCGATGCCGAATTTTCAGCCAATAAAGCTTGGAGCAGTACAGCATATAGAGGTTCTTGGTTTCTCTGAGTAAGTCATTCATAACGAAAACCATGGACGGTGTAACATGGCATGCGACAAGAAGCACGTTAGACATTGTTTACTGTACGAGTTCGATAAAGGCTGTACTGCAAGCCGCAGCTGGCCGCAACATCTGTCAAGTGTATGGGGACGATGCAGTTGATGATAGCACATGTCGCCGTTGGTTTCGGAAATTACGGGACGGAGTCAGGTCAACCACGTCCTGGACGTCCATCCGTGGTTTCTGACAAGGATGTGGGACAAGCCATAACAAATGACCCACATCCAACCGTTCAGAAGATAGCGAAAACGTTGTCGGTACATAGAACAACAGTCGAAAGACGGATGCATGCGCTTTGGTTCGTCACCAAGTTCGATAACTGGGTTCCGCACCAGCTTTCTGCAAAGCAACGAGACGAGATAATCCGTACCTGTGTTTCTTTGTTTCTCGCCACAGAAATGAGCCGTTTTAAAGACGAATTGTAACGGGCGATGAGAAATGGGTACTGTACCGTAATCTAAAGCGTCGACGGACTTTGTGCCAAGGTGCGAAGCCTGCTCCACCGACCTCAAAAGGAGGACTGCATCCTGGAAAGGTTTTGTTGAGTGTTTGGTGGAATATCCAGGGAATTATCCACTGGGAGGTGTTGGTACCTAACCGAACGATAAATGTTGACCTCTACTGCCAACAGTTGGACAAGTTGCGATAACAACTGACATCGAAACCGCCAGCACTCCTCAGTCGCAAGGGCGTGACCTTTCATCATGATAACGCCAGGCCTCAGGCTGATTTAATCACTCGGCAAAAAATTACTGGACTTTGGTTGGGAAGTATTACCTCATCCGACGTATTCCCCGGACCTGGCACCTACGGACTGCCACCTTTTTCGATCGTTTCATAAGGTTTTCGCTCTCTAAACCGTCGATGATGTGGACGATGTGAAAACGGCATTACATGATTTTTTTTTTTTTGGCTCTAAAACACAGGAGTTTTTCCGGCGTGGGATTCACCTACTCATTGACAGATGGCAAGAGGTCATACAGAATGATGGCAATTATGTGAAATCGTAGGTACGTTATTTGTTGTGTTCTCCTCCTTTCTTTGTAACCTACACAAAAAGATAGAACTTATGCACACACCCAATATTTTGCAAAAGGCGTGCTAAAAAGGAAAAATATCCAACTGCAACGAAAAGTTAATATCCATATGATGTTGTGTTAATGTTAAATTGATATTTAGATACTGTTAACTTACTTATTGTGACGTATTTTTAGCTTCATTAGCAACATCACTGCAATAATTTCGATAGACACATCCATGGCCTCAAGCCAAGAGCCTACTTCACCTTTCTGCCGCTCAACCGGTAGCCATGCGTCTCATGCTGAGTTGCCTAATGAATTTGTGCTAGCTTCAAATCTAACCAGTTTAAGATTTGCCATCCTTTTTATTATTTAGTCCATCCCAGTGACGCAGTGGTTTAAGCTCTGGCTTCTGACCATTCGTCCGAGATGGGTCAGAGTTCTAATCGAGGCGAATCATGGCTGTTGTGTTTGTCTCACGGCACTGACTATCTCTCCCTCCCTTGGAGCTAGTGGTCCTAAATTAGGGACGTGCGACTGCTTATACCCTTTGGATTGCTGACGTGGTCGTTAAACCCCAAAACAATCAAACAATTTAGTTACCTAATAAATTACGATGACACCAAATTTTCTGTTGTAATGAGCACTTCTTTCGAATCCCTTCCGACGCGAATAAAATTTATCAAAATTATTCATAGTCAATGAAACAGTTTAGAAAAAAAATCAACCGGATTTCTAATATCAATAAAACATTCAGAAATAGAAATAGCTAGATTACTTGCACCACTGACTAAAAACTACGTTACGAAGACTAACAAATGGCGCACAAAAGTTTCTCATTTCTCATAGCAGAAGAAAAATAGCGGAGACAAACAGATCTTCAAATCAACCAGTTAAAAGAAGAAATATATAAGAACCTTGATATAACTCTACGCCTTCTAGCGGAAGAATTTTTCATAACGGAAAAGTTTAAAATAAGCGAAAAATATTCTTCATGGAAAAAGCTATGCTAAGAAAAAAATACGTCTCCCGGAAGCAGAGGTAGGGAGAAAAATGTTTTGACCTTTACGCTTCCTAGCGGGAGATCTGTGCATTATTTAAAGAGGATAATATTCCCCATATTTATTGTAGCCAATAGCATACATTACAAAAAAGAAATTCCTCAATGGCGTTGTTTGAAGCCAAGATACAGCTTCAAACAGAAGTACAAAAACACCGCCAAGCGACAGAACTGTTATCTAAAAACTCCTCAAATACTAACCAAAAGCGTTCCACAAAGTAAATGGTATCCTTTTAAATCGCACATTTTGGAGCAGAGATATTGAGAAAATCGGATCAAATATCCCGCTGCCTAGCGACGAAACTGTGCATTAATTTTGAAAGAAAACACGCACAAAGTTTTAACAGTTAGTAGTATCTAACCAAAAAAAGGATTTTTTTCAGTCGGGTTTTTAGTCTCGCAGATATTGCTGAAAAAGGAAACATGAACTCGCACCCTCTTGTGGCTCACTTCTGCATTAAGAAGAATTTGAAATTACAGAAGAAGCATTTCGCACCGGAAACGCTCTCTAACAAAAAAAAAAATACTTTTTCAACTTGGACTCTTAGACATCGACAAGAACAAGATATGCATCTACGACCCCTGGCGAAAAAACTATGGGTTCTTTTGAGAAGGTACTCCGAGGTGAGTGGTATAGTCCACAAAATAATTTTTTCCATAAAGTTTTCAGAAAGTTAGATTTGCTGCAAATACATCAGTAGCAGAAATGAGCTCTTTAGCCACCTAGTGGAAAAACCATTGTTTATGAAAAATAAAAAATTATATGCAAAACGTTTCCCACCAAGAGCTGTATCCGATGCGTGAAAAATTTTTCAAATCCAAGTTTCTAGAGCAGAGATATCGGGGAATCGCGATTTACATTTACACCCCCTAGCGGAAATTATATGAATTACTTGAAAACTTTGAAATTATATGAGAAACATTTCACACTGAAAACACCCTCCAACAATTTTTTTTTTCAAATTGAACTCTGTAAGAGATATCGACCGAAATAACATATACATCTATACCCCTAGTGGCGAAACCATGTATTGTTTTAAGAAGAAAATACTGCGAGAAAGTTTCTTGAGGTGTGCAGTATCGGTCTACGAAAGAATTTTTTCAATTGAATTTTCATAATCTCAGATTTTGCTGCAAATGCATTTAAAGCATAAAAAACACTTACGCCCCCAAGTGGACAATCCATTTTTATTTTTGTGCCAAAAATTGGTTATTGTATTCAAAACATTTCCCATCAGGAGTTGTATCCTATGCAGCAAGAATTTTTCAAAGTGGAGTTTTAGAAGCAGAGATATCGTGGAAAACATAATTTACCTTTACCCCTAGCGGAAAATCTATGCATTACTTAAAGAAGAGACAGTACTTAAAGTATTATTCGATATAAATGGCATCGAACGGAAAAATAATGTTTTCAATAGGACATTCAGAAGAAAATATATGGATTAAAATGCATTTTGAATTCGATAATGTCTGCATTTACGTCCTCTAACAGCGAAGTTGTGCATCTTAAAAAATACGATATGTAAAGATCATCATTCTCACATTTCAAGCTTCCCAATGCAAAAAACAATTTTTCAAATCAGATAAATACACTCTCAGACGATGAAATTTGCGCACCTGGAAGAAAACATGCTACAACCGCAAAACTTTGCAAATAGCTAGAGTGCGTGCTGGTATGTAAATGATCCACGTTTGGTGACCGCACACTCTGCAGTGGCGCTGCAAGTGCGAACCGGCAGTCTTATAAACCGGCATGTAGTCAATGACCCATGAAAGCGAAAAGCACCGGCCGACGCTAGTAAGAGTACAGAGTGACCAGAATGCAGGGTAGACGCCAGAGACGTCGATTTACGCAACTTGCGGACTTAGAGGGAGACCTGATCATTGGGCTGAAAACCGCAGATTGGTCGGCGCGCCGTATAGCCAGCCATGTGGATCGTTCTGACCATACCGTCCGTCTGTGTTGGCAGCAATGGACACCTGACGGCCCTGCCACATGGCGCACCGGCTCCGGACAGACCAAGAGGACCACCGGTAGAGGGGATCGACGGATCGTGCGCCAGGCACGAACGGATCCCACGGGGACCCGGTCAATTATATACAGGCAGATGTAGCGGCTTCTGTGTGCCAACAAACCATTTCCCCACGCCTCACGGAAGTGAATCTGCGATCCCAGCGCCCTTTACGTGTGCTGCCATTAACACCTGAACAACGCCGGCTCCGTGTGCAGTAGTGCGAGGCCAGAGAGACGTGGAACGCCCCAGACTGGCGACGTGTGGTGTTTAGCGATGAGTGCCGCTTCGTTTTGGGGACAGGTGATAATCGTGTCTGGGTATGGAGGTCTCCGGGTCAACGGCACAATCCCGAATTCGGTATCGAGAGCCACACCTTCCCCACTGCATGCATAATGGTCTGGGGAGCCATTGCCTACGATAGCCGGTCATCTCTAGTAGTGGTAGGTGGATCATTGACGGGTCAACAGTATGTGAATGAGATCCTACGGCCCCATGTGCTCCCATTCCTAGCAGGAATTCCAGGTGCGCTATACCAGCAGGATAATGACCGCCTGCGTAGGAGTTTGGTTCCCCAGGATTGCCTTAAGTCATGTCCAGACACTTCCATGGCCTGCCCGCTCTACGAACATGTCTCCTATAGAGCATGTGCGGGACCAGTTGAAAAGCCAGCTGCCACCGTGCCGCACTATCCGGGATTTGGACCGTCCAACACGTGTGGGCCAGTCTGCCGCAAGAAAACTTCCGGCGTCTGTTCGCCTCCATGCCGAACCGTATTGCAGCATGTATCGCCGCACAAAGCAGTTTGAAGATGACCGGACAGCGTGCCCCAGCTCCCTCTGTATCTGTCTTGCAGCTCTACTTTTGTCATCATGTGTATCATTCATCTGTATCATTACGTCCATATAATTTTAGTTCAATCCGATGCTTCCTCCTTGGTAAGCAAATTTCATTGTCCGTGAGTGTAGTTGCAGAGGTGTATTATCTACAGACGGACGGACGGACAAACCGATAACATAAGCACAATCTTTTTTGACAAAGGTCGTGCTAAAAAACGCGAGGGAAATTATAAAATCTGAGCCAGCGAAATATGCTGTTTTGAATTGCCAAACGACTCATGAACACCTTTTTACTAATAAATATCCCCATTATTCTTACATGCGTGCTATTTTTTGTGTTCATATGTGCAACTAATGATAGTCACGACGAGCACAATTATTTGAAGAATGGCTCTCGATTTAATCATGTTTGACTGTGCGTGTGACGGTTCCCTATCGTTCAATTCCCTGCTGGGCTGGAGATCCGGACTGAAGCAGCGTCTGCGAATTTCTGAAACCACACTTTTCAGAAGAAGAGGGATAAAAAAAGAGCAGGAAAAGAACAAAAATATATTTTACTAGTTCTCAAGTGAGTTTCAAGTCAGGTGGTGTTCAAGATGGCTCTCCCCAAATCCATCGAGAAGGCAAAGTGCGTGCACCAACACATTTCCTGCTGCTCGCATCCTGCAGGAAGGAATGTGCCGTGAGCAACTTCTCCGAGGAAAGGTCAAAGGGAATTTAAGAATCCACAAAAGCCCATGACTTCAATAGGATGCTGAGTTATGTAAAAAGGACTTCCTTTTTTTCTTCTTCTTTATCTTGGGGGCTGATACTATGCGTTCTACGGGCGATCTATTTTTCTTACAAAGGACTTCCCACTGAGAATAATAAACACAATTCCACTGAAGCGCAGCTTATTTTTCTGGGAAGAAAAATATGACTCTTTCATTCGAGTCTCTCTGTTATCTGCGAACTGGCAAAAGAACAACGTCTTCCAAGTGGAACTCATTTCCAAGCGAAACCCTCTTGCTTTATAATAGAAAAGTGGCTGAGGTGCAGGCTGAACAAGAAAAACATGTAGATTTTCAAAAATCTAGGAACGAAATATTCGATCTCACAATGCTTTCTATTCCTGCTCGATCGGAAAAATCGAGCTGAAGTCTCGATAACTGCAACATTTTTGCTCCCTCGCAAGTTAAAAATATTTTTAAAATTGTTTTTACCGTTCTCAATCAACTTTCACAAAGATATAAAAGAGTACAATGCCAAAAATGTTTTCAGTGCGTTAGGAAATGAATAAGTCAGCTTTTTCTGAAATCTTATAAACATTGCTTATGCCATTTCACTGAAAGTTGTACGAGCCTCGTTTGTCCCATTTGTATTAAAAGCAAGGTAGTTTTATACGTTTGTAAGATATGACTCAAAATTTAAAGATCTAGTTCAATTATTTCAAAATTCGCTTTATTAAAGAACAGTTAGTCGATTTTGCAATCGTTATAAAAGTTTGCTGATTTTTCTTAGAATAAATAACATGATCACCTTTGTGCGCAATATATATTACATCCTGCATTACCGGTCATCATCTTTGGAGGGTTTTCTTCTGTTGCGGGGTTTCATTACCGGTCATCATCTTTGGAGGGTTTTCTTCTGTTGCTTTTCTTCTTTGGAGGGTTTTCTTCCGTCTCTAATTTAGCGTCACTGGTTCCAGGGAAGGGAGAGAGCCGTAAGACATACACCACATTTATGCCTCACCGGTATTCGGACCCGGACCCATCTCGGTCGAATGATAAGAATTGGAAATTGTCTAACATAATGTTTGTCCGCAAGTCTGATTATAGTCTGAATTGTATTCAGTTTTATTGATTTCACTCAAAATTTTTGCTACTGCTTTTCTTTGTAGAAATTATTCCACTACGAAAAATTAAGTTTTTCAATTCAACACATCTGGAAGTTCTCATTTACAAAGACTTCAGTTTAAAGCACTTCCCATATGTTCGATTTCTTTCAAAATCACATTAATTCTTTCCTTCAGGAATGAGTTCTTAATCCATAGCATACATTTTCTGCCTGTTTATTTTAGAAATTAGCTTGAGTAAAAGTTACATTTTCCAACTTTAATGCGAATTGTACGTCATATTTTGTATTCTTTTCGAAACACAATTTTTAGTTATCATTAGTAATAACTTATGAATTCAGAATTTTAAGTGTTTACCTAATTTTTCGTGGAAATTGTAAACTATGAAGTGCATTTATTGCCTTAAAAATTTCAGATATTTGTATCCATTTTATGCTTTCAAATCTTCAGTTATTTTATTGTTCCCCAAGGAGAACCTTTGCAATTCAACCAAAACTCCTCTTACCACATGTGCTACCTTACAAGTCGAAGTTCATTTGAATTCATCTAGTGAGTGTGGTGGTAATCTGCAAAAGCTCATTCAGTTGTGTTTCTGAAATTTCTGTGTATCTTGAAGAAATCCATGAAAAATAAATGATTCATGGCTCAGTGTACGGGTTCGTTTTATACTGAATCTATATTGCGTGCTGATTAGTATATGACTGAGAGGATTAAGGCCTATGCAATCCAAAGTGTACTGAAGAGTCCCCTTGAAAGATGCCTCTCATGATTCTGAAATTTCTAGAGTTGAGCATTTGTTGCCCATATAATATATAGACATTTGTTTACAATTGAGACATGTTCTGCTGGTGCAACTGAATGACCTTAATTAATGTCTACTCTAAATACTATATATTTGGAATTTCTATAAGACAGTCATATAGAATGGAGTCAAATGCTTTCATTGTGGCCAATGTAATCCATACTCAAGTATATTTTTCTTCTTAACAACATGATTTACTACTACACTATTAATATTAATATCAACAATAATTTGATCTTTGCATTCTTTGTTTTGCCTATAACAATGTTTTTATTCTTCTCTCATCACACCATTATCTCTTAAGGGATTGTTAATCTCCATAGTTAAGGTGGTTCCACCTAAAATCTCTGCCTTATGTTTCCAATGGTAAAACTTCTTTACATATTTTCTTCGCAATTAATGTATACCCAAGGATAAAAATTTGCACATAGATAAAATTAACTTTAAGTTATAGCATGGGATACTTAATACTTGCTAAAACATAAATATAACTAAGCAATCCAACATTTGTTTGTCTACTGACGTCATCAATGTACAAGTAGGGCCACCTATTAACAGGTCTAACATTACTCAAAAAAACGATTGATTTTTAACATAATTAAGGTTATGTTTTAGCAAGTATTAAGTATCCCATGCTATAACTTAAAGTTAGTTTTATCTATGTGCAAATTTTCATCCTTGGGAATACATTAATTGCGAAGAAAATATGTAAAGAAGTTTTCCCATTGAAAATATAAGGCAGAGATTTTAGGTGGAACCACCTTAAAGTGGATGACAGCAGCTTAGAAATTATTGGCAAGCATGTCATAGGCAGATATTTTAATGGATTTGCTGTATGATTATATTCCGGTAAAAGAAAGTTTTTTTTTTTTCGTATTGTGGGAATGTTGGTGTTCATTGAGGTAGCGTTATGTGAGCATTTATGTTTTTTACACCAAAAGTTGTAGATATAATCAGCTCCTGGGACTTTTTTCGGTAGGGGGATTAACGACCACCGTGAGCAATTCGATGGGCTACATGCAGTCGCCTGTCCCTAATTTAGGGCCAATGGTTCCCGGGGATGAAGAGAAACAGTTACGTAAGACAAACACAACATCCATGCCTACTTGGGTTTCAGACAAGGACCCTCTCAGACGAATGGTCGGAAGACAGCGCTTAGTTTCAATATTCGCATTTATTCACTTAAAAGAATTACAACAGAACATCCCCAACCTCACACGCAGTGTGAGAGAAGGGGAGAAATAAAACAAAATGTAGATATTTACAATAAAATGGTAATTGTACAAATGAGCAATGACCGGCATTGCATTATTTGCTGTAAACAGCAGTATCTCTGGGATAATTGTTCATTGAAGTCTTGGAACATCACTAGAGCGAATCAATTTATAGAAGTAATTTGCGCAGTTCTAGTGACATGGGAATCACTGGTGACAAAGAGTTACTGTGAGCATGAAGAGAACTGTGTACAAAAGGAGACATCAGCAGGAAGCAAACACAATCCAGTTCCAGGAGGAACCATGGTGAGGGAACAGTAAAAATAAAAAGTTCCGACGTAGGTTTAAGAGTATTAAAACAGCAGATGAATAGTCTGGGCACTAGAAAACCGAAACCAATAACGCAACGGCGACCATGTTTTGAAGAAGGCAGGTAACCGTGCCGTATCATTCGCCAAGGAGTATTCCAGGGTGACCCTGTTGCGGTAGTGTGCAACCAAGGAGGTAGAGAATGTGATAGGATCTGGATCTTGTAACTCTAGCAGGTGAGAGAAAATAATATATTTAGCTAGGATAAATAAATACGAACAAACTGGCAAAATAGAGGAGATACTTGTTGAACTGTGGCCGAGAAAACGATAATTTTCTAGGGTGAGATCACTGGTACAAACAAGTTGGAACACACTGTGAAATAGTGGGAGCAGCGTCGGACAGTATACAAGCATGTGTAAGACGTCTCCAACGACGTTACAAAAAGGACAGATATCTGATGATTACTATGTTTCTCCGGAACAAAGTCGAAGGGACCGGCAGTCGATTGTGCAAAAACCTCCAGTGCACATTAAGTTCTGAGGAGAGGGCCGGTGAATGTTGGGCAGTAGACCAGACCGAGGTTAGTGCAAAAGGAGGAAGAGAGGGGATAGGGCAAGGTACCGCTGAAGAAGAACAGAGAAAACGGTACAAAAAAAGAAAGGAAATGCTGTGGAGAGGGAGGAGGTCACCGGAAAAGGGAAGGAAGAACGGGAAAGGGAGAGAAGCCGAGGAAACGGAAAGGAGGCCAGAGGAATCGACTAGGGAAGGAAAAAGTGATTGAAGAGCATTTTTAAGTTGGAGGAAGTAATCAGTGAGTTCGGGCGAGGGTAAGAGGGTGGAAAAAAGGTCGGAAACGGGTTTCCGTAAAAAGTCGGGGAGGACCAGTTGGGAAACGGAGACTACACCAGCGTGTAGCAATGCGGGGAAAAAGAAAAATTTGGCAGTAGGGAGATGGAGGACGGAGAAGGAAAAAAAGATGCTCGGAAAGAAGATCAAGAGTGCAAGAGGGGGGTTGACGAATGAGCGGTAAAGAACGAAGGAACTGAACAGCTTCATAGTAGACTAGAGGAACACGAGGGGGATGACAGTGTGAGAGAAGAAGATGGACGGTGAGGCAGGGATTATGGGGGAAGTCAGAACATTAAGCAGAGAATGGAAGCGAAAGAGTCTGGTTTAACTGTCAAACGAAGGAAATTGAAAATTTTCTTACAGCTTTATAACGTATGGTAATATCTGGCATATTGAGGTCATCACAAGTCGAAGGTAGATATAATACATAGGAAGATAACCAATGAGTGGATGACCAAACAATGCTGAGCATTGCTGATGTTGTTGCAGTTTGAACGTAGGCTGGTGGCGGTTGTGCAATCCAGGAATGATAAGCTAACGAGAGGATGTGGGTGCCAGCAAATCGTGCACGACTGTGGTATGTCAAACAGCACTTGAGCTTGGACCAGTAAGCAGCGGTGTGACGTAGTTTCCTGACGAGGGGTCTTCAGGTGGCAGCCGCTGCTGAGACCCGGCTGCCGATGTGCGCCCCAAGTATCTTTTGACTTGTGAAAGTCCAAAGAGCGCCCCACGGTGCATCGGGGCTATGTCTCCAGAAGCCACACCACAAGCCTGTACACTTTGAAAGGTTTAACGAAGCGCCGGAAGCCGAAGCATACACTTGATACCATGCAAGAACAATTGTGAATTGCCATTCTTCTCGGATGAGAACTTAAGATCATCGGCGTAGGCAGTAAGAACGATAGAACGGTGCCTGGTGCTATCCTGAATGGTGGAGGGGGAGGTTGTAGAAGAGGACGGATAGAGCAAAGAAAAGGCTCAAAGACTAGAGAGAAAAGTTGTCCGGAAAGAGGACATCCTTGACGGATGCCCTTACGCAACGGAATAGGGGCTGTAAGGAAGGAGGCCATTCGGATATGGACAACTGATCCTGGTACAGGGCAAAAAGGGCTGTGATGAAGACAGATGGGAAACCGAAGGCAGAGATCACAGAGGCAAGCCACTGATGACTCACGTTATCAAAGGCCTGCGTCTGAGCAAGATTGAGGAAGGCTAAGGGTTCGGAGGAAAGGGTGGGCAAGGCAATATGAGTCACGGAGGAGATTAATATTAGTATGAATGCTTCGGCCAGGGATGGTGTACGTTTGATCGGGCTGTATGACGGTGGGAAGGACAGGGTTCAATCGAAGGGAGAGTATTTTAGTATAAATCTTGTAGTCAACATTAAGGATGGATTTAGGACGCCAGTTATCCAACTCCAGCAGACACCCCTTCTTTGGAAGAATAATGATTGGAGCTAGAGTAAAAGCGGGGGAAGAACAGATAACGAAAAAGCAGTTGCAAAGCAAGGCAATAGGAGAGGGTGTAGGAAAGAGGAAATCGTGCGAAAGATATTAACTGTCAACCCGTCAGGACCAGGTGACGAGTGATAGTTAAGTAAGGCAAGCGACTGTACTACTTCTGCTGGGGTGATAGGCATAGAAAGAGATGCAACAAGATGCGATGGAATATGTGGTAAGACACGAAGAATCGAATCAGCATGCGGAGAACTTGACTGGAACTGAGCAAAACGTGACTGGAAATATGTTCTAACACCGGAGCAAATGAGAGTGGGGTCATAAGTAACAGTTCCATCGGGTAACTTCAGATTACGGAGGTGATGAGCAGAACGTTTGTGGAATTCCAGTTGTTGAACCTATTCCCATAGATAGTCATTTGGCTGGAGATGAAAGAGCTTGAGGCGGCGAAACGCTTGTTGGGAGACAGTACGTAGCAAGGCACGAAATTCAGCTTGGTAATGAGAAAACCGCGGAGAATCAAGATCTAGGGTAGAAAAAATCGAGCGTACAGCATCAATCTTCATAGAGGCGGTAGTACGTTTTTTGTGGGAATATTGTTTGGTATAAAGAAGAATCCGGGATTTGACCTGTAACCAGTGTTGCAAGGGACAAAAAGCAAAAGAGAGCGTATATAAGGCTTGTTGGAGCTGCGATTGGATGGTATTTACGTAAGTTGGATCAAATAAAAGATCATCATCAAGGGTCCAAGTACGGTAGTTTGCCGAGGAGATGGACCGGTGTAAAAACACATTACGACACAGCTGTAGTCGGAAGAAACAGTCGGTGTGTGAGAAAGGGAGATAACTGAAGGAAGAAGCATTGAAGAAACATAAAACCCGTCAAGTCGGGCAGTTGTAGGAAAGGAAGTGGAGTAGGAGCGCCAGGTGCACGAACGAAGAAATGGGTGCAGGTGTCGAAAATAATTTTGGAGTTGTAGCTGGTTGATGGCTGTAGAAAGTGCTCGGGTAGGAAAATACCTGGTATCTGTGGAACCGTCCGATCTGTCGAGGGATGGGTCAAGGGTGCAGTTAAAATCACCATCTAGGATCACAACATCAGTGGCCGGAAGACCTTGAACACAGGAAACAAAATACTCAGAAAGGCAGTCTTCATACTGTTGATTGCCGGAAGCATAGATGTTGAAGATATGGTATCGGAAGTTGTGAAGTCGAAAGGACAGAAGCTGAAGGAGGTCACGATAAATCGGTTTGAACGTGATATCAGTAATGAAGGATCGAAGACGAAAATGGATGGCCACCGCAAGTCCTGCGTGAAGACTAAGTCGATGGACATGGTAGAATTGAAATGGCCAGGTTCGCCACCGGTGGTGTCGGGTGTTGGGATTACAGTTAGTCTCCTGTAGCAATAATATATCCGCATCATGCGGTGTAATATCTTCAAACACTAACGCATTGATAGGAAAGACGGAGCATCACTTACAGTTGAAAGAAAGTAATTTTAACGTGAAAGAGGTTGTAGTGGTTGAATATTACTATCAGCACTTCTGTGAAGACTGGTCACACGTTTCTTTAAGCTAGATGTCTGCGTGTTAGTGACTGTCAATTTTCGGCAAAAGAGCAAGTAGACTCTGAAGTTGGGTGATAATAGTAGGAAGCTGAGCATTACGTGATTGAACGCAGTCCAGCTGCTTGAGAGGACGTGACGGTTGATTGAGTATGATGAGAGCAAGATCAGACGGCGCCAGCGGCCCGTCTAATGCAGGGAAAGTTTCCCGATATTCTGCGAAAGCTTTTTGATCCAACAATTTTGGAACAGCTGGGGACTTAAGAGATATACGATCTGCAGTTGGAGAGGAAGACTGTCGAATTGGCGAACGGGAACGAGAGCAGCGTGGAGAAGACGTCACTGGCGAGATTGAACTTTGTCTAGTACGTTTCAACGTGGGAACGCCGGGAGAAGCTGGTGGGTGTAGGGCAGTTAGATCTGACTCCACATTAGGGGATCCAAGGGAAGAAGGTGAAGCAACACGACGGAGGGGTTGCCATTCCTTTCCGGAGATAAAACCCTCCGAAGAACGTATAGGTACCACAGCAGCAAGTGGGTCCAACGAAGGAGAGGTGACCAAAGTTCCCGTAGTAGAGATCGAAGACTTGGAGACTGCTGATGAATCATCATTTGCTGGGGAGAAGTCTCTGTTACAACAGTAGCAGGGATCAAGGACGTCTGTGGAGCCGAACTTGGTGTGGCCAGAGAAAGTGGTTTTGAGGGTGGGGTACTGACTTCAGGCGGTGTGGAAATAGGGATGTTTGGCGGGTGCATGTAGACAACGTGATTGGATGTGGCCTTATGCCTTGCATTTAAAACAATGCAAGGCAGTAACGATATCGATCCGGAAAATCTGCTTCCCTACAACCACAGTGAGGTCAGTAGGACAGTTCAGTAGGGAACAGGATCCTTGCTCAGACCTAAGATGTTCCTGTCATCTGGGTCTGCTGGTACGGAAGACAGAGTGGAAATGGAACCAACTACCTTTCCACACCGGGAGGGCTGCCATTAAGTAATGGGCCTTGATTTCTGGTGGTACGGGGTAGCACGTAACAAGTACGGGGCGCTGCGTGAGCAGGACTCCCAGTAAGGTATGATCCCCAACATGCAGTCCATCAGATAAGACGCACTCCGCAAACTCTGGCTTCGCAAAATAGATGAGAACAGTCCTAGGTTTCCTCGCCATATGGGTAATCGATCCCTTAGGGAGGATTTTGCGAACGGCTAAAGAGTATTTCTTAAGGCTGGTGTCCGGGAGGGCATCAAAACATATGTCAAGTTTCTGTGTGCGTAAAACCTTTTGTCCAGCAGCTGAAGTTTCCGGAATTTCGATGCGTAACTTCTTGCTGTCTCTAGTGACAATCATATCAAGAGGCATTGTACATGGATTCTTCGCTGTAGAGGAAGATGAACTAGTACCCTTCACAACGGAAGCATAAAGAAGAGTTGCCGTAGGAATGGGTGGAGATGGGGAATGTCGAGACGCAGTGCTCGCATGAGCAAATGAAATACCAGAGGCAACGGATACTGAAGAAGTTAATGACGTCACTGTGGTGGAGAATGTCGGGAAATCAACATCCATAGAGTTGGAAGAAGAGGTGGTAACATCAGATAACGCGGCTTGGAAACCAGCTGCGTGTGGTAATGACGAAGACCGAACGTGTCCAGGTGGGGGCGGAGCTTTGCTATCAAGCTTCACACCTGGCCTATCAGATGCGGTCGCCGCCGTTTGAAATGGCTGGTCTACTAAACCCGACCCTGGGCAAAGCCAGGACGGAAAGAGAGTTAGTACAAGTAAAGTTTTACTTACAGGACGTCAAGGTCGGACTAAATCGACACAGGAGATACACAAAATTACGGCACACACACAAAAGAACACTAATAAACGCAGGTCAAACTCGGAGAACCGGTCAACACAACCTTTACAAAGGCAGTGCTTAGACCACTGCGCCACCGGAGCTACCTTGGGAGTTTCCATTTTTTGGTTTTTCTAACTGCCTCAACTAAGTATGCGGAAAACGCAAATGGTATGCATGTCTACATACTTCCTTAATGCCTTTTTTCGTCTGCAATCCAACTGGCTGTTTTGTCAAAGTTTTCTGCTTTCCCATATTTCAGACTAAAATTCTATGATGTCAGTGTTGGTATACCCTCATTATTATTGTCAATCTTATTTTGCAAGGTTCTGTAGAAAGCTTTCTGATTCCTATAAAAGTGGACATTCTGGGCTTTACGCTCATAGAATTTTTGTATCTCTTTAAGCGCTTTGAATAAACACCAATCTGTTTTGTTTCTGCTTTTGTTTTTTTGTTGTTGTTTTTTTCTGTTGTGGATAGAGTTTCATTGAAATCATTTAACTTCTCAATTTCTCTTAGTTTTAAATTTTTAGCTACTTTTTCCTTCAATTTATGTATTCGGATCATTTTTCTCCGGATATTGCTAATTTTTTGTTCCAATCGTTTCATCCATGCTTGCTTTCTGGGGTTTTTCTTCCAAGTATTTCTATGTCACTGAGTTCTTGCTTCATTCGTATTGTTTTAGTGGTGGCAACAGTAGTACAGGGTGTTTCATAAAGAATGTCCCGATTTGAAAAGTGGATATTCTCGGCAACCCCGAACCACAGATGAATGCGACTCATATCATGTCTACGGGCGTGGCCCAGAGTTTGTTATGACTACCACTAGATGGCAGCACGAGCATCCAAACAGCCGCAACGCTTAGTGAGTGAGAAGATGGCCTCGAGGTAACAAAAGGCATTTTGTGTGCTCCAATTTAGAAAGACCATGTCCGTGATTACGGTACAACCTTTCATGTAAGCGGAAAAGTTTCGCGCCTCAATGTTCGCATATGGGGACTAAAGAATCCACATGAAACTCGCCAACATGAATGTGATTCACCAAAACTGAATGTATTTTGCGCGGTTTCTGTTAGAAATTTTTATGGCCCTTTCTTTTTTGCGGACAATAGGGTTACGGGCAACTTCTATCTGGCAATGCTTAAGGACTGGCTACTTCCACAACTACAGGACGACTCTGAAGATTACATTTTGCAGCAGGACGGCGCACCGCCGCATTGGAACCTCCATGTTCGTCGGTTTCTAAACGACACATTGCCTCAGCGTTGGATTGGACGCAGGGGACCCTATGACTTGGCACTACACGCTTGGCCTCAGAGATCTCCATACATAAACACCATGTGACTTTTTTTTTATGGGGATACGTAAAAGACTGTGTCTATGTCCCTCCTTTACCCGCTGACTTGGATGAGCTCCGAACGAGAATCACGGCCGCGGTAAATTCTGTGACTGAAGACACTCTCCGACGCGTTTGGGATGAATTCAGCTGTTGGCTTGATGTTGTCCGTGCAGCAGGTGGAGGGCACATTGAGCATTTGTAATTGTGGTGCGTGAAACTTTAGACCTTCCTTCAAACTTGGCTCTTTGTTTTTTAACTATCCTACATTTGCCTTATTAAATATACTACTTTGAAATCGGGTCATATCTTTTGAAACACCCTGTGTAATAAATCATGAGATGAAGTTGTCCAAGTTAACCGCAAGTGTAAAGATCGAAGGGAAAAATATTTTTATTTAAATGGTTTGAAATTTAGATGCATGTACTTGGAGTACCACTTTTCCAAAAACAGAAGCGAGGGCTGCCAGAGTTATGCACTAGTTTTGTACAGTTTTGTGCACCCAAAATAAGTGGTACTCTTCGGCTCTAAAATAGTGGCAAGTAATTTTGAAGAGCCACTTTAACAAAATCGAAAATAAATACTGCTAGAGTTTTGTACATGTTTTGTATATACCCAAAACAACATTTTTTTACACCATCGGAAGTTGTACTTTTTGGTTCTCAGTATGGAACTTCTCTCATCATGTACTTGGAGTGTCATCTTTCCAAAATCAAAAATGAACACTGCCAGAGTTTTGTACTAGTTTTGATCGTACAGAATTTCTTAACCTATTTTTTTTATTGAAATTCGAATAAAAATTTAACACAAAATTCAAAATAGGTAAATTTAAGATATCAAGAAAAGTATTTTTGTATGTATGTTTTGCATTATGAATTAGTGTAATTTAAACGTCCGAGTTTTTCCCCCTTCTTTGTCTTTCTGGAAGCATTTAACATTTTACAATAATATTTAACTTTTAAGAATTTCTTTTATAAGTTTTTTTTTACATTTATACGGTTTTAAGGAGATTCCCTAGAAATACGTATAACCGACGTTCCACTGTAATTTCTGCCTCATGTACGTACGTGGCGCTGTAGAACGGAATGTGTACATTTGCTGGTATCAGCAAAGTAAATCCTCGGCTAAAACAGGGTCATGTATATTTTAAACATGTTTCCTGGTTTTGAAAAATCGTCAGTATTTCCACAACAATAGCATTTTTGCGGCGCATCATTTCAGGAGATGGAACCAGCCGATTTTCATTTTCTCATGCATATTTCTAAAATATTTGACCAAACTTTGGGAACTTGTTTTATCGCCATTTTGATGATAAAAAGTCATATAATATAGGGCCAGAAACACTTTCCCACAGCGATATACAGGGTGTATAGGATGAAACTATACACCTTGTATAGCGATACACAGGGTGTGCACATTTTCTTGGGTGTACAAAGTTAGTACAACGCTCTGGCAGCGTTAATCTTCGATTTTAGAAAAGTGGCACTCCAAGTACATGCTGGAGAGCCATTAAGGAGGACTGAAAAGTACCACCTTCACTGGTGTACAAAGTTTTCAAATAAATACAAATTCCGGTGGTGTACAAAATTTTCTTTTGGGTGTACAAAACAAGTACAGAACTCTGACAGCGTTCATTTTTGATTTTGGAAAAGTGGCTCTTCAAGTACATGTAACTCGGCTAATTTATTAAAAAATGTTCAGTTAAAAATAACCGTTGACCTGGTTAAAATCCATACAAATTGCTTCAAGATATATTTTTTACTAAATATAAGTAGATTTGCACCTACTTTTCCTGGTAAAGGTTATTCATTTCGCGAATATATCAATTTCATTTAACAAGACACAAAGCGTGTGATCGCCCCGGTAGCCAAGGAGTCTGTGGCGCTGGCTTCTGACCATTCGAACAAGATGTGCCCGGGTTCGAATTCCTGATGTTAGTGGTCAGATGACTTCCCTGGAACCAGTCGCCGAAACTTCTTGGCGGGAGGCCGCTTATAGACCTTAGATTTGTTCACGGTGATTATTAAACTACCGAAACAAAACCGCTTTAGTGTACTTCCAGATTCGTCACAGGATAAACAAGAAAAATGATATCGGATTTTCTGTTGTGTTTTGAATTGTTTCGGTCACGAACAGAATAATTCAATGCTCTTCACTGTCAGTGGTACCTGTTACAAAGTAAAAATATCTACCGGATATCTACAACCGATAAAACATCAAGAAATATTTCTAGTTCCTACCACTAGCGACTCAGAAGTGTGTTACTAAAAATAACAAATTGTACATAAAATTTTCTCATTGATGAAGAAAGACATCAAATATTTTCAAATCAAACATGCAGACAAACTTTACGCTCCCTAGCCGAAGAATTTTGAATAGTTAAAAAAAATGCGAAAATTATTCTTCATGGCAAAAGCTATGATAAGGAAAAAGCATTTTTCTTGGACGTCTCGGGGAAGCAGAAACTGCGAGAAAACGATTTTGACATTTACGCCCCTTTAGTCGGAAAAAATGGGCATTATTTGAAAAAGACAATGATTCCCATTTTTACTGTAGTACGGAAAGTGAATAGAAAGTTTTTCAATATATGCATAAACACATATGCTGCGGCCGCCCCGGTGGCGCAGTGGTCTAAGGCGCTGGCCTCTGATCATTCGTCCGTAAGGGGTCCGGGTTCGAATCCCGGTCAGGCATGGATGTTGTGTTTGTCTTACGGCATTGGCTCTCTCCCTTACCTGGAACCAGTGACCCTAAATTAGGGACGGGCGACTGCTTATAGCCCATTGAGTTGCTCACGGTGGTCGTTAAACCTCCAATTCAATCATATGCTGCGACGGGTATGTCACGTGTTTTAACCAGTTCAAGTCGCACGCACTGCAATCAGTCGAAAGGAAATATGAAGTGATAGTCGTTGCTGGGAACAGCACTGCATGTCGTCGTTCTGTCTGTGGTTGGGACGCCTAAAAGATGAAATAACGCTGCTCATGCAACACAAAATATTTATCATTCGAAAGGGGAAGGTTCCGTGGACCACAGCACTGCAACCAGATAGTTCAAGAAATTTCGTTCAGGTGACAGAAACCTTGATGATCAGCCAAGATCAAGTACGCTGCGAATCGTGGATTCGAAGGTTCTTACGCCAGGTCGTAGATGCAAATCCGACAACCAGCACTCGGAGATTATCAGGCGAGCTGGTCATATAAAAGAACATCTTGGTTCGTCGCCTTCAGGACCTCGCCAATGTCTACAGGAGCTGCCGTTTTGTCCGTCACGAACTGATGCCAGCTGAAACAAACCGCCGAGTGGAAGTGTGCACGAAATTCTTAGAAAACACGTGCGATGTAAGTTTCATCAAGAGAATTGTTACGTGCAATGAAAAGTGGGTCTATTTCCGTAATCCTAACACACAACGGCAGTGGTTAAGCCCGGATCAGTTTCCCGAACCTGTTGCGGAACGTGGGCGCTTTTAGCACAAGGTGATGCTCTGCGTCTGGTGGAATTTCGAGGGGACAATCCATTACGAATTTGTTCCAGACGGTCGGACCATCAACACCAAACTCTACTCTGAACAGCTGGAGAAGATGTATGCTGTTTTGGCGGAGAAATACCCGGCGCTGGTGGATAGAAAGCGCGTTCTCCTAGAGCATGACAACGCACGTCCTCATACGGCACGAACGACCCTAACAAATTACCAGGAACTTGAGGGCATCGAACTGATGCCACACCTGTATTATTACTTGTTCCGATCCCTGGCCCACTTCCTTCGCTGGCGGCACTTCAACAACCACGAGGATGTGGCAGCTAGGGTGAAGGAGCTCTTCAGTAGGAAAATTTTCTTTCCAAGGAAATAGAAATCCTTGAAAACCACTCTAGGCTCGAACCCCTGTCCAGCGGGTTTCTATGCAGATGCATCATCCCACTCGACCACGGGTCGCCTCGCTGGACAAGAACTGGTACCGTCTCGAAGGACAAGAATTAGTACCGCCTCGGAATCGAAGAACTTGCAGACAAATGGCTAAAGACCGTGCAACACGATGGCCTATACTTTGAATGCTAGTCAGCCTTCGTCGTAAAGGAACGTATGAAGACATAAAGTGATCCAAATATTGCAAAACGTTCGACTCGCCCTCTGTAAATGGCATTGAGTAAAAAAAGAAATTTCTCAATAGGATTTTTAGAATCGGAGAAATAGGTGCAAACAGGAATACATACTAATACCACCTAGCGCAAGAACTGGGAACAAGAAAAAATTCCACGAGCACGGGCGAAGTGTTCCAAAATGGTATCCGCTGTTAAAAGAATTTCTTAAATCGAACTTTTAGAAACCGAGATGTCGGCAAAAATAAACTGAACATTTTCAGCCCCTACCGGGGAAATTATACATTATTTTTATTAGAAAATGCACACAAAATATTTTCGTAGTTAACATTATCTGATCGAAAAAGGACTGTTTGATATTGCTGCAAATATGTTGTAAACGAAAGATTGCAGTCGTGCCTTCTGTGTCATACAGATACATTAAGAATTTTTTTAATTATATCCAAAACAGTTCTCTTTTCGCTATCAGCCAAAAGAATTGTTCGTATCGGACAGTTAGAAAAAGAGATATAAAAAAAATGATACATATCTACCCCGCCTGGCGAAAAAGATACGCACTATTTTAAGCAGAAGTTATTCTTATTAGGTTTGCTCTTGTGAAAGAATTGTTTTAGTCTAGTTTTCAAAAGCGCAGATATTTCTGCAAATACATCAGAAGCAGAAACACACTTGCGCACCCTAGTAGCAAAACCATTATCTACAAAAAAAAAATTTGAAATTATATGCAGAACATTGCCCACTAGGAGCTCTACCCGATGCAAAAAAGAATTATTTAAATCGGACATTTAGAATTACTTAAATCGATGCAAAAAATAATTATTTAAATCGAACATTTAGAAGCAGAAGTATCGAGAAAATCGCAACTTACGACCTCTAGCGAAAAAAACTTTGCATTACTTGAAAAGTAACTGTACCCAAATAGTCTTTGTTATAAATGGAAGAAATATTTTTTTCAATTGGATACTTAGAAGCAATTATATGGAATAAAACGTATTTTCAATTTAAAGCATCTACATTTACGACCTCTAGAGGCGAAGTTACGTGTCCTAAAAAGCCCAGAAAACAAGGATCCCCGTTATAACATTTAAAATTTCCCAATGCAAAAATAATTTTTGAAATCGGAATAACAGTTGCAGAGATATGGTGTCCACAGGGAGACGGATAGACAAAGTGATATACTGCTCGACATAGAAAAGAAATTTCCCAGGAGGAGTGAGGATAGAGGGGTGAACTGAGCACGCAAATAGGAATACATAAGGGTTTACCTTGTTGTTATTTTCAGCCATACAGTGTTTATCAGATGAGCAAACGCAGCACAATGGTACTTTGGCGCACAATGGTACTGTGGCGCACAATGGTACATTGGTACCGCCGCGAACGCCAATACAAGCAGCAATACGGCGTGGTAATGAGTCATACAGTTGACGGATATCGTTCCCAGGAATGAAACAACATGCACGGTTGACTTTATCCCATAATTCCTCGAGGTCGTGCGTATGTCGATTCGATTGCAAATGACGTCCAATGTGGTCTCACAGGTTTTCGATTGGAAATAAATCGGGCGAACTTGATGGTCATCGCAGTGTTTGAACATGTTGTAAACTCTGTCTGGTGCCCCGAACGGTCTCCAGACTTTATCTTGCTGGAAAATGGGGTGCTGTAGGCCATTCAGGAACGGTATCAAAATGGGCTGCAGAATCTCGCTCACGTATCGTGCAGCTATTAGTGTGCCTGTGATGCAGACAAGAGGTGACCTGCTGTCATGCGCAATAGCACCCCATACCATGATGCCTGCCTGACGGGCGGTGTGGCGGTCACGAACGAAGCCGGGATCCGTTCGCTCACCAAGGTGTCGCCAGACACGGATGCGTCGATTGTCAGAACCCAGATAGAAATTGGATTCATCACTGAAAACCCAGTGGTCCGTTTGTGACCCCAGTTCGCATGACTTCTGCACTAAACCAGACGAGCGCTGCGATTGCTGGCCTTCAATGGCAGTCGACTACTGCGCAGGTTTGCCACATGCGACCTTCAGTTTACAGTTCGGGTCCTTATGGCGACGTCCGTGGCCGATGACACATCACGTCGAATATCGGCTGCAGTGCTTTCTGGTGGAGAACGAGGGTGTCAAACAATCCGCTGGTTCAGAAGTTCTGACGTCTATCGGACTGCACCACTGCCGCTCGGACGCATGCACAAACCTTCTTGTAGCTACTGATGCCAACAGCGTCCAACAGTTCGTGCATCCCGTAGCACATGCTCAGCGATACGAGGTGTAGACCTACCCGCTTCATGTAGGCCTACAATTCTTTCTCCCTGAAACGATCCAAATGGCGTTAAACCTGCCGACGGCGTGTACCCGGCATTTTCGGCCTTCGCTGAACAGTTTCACAGCACAAACAAGAAATCTGAAACGTTCGCGACACCTCCTCCTGCGACCACACATTATCATACCTGTTGCTGCTGGCACCTTTATTTCAAGAACGTATGATGTCATCGGCTCCGGTTTAACATCACGTGCGTATCTAGAGTGGGTACACCCGCCCTGCGATTTGCATGTTTGTATCACACCTCCTTCTGGGGTGGTGCAGTTTCAATGTCGAGCAGTATATCATAAGCACGTACATTTTTTGCAGAAGATGTGCTAACAAAAATCATTTGTGACTGCTGATAGTTCAGTTAGACAAACAGACAAACGCTTGCGTCGTTATTAGTGGATCTAGCTCGACAGGAGTCTGCCATCGTCCCACATAAAACACAAAAGGTGTAAGCAGTTGGTGTTTCGTATCAGAAGTGTTTTTCTGACACCCCAGGCTGTCGAAATAACTGAGAGATTGGACCCCTACCATTCATCTGGGTTCGTAACCCGGATGAGTCATTGGTAGCGCGTTTATCTTACGCCGCTAGTTTTGTCCCCTCCCTGACACTAGTAGTTCTAAATTCCGGGCGGGGATTTCTTATAGTCCTCTAAGTTGCTCACGGCGGTCGCTAAACTCCGAAATTAAATGAAACAAGTTAGTAAAATCATGCAATGCATTGATTATAATACGTTTTTCAACATACCAGAAGTCATTACTCAAGTTATGAGGATAATGGCTGAGGAATAAATCTCGCTCCTGTGGCCTCACCTTTGACCCCATTTTGATGATATTAAAGAGAATTGGTTCAGTAAACCTCCGGAACAACATACTAAAGTTTTGACGCAATAGCAACATTTTGAGTCAAGTTATGAGAATAATGGCTGTGGAACAAATCTCTCTCCTGTGTCCTGACCTTTGACCCCATTTTGATTATATTAAACAGAATTGGTTCAGTATACCTCCGGAACAACATACTAAAGTTTTGACGCAATAGCAACATTTTGAGTCAAGTTATGAGGATAATGGCTGTGGAATAAATCTCGCTCCTGTGTCCAGACCTTTGACCCCATTTTGATTATATTACACAAAATTGGTTCAGTATACCTTCGGAACAACATACTACAGTTTTGTTGCAACAGTAACATTTTTACGTAAGTTATGACGCATAAGGTCAATGGAATGGATCCCGCTCCTATGTCCTGACCTTTGACCCCATATCGCCCATTTTTAATAGGGTTCGTCCCCAGGTGGTACCATACCACATACTCAAAGTTGATCGAAATCGAACCATTTTTACGCCAGTTATCGCGCGGACGGACGTACAAAACTGGAGCATATACGCTTCTTCAACCTACGGTTGGAAAGCGTAAAAAAGTAATTCTCACAAATTAAATTAATTTCCGATCACGTGCAATCTTCTGTTATTCCTGTGGATAGCCCGACATAGTCCTTGAGAACGTAGCTTAGATAGTTATGGCGATATGAGTGGAGGGTATCACGTGATCAGCCTAATCCTTGGTCAATGAATTTTATTAACTGTTCAACGTTTTACTTCTTTCAGAAAGAAAAAAACATGTTCTCTCTAGTGTTGTCTTCATCCTTTGAATTATGGACGCTGCCCCTGTGGCGCAATGGCTTATGACAATTCATCCGAGAAGGGTCCTGGTTCGAATTTCGGTGAGGCGTGGATGTTGTATTTTGCCTTACAGCACTGTCTCTCTCCCTTCCCTAGAACCAGTAGCTCTAAATTAGGGACGAGCAACTGCTTATAGCCCATCGAGATGCTCACGGTGGTCGTTAAACCTTCAATAAAAAGAAATTATGGGCTGGTTAAGAGCACGACTTTCGTTTACAGTCAACATTCAGTGTTTTAAAAAATGAGTCATTTTTAAATCCAGTTAAATTAAAAAAGAACTCCATCGTCTGAAGTCACGCACTCGAATTCCCGACTGCCCTTTCGTTAAGTGCTGACGTCATTCAAAGTACCGCACACCAGATAAAAGCAATTTTAAAGAAAAGTTTCGTATGCCTTGACAAAACAAACCCGTTTTCCTTTAAATATGTGATTTTTGTCATTCTTTTCTGAGAACCATTAGAGAATTCTTGACAACAAAACTCATTTCTTTTCTCAGATATTTGATTAAGATGCGATATTTAGAGCCCCTTTGGGCATCTCTAGCGCAAGAAATGAAACAGTCTCAACGAGCTTCTTTTCTCGTGTCTTTTATTCTCTTCCCGCTTGAAATTTTGCCATTTTATTCACCCATTTACTTTTTACCAATGATTCCGACAGAAGAATATATTTCTCATCCAGGACTTTCTTCAGAAGAAAAAAAAATCAGATGCAGGCTTTTAAGATTATCCTGTTTCCTTATTCATACTCTGAATCGCCCAACTCCCTTGCCTACTTAACTTTACAAACAACCTGTTCTTGGTAATGTGTGCATGTGCGTATGTGTGTGTGTATGCATATTCCCTACAAAAGAGCCCAACCAAGATCAAGCAAAATAAACTTTTTTTTTAAGAGATAGTTTTTTTTATCGCTTTCAAATCTTTGATTTCGAAATACCAATAAAACGGTAGGCTTGTTCGGAAAATTCTGAGTATTGAGGTAGGAAATATGATATTGGCCGCCTCGGTGGCGCAGTGGTCTAAGGCGTTGGCCTCTGATCATTCGTCCGTAAGGGGTCTGGGTTCGAATCCCGGTCAGGCATGGATGTTGTGTTTGTCTTACGGCACTGGTTCTCTCCCTTCCCTGGAACCAGTGACCCTAAATTAGGGACGGGCGACTGCTTATAGCCCATTGAGTTGCTCACGGTGGTCGTTAAACCTCCAATCAAAAAAAAAAAAAAAAAAAAAAAAAAAAAAATATGATATTGTGGTTACAGTTATGAGACGAAACACGAAATGTATAAATATCGTCTTGGAAAATCAAATCCTTGTTGAAGAATAAGAAAAAGACAAGCAAAGAAAAAAATGCTTGTAGCACTTAAACCACTTTGGATTGTTGTAATTATATAACGATTAACGCTATCATATCTGAATCTTTCAGTTTGACCACTTTGGATTGTTGTATTTATATATCGATTTAACACTATCATATCTGAATATGACGACATGATCACTGTTTAGATACGTCACGTTCTGCCTGTATGGTAATTTATACATATGTCTCCACACCCAACTTCTTCTGTACTTCCATCTGAGTCTTTAGGAAAACCCAAAGTTCTTATGGCTTTATTTTTAACCTTTTAACTTCTACACTAAATATGTTGTACACTTAGTAAAAAGAATGCGCAATGTTTTAATTATCGTGCGTTTAAGACTGCTACCTTACATTTTATGGTTGACTCATTTTGCACGAGAACCTGATACCTTGTTTTCATACATACATACATACATAACACTAAGCTGTTCTCTGAGATTCAGAGGTTAGCTCCAAAAAGAAATACAAACTACCAGATAGTTTTACTTACTCTTGTCGTATCAAACTTCTCCATTTACAGCGAGTTACAACTCGGGCTTCACTGATATCCTTTACACGCCGTACACAAGATCTTTTATACTTCATACTCATAACTTTTTCTTATGCAGACACTCCTGAATCTGATCCACATATGTCTTCCTTGGCCTACCTCTTCCTTTCCTTCCTACCACTTGGGCTAAAAAGATTTTCTTAGTAAGCATGTCATCACTCATTTTTTTCAACATGGCCAAACCACCGAAACATATTGGTCACCATCTTGCTAACAACATCACACAACTGCAACACAACTTCATTCCTCACACAATCAGACCGTGTCTTGCCGCAAACCCCCGTAAGTAACGCATTTCTCCAGCACACAAACGACTCCTATGCTTCTTCTGCAATACCCAGGTTTCACTGCCATACATCAGAGTAGGAACAATTACAGTTTCATACACAGCCATGCGGGACTACCTAGAGAATCCATCATTCCTGTGTAAACCTCCGAGAGCAGCAATGACTTTCAAGGAAGGAGGAAGTATTCACTCGCCTACTAATTTCACCATCCAATTTGTTCTCAGTGTCAAACATGCTTCCTAAATACACAAACTCACTCACCTGGTCCATCACAGTGCCTTTTATGCTTACATTACATTAAGTGCTACCCTTTCCTCTCTCAAACACCATAACTTTGGTTTTTCCCTTATTTATACTCAGTTTGAATTTCATGCAAACTTCGTGCATCCGAGACAACACACTCTGCAAATCACTTTTGCTCTCTACCAACAGGACATTGTCGTCAGCATACAACAATCTGCACAAACGGATATCACCAAGACATAAACTACAATTATCTATTTTGGCATCAAGCATGCATGCGTCCATAAATATATTAAACAGCCATGGTGACATTTCACAACCTTGTCTGACTCCTGCACTAATACAAACCCATTTTGATAAAAGACCATTCACTCCTACACAAGCTCTACTACACTGGTGTGCAAAAATTAAGGACGAAGAGGAGAAATTATCATAACAGCGGAACGAGCAGGCAGAACGGACCAAAAGACCACTCAGGAGATAGACTAGGGTCCGGTACGGTAGGGCATGCGCATATATGCAGCATGACGTGGGGGGGGAGGAGTGTCGGAAGGGTATAAAGCACACGGACGGTGTACGCTCAGCAATTCGGTGAAATCTATTGCACAGTGTACATCGGTTTGAACGACGTCGAGTTGCTGCCACCTTATGATATGGCCAACAGGCAATCCAGTAGACGACATCTGGAGGACGTTACCCGAGGTCTCGTCATTGGGAAGTTGGAAGAAGGTCGAAGTGTGACTAGTGTGGCTGAAGAGTTTGTCATCGCTCACAGCATCGTTTCACGAGCTTGGAGAGCATTTCAAACTATAGGAACAGCTGTCCGAGAGTTTAGCAGTGGTCGTCCACGAGCAACCACGGCGGCGGACGACCGGTATAATGTCGTACAGGAGAGAAGAGACAGACGGCAGACAGCGAGAGAAATCGCTAGGCACATGCAACAGACAACTGGACGTCCGTTATCGCGGTTTACCGTGGCCCGGAGGCTGCTCAAAGGTGGTCTATTTGCACGACGACCAGTACGGTGTGTGCCATTAACGCCTGCTCATCGGAGTCGGCGGTTTCTGTGGTGCCAGGAACACAAGAACTGGACACATCAGCAATGGGGTCGAGTTCTCTTTACGGATGAGAGCCGATTTAGTCCGACGAACGATTCTGGAGGTATACACATCTGGAGAGAGCAGGAAACACGCAATCACATCTCCAGCATCATCGAAAGGGACCGGTTTGGAGGTGGTGGAGTTCTCGTTTGAGGCGGTATCTTGCTTAGTAGCCATACTGACCTCCACATCTTCCACGGAGGTTCGGTCAGTGGTATCCGCTATTGTACTGAGGTTCTCCTGACTCACGTGCGTCTGTTTAGAGGTGCTGTGGGTCCTGAGTTCCTCTTGATGGACGACAACGCTACACCTCAGCGTACAGTGGCTGTCGCAGAGCTGTTGGAGAGTGAAGATATTCAACGCATGGAATGGCCCGCAAGGTCCCCGCATCTAAATCCAATCGAACACGTGTGGGACCTTCTCGGGAGACGCTTGGCAGCACGTCGCCAGCCGCCAGCCGCCAGCGACGATTCCGCAGCTGCGATTGGCGCTACAAGAGGAATGGGCTGCGATGCCTCAACAGCTCCTTGACAACCTCGTCCTCAGTATGGACAGACGTTATAAATCCTGCAACGCAGTCAAGGGGGATCATATCCTCTACTAAAGACTGAATTTTTCTTGACAGCCGCCTGTCACATGGACGTTTCTGTCTTCTGTCCAGTTGTGCTCGAAGCTACCTTTTCAATAAAGTGCCTTTGTATCCTCTGGATTCCTTGTTTGGACGGTTTTGCTCACTTGTCCCATATTCTTACATCTTGGGGATCCTATGGTAGGATTTGAGTGGATGTGGAACACTTCTGCACGACGTTACATTCGAAAAACAGTCTCGTCCTTAATTTTTTCACGCCAATGTACCAGTATACATAGCTTCTACACTATTAAGTAGGTTCCTAGTAACACCATATTCATTCAATACCTTCCCCAAAAGTGTCCTATTCACTCGGTCGTAAACTTTCTCTGAATCTATGAAGGCAGCAAAAACTTTCTTCTTAACAGCCAGATACTTTTCATCAATATCAGTAATGCAAAAATTTGGTTAGTGCAGCTTTTACCAGGCATAAAACCACTCTGAACATCCCACACTTTCTCTGATGTAAGACCCCGTACTTTTTCAATAACAACGTTACCAAACACTTTCCCTGGCACACTTAGTAGGCTAATACCACGATAATTCTTGCATTCAGTCTGTTCACCTTTTCCCTTATACAAGGGAAAAATAACAGCATCGTTCCAATCCCGACGGACCATTCCTATCTCCCAGCACAACTGGCAAATTTCAGTTAACCAGTCAATTACAGAGTCACCACCATATTTCAAAATCTCGGCAGTTATGCCATCAACTCCCGAAACTTTACCATTCTGAAGAGATTTTAAAGTTTTTCACACTTCTTTTCTTGAGATCCCTCCTGTGCTTCCATCTCGCATTGTGACATCATCTGCGTGTGTCTCAGAATCAAATAACTCACAGAACTTTTCACCCCATTTTTCACTTAACTCATTGGGCTACCATATCATTTCCCCGATCTCATTCTTCACACAACGTACATTTTTGTTTCCCCTATTTCTCGTGGGTCTCATGTACTTCCAGAAGGACTTTCTATCTTTTCAAAAAGCCAGTTCATGTATTTCCACTGTCTCCTTCCCATCTTTTGCCTTACTCTGGCGAACCAGCTTAGCAGCTTCACGCTTCTTACAGCGATATTCATCCACAGAGACTCTACCTTGCAATATCCCCAAATAGGCTCCTTTCTTTCTCTTTACTGCCTCATCAATCTCACTATTCCACCAAACATCACCTCTATTGTTACCTACTACTGTGGTGCCACAGACCTCTTTAGCAGCAGTGACAACACAGTTCTTAAAACATTCCCACTTCTTTTCTACATCCCTCTCACCAGACTTCAGATCCTTCAGTTGTTCTACGAGTAAGTCAGAATAACGCTGATGGTCTTCAAGGAGCCTATCAACCTTTGTTCGTTCTATCCTGGGTCTCTTCCTATTCCTTTTCCTCCAACCAGCATAAAGTTTCACTCGTGACACTACCAAGTAATGATCAGAACCAACATCTGCACCTCTCATCACACAGGTGTCAACAACTAAGTGTTTCAGACGCTGATCGTAGACAACAAAATCTATCACACTCTTTTGACCAAGAGTACGATTTTCCCAAATATATGTGTGGATGTACTTGTGGTTGAAAAATATATTAGATACACACAAACCATTCTCAATGCAGAGTTCAATTAATCTTTCACCATTATCATTCACACAAGGATCATTAAACTTACCCAGAACATTGTCAGAAATTGCATTCTGCACACCTACTCTAGTATTGAAATCCCCTGCTATTATAACTTTTTCTTTAGCACCAAACTGGCTCAAAATAGCCTTTAGTTCATTCCAGAAATTTTGCTTCTTATCAGAAGGTTCCGAGTCACAAGGAGCATACACTACAACAATTACAATTCTCTGAAGTTTCACTTTCAAACGAATCCAGAGAATTCTCTCACTTACGCAACTGTAGTGAATCAAGTTGTTCTTCATCTTTTAACTGAAAATCACACCTACACCAGCCTGTCCTCTCACATTATCCAATACTCCAGACCACACACTCACAGTGCCATTCACTTCTTCTATCCCAATTTCCTTCTTTTTGGTTTCACTTACACACAGCATATCCAGTCTATACTTATTCATCTCCTCAATCAATTCACTCATCTTGCCTCTAGTATTCCATACACTAATTTTACATTTATACCTCTAGTATTCCATAAACCAATTTTACATTTATACCTCTAGTATTCCATACACTAATTTTACATTTATACCTCTAATATTAAATACATAAATTTTACATTTACTCAGCCGAGATCTCTTTCTCATACGCCGTTTAGGAAGTCGTCCAGGTCGATTCCGTGGTGAACCGTCCTTCTCAAGTGTGGTAGGTCCACCATATCCCACACTTGAGTCATTCTTAATATTTCTTTTTGTCTTTTTAATCAGGTAAGTACATCAGTGTGGGGGATTAGCCCACAGCTGACGGTTCCAGTTAGTCATTCAACCTAAGGGTTCTTGAACAAAACCCAGTGAGTTGGGGTCTTTTCGCCAATGTCACACAGAACTACCTGGCACCTCTCCGAGATGCATAAAGGCCCTAGTTGCTGTTGTGAGTGCCATTGTTACCACGGAGCGCCCCGAGGAGACAAACCTATCGGTCACCACGACCGACCTTGCTTTCACTAAACTGAAACGAAAGGAAAGGAGAAAAGTAAGAAAGACAAGATAGAGGCATTCACAGTTTTGCTATTGACCTTCTGGCATTCAAAATTTTAGACCAGAATTCCAGTTAAACATACACCGAAGAGCCAAAACATTATGGCCACCTGCTTAATACAATGTTGGTCCTCCACGTGTCACCAAAACAGCTTTTACTCGGGAAGGCATGGACGTTACAAGATTTCGAAAGGTGTCTTCTGGTATCTGGTATCAACACGTTACCAGCAAATTCTTTAACTCCTGTAAGTTACGTGTTTGAGCAGCCGCAGATTGCATTTGCTGTACCAACATAAACCACAGATGCTCGATTAGATTGATGTCTGAGGAGTCCAGGAAAATACCTGGAAGACTTCCTCATGTTCCATGAAGCATTCTAGAAGAATCCGGACTGTGTGGCATGGCACATTATTCTTCTGTATGAAGGCATTACTAGAGGAGAATACCGTTTCTAAGAAAGAAAGTATCTGGTCTGCAATGGTGTTTCTGTAGATAGCAGAAATCACAGTTTCCTGAACATGAATGAGGTTTTCTCAGCAGAATATTGCCCAAAGCATTACTCTTGCTCGACCGACTCGTTTTCATACCACGGTGCATCCTGATGCCAACACTTCTCCAGGTAAACAAAGCACACGTACCCGGCTGTCCACATGATGCAACAGGAAACGTGATTCACCTGACCAGATAACTTTCTTCCAATCATTCAAGGTCCAGTTTCTATGTTTGCGTGCCCATTGTAGATACTTTCGTTAGCTAACAGAAGTGATCATGGCCACACAGAGCGGCCTGCGGCTACGAAGGCCAATTTTCTAGCCGAGTATGGTAAACTATGTGTTGTGGCACATTAGTCGAGTCACCAGCATTCAAATTACTGGCAAGTTGCGCCACAGTATCCGTTCTGTTAGCTCGTACACTGTTAAAATGTTTTAGCAGGTTGCACCACATTCTTAGAAAAGATACACCATTCTGTGGTGCAAAATAAACCCAATAATATGGTGCAACCTTGTACCATGACGTGGTGAAGAGCTGAACCACGTTATTGAGTTTTGTTTGCAAAACACAATGGTGTATCTTTTCTCAGAAAGTGGTGCAGCTAGTCTAACACCACTTTTTGGGGCAACCTACCACGAATTTTTTAACTGTGTACCGTAGGGGATAACCTTCGCTCACTTCGATCATCGATGTGTTGTGATCAGCCCACACCTTGGTTGCTGGTTTATGATTTTTTCCTCTTCGAACCACTTTTCACTTTTTGAAGGTACTACTTATGGCTGACCGTGAGCACACCACAAGCTTTACCATCTCGGAAAGGTTCTGATGCAGTTGTCCAGCAATTACATTTTGGAACTTGTCAAACTCACTTAAGTCCGCAGCCTTTACCATCTGAATAACAAGAATAAAACTGATTAACAGAGCTCAGTTTCAGATGTTATTTATACGGTTTGATGACCTTCACACGCACCGTCGTTTACCTGCAGTTGCTTCGATTTTCATAAAGACACTCTGGTCTCTTAGTGTATTCTTATCAATGTAACTTCCCTCCTTGGTTACGAGATCGTTTTCGGTGATAGCAGTTTAAACAGTCTTGGATAGTGAGTATGTTCAAATTATTAGTTGCTAATGATTTTTACTCTACCAGTTCTACAATAACCTTGAGTTCGATCACACTCTAAATTTCCATATCCGATGAAAAATCTGTAAGTTGCAAGTCTGACTGAACGTATTGATAAATACTGAACAAATTCTGATGAAAATGGAAAACAAATACTCTGTTGGCAAAGGCTCGGGTTTCTGACTAACCGTCCCTGCTAGGCATTAAGTCGAGTCCTGGATATGGCGTGGGTGATGTTTTTATCTTAAGGATTGGTTTTGTCCCTTTCATGGAACAAGTGACTCTAAATTTGGGAAGGGTGACTGAGCGTAATGTATTGTCATTTCAATAAGTAGGTCTATTGAAATGATGAAGCAGGTCTGCAACAACAGCCCAACATAGTCTTTTCATATTTTTTATTTTTGTTTTATGAGTTAAGGACAAAAAATTAGGGACGGGAGACTATAAGCAGTTGAACATCTGCAAATTTAGACCCAATGGTTCCGAGAAGTAGCAGAGCCAACGCCATCAAAGAGGACACCACTCGTGCTTTATTCGGAATTCGAACTCAGGCTCATCTTTTACGAAGGGTCAAAAACCACCGCCTCGGACCATTCTGTCTTCGGGGTGGCCTAGCATCAACGGTGCCATGCGACCAATGGCCATGGATGCAACGAAAATCGAAACTGCAACCCACAATCCCTCAAACTCCTAAGAATGTCCCGGTCAGAATGATAACATACACCAATGAGCCATTATATTATGACCACCTCCACACTAGAGAAATGAGCGCGCCTGAAGAACGAATGGTGCCGCAGGTGAAGTTCACAGAGCAGTATACATACAACCCGAGAACTGGCTTTCAGTTAGTAGAGTGTTTGGAGTCAGAATGGGAAAAGCTGCCGATTTATCGGAGTTTGATGATGGGCAAATTGTGATGGCTCGGCGCCTGGGAACTACGATCTCAGAAACGGCGCGGCTTGTGGGTTGTTCACGTGCCGCTGTAGTGAGTACATATCAAAAGTTGTGCACAGATGGCCAAACGACAAACCTCCGTACAGCCGTGTGTCGTCGAACGCTCACTGATGCCAGACGGGATCAGAGACTGTCGTGCTTTGTTCGCAGCTACCGCAGGGCCACAGTGCGACAAATCCCCTGCTGTTACAACAGTGGAGATCAGGGCAATGTGTTACAGCACAGAGTTCATCGCAGCTTTCTGCGCATGGGCCTGCGTAGTCGAAGACCCGGCTGGGTCCCCATGCTCACTGCACGTCATCGCCAACAACGGATGAAATTGGCCCAGGATCATCGAGATTGGACAGTGGATGATTGGAAGAAAGTGACCTGGTCTAACGAATCAAGATTGCTGCTGTATCACGGAAGCTATGGTATCTGGATGCACTTTTGGGCGGAAACAAGCCGGCAGCGTATTTTCTTGAGGCAATGTAGGCCTCATTATCTCAATACCACAATTCCTGACAGCTGCCAGGTATCTGAACATCGCTGCGGACCACGTTCAGCCATTCATGGCAACTGTGTTCTCTTCTGGTGAATGCCACTACCAACAGTATAATGTGTCATGTCACACTGCCAGAATCTTCAAGGAGTGGTTCGAGAAACATGCTGGGAACTTTCTGTTAATGCCTTAGCCTCCAAATTTACTTGACATGAACCCGACTGAACATTTGTAGTTCGACTTGTAAAAGCGGGTTCGCGTAAAATCACCATTACCCCGAAATGTACGGGAACTGGAGGACCTGCTGTTGACATTATGGTACTAGATACCTCAGAATCCCTATTGCCACCTCACCGAATCGATACCTTGTCGAGTGGCATCTTTTTTTACTGGATCAACTGGGTCTTATACAGCTTATTAGGTAGGTAGTCATAATGTAATGACTCATCGGTGTAAATGGTAGTATTCACAGTTCGTCGAAAGGTGGTTACAGTTGCCTCTGAATCTTGACGTACGTCTATCCCTCTACGACAACTGTGTATACTGTCTTGCGACCATTCACAACGCCCCACCATTCTGGCATGACGGCCTACGTGTGCAATGATATGAAGAATAGACCGATCCCCCTTACACAAGTCTACAAGTCGACCGTCCTAAAAATGAGTCCAGTTCTTCGTAGCACTTACGACAAGCTTGAAGACTCATCCTCTTCACATTCAAAACAATGAAAATCTACCCAGCTTCTTAAAAAGATATACAACTTGTGAAGCAATGACCTCTTCATTTGCCTTTTAGTTTCTAGAAAAAACCCTTTACTGACTAGTGGAAGTGGAATAATTGCGTGTCAAATTCCTGTATGCAGATGCTGATGTGCCTTCCAATTTGTCCGCCCCTTCTGGGTGGCCCAATTTCAGTTTCGAGCTAATTTGTGCTTTCCTAGTTTTTCACAACGGAAGCAGGAGTTAATGTGATCAGTTAAACCAAAACGTAGAATCTCTTGCTAGTGACTGCAACTGCGTTGTCTCCTGGACCTCAGTTTCTGAGATACTGAAAACATAGTATTAAATCATGCCAGCTGACTCCCTTTGCAAATATCAGTCCTCAATAAAGAAAAATCGACACTCGCTAGCATCGTTTGACTCTCAACGCCTAGGCCGGTATCATAGTGGACAATCGTCCGCTGCTTATTACGACATGATGGTAAGACACATTCATGGTAAGGAGGAACAAATCCTGTGAGAAAAAGTCTTGCTAGACTTAAGTCACGCAAAGTCTCTACGAAATGAAGCTCTTCTTCAATGTGAGCTAACCAAGCCACTCGGCTTCTCTTTTAATTATGATCTCCACTTTATTTCCTAATTTGAAGAACAGCCCTTCCCGCGACTAGAACGGGTACATGCCAATGTAAGCAACCATAACATAGTTACCAAACAGGAGCAGTGTCGCTGTATTCAGGATGCAGTGCAGGATAATACTGAATTGAAATCTGGTATTTTCCATTCTGTTCGTAATTTACTTTCAGGACGTACCAATTCATGCATTCTGATTATACATACTGACCCGTTTCTTCATTTCAGAGCTGTTTCCCATTTCTTACGTCATCTCCTCATGATCGGAGAGCTAATGACACAACCAAATGTTTTAGGAAGGAAGGAAAGGATAATAAGTGTACTTTTTAAATGTATAGTGTTATTGCAGCTCTATGAATTTTGTACCGTTTTTGGAATTAAACTCATACTTACAAATAAACGCTTCCTCCAGCAGTTTGCAATTCAGCATTTCTTAAACGAACACTCACAAGCCATAATATTATGTCAACCTAACAAACAACATATTGAGCCGTTTTTCGCAATCATAACAGCTTGAGCTCCTTGGCGCTTGGGTTTTAATTGAGCGGAGAAAATGTCCTCACGTATTCTGTACCATTTGGACAAAATGACGTCGCAGAACTTGCCGATGGAGCAAGAAACAGGCCGTAGAATGTTCCTTTCCCGCAGACCGCAAGTTTTTGATAGCATTGAAGTACTGGAAATTCGGCATTCGGGAAAGATCACGAAATGCTTGAACAAGATGCCTGAACCATTTCTGTACAATGGGAGCTTCGTGAAACTGGGCGTTTTCTTGCTGAAAGTCTCCAATCCCATCTGGGTACATAGTCACCATGCAAAGCAGCAATGCATTAGAAACACTGCTTAGGTTCGATCTAGTGGTGATGGCGTGTTCAATAGAAATTAGCGGACTTAATCATCCCATGATACTGACGCCGGATTCAATGTTCAAGCAACAATCTCCATTCCACGATACTATTGCTGCTGGTCTGTTTTCATTTAACCGTGCAATCTCGTTCCAGCTGTTCATCCGCGTGGCTTCGAATACGGATCCGTCCATATGGGTACTGGAGCTGCAACCTGGACCCGTTGGGTCAGAAGACTCATTTCAAGTCATCCAATGCCCATTCATGAAGCTGTAGTGCCAACTTCAGGAGAAGCTGCCTATGACGTTAATTCAACTTGGAAACATGAAAGGGTTGAACAGTCCTCAGATAGTCCGCAAGAGCATTCTTTGGACTGTGTGCTCCGAGACCTTGCTTTGTTCTCGCTGGTTGTTTTCTGCTGTTATTAAGTAATCGTGAGCAACATGTTGTCCACGATAGCAGGTGACAGCTGTCGTTCATCTCAGCTGGGGTCTACCCTTTCCGAAAGGTGGGGTGGAAATGTGTCCCACTTCATAATACAAAAGTTTATCCACCGCACCATCACTAACGTGGAACTCGAATAGCCAAATAATTACTGCGATGGCTAAGATGCTGACTCTCCTCATCCTCAAACCAATAATCATTTCTCGTTCCCTTTCGCCGTTACACGGATTTGGTACTGGTGTACTGAGACGCAATGCTAGTGTCGTCTGTACATTATACGCGCCGGTCGGTAACTTCGCCGCTACATACTCTAGGATTTGTTCACTCAGTGAATATGGGTAGTTATATTGAAATAGCCCAAGGGTGTATGTCATAAGAGTGTATTTTTAGAGGATAGGTGCTACCGTGCTGCGTCAAATTAGTTTTTAATGCATACAGCTTGACATAGAAAATGCCACACCTGAAGGAATGCCCGAAATGACATGAAACTTATCACACATGTAGACAAGAAAATGGGAAAGAAGTTATTTAATTTCTGAAGTATTGTATTAATGCTATGAGTGAGGACACATTATAATGTCTCCTATTAGTAGAAGACATTATACTGTCTCCTATATTTTGTTGTCGTAACGCCGAAAAGCAACAAAATGATGAAAAATAACTATTTCATGTGAATTGAAATCATGGAGTGTTTGGTAAAATCTTACTGATATCAACATGTCACGAGATCATTAAATTTTTCCATA
Organism: Macrothele yani; assembly: GCA_039090855.1. NCBI lineage: Eukaryota > Metazoa > Arthropoda > Arachnida > Araneae > Macrothelidae > Macrothele > Macrothele yani. The sequence goes on along the minus strand of CM077011.1, from coordinate 72,016,549 downwards.
ACATTTTCTTTAACTTTAATGATCTAGTGAAGATTTTTGTTCTTAAATCTTCTGTTGACATGAAACTGGGAAAATTCTCATACAAATGTTGTTGTTTTTTTCATCTGTATATATATATTCGTATGGTGTGTGTGTATCGATATTTCTAAAATGCCTTGTCTTACAGCGAGTAACATTGTTTTCCCCAACTGCATTGTGCCTTCGTTTACAAGTCATTTTATGTAGGGAAGGAAAATCTCCGACGTTTCGTCCCTGTAGATTTCTTTGAAAGATGAAGTGAAGGTTTATCTCTTGGGGACAAACTGTGATTTATTCCCAAACGATGGGATATGTAGACAATGAGAAAGATTCTTCCATGAGCCAAGATCGATTGGCTGCATGCCGTGCCGCATGAGAAATTCCCCCATGATTTATTACCATGCAAACCAGGCTAGGTCCGAACTTTCAGAGGAATTTGATCTAAAACATTCTGCAGCGTAAAATTTTCGCTTAATTCATTTCCCACGGCTTATGTTATTTGATAAGGAAACTGAATGTTTAAGAAATCCTCGTTGATTGAATAGTTTCACCTGTGTGGTGCGCGGTAGCGATAATCTTAACTTCTTTCTTTTATTTTTACTTATTTTGTAATTTTTTTTTTTTGTTAACCAACATGAACCCCGTTTGTTGGGTAGGTAGTGGGGCGTTTATATTTTAAAAGAAGTGTTAGGATATTTCATAATCAGATACACAATATTAGCAAAAGTATTCGGACACCACAATATTTTGGGGAAAATGGCTTTATTATCGCAGTTAGTCGGTTCACTTTTTGCTCGTATAACAGCGGCGACACACGTCGAGGCATACTATCATCGAATTTCTTGTAGGTCTCGACAGTCCTGCAAAGCAGACTGGAGAGCGAAGACGGTCGTTGTGATCGATTTCGTATCCGTCGCTCCAGTTCATCTTGAGGTATTTTAAGGGATTAAGATCAAGACTCTCAGCAGACCAGTCTAACAATTCCTACCTCATTTTCAAAAAGCCAGCCCTGCACACGCTATGCAGTATGACAGGGAGTTTGATAGTGCTGGAAGAGACAACGGTCATTTCTATAATACTGCCACATTTTGGTAGGATAGAATTATTCAGAACGTTGAGGTAAACTTCAGCATACATGGATTGTAGTATAACAACCAACTGACCAAGTCCCATCTCCGAAAAACAGCTCCATACCATGATGAAGCCTCCGCCAAACTTAACAGTTGGGAGAACACAGTCCGACGACAATCGTTCGCCGGGCTGTCACCAAATCCAAACACTCCAATCAGATTGGAAGAGTAAAAAGAGCGACACGTCACTCACAAGGAATAACTTTCCAGTCGCTCACAGTCCAGGAACGACGGGAGACATACCATTCCAAACGGCGCTACGCAATCACAGTAGGGATGTATGGCTTGTATACCATAATACTCGTAACCCACATTGTGCAAATATCTGCAGATAGATGTGGTACTAACAGAGCCATTACAAGCATTTCGTACTTCAGTAGCAATGGGAGCGGTAGAGGAAGAACGGAACTTCTTAAGTTTTCTTACCATGGCTCTTCTGTCACGTTCCGTCGGTTTGTGCGTCTTTTCTCATTTTTTTTTTCGTTTGCTGTAGTTCCACCGTCCTGCTTCCATCTCTTCACGACATCGCTTACAGTCAATTTTGGTATGTTTAGTTTAGCTGCAATGCTCCGTATAGAAACGTTACTCAAATTACATCCTATGACCAGCCCACGCTGGAACTAGGAAGTTCGTGTCCACGGGGCATATCAGCTTCAAAGGTACTGATAACACGACGGAACATCTCAGCTTTGTATACGTACCTCCGCATTCACTGCGCACCTACTTGCGCAACCGTTCTTTGCACTTATGCAAATATTTGGTAGCATCCGAATACTTTTGATAATATAGTGTATCTCACCTACATTTCACGCGATTGGTTGCATATTCATACGATTTACATATTCTATGTGCTTGCACACATCTACCAATTTGCATGTCGATACGCCAATTCCATCTTGGTGGAACAATTTCAATGTTGAGTAGTGGTTTAAGGACCATTCTGGGTCTCTTTCTGACAGTATTATCACGTGTATTGTCGCGAGACACATCTTGCATTGATGTTAGCTCACTATCGATGTATGCGTGTCGGTACAAAAGTGCAAATGTGAGCGTTTGCACTGCTACCGTTTCGCATGTCACTTTGTTCTTCAGGTGCGACATTCCTTCTGAGTAGGGTAATTTTTATTTTTCTCTTTGTGAAGAGAGTATTTTGTTTTTAAGAGTCTGTGTAAACAACATAAACTTTAAGCTTAGAAGATTTATTTATTCAGATTTTGTAAAATACCACTTCACCTTAAAAACTTTCACGGTCCATACTTGATGCAGATCCCTTAGCAATACATCCTTGGAGTTTAATCACTGATCAACTGATTCTTTGTAATGTTTCTTCAGCGTGAAATTATCTTTTTTCTTTAAATATTTCCTTAATCACTTTGCTTCCGTGATTTAGAACTTCCATAATTTCATTAGTACAAAGGTTTGCATCTACCAAGTACATTTCGCGAAATTTAGGAACTATTCCGCCGATTTCTTTGCACTTAGACCCAAAGTCCTTCTTTGATCTTTGATGAGTTTATTTTTTAATTTTTCTAAGTACAATTAAGAAGTGTAAGATTGGAAAATAGTAGCTTTGAAGTAGATGTAATTTCAACTAGAGCACGAAGTACCGAAAGCTAGCTGCTAACACGGATTGCCAAACATCAAAATAAATTGATGCATACCAGTACATCAAATAACCCTAAATCTTCAACAGCATTTCGTTTCCTCTCTGAAAATTCATTGTTTAGTCATTAATTAAATTTTCTCTATTATAAGAATACATCAAACTATATAATACACTAGAAAAGTTGTCCGGATTTCTGAAACAAATTTGGTATTTTTCTGCTGTGCTTGTGTCTTTAACAATAACTCACATTGAAATAAATGTTCAAATTATCTGAAATTTCTGGACTCTTGATTTTGTAGCGTAAGTTTTCTTAACATTTTGAGTCAAATTTTGGAACATAGGTCAGATAACAGGTATCGTACTATTAAGATTTCTTTCTTTATAAGCATTTAATGCAAAATTTAGTGTTTCGGGTAAATTTTATGTTCAAACTTTCCGCAGTTCGTTTTATAAAAGTGTATGTTAAAGACGGGGTGCTTTGAATGAGCTTTGCAATAACTATAACACAGAGATCTGTACTGGTCTTTATTTGAAAATCCCAGCCCGAAGAAAATCCAAACGTTCACAGCCTAACCATAACCCTGGCCGTTTTAGGCTTGCCACCTGGTACGGGTCTGTGCTCAAACACTCAAGGCCTGGTATATTTCCAGTATATATTACCAGTTCGTCATGTAAACCTTTAACTTACAAAACAGTCCGCTGGTTTCAAATGAACCCTTCCAATTCGTGATGAACTTCCATGAAGTCAATGAGTAGGCCAATTAAGTAACGTCAGAAGCTCACGTCATTCAGCTAGTCAACTATTTTTTTAAACAATTGAAAACAGCTTTTCGAATTTAGTGTCCAGTGACGTAACAGCGAGTAGAAACATGTTTTATTTTTAATACGAACACAGTAGCAGGATATGCCAGAGGCCGCGCCCTGGACTTGTCTTTCTTTTTCTTCATTTGGAGGTTTAATGGCCACCGCGAGCAACTCAATGGCCCGTCCCTAATTTGGGGCCACTGTCTCCGACGACGAGAAAGGGCCAGCGCCTTAAGACAAAAACACCATCCTTGCCTCAATCGGGATTCGAACCCGGACCCATCTCGGATGAATTATTAGAGGCCAGCACCTCGTACCATTCAACGACTGGTGCGGTATGTTATACTCCAAGTCAACTTAAGAGTGTACTACTGTGGAAAATATCGTAGCCAGCTCACAATATTTCCGGGGGGCACCACATCGGTATTATTCTATGTCGCACTCTATTCATGCCATTGTTGTCAAGCATTACTTCCGCACTGAAACCCCCGACTCCCTCCCATTTTACGGAGGTAAAGCACGTGTCCTCCGTAGTATGTGATTTACCTACGTACTATGGAGGTAAAGCACGTGTCAAGACAACAAATCTGCAGCGATAATTTCCGTCTGTGTAGTTTAGTCGGTTAGAACAACTCACCCCGAGGTAGGAGACGGGCGTTCGATTTTTGTCACAGACAAATCTGTGTTTTCACAACGTACGTTTCGCAGCTGGACAGTCAGCAGCCGAAAGTGCGACGTTCTTGATTGAGAAACTTCTCATATCAGATCTATTTCCAAACCGCTCTGTCATTTTGAAAATTTGTCTTGTATAGCAGTTTTATCTGATAAACTACTAAGCAAACAAAACTGAATTCTGAGCAATGATTCTGTTGTTTTTCGCCCGGAATAATAGGCACTACTTTTGGTCGCGGAGGTAATTGTTCCATACCTTCCACAACAGTAGTACGCTCTTAAGTTGGAGTACAGACGTCTCAACCGCCCTTTGACGCTTTATATATCTACGCCATAAAACAGTTTTGTGGTTAACAAGGCTGAGGTAGATACAAAAAATGAGAAAAAGAATCGAGTTCAAACGTATGAAAATCAAGGTCACTCAAGGGGGCGCCACCAACCAACTCCACGTTGCTTCACATGGACCGAAACATTTATCAAACTTTCATTTGTCTCTACACATGCATGTTTTGGGCGAACATACGAGTGTTGATGAGATGAATAACAAAAGAGAAAAGTTAACAACATTTTGTAGGTGAACAACTAGTGAATTTTTCAAAAACAGTGAACGCACTTACGGTAGCAGTATGTCTTATAACGGATTCATTGAAATCCGATGTAAAGTATCAGCATTCAAATGAATATTTAGGTGATGCATCCAGTTAGCTAAAATTGAGTTCCATGAGTAGCACGCACTGCTGTGAAAGCTCCCAAGATTAGAATGTTATTCGATGTAAGCAGATTATGTCAGAACCCTATTTTGTGTTAGTTTCTTGGTGTGAAATATAATTTGTGAGAACCCTGATTGTGCAAATATATTTTGTGAATAGTAGTTAATTGATTGATCTAATTTATTAACGGGACTACAACTGTTCCTGTACACCTTCGATGTTACCTACGCCGCAAATCTACTTAGAGTTAAACTGATTAGGAAAATTGCGCCAATAAATCAGCCCTGATTAGCGGAACTTAATGGCTTCCCTTTCCGTTTTTTGGACGTAAACAGCTCTTGCCATTTGCGTAATCTAATCTCAGTAATTACGCCGATATATTATAGAAATGGACGAACCAAAAACTTCCTGGCCTCTCTTCCAGGAAATCCAGAGTTCTCATGTGATAATAATTTGGCTTCTGACGAAAGATTCGAAGACAGCGAAATGAAATGAAAGAAATACTCCAGGAGGTTCGAAGTAATTGTGTTTTTCACTTCGGAACTGGGAATGAAAAACGTGCATTTCGGAGGAATGAAAGAATTCATTCTAAATATCGCACCGAAAAGTACTAACGCATGTATGGTAGATCCTACGTGATTGTGCTTTTTCCTTTATTGTGTTCTGATTCGCAGAAATCCCTCGTGAGTTTGAGGCATGTAATGCTCTCCACATCGCCTGATACGAAATGGTTTCAGGCTTCTTGGAATCTCAAGTATTTACGTTCCTTTCCTGGAAAGTTCCAATCATAATTTTCTCCTTTTATTTACTTCTTTCAAACACACAAATACCCCCGCCCCCCGCGCATATATCATTATTATCATCATCATTGGCAACCATTTTCAATTCACTGCTGGACGAAGGTCTCTCCAAGTTTCTTCCACAACGGTCCGTCTTGTGCCAGTCACCTCCATGTTACTCCCGCATACTTTGAAATTTCATCCACCCATCTCACATGTGGTCATTTTCTGAGTCTTTTCCTGTCCCTTGAAATCCAGTCTAAAATTTCGGCTGTCCATCGACGGTCGGTACTTCTGACAATATGTCCAGCCCAATGCCATTTCAGGGATTTTACTCTAATTATGATGCCTTTCAATCTTGTCATTTTTCTGATCCACGAGTTCCTCTTCTTATCTCTCCTGGTTACATCAAGCATGCACATCTCCATGTCACTTTGAGTTGTCTGCAATCATCGTATCTCTTTTAGTTAAGGTTCACGTCTCTGCACCATACGCAAGCACTGGAAGGATGCATTGAACCAACACTTTTCTTTTAAGACATAATGGCATACTGCTCTTGAAAAGTATACTGTTTCTTCCTAAAGCTCTCCACGCAAGTTTTATTCGCCGATTAATTTCTTCACTAAAGTGACCTTCACTTGATATCTGCTGTCCGAGGTAAATGTAGGTATCGGTTATTTCCAGCTTTTCCTCATCAATGGATAAATTTTCATTTCTTGTACATCACTTTTGTCTTCTGAAAGTTCATTTTTAATCCCACTTCTTTACTCTTGTCAGCAAGTTCCTGGATTATACCCTGCAGCTCTGATGGGGTAGTTGCAAAAATGACTACGTCCTCAGCAAAACGAAGGTGAGTTAAATAATATCCATTAATCTTTATCCCTTTGTTTCCCAGTTCAATGATTGAAAGACATCTTGCAGTGTGGTATTAAAGAGTTTGAGAGATATAGTGTCACCTTGTCTCTTTTCTTTTCCAATTCTTATTTGTGCTGTATTCTCAAACAGACGAATCTTTGCACTTCATTTTCACAGATGTTATTAATAATATTAATGTATGCATCTTCAATACCGCAGGATTTCAAAGCCATTGCAACTGCTGATGGTTTCACCGAATCAAAGGCCTTTTCATAATCGATAAAAGCCATGCATAATGGAAGTTCATATTCCCTCGCTCTTTCAATTAGTTTTCTCAGTACGTGGATATGATCTATTGTGCTGTAGCCACTCCTGAAACCAGCTTGTTCTCTCGGTTGAGCCATGCCCAGTGTTACCTTCAAGCGGTGTGAAAGAACTTTAGTGTAGATTTTATAAACCACTGATACGAGGCTGATAGGTCTGTAGTTCCTGAGATTCTCAATATTACCTTTTTTTATGTAGCAGGATCACTGTAGCATTGTTCCAATCCTCAGGAATCTTCCCTTCATTAAGGCATCGAGTGAAAACTTGGACGAATACTGTTTCAATTTCTCTACTTGTTTCTTGTATGATGTTTACAGTAATTCCATCTCCTTCTGGAGCTTTTCCTCGCTTCATGTTCTTGATTGCATGTGCAACTTCTGTTGGGAGGACTGGAAGAACTCTTGTACTGGTACCTATTGCAATTTCTGGAGTACATGTATAATCCATTTCACATAGTTTTTAGTAAAAATCTTTCACTATTGTTAAATTTTCCCCTCTGTTTCTTGTTACCGTGTCATCTTATTTTCTCAGTGCCATAATCTGTTTTTTCCCTTACTGAGATGTCCCTTTCCTTTCTTCAGGCTTTGGTTGTTTTCAATTGCTTTCCTCACTCGTTTACAGTTGAATTTCCTTACGTCTTCAGTGATACGTTTTCGTACTGTCTTGCATAGCTCTATATATTCCACTTTGGAAGTCACATCTCCTTTAGTTGTAATCATCTCTCTCCTTTTTTGCATCAGAAGTTCGGTTTTCCTGACAATCTGTTCGTATGCAACTTGTTCTTAGTACCAGCTAATTTTGTTACTGTTTCCATAAGATCCTGGGTTAGTTTTCTGTTAACTTCAGATATGTCCACTTCTTCCGACGGTAGACCTTCTAAAGAAGAGAATCTGTTCCTCAGTTCCAATTTGGAGGTATTATGATATTTTTTAAGGTTGGTCATGTCAATACACTTTGTTTGTTTTATGAGCTTGCCACACTCGAGTTTAGCATTGAGGTGCATCTTACCACTCTACGATCACTACCTGTGTTGAACTTGTTCAGCACGCTGCAGTCTACCATGACAAAATTCTTGTTACACATAATGAAATCAATTTCACTTGTCAATCCATTGGGATGCCTCCATGTCCATTTCCTTTGCGGCTTTTTATTGAAAAATTAGTTCATGATGAAAAACCCTTCTGCCTCTGCAAACTTTCTACGAGAATATTTCCACGCTGGTTTCTGTTACCGTGACCAAATTTTCCTACTAAAATTTCCTTCGGTTGCCGTTGCCCTATTTTCACATTGAAATTTTCCATAATGATCTTCAAGTGCTGCTTGCCTTTATTATTTAGATGACAAATTTCCTCATAACATTCTACAATTTCTTCTTCAATATGACTTGTGGTGGGCGTATAAGCTTGAATAATCTGAGCCTAGTATCTTTTCGAGAGTTGGATAACAAGTCGTGCAGCTCTGTAAGAGGAAATTTCAACTTCAACAACTTTATCCTTCAGTTTCTTGTTTATTATAAATCCAACACCACTAGTTCAGCCAGTATCTGTCCCACGATAGTAGAAGTGATGTCCACTTTTCAGTTCAATGAGATATCCTTTTCTCCTTACCTCACTTAGCCCGACGATGCCCCACTTGATTCTTTGTAGTTCTTCTTCCAATTCAAGGAGCCTTGAATCAGAAGATAGGGAGCGTTCATTATACGTAGCCAAGGTCAGCATCAGATGACAGCTTAGTCCGGTCCTCTGGTGATTCTTAGCAGCCTCTGCCTTCATGTCGCACTGTACAATCCAGCTGCCGGAGACTGAGGGCCAAGATTTAAGTTGTGGAGTGATTTTGGGGGTTTGGCCATAACTCACCACGCTGGCCAAATGGGTTGGTGAGTGTGGGATAGCATTTCCTCTAATCCCAATGGTATAGTTATACCGCTATCGGCGGTCGTCACAGTCTCTTTAGTGGCAACAGGATGCACCACGAGAAGGCGGTGTTGACATTTGTCAAGAAGAGGCTGTGGTATGTTGCACATCACCTGACCTTACATCTCATATATATATATATATATATATATATATATATATATATATATATATATATATATTCTATAAAGAAGATACCTAAGCAAAAAAATGCAAATATAATTTTGACTCACACCTAGTACAACATAGAAAAGGTTATGTATCTACCTGTGTGAGTAAAAGGAGAAAAGACAAAAAAATAAAATAAAACAACTGAATGTAGAAGGTGTCGAGAATACTGAGCCTTGGCTTTATCAAGGACCAGCAAAAACTCTGCATTTTCTCGCTTCCACAAAGACCTAGTTGGAAATGGGTTTCTGCAAGGCCATAGATGCAAGTAACATTCCCACCTAAAATAGTTTAAAAAATATATATATAAGTCATGTCCTCCGTAGAGTTGCATGACCTAGCACTAGTTAACAATTTCGCTTGCATCCATTAACCTTCATGGCCCGACCCATGCTCTTCATCTGTTACTATTAAACAGAGAGAAGAAGATTAAAGAGAACTCAAGCTGTGAGAGTGACATAATAATTAGAAATGATTTTCAGCCATAACGAAATTCCAAGTTCGTTTGAGAGAGAATTTAAACCTGAAAATCAATGCAAAAGAAATCCAAATTTTACATTGCAATTAAAAAAGGAAATGTTAATTTTTAACGAACAGATTTTTGAAAGAAAACTTGAGTCTAAAACCCCCTACTCTACAACTTATGACAGCACGAAAACGAGAATAAGTTAAAGATAATAATTAACTAAAGAAAACTTTGTGAAAGTTATATACCTTAAACAGTTAGTTGCAATATGTACAAAGTATTTCAGCAGTGCTTTAAGTGCATAATTAATTAGTTATTAAGAACTTAACTACTTTGAAAAAACAGCGCAGAGACAGCGCATAGAAAAGGAACAAGCTTAGCCATCTTCTGTTCCTAGGTACCCGAAAAGACGTTCAAAGTTACAAAGAAAAGAAAGAGTTAAAACCCGCAAAAATGTTAACAGACAAACCAATGCCTAAAAGCTGAAAAGCTAAAAAACGACAGAGAATAAGTACAAACATTGAACTTATAAAACCTAGAACCCAAAAACAAGGAAGAGAGCTTACCTCTTGTGTGACAAAAACTTTTCTCCTCACAAGAGAAGAACATTGCTGACCTCTTCCGCCACTCCCTAGACGCTGGGGGCAGTGAGGGTGGGGCTGATGGCCTCCTCATACAGCAAGAAACCAACGCGCGGAGATTTTAACCAGAGAAAAAAATATATAAACTTAAGACTGTGGATCTGTATGATCAGAAAGAGCAGAATTAACTCTCCAGAATACATGAGAAATATTATAAAATACACGAGCAGTTTATTTAATAATCTTTGCATGTATTAAATCACCTTAGTGAGCTTCTATAGATTAATCAGAATCTTATTAATTTTAATGTTGGTTTTACTATTTTTAGTATAGCTATCCTAGTGATGAATAACTAGTTTTCTTTTTTATTTGTTTTTATTTTCTTTTATAAACAGATTTTTAAGCTTTTTTTGTGATTTTGTTTATATTATTTAATTTTTTGTTTTAATAGGACCGTCATATCCATAGCACTAAGGTTCCTTTAGGTAGTTAATAGGCATCCTCTAGCCAACTTCCTTACGGCTTTGATTGGTCAGAATCATATTATTAACTGTGTAGAAAATTAAAGCAGATCTGCCAACCTTACTCTATTATTCAGAATAATTTTTCTTAAAGTTCTTTTGATGAAAGAAGAAGGAATTTCGTTCTCTAGAAAACTTTCTAATAGTACATTAATGTGGTAATTGAAGTACAAATTGTTGCTGCAAATTCTTGAAATTCTTAGGACCTGAGAAATTAGTACATTCTCAATTACTTTGGTTGAAATGTTATTATTCCAGTGTAGATATTTAATTACTTTGAAAGGAAAATTAACTCTTTTATCAAAGAGGCTAATAGATGGGTTACCTCTGTTGAGCTTAATGCTTAAGTCTAGGAACTCAAGTTCCTGATTACTGTGGTTGGTTTTACATAAGTTAAGAGAGCTAGGATAGATATTATCAAAATCACTCTCTATAACTTCTGAATTATTGATACACAGCAGATCATCAATATATCTAAAAGTGTAAAGGTAGTTATCTGAGCAGGTGGGGTGATTTTTAATGAATTTATATTCCTTAAAGAACAGGAATAGATTAGCGATATTCGTGGACGTTGATGTTCCCATTGGAATACCGTTCACTTGCTTATAGAGAGTATTATTATATAAGATATGGTTATTTTTTATGCAGCAATTGAGATAAGAGTTCCAAGTTCCTACATCAACAAATTGGTTAAGTTTAAATTCTGCATACAGCTCTTTAAAGGTAGTGATTATATCTGATAGAGGCAGATTAGTATATAGGTTTTCAAAATCATAACTATTAATATCTAGGGGACAAACTTTGAGTATAGTAGAAATTACTTCTGCATTATTATTAATTATCCAAAAATCTCTGTTCATCAAGTTAGAACAGTTTCTAATGTGTTTCAAAACCTTCTTTAAGACATCTTCAAAAGCAAGATCTATTTTCTTTTTATGACTCCTTACTCCACTAGCTATGAACCTGAACTTCACAGGATCCTTATGAAACTTAACCGTTGCAAAAAGAAATGGAAATTCAGGCTCATATCTTCTAGTTTGTGGAATTTTAAGTTTCTTGAAGAATTTCTTCAAGAAACTTAAAATAGAGAGTGATTTTGATAATATCTATCCTAGCTCTCTTAACTTATGTAAAACCAACCACAGTAATCAGGAACTTGAGTTCCTAGACTTAAGCATTAAGCTCAACAGAGGTAACCCATCTATTAGCCTCTTTGATAAAAGAGTTAATTTTCCTTTCAAAGTAATTAAATATCTACACTGGAATAATAACATTTCAACCAAAGTAATTGAGAATGTACTAATTTCTCAGGTCCTAAGAATTTCAAGAATTTGCAGCAACAATTTGTACTTCAATTACCACATTAATATACTATTAGAAAGTTTTCTAGAGAACGAAATTCCTTCTTCTTTCATCAAAAGAACTTTAAGAAAAATTATTCTGAATAATAGAGTAAGGTTGGCAGATCTGCTTTAATTTTCTACACAGTTAATAATATGATTCTGACCAATCAAAGCCGTAAGGAAGTTGGCTAGAGGATGCCTATTAACTACCTAAAGGAACCTTAGTGCTATGGATATGACGGTCCTATTAAAACAAAAAATTAAATAATATAAACAAAATCACAAAAAAAGCTTAAAAATCTGTTTATAAAAGAAAATAAAAACAAATAAAAAAGAAAACTAGTTATTCATCACTAGGATAGCTATACTAAAAATAGTAAAACCAACATTAAAATTAATAAGATTCTGATTAATCTATAGAAGCTCACTAAGGTGATTTAATACATGCAAAGATTATTAAATAAACTGCTCGTGTATTTTATAATATTTCTCATGTATTCTGGAGAGTTAATTCTGCTCTTTCTGATCATACAGATCCACAGTCTTAAGTTTATATATTTTTTTTCTCTGGTTAAAATCTCCGCGCATTGGTTTCTTGCTGTATGAGGAGGCCATCAGCCCCACCCTCACTGCCCCCCAGCGTCTAGGGAGTGGCGGAAGAGGTCAGCAATGTTCTTCTCTTGTGAGGAGAAAAGTTTTTGTCACACAAGAGGTAAGCTCTCTTCCTTGTTTTTGGGTTCTAGGTTTTATAAGTTCAATGTTTGTACTTATTCTCTGTCGTTTTTTAGCTTTTCAGCTTTTAGGCATTGGTTTGTCTGTTAACATTTTTGCGGGTTTTAACTCTTTCTTTTCTTTGTAACTTTGAACGTCTTTTCGGGTACCTAGGAACAGAAGATGGCTAAGCTTGTTCCTTTTCTATGCGCTGTCTCTGCGCTGTTTTTTCAAAGTAGTTAAGTTCTTAATAACTAATTAATTATGCACTTAAAGCACTGCTGAAATACTTTGTACATATTGCAACTAACTGTTTAAGGTATATAACTTTCACAAAGTTTTCTTTAGTTAATTATTATCTTTAACTTATTCTCGTTTTCGTGCTGTCATAAGTTGTAGAGTAGGGGGTTTTAGACTCAAGTTTTCTTTCAAAAATCTGTTCGTTAAAAATTAACATTTCCTTTTTTAATTGCAATGTAAAATTTGGATTTCTTTTGCATTGATTTTCAGGTTTAAATTCTCTCTCAAACGAACTTGGAATTTCGTTATGGCTGAAAATCATTTCTAATTATTATGTCACTCTCACAGCTTGAGTTCTCTTTAATCTTCTTCTCTCTGTTTAATAGTAACAGATGAAGAGCATGGGTCGGGCCATGAAGGTTAATGGATGCAAGCGAAATTGTTAACTAGTGCTAGGTCATGCAACTCTACGGAGGACATGACTTATATATATATTTTTTAAACTATTTTAGGTGGGAATGTTACTTGCATCTATGGCCTTGCAGAAACCCATTTCCAACTAGGTCTTTGTGGAAGTGAGAAAATGCAGAGTTTTTGCTGGTCCTTGATAAAGCCAAGGCTCAGTATTCTCGACACCTTCTACATTCAGTTGTTTTATTTTATTTTTTTGTCTTTTCTCCTTTTACTCACACAGGTAGATACATAACCTTTTCTATGTTGTACTAGGTGTGAGTCAAAATTATATTTGCATTTTTTTGCTTAGGTATTTTCTTTATAGAATGTGAATTCTGAATTTTCAAAACTGCTGCGTTGCGCGTTTTGATTTTCAGGTTATTTTGCAACCTTCGTTTTAAATTCTAAAGTTTTTCCTTAGTCTTCAGTTTTGCTCTTAAGTATATATATATATATATATATATATATATATATATATATAACACCATAAAACTGAATGCTGGAGAAACTGATTCGGAGAAATCAAAAGAAGAGATCTAACAGCCAACCGAGAGAAAAGAAAGAGGAATATAGAACTATGGCAAGCTGTTATCTATGGCTTCATCAAGAGCTAAGCCCAGATAACACCTCTCATACTTCTATAAAGACCACAAAGTGTGGGTTTCTGCACCATCCAGTCTACTACAAAAATAGCTAAATTCTAACCAGAAAAACACGCAAATAAAATATTAAAATAAAAGAATAATAAAAATAAAAATAACCCACCCCATGACAAATAACCAACACCTCCCAAGACCCCAGAACACCAAAACTCCCTAAAATAGACAAACTAAAAAATAAAAGGAAAAAATAAAGGGAAAAAAGTGTGGGGAGAAAAATAAAGGGCCAGAAAAAAACCAAAGCTTTCCCTTTAGCAGACTAAAAGTTCGAAGCCCGACCTCACATCCAAAATACAAAGTCCAAGAAGTAGTAAATGCTGAGTACCTAGGAAAGACACTGTTACAACCATACACTAAATAAACGTAGCTATATACAAGCATATTTATTAAATACCTAAAGGTGGAAGAAAGCTTGAGTTTAGTTGACTTATTTACAAGAAACTGCCAAAGGAGAGTTCTAAAATGGAAAAGAAAAAAGAGCTAGTCAAAGCTGCACTCGCCCAAATTCAAACTAAAAGGAGGTCTGAACAATGGGGCATGCTCGACGAGTTCCTGCTTACCTCTAAGAGGAAAACCTGCAGACAAACTCCTAAAAACTACAGGAGAAAAGCATAAATTTTAAACCTAATTTTTATTTTAGAAAATCAATGAATAAGCAAAAATAATCAACTTACCAATAGGAGAAAAACGAACATATCCTTTCTCAACGGTTTCCAAACCCGACGTGACTCGAAGCAGTAACGCCAACAGCACCACCTGGCTGTCAAGAAGGCAGCCAATTTTCCAGAACGTACTGTGGTTATGGTTAAAATAGGAAAAAATCCCAAACTGTTTTAAAGTTGCTATAAACTAGTCGGAATACAATAAAATACCCGTTGGAAACAGTTTAGACTGTTCCCAACTGGCTTTAAAAGTGTTAAAAAAACCCAAAAAAAACTTAAACATTCCCTGTCTTTTAATTGTTTAAATTATACTATTTTTTTCTTCTTAGCTTTTAATATATACTATTTTTTTATATTTTGTTTGCGTGTTTTTCGAGTTAGATTTTTGCTATTTTTGTAGCAGACTGAATGGTGCAGAAACCCACACTTAGTGGTCTTTATAGAGCTATGAGAGGTGTTATCTGTGTTTAGCCCTTGATGAACGCCATAGATAACAACTTGCCATAGTTCTATATTCCTCTTTCTTTTCTCCTGGTCAGTTGTTAGATCTCTTCTTTTGATTTCTCCGAATCAGTTTCTCCAGCTTTCAGTTTTATGGTGTTTTTTGTATTTGTTTTTTTTTTTATTTTTATTTTATACAGCCTCAGGCGCTTTGGAATTCCAAAAGCTGTTTTGAAAATTTGCGTGTAACCTTTATTATGCTTTACATATATACAGGGTTACAAGGAAAGTCCTTGATCAGGCCAATATCTCACGAACTATGGCAGTTAGCGATTTACTTCTTGTGCAGTTGTATAGGGAACCCCCTATGGCGAAAACAATAACACCACGAGGGATCCCCTCATCCACTTTTTTGCGGGGTTGAAGGGGCTATCGCGCGCCCCTTTGCAGATCGGGCAAAAAAGTCAATTACAAACTTGTTCAGCGAGGCAAAAATAGTACATAAATGTTTTTGTCCCATAACAAAATATGGAAAGGGACAGGGATTGTGGCCCCAAGAAAAGCACAAAACAAGAACTTATTACTTAGAACTTATCTAAACTGGTAAGCTCTAAGTAAGAGAAAGCAAAAAGGAAAAGTTTTCCTACAAACCTTATCTTTATCAACAGTTCTTGTTCTGAAATAAAATGTAGTTCCTTGACATATTCAATATCAGACTGTGATGTCCAATACAGTAAAAAATACACTGAGACAAGGAGAAATAGCATAAAGTGGCGAAACACTCATTCAATAGGAAAACTCTATGCACATCTAATTGACTTGCGTACGTGGCAAAGCTTTCGACTTCTCGTCACTGGTTCACGAAGTGTTGGCATACTGACCACGGATATCATTTTTGTATTGTGACGACGGAGCAGAAAGCACATTTGAAATCCATGCAAATATGCTTCGGATACAGCGACTCATGTAGCTTTCCCTTTTTTTTTCGCATTTGGAGAGTCCTCTTCTATCTTTTGTAATGGGACAAAAGCATTTATGTACTATTTTTTGCTGCACAAGTTTGTAATTGGCTCTTTTGCCCTATCTGCAAAGGGGGCGAGATAGCCCTCAACTCCCCACCACCACCACCACACGCAAAAAGGGGGCGAGGGGATCCTTCGTGGTGTTGTTGTGTGCGCCATAGGGGGTTTCCTATACAACTGAAAAAGAAGTAAATTTCTAACCGCCATAATTCGTGAGATAATGGCCTGATCACGGACTTTCCTTGTAACCCTGTATCTATATATATTGATACGAACGTGCCGAGCGGTATAATTTATAAGCACTCGTCACCAATTGATAGCGCAGCTGGCACCATCTGATACGAACTCGGCCGCTTTACCAATTGTTGCGGTCTCATGGCACCATTTGATACGACAGTGGGTCATTATCCCACCGCTGTCAATCATTTGATATGGTACCATGCCGAGCTACCAATAATTGATACGAACGAAACTTGTAGGTTCTTGTTATTCGGGAGCTGGTATAAATGGGCGAGAACGTGATGTTTGCTGAAACACAGGGATTTAATACAAGGAATTATCCACAACACCAGAGCCTATAGAACGAATAGAGTAAGATTAACAATTAAACATCTTTATTGTATGAGGAAACTTTATACGGGGCATTGCCCACGGTGATACAAACACAGGTTACGCTCCCTATTTGGAGCTAATATCATCCACCTCTGGATCTAGGAATCAGACTTCCGCCTCAAAAAGGGCGTATCAAAGTTCTAATTTAGAGTCTGGTATTAGTTAATGTTCTCAGTTCCTCCGCTCAGTGACAGGATAACAATAGACAAAAAAAGTACTCACGTATTGTGGACCACTTGTTTCATAATCCGTGTATTTAGAACACTCTTTCAGTAGCACTCACACACACGCGCGCTCCTCTATAATAGTTGTGGTGGTTTTTCACCTGTGTGTCACAGAGGGTCTTCACCGATTTCTTGCTTTTCCACTCTTTCTTTCGACGATGCAGCAGAGATAGCATTTCTCCGTGTTTTTCCCCGACCGCTCCTGGTAGGGGAAGTAAGACCCAGCGCTGACGTCTCTTCGCTGGTGATCAGTCCATGCGGTTTCCGCCCTCCGGACTCGGAGAGGGGACGCTGTACAACGGGCGGGGGTCTCTTTTGCACTCCATCAAGAAAGTATGTCAATAAAAAGGAAGCAACGTTTACATACCGCTTCGGAAAGGTCAGTGACCTCCACACTTGGAATAGAGACGGCGTTTTAGGAAGGCTGGTTCGCTGGTCATGTTTTACTAATGCTTGTTAGTTGACATTCTCAATTTAGCATATTTGGGGAGTCTTAACCGGCCGCCTAATTATTTTTAAGCTCTCCTTTTCTTATCGTACTCTGGCGGCTTACAGATGCGCTCTAAGTACCGTGGCAATCTTAGGTAAGCGTCGGACTTCAGGTTTCGCTCATAGCAGGCTCACTACGGCTGACCGCTGCGTAGAACCGCATAGCGTCGTTCTCCTTGTAGCAATTTCTCGGTCCGACTTACAACAGCGTACTGAGTCAACTCCTTGCCAGTTTCTCCGTCTATCCTACGGCAGCCTACAGAGATCACTAACTATGTCTCTTCATCTCCTCTTTTCGGCTATTCTCTGTCACGTGACTTCGTCTGTTTCTTTTCAGTCGACACTTGAGATTTCCCTCATGCCTTTCGCAAGGAGCGCCGTCGCTCCCGCCGGGATCGTTTCTAACCCTTACCCCTCATAATCGTAATTTTTAGCGTTCCCTACAGATTTCTGGCACTAACGGCACACTTGAAACCGTATTTATGACAGTCTGTGTGCCTCTCAGTTGCAGACTGGGTGGTCCCTCTGTTACTAAGCGGACCCCCAGAGACGATATCCTAATTCCTTTGTGCCCACCCAGACAAAGAGAATTACACGACTTCCTCAATTAAAAACGAGTTAATTTCCCAATTTAATTTGCGATAAGCCAAATATTTAATTTAATCATCAACATAATTTAACCACGACTATCAAGTCCGTCCCCCATTTTAATAGTAATTAATTTAGACCCAATTTTCGCATCAATATATACATACATACGTTTATCTAGGACTGCAGATATCAAGTGAGTGTCACATTGATGAAGAAATTAATCGGCGTATAAAACTTGCCTGGAGAGCTTTTGGAAAGAACAGCATAATTTTCAAGAGCAATATGCCATTATGTCTTAAAAGAAAAGTGTTTGATCAATGCGTCCTTCCAGTGCTTACGAGTGGTGCAGAGACGTGGACCTTAACTAAAAGAGACGTACAAAGGCTGCAGACAACTCAAAGTAGCATGGAGAGATGCATGCTTGGTGTAACCAGGAGAGATAAGAAGAGGAACACGTGGATCCGAAAAATGACAAGAGTGGAAGACATCATGATCAGAGTTAAATCCCTGAAATGGCAATGGGCTGGACATGTTGCCAGAAGGACAGACCATCGATGGACAGCCAAAATTTCAGATTTGATTCCAAGGGACAGGAAAAGACCCAGAAGAAGACCACTTGGAAGATGGGTGGATGAAATTCGAAAGTATGTGGGAGTAACATGGAGGAGACTGGCACAAGTCAGACCGTTAGGGAAGAGGCTTGGAGAGGCCTTCGCCCTGCAGTGGATTAATAATGGTTGACAATGATATTGATGACGATATATATATATATATATATATATACAGGGGTTGGATAGAATAACGTAAACACCTAGAAATTAGGCAATAGGCGATATGCCTTTATTGATAAGGTGTTGGACCAATATTTGCCTTTAATACAGTTTCCAACCTTCATGGAATACTTTCATATAGCTTTTGAATAGTATTCAATAGAATCCTGTACGATTCGTCGATCTAAACATCAACTAATTGTTTCAGAGACATTAAAGGAGGGAATCTGCTTCTCTCTGTGCTCTCCGAAATTGCCCATAGTGGTTCGATGATATTCCAGTAGGGTGATTGCCAGATCAGAAGTTCAATTTCATATTGGTGTTTCTCAAACCAATACTAAAATACTCTATCTGTTTGCATGGGCGCATTATCATCTTGAAAAATAGCATAATATTTTGGAAATAACATTTGAACTATAGGATGCACCTGATCGCCTAGAATGTTCAAGTACTCACTGACAAGAACTCGACCATGTAGGGTAGCCATAGGGACAGCCGAATACCAAAATATGGTCCTCCCAAATCATCACAGATTTACTCCATCTTTGACAGTTAGAACCAAACGTTATGGGTTTCTCCATATAATGAAAATGAAGACTCGTTGGACCATATCACACATTTTCAATCATCAGCTGTCCAGGTTTTATGATCATGACACTGCCTTTTTCCGCATTGTGGTATTGGTTTCTGTGATTAAAGGTTTAGCAATTGCAGCTCTTCTATGGATGGTGGTTTTGTAAAGTTCACTCTGGACTGTTTTTGTGGAAACAGTGTTCATCCAGATAAATACTGAGTTCTGCAACCACTTTTTTGCTGCAGTAGTTCAGTGTTGGTGCGACACAATACTTGTTAGTGTTCGACGATCCCTCTCATTCAATCTCGGTTTTCGCCCACTATTCTTTTTCGCCAACTTGAATGGTTAACTAGAAACCTGTAGCCTCCCCGGTGGTGCAGTGATCTAAGCGCTGGCCATTCGTCCGAGAAGGGTCCGAGTCCGAATCCCAGTGAGGCATGGGTGTTGTGTTTGTCTTACAGCACTGGATCTCTCCCTTCCCTGGAGTCAGTGACCTTAAATTAGGGACGGGCGACTGTTTATATGTTTATAAACCATTGAGTTGCTCACGGTGGTCGTTAAACTTTCAATAAAAAAACAAGAAAGATGACACCGAATTTTCGGATGTAATAAGCACGTCTTTTGAATCCGTTCTGACGTGAATAAAATTTATCAAAGGTATTCAAAATCAATGGAACCGGTTTGGAAAACAATCAAATGGTTCCAACAATCGACAAAACATCCAGAAGTAGAAACATCTACTTAGTTCCACCAGCGGCTAGAAAGCATGTTACGAAGACTAACAAATGGCGAACAAAAAGTTTCTCATACTACAAGGAAGGTACTAGAGACAAAGAGATTTTCAAATCAAACAGTTAAAAGAAGAAATATAAAAAAGGAAACATGATATAAGTTTACATCTGCTAGCGGAAGAATTTTGCATAGCGGAAAAGTTGAAAATAGGCGAGAATTATTCTTCATGGAAAAAGCGTTCGACCTTTACGCAGCTAGTGAGAAATCTTTGCGTTACTTAATGAGGATAATTTTATACATCTCTGTTGTTGCAAATGGCATACACTGAAGAAGAAATTTCTCAATAGCGTTTTCAAAAGTGGCGATACAGCTGCAAACTGAAGTACACAAACACCACCTAGCGACAGAACTGTGAACTACAAAATTCCTCATATACTAGCCTTAAGTGTTCTACAAGGTAAATGATATCCGGTGTTGAAAGAATTTTTAAATCGCACATGTAGTAGCAGTGATACTGAGAAAAACAGAACAAGCATAGGCGCCCCTAGCGGCGAAATTGTTCACTATTTTGGAAAGAAAATACACACAGAGTTTGCATAGTTAATAGTACCTGACCGAAGAAAGAAGTTTTTCAATCGGGTTTTTAGTCTTGCAGATATTGCTGTAAACGGAAACGTGACCTTACGCCCTCTGGTGGCAGATTTGTGCGCTACAAAAAATTTGAAATTGTATGAGAAACATTTTCCCAAGGAAACGCTCTCCAACAAAGAAAGAATTTTTCAAATCGGACTCTTAGAAACAGAGATATCGACAAAAATAAGATATGCCTTTACGCCCCCTGGCGGAAAAACCACGCATTATTTCAAGAATAAAGTATTCTCAAAAGGTCTTTCGATGTGAGCGGTATCGGTCAACGAAAGAATTTTTTCAATCGTGTTTTCAGGAGCTCAGATTTTGCTACAAATACATCAGACGCAGAAATTAACACTTACGATCCCTGGTGGCAAAACCATTCTTTATCAAATATTAGAAATTATAAGCCAAGCATTTCCTATCAGCAGCTGTATCCGGTTGCAGAAGGAAGTTTCTAATCGGAATTTTAGAAGCAGAGATATCAGGGAAAACGCAATTTACTTTAACGCCCCCTAGCGGAAAGTCTATGTGTTACTTGAAAATTTTGAAATTATATGACAGCATTTTACGCGGGAAACACTATCTAACAAAGAAGGAATTTTTTAAATCTGACTCTTAGAAGCAGAGATATTGACAAAAATACGACATACATCTACGCCCCCTGGAGGAGAAGCCACACATTATTTTAAGAAGAAAATATTCTCAAATTTTTATCGACATGAGCGGTATCAGTCCACGAAAGAATTTTCTCAATCGAGACTTTAGAAGCTCAGATTTTGATGGAAATACCTACGAAGCAGAAATTGACGCTTACGTTCCCAGGTGGCCAAACCATATTTTATAAAAAAAATTAGAAATTTCAATCAAAAACATTTCCCTCCGGGAGCTGTATCCGGTACAGTAAGAATTTTTTAAATCAGAGTTTTAGAAGCAGAGATATCGGGGAAAGCGCAATTTACCTTTACTCCCCCTAGAGGAAAGCCAATTAATTACTTGAAAATTTTGAAATTATATGAAAAACATGTCGCACCAGAAACTGTATCCAACAATGAAGAAACTTTCCAAATTGGAAAATTAAAAGCAGAAATATCGACAAAAATAAGATATATATCTACGCCCCAAGGCGGAGAAACCATACATTATTTTAAGAAGGAAATATTCCGCAATGGTTTGTCGACGTGAGTAGTATCGGTCCACGAAAGAATTTTTCAATCGAGATTTTAGAAGCTCAGATTTTGTTGCAAATACATCAGAAGCAGAAATTAACGCTTACGCCCCCTGGTGGCCAAAACCCTTTTATACCAAAAATTAGAAATTATATGCGAAAGAATTCCCATCCGGAGCTGTGTCCGCTGCGGAAATAATTTTTCAAATCGAAGTTTTAGAAGCAGAGATATCGGGGGAAACGCAATTTACTTTTATGCCTCTAGCGGAGAATCTATGCATAACTTTAAAAAGTGACTATACCTAAAATAATCTTCGCCCTAAGTAGAATCGAAAGGCAAAATATTTTTTTGAATTGGATGTTTAGAAGCAAATGTGTGGAATAAAATTTACTTTGGTTTTGATATCATCTGCATTTACGCCCTCTAGCGGCGAAATTGTGCATCGTAAAAAAAATCAAAATAAAGGGTCATCATTCGCACATTTGAAGTTTCCTAATGCAAAAATAATTTTTCAAATCGGACTATTAGTTGCATAAATGTCGTGTCTACAGGTGGGCGGACGGACGGACGCACACATACCGATAACATAAGCACGATTTCTTTTTTACAAAAGACGTGCTAAAAAAGAACCTGCAGAATAATCTTGATTCCATATGTTCCCAAGAACTGGAAAAACAATTGAATCATAACTTGCCATGCTTTATGTGGGCAGTGTTACCGTGGAGACTGCTGCTCTTGAAACACCAAACAATTTGGCTGCTACGGTTACAAATGCTCCTGGTAAACGGGATTCCACGGTTTGTCCTCTTTGGAAGTCTCACAAATCACCCGTTTCACTGACCTGTCGTACGAACCGCTGATATACACAGTTTGTACTTCACTGGCGTACAACCTATAGAATATATACGAAGAAAAGATACACAAAAGATAATCACGACGTTTGTTTCTTTCAGTGTAGTCCACATGAACAACTTTCTTAACTCCTATAATTATGCTGTTCAGATTATTTTGTTCAACCTCTGTACATACGCTCAAATCCACATACGGGGGTCCTAGCAAAAGTTCTGCACAGTGTGAAGTGACCGAGAAAACTGACCTTATTGCCACTCAATGTGCACCCCTCCGCTGCAAATGACAGCTTGCCAGCGGTGAGGTAGATCCTGGATGCCACGGAGCCGATTTTTTAACTTTGCGAAAAGATCAAAGTCGGATGGGCTGAGATCAGGGCTATATGGTGAGTGGGATAAAGTTTCCCAGCTATATTTCGGCAAAGGTCCCCATACCGACACTGCACCATGCCACGATGCGTTATTATGCAACAATATCCCTCCCGCTTCCAACAAGTAGAGACGATTTTCATGAATTTTTGGTCTCAACTTTGTCCTCAGAAAGATATTATGCTTCGATCAAGAGTTCCCTCCCCACAAACTTCTTGCAAGGCAGTGTGGTGGATCTGTGTCGGAATTTTTTCCCCACAGGGTTTCGATTTTCCCTTACGAACGTTGGTCTAATGCCGTTACTCCACCTGAGGAGCTGCACGCTTCCATTTCCAAACCCTCCTACGTCCACAGAGCAAATGATAGCGCGTCGTTCTGACACCACTGCGTTGCTTAGAGTACGACCTTGACATGACGCAATCATTTCCCCGATTGCATTATCCGCTTCCGTTTTAGATTTACGTGTGTAGAACTTTTGTTATGACGTTCGTATAACGAGTTCTCATAAACCGAAGTTTTTATAGATCCCTTGAACTTCGTAATCTCCCTTGTTCTTTTAACCACATATTAAGAATAATATTTTTTTTTGGAGACACCTAATATATCGAACTTCAGCAAGGTTGCCATCAAACAAAGTAAGTGGCATTTTCACCCAGTTTTTAAACCTTTTTCTTTCCCTGCAAAGCATGGGATTACCTGCTGTTGGCGATACATTTTCATTTCATTTATTTCTGCTGTTATATTGGATTGTCGGAAAAGTCATGATGTATTTTGGCACCAGAAGGTGGTTGGACGGTTTTGGAAGTACTAGAGGCATGCGCAGCTCTGTTATCGCTATGGCATTCGACAGGTGCCGGTTCTAGCAGCAGTCTAAAAGGAATAGTGAGGGATTGGTTGATTTGCGGAGATTTGACATCAAGTTAAAGATGGAAGCCAAACTGTGCATTTTCGCCATATTTTACCGTTTTACTTCCATAAAGGGAAGAACGCGTATCAAGCTTGTGAAAAGTTGCGTAAAGTGTACAGTGATAATGCTGTACACTAGCGTCAGTGCCAACGGTGGTTCGCAAAATTCCGTGCTGGTGATTTTGACCTCAACGATGCTCCTCGGTCCGGGAGGCCCACCGAGGTTGTTGACGACCAAATCAAGGCATTGATCGAGTCAAACCCACGTTACACGACACGAGGGATTGCAGACATATTGCACATCCATCATTCAAGCGTTCACGACCAACTGAAGAAGCTGGGATACGTAAGCAAGCTCGATGTGTGGGTTCCTCATGAACTCAAAGAAGCTCAATTGACGGCGCGTATAAACATCTGCGATATGCTCATTAAACGTGAGGAAAACGATCCTTTTTTGAAGCGACTGATAACTGGTGACGAAAAGTGGGTTGTGTACAACAATGTACTGCGCAAACGGTCTTGGCACCGACGTGCTGCTTCACCTCAAATGACATCCAAAGCAGACATTCATCAGCGGAATGTTCTGGTCTCAGTGTGGTGGGATTTTAAAGGTGTCGTGTTTTTCGAGCTCCTACCACGGAACCAAACAATCAATTCGAATGTGTACTGTCTGCAATTGGACAGTTGAAACGAATCCATCATCTAAAAACGTCCAGAGCTCTTTCATCGTAAAGCTATTGTGTTCCATCACAACAACGCGAAACCACACACAAATTTGATCACCCGCCAAAAATTATTGGAGCTTGGGTGGGATGTGCTGCCACACCCAGCATACTCACCTGACCTTGCGCCGTCAGACTTCCACTTGCTTCGCTCTCTTCAACAGTCCTTGCGTGGTGTAACGTAACGTTCAATTCAGATGAGGCTGTAAATCAGCACCTTGTACAGTTTTTCGCCACGAAAGACAGGTCCTTCTATGAACGAATCATTCTGCAGCTCACTGAAAGATGGCAAAAGGTTATCAAACAAAACGATAGATTGATAGAAAGAACAAAGGTCATTGATTGATCTTTGTTCTTTTTATCAATAAATGACATTTGCAAAACATGGCTAAAATATGTCATGACTTTTCCGACAACCCAATATATTCATGATGTATTGTTACATTGTATTTATCTATTTTTATGACTACAGCAAAGTAGCTCCGGGAAAAGGCCTCACAGAGTCATGACTTAGCCCCGAGCTTCCTAAGTAAAGTCAACAATCCAAGACTGCAATGATTTTAGATTACTATTAGTCTAAAATGAAATCTCCGCGGCGCTATAATTAGAGATCATTCTTGCCCTCCAACTTTCCGGTTAACCTCCCCTTCCTATCTCTTTTATTATTATTATTATTATTATTATTATTATTATTATTATTATTATCGTATTTTTGTAGTTAGTTTAATATATATGCTTTAAGTTTTTTTATATGTTATAGTTATTGATTTCTGTTTGTTCTCTATTTATGAATTCCAAAATCTTGGTCCACAGAAATTTTATGGTTATAGTTTTAGGTAAAACATATATATAGTATATGCTGATTTCTAATATCATATTGATGTGTATAAATATTTACTTTTATTAGTTCATGTTCCATGTTATTTTTTATTCTTTTACTCATAATTTCCCCTAAGTTAAAATCGTATAATTGGTCAACAGTCATTATATTATATTTATTAGGGAAAACTCTTGTAAAGCCATGAATACCCAACCGTATATAGTTATTACTATTTAAGTTGTATTTTAAATCTATTAGTCTGATAAATTTATTTTGAAGTATTTTCAGTTTTTTTAATATTGAATTGAATTGTTTGACCGCATGTTAATACGCAACAATTAAGGTGTGTATGAATTAAAGTAAAATACAATAATTTTATAGTTTTTACCGTAAGATTTATTGAAACATGGCTTACAATTTATTAAAACATGGCTTACATATCGTGGTTCCCCTTATAGATAGATCAGTTTGCATGGTGACAAGAATGTTTCAGTTGGTTTTTTACTACCACCGGCTCCCCACCCACGCTTGCCAAACATACACATCCCGGGCAAATGTTGTCTTTTATCCCCTCCCATCGTCACCTTTCAATCACTTAATCCCTGTTTAGGAAACTTTACAGTTTATTTTGCATCTAGAAACATCTTAACCACGGCGTCAGAGGAAGTTGAAAAACATTTGAAACAACAATCATGATAACCGCAAAACGATCAAGAATTGGCTCATACACTCATGTTCATAGAAAACAGAACACCTAAAAGGATTCGAGCTATGATGTGGATATTTACAGGATATGTTAATTAGGCAATACCACAGAAATGATCAGCATTTCGGCGTCAAATGTCCATGCGTAGCGAGTTTAGGCCAATCCATTCGCGCAACGTCACATCGATCGTTATTCTGTGGCTCAGTAAGTGTGTCAGTGCTTAAAGGATGCTTCGCAGTCGTGTAAGACAGCCGTACAGTCATATCAGCGATTCTGACAGATGACATTATCGGCATGAGAGACTACAATGCTCCCCCCTCCCGGGAAATTGCTAGTCGTGTGAAGCGCAATGGGTTTGTCGTGGCAAGAGTATGCAGGGAATGGTACGAAAAAGGCCGTTGGATACGAAGATAAGGTACTGAACTTCATACACAGAAAACCCCGAGGGACAACCGTCATTTCACGAAGATGTTTTTGAATGACCATTCTGCATCATCAACGGCGTTGGCGCAGCAGTGGAGAACTGTGACGCTCTCTCCCAAGTCAGCTATAACAGTACGTCGCCGGTTATTACAGTTCGGTCCCCTGAAGAGGTGGCTCGTTGGCCACCTCCTCAGGCTACCTTTGACCTCTCAGCAATGGATATCCAGGCTGCAATGGCGCACAAAACGGCTTGCAGTGACGAATGCCACAAACTCGCGTTTTCGAACGAATGGCACTTCTTTTTAGGCAAAAATGGTGGCCGCGTCTGTGTCCTACGTCGACAGGGGCAGAGGCCTCAAAAAAAGTGTATTCGCAATAGGCATAACGCACCAACACGAAGCATTATGGATTAGGGTGCTAACGGGTACTAAAGCAGATCATCTCTCGTGAGAGTCTGTACCACTATAACGAGTGCCCGTTATGTCTATGACATTATGCGGCGGCTGGTCGTCCTTCTAAACCTACAGAACGTCCCC
This sequence comes from Macrothele yani, assembly GCA_039090855.1. Classification (NCBI taxonomy): domain Eukaryota; kingdom Metazoa; phylum Arthropoda; class Arachnida; order Araneae; family Macrothelidae; genus Macrothele; species Macrothele yani. Next base: position 71,989,350 of record CM077011.1, on the reverse strand, counting down.
GGGGCCATATTTCAGCATGAAAATGCCGCTCTGCATATTGCAGTGACAACACGAACCTTCTTCAGGAAAAACAACGTTCCAGTTCTACCGTGGCCGGATAGATCGCCTGGTGTATCCCCCATAGAAAATTTCAGGGACATGACCTAACTGCAGATGCAGCTGTACGACCATCAGTCAGCAACTCTTGACGAACTTCGGACGCGGGTCAATACAGCATGGATGGCTATTCCACAGGACACCATTCACACATTATTTGATTCAATACCTCAGCGCGTACAGCAGGTGATACTAGCCAGAGGTGGCCACACCTATTATTAGGTTCGTCGACGTACGTGGTTTGTATTACACCGAGATGTTAGTCATTTATTCTGTATTATTTAATGAATATATCCTGCAAAAATCAAAGCCGTAGCTCGACTCCTTTCAATATCCAAATCTAGAAGTAACTGATGCCTAAGATACCGAGAGAGGGGGCCACTTCGAAGAAGAACCTAATAGGCGTACAAAATTCATTTGGAAGAAACGGTACGATTTTCAAGCGCCATTTTGTCTAAAAACACAATTGTTTAATCAGTGCATCCTTCTAATTCTTCCTAACGGATCAAAGACATGAACCTTAACTAAATATTGTACATTCAGAGGCTCTAGACTCCTGAAAGACGCATGGAAAAGTGAATGATGGATGTAACAAGGAAAGATGGGAAAGATTGATTCGGAAAATGACATGAGCTAATGGCATCTTGACGAAGGTTAAAACCCTATAATGTCAATGGGCTGGACACATTTCTAGAAGAACTGGTCACCGTTAGACAACTGAAACGCTAGACTGAATTCCAGACCCAAAAGAAAACTATACTGGAGATAGGCAGATGAAATTTGAAAGCAAGCTGGAGTGAAAAGGGGAGATTGGCTGAAGACGGAAAGTTGTGGAAAAGACGTGGTGAGACATACAGGAGTGGATTGATAATGGTTGAGGATGATAAATTAAGTGGAGAAAAGTATTAAGACAATTCCACCTATTCAATTAAACGTTCATTTGCAGAGCCTGGGCACGCACGTGCGGGGTTTGTTCGGTGCTGTACATAAGGCAAAGCTTCGGCATACTTGTCAAGCGACCATGCTGCACGGAGCTGAACTGGTGGTCTTTGACATAGGTTATTGCGCTTGTATGCAACCTGATTAAGCAGCTAGTGCGTATAATTGCCGCTCTTCTAAGATTCCCTTCGTCCGCTGTCGCTGCTGTTCTTCATTGATGGAAATCAGAAGGCGCCACTACAGCAAAGCCGCGCTCTGTGAGGCCTCACAGACTAAGTGATCGTGCCAAACAAAGTTTACTACAGAGTGTGAAGGAGGCACGCATGTCCTCAGCTACAGGCTTGGTCGGCGACCTGGCACAAACCACTGGAACAGTTCTTTGCACTACAACAGTCCGTCAGGAACTGCATTCCAACGGTTACCATGCCATGCCAGCCACGCAAAAGCCCTTCATTACTTCAGGCAATGCTATATGACGACTACAGTGATGCCTTGCTCGCCGTTCGTGGACAAATGAAAACGGTTGTGTGGAGTGACGAATTTTACTACTTTTTGGATCTTACGGCTGTTTCTACTGGGAAGGACTTGGTCCGTTGGCTGTCGTGCGTTTCAGTCTGACGACCACTAAGCATGAAGACATCCTGAACAATTTTGCACTACCTACGTTGTAGCAGAACTTTGGCATAGATCTCTGACTTTTTCAAAACGGTAGACCACCTCGCCACACCGCAAGTGCTGCCCAGGTCCGGTTTGAAAAGCAGAACGTCCAGGTGTTGATTGGCCAGCCTTAATTCCCTATGTAAATCCAATAGAACATCTATGGGACGAGCTGCAACTCCCAATCTGATCTCGGCCGTATAACGAAGTAAACTTCTCCGTCATTTTTGGTCCACGCCGGGAAACGAACCCGAGTCCACTTATTCCGGAACAAGTCGCTCTACCAACTGAGCTGCGCAGACGTTCGCTCTTGCTGCTATCTGCCTTTATGTCGTGTGCGTCCTGCGGGGCAGGCACGTCACATCTCCCCCTCCCCGAAAGAGGGCCGGGAGCATCACCCACGGGTCAGCCATGACCATGAATCGTTGCAGGCAGCAATCCGCTGCAGAACGTGCACTTGAGAACTCCCAGTCAATCTGGTGTGTGGAATGCAACGTCACACACATTTATTTTTCGAGGCGCTGGAGAAGGGATTCTCTTATTTTTCCTATCTCGCGGTGTGGAAAGAACATCACAGTATTGCGAGATCTTTAACGGCCGGGTCATCCGGGAGCCTTATAACGAAGTAAATTTCTCCGTCATTTTTGGTCCACGCCGGGAAACGAACCCGCGTCCGCTTATTCCGGAACAAGTCGCTCTACCAACTGAGCTGCGCAGACGTTCGTTCTTGCTGCTATCTGCCTTTATGTCGTGTGCGTTTTGCGGGGCAGGCACGTCACAGCCGGTAAAACCTTCTTCTACAGCAGCTCTGGAAGAAGTTCTGCAGGAGGAAGGGAGGAAAATTCCAGTGCAGGCCTACAGTCATTTCATGGGAAGCATAACTAGAAGGGTCGCTGCACTCATAACCACCAAAATTGGGACACGACTGTGTACTTCTTTCGGCAAATAAATGCTCTTGCTTCCGATCTTCTTAGGTGTCCGAATACTTTAGTTTACATAGTGTATATAGGCCAAGGGAAAAAAACTACGCTTCAGGGATACATGTTTAAATTCAGATTTGTTGACGTAAATTTTTTAAAGAATTCAAATTTTAGTTGAAATCGTGAACGCGCGTGAAGTCAAGTATAAAAATTTTTACCTTGGTCTTCTTTCTTAGAGGAAAACGTTCGTCCCAAAGTAAACGAAAAAACAAGCTCAATACGAAGCTTGGTATACATCCGACCTGTTATTGAGATCTTGCTAGGTACGCTTCAACGTTTTGTTTTGTTTTCGAGTAACTAATAAGAGCGTCTGTGATTTTGTCTCAGAATTCTTGGTTTAACGTTAATTTTTCGGGAACGCACTTTACTCTTTGTATAATCCCACAGAAAAGGCTTAGCACTGAACTTTCGTGGATCCTACTAATCAGATTATCATAAAAACAGCATGGAGTTTGTTGCTCATGGGCACCCGCTGCTTTAAAATTAGAAGGTACTAAATAAATAAATATGGAAACGGAGCGCACTTTGTAAGAGCCTAATTATTGTTTGGGTGTATGTTGAAATACACAGATACAAAAAAATTTTTCAAAGTGGATTCTTAGCAGCGCAGGAGATCAGCGAAAGAAGAAAACCCATGGCACAAAATCTACGCGTTATTTAAAACACATAATCTGTGCGGTGTTCTTTATAGTGAATAAAACCACTTAAAACAAGAATTTTTTTCAAAAGAACCCATAGAATCGATAAAACAGTTGCAAGTAAAAATGGCTGCTTACGCCCACTAATATTTCAGAAACATCCGTTACAAAACTCACAAATTTTGCTTAAAATGTTCCTCATAGCAGAAGATATCAGAAGCAGATGGATTAGTTTTAATGGAAACATTAGAAACACAGATGTCGAGTATAACATGAAATAATTTTATGCCCTCTGGTAAGAAAACTGTTCCCTTTTGAAATTGAAAATGAGAGCAAAAAGCTCTTCGTAGCGAAGGTTATCCTATCGAAAAGGATTTTTTCAATTAAATTTATAGAATAGGGGATACTCTTTTAACTAGAGATGTACACTGACGCCCCTAACGGCAGAACACTACGTTAGGAAAAAGTAGAAAATATGAACAAAATATTATTGGTTGAGAGAGCAATGCAACGGGCAAAGAAATTTTCAGGTGTGCCTTTCAGAAGCAGAGATAGCAAGAAAAATGTTTATACATACAATCGTGGCCAAAAGTCCTGCGCCAGTAGACCGAAAGTCAGTTTTTGATGTTTGAAGTCAACTTATACAGCGTAATGGTAAAGTCAATAATACATATTATGCATCATTTTAAAGGAAACTTTATGCTGAATTCAAATAGTTTTACAGAATGTTATTATCAGTAATAGAAGTGAAGTTACAAGCAAAAGTACAGCGTTTAGTCATAAAAAGCAAAAAATAGTGGAATTTGTGAAATTAGGGTACAATGCATTTATCGTAAAATTACTGTACAGTACACTATTGAAACTTTCAGGACACTTGAAATAACTTACCAACAAGCAAAATACGCTTTAATATTTAATTGGATAACCACGGTTTCTTAGTAACAAATTGCACCTTCTTGGCATTAAACGAATGAGCTTCTCTAGTTGTCCATTGGTGATAACACGGTGCCAAAATTGCTTTTAAATGTGGCTGTGATCATTCCACTATCTTGCGCACCATTAAAAGAGTTGCAGAAACTGGATGTGTGGGGAAAAGAAAAAGAACAGGTCGACCAAGGCTGTGTACTGAACGTGATGATTGCATATTGATTCGTCGTTCCTTAAAATAAAGGTTTAAAACAGCCACTGATTTAAAAAATGAGTGTGAGAATGAAGTAGGCATTATCGCATCTGCACGTACAGTTGATTGTAAGCTACAAGAAAATGAACTGGCTGCACGAAAACATTTCCTACTGAACAACAATGGCTCAAAAGAATTGCTTAGACCAAGGCACGCAAGAATTGGACTGCTGATGAATGGAAAAATTCTATTTTCTGTAGTGAAACACCTTACTATTTCCGCTAATAATGGAAATAATTATGTACGTCGTCGAGTTGGTGAAAGATATAAGACATGCTGCACCCATCCAACAGTCAAGCACCCACATTCGGTGATGTTATGGCCCTGTATATTTCAGCCAGTGGTGTTGACCGTCTGCACATTGTTGATGGTAAATTGAATGGATCAAAATATGTGGATATTTTGGAGTCCAAGCAGCTACTACCTGCACAAGACATGGGTTTGCGGAATTTTATCTTTCAGGACAATAACGCGCCATGTCATCGGTCAAAGTTGGTTAACGAGTGGTTTAATCAAAAAGTTATAAGAAAATTTCAGTGGCCTGCACAGTCACCGGATCTTAATCCACATAGAGAATCTGTGCGTGAGATTAAAGCAAAAGATCCGTCAACAAGGACCCACATCTAAAACAGCATTACTTAAGTGTGTAAGGGCCGTATGACACCGTGTTGTCACCAATGGACAACTAGAGAAGCTCATTATTTTCATGCCAAGAAGATGCACTTTGTTACTACGAAACCGTGGTTATCCCATTAAATATTAAAGCGTATTTTGCTTCTTAGTAAGTTATTTTAAGTGTCCTGCAAGTTTCAATAATGTACTGTTCAGGAATTTTACGTTAAATGCATTGTACACTAATTTCACAAATTCCACTATTTTTTGCTTTTTATGACTAAACGCTGTACTTTTGCTTGTAACTTCACCTCTATTACTGGTAACAACATTCTGTAAAACTATTTGAATTCAGCATAAAATTTCTTTCAAAATGATGTATAATATGTATTTACCATTACGCTGTATAAGTTGACTTCAAGCATCAAAAATTGACTTTCGGTCTACTGGTGCAGGATTTTTGGCCACGATTGTATTTATTTCTGAATAGAGGACCCTCCAAATAACGGACAATAATCTTGGTCATAAGACGGTTGAAAACGGGAACGTTCAAGGAGAAAAAATTGGCGAATTTTTGTTGTAAAGATTTTGTTTAGCTTCTTTCGACGGAAATGCGGTGCCTTTTGTCCTCCACATCTCCACTGCAAAAATTACTTACGTGTATGTGCTTTCCAGGGCGGGATGGAGCTTTTGCGGGGCCCGGTGCGAAATTTCATTGCAAGGCTCCGGAGCAAAATTTAATTTCTTGCACTAGGAAATAAATCTCATATTTTAATAAAGTCGTTACGTGAAAGATGTCCTTATAGAATACACAGGATGTGAAACCCACAGATCTGCCTGTGACGGCGACGAATTCGCATCAATCTGTTCCGGAGCTGAATGCTTTACCGATTAAGGTACACCGACGGAATTTATCTCTGTAACTTTTCCTTTTTGACATGTGCTTCATCTCTGTAATACTTCAAAACGAAAACTATCGTAAAGACAAAGTGATTATCTCAAAAAAGCATTTGCTTTAAGCTCAAGAAAAAAAACAGAATATGCATTGAAAGTTCAGAGAGAGAGAGTAAAAACTGTTAAAATCTATGATTTTCTTTCCGAGGAGATGGGGTTGAGGTTGGATTTTCACTTATTGCATAAAAATTGCTTCACAAAATGACAAAAAGCTACACACGTAAAGAAAATTTTTGGATTGCGAATGTTTTAGCGTAGAAATAATAAATTCGTATAAATAGTTTTTTCCCTTGATACATGTTTTAGTGATTGATTTTTAATGCAAAATGGAGTAACTGACAAATTAGTGACTTTTTAAACTTTTATACGCGCTCATATGGGATTGTTTTAAGAAAAATTCCAGTAATGTTTTTAAAGTCACTGAATACATGGCCTCCATGTGTAGTCCAAAACCAACTTTGATATAGTTCTTTTTTATTTTATTTAAATTTAAGTATCTGGTTTGCACGCAAATTGTTAAATATATAAAAGCAAGGGTTACAAAATGATGATATTAAATTTTCGATTTCACGAATTCGGAAAATATCAAGGTAGTTACAATAATCACTTGAAATCTACAGATCTCCGTATTTGCACGGCGAAGGGCGTTAAGCTATTCGAAAACTGGGGGATTGGAAACAAACAAACAAAAAAAAACTTTAAAAAAAGGAAAAAAATTTTAAGGGCTTAAGAAAAACGGAATGCTTCGCTTTTTCTTTTGCGTGAAAAGGAAAGATCTACTAAGTAAATAAGAACAATGCCCGCATTTTTTTTTTAATCCTAAACACAGAATTTGGATACAGCGGGGAAATTCGTATTTTCCGAAACGAGAACTGTTTTATTAACGCACAGCAGCAAAAAATTGGTACTTTCCATTAAAATAGCCAAAAATCTTTAGCACCAAACATTTATTTCAAATTGAAGAGAAGTTAATGGATCTTTTGGCAACAAAAACTACAGTATTTTAACAAATAAAAAAAAAGTGCATTCAAAAGAAAATTTCCGGAATTTTAAGTTTTTTCAAATTAGTTGAGCGAGAAATTTAGAGATTATGGAGAATTTCATTTAAAATTTCCTTTCTTGCACGCTGCGAACTTTGAGATGAAGAAACGTGAAAATTTTATCTTTGAAAAGGAAAGTATTTCAACGATTAGATTAAAAAAGCTTGACGGGTTGATTTTGGAAAATGCAAATTGACTTATCCCAACCATTGACAGTTTAGTAGCAAATGCACATACAGTTAACGAACTTCATTGACAAAGTCGTCGGTTGGTTACCACTGTCGAACTTCATTGACAAAGCCACGTGGGGCCCTTTCGGTCAACAGCCCGGTCCTCAAGTATCAAGATCTTCCTAAAAGTCAGTTGTAAAAATAACAACGCCCCCTGGTGGGCTCGAACCACCAAACTTTCCGTTAGCAGCCGAACGCCCTAGCCATTGCGCCACGGAGGCCACGTTGTTTGTGTTTCATTGTTGCTTATTGTGCATTTCCCTCTGTCGTCCGAGATTCTAACTAAAAATTTTTGTTCTTAAACTGCGGGGCCCCTTCAAGGCGCGAGGCCCGGGGCCACCGCCCCGGTTGCACCTATGGTCCAGCCGGCCCTGGTGCTTTCAATATGGCCGATCCTTTCTAGAAGTGGGAAAACAGCTTCTTTCAAACAAAATGGGGTTATTCCTTGTCCGTCCAGAAGCAGACAATTTAGATACCTTTTTCGAACCTATTATGTGTCTAAATAGTGAAGGAAATGCAAAAAGATTTCACTAAGTTCGATGAAGATTTGTGTATCGAAAACGCAACAAACTATGTGCGCGAGTTCACTGCTTTGAAAACATCAGAAGAAAATGATTTGGTTGAGAAAGAATCTGGTGCAGTTGTAGAAGAGGTGTAGGATTTTTTATAGACGCTGCAAAGTGCATAGTGAATAGTTACAAAAGTTTTTTTTTTTCATAAACAAAGGAGATAGGAGGGGAATTACTGAAGAATTCAAAAATGCATTTTGAAAAAAAATGCTACAAATAGCGAAAAGAAAAAGCCGCTCTTTTATCAGATTTTTTTCAACCAAAAAATCGCAGACTGATTCAATTAAATAATGAGCTGTAAATATAAGAGTTTTGAAATTCATGGTGTAACATATTTTATTGCATGTACATATGTTTAAATATGCAGTGAAATAAGTACATCGTACGTACTGTATTTCTAAATGAAAACACTGTACATGCAGTGTATGTATCCACACGTTTTTTATTGTTTCTTACTGTAAAACAAAAGCAAAAAAATTGAACATTTAATCAAAAACATTGTTCGTATTATAAATTGTACGTATGTATTTAATGTGAAGTGTTTTGTTTTGTGAGCTTTATTGCACTCCGAATTCAACCTCCCGAAGAGCGGACTCCTACCAGTAGCAGACAAATCTTGAAGACCCAGGATGTCTCACTATTCAGAAATTGTTCCCTCAGATAAATGGTATCACATGTAAGACAATATTTCAAATCGAACTTTTAAAAGCATAGAAATTGTGAAAACTAAAATTTGGATTTACGCACCCTAGATGGAATATTTTTCAGTATTATGTAAGGAGCAGTATCTGACCTCCAAAATGTTTTTTCAATCGCGTTTCTGGGCGAGTAGTTACCGCGCCAAATATGTTGCGAACAAAATTATGCACTAACGACTCATAATAGCAAAATTGTGCTTTATGGAAAACCAGGAATTATATGCAAAATTGTATTCTTCACAAAAAAAAAGCCATCGAACATAAAAACAATTTTTCAAAACGGACTTTTAGAAGCAGAAATATAGAAAAAAAACGTAAGATATACATTCACGCCCTGTCCCTGCAGCAAAAAAAAAGAGTGGATTATTATGAACAAAATATTTACTACAGTGAGTTGACTCTGACCAAACAAGAAATATTTAATTCGGGTTAGAAGATTATATACGACTGCGAATATGTTGCAAACAGAATACGCACTTACTCCCCGTTGTGGTACATCTTACATAAAGAAAAATTAGAAATCACACGGGAAAATATCTTCACCACGAACGAACGAAAAAAAAAATAGTAATAAAATCGTACTTTTAGAAGCAGAGGTATCAGCAAAATCCATAATACATTTGCTCCAATGGCAGAAAAACTGCGAATTATTTGAAGCAGAAACTGCACAAAAAATGGTGAACGTGGCAAAAGGTATCGAAAGAAAAAAGAATTGTTTCAGTACCAAACCAAAATGCATAGATCATTGTTCTCAAAATAGTTTATGCTCCCCGACGTAAAATGATTTTTTTTCAAATCGGTTAATATTGTCTGCAGGGATCAACAGACGGAAGGAGAGAGTGTTATTGTCTACGTAGTGTATACCTTGCCGTTCAAGTTGTTATTCACAGTTAGCATGTAAAATGAAAACTCTTCCTAAATTTTCGGTGTACACCGTGCCATCAAAATGTTACTCAATCTATATTACAATAAACTATATGATCAAAAAGTATCCCAAAATAGTAGTGCTATACTAGTGATCCGATTTATTGGCGTAAGAAATAGACATATAACCCATCTGGTTGATGTGCGAAAGCTTGGAAACGCTTATATGTCTATTTCTTACACCAGTAAATCGGATCACAGGTATAGTATTACTATTTCGTAAGCGTGGGAGCAACAACAGTGAGATCGCGACCCTGTAGGCCACGCAAAATCACAGAGCAGAGCCGCTGACTGATGAAGTGTGTGGTGGTTGCATCACCCACTACCGAGTTCCAAAATATCTCTGGATGTAACGCCAGCACCATAGCAGTTCACAGGACTAACATCAGCAAGATTAACGCCAGGCTTGGGTTAGGGTGGTGTAATGCTCGGCGCCAACGAACTCTGAAGCAATGGAAACGTGTGTCTCTGGAGTAATGAATCACGTTCTGCGATCTGGCACTCCGATTGAGGAGGATGCTAGGTGAAGGATGCTTCTTGCCGTACGATGTTAAGCCAACTGTGAAGTTTAGTGGAGGAGGCATCGTGATCTGTGGCTGTTTTTGATGGTTGGGTTGTGCCTCCTAGTTCTAGTACCCAGGAATCTTAACTCCGTTGCCTATTTTGACATTCTCGACAATTCTATGCTCTCAACGTTATGGCAACAGTTCGGTGAAGTCCCTTTCCTTTACCAATGTCCACAAAGCAGGAGTGGTTTGATGAGATGGGTGTGGAAGATCTTGACTGGCCTGCGCGAAACCCCGATCTCAACTCCATGGAGCACCTTTGGAATGAATTGGAAAGCCGACTGCGAGCCAGGCCTAACCTCCCGATATCACTGACCAACCTGGTAAATACTCCTGTGTCAGAATGGTATAAAATTCCAGCCACTCTGGTGGCGCAGTGGTTTAAGCGATGGCTTCTGATCAGTCGTCCAAGATGGGGTCCACGTTCGAATCCCGGTGAGGCATGGATATTGTGTTTGACTTACGGCGCTGGCTCTCTCCCTTCCCTGGAACCACTCTAAATTAGGGACGGGTGACTGCTTATAGCCCACTGAATTGCTCACGGTGGTAATAAAAATAAATATTATCAAGGCCTCTAATAATAAAAAAAAGATTGTCAAGGCCTCTAATAATAAAAAAAATATTGTCATGGCCTCTAATAATAATGAAAAATATTTTCAAAGCCTCTAATAAAAAAATTAAAAAAATAAAAAATATTGAAATCAAAAAAAATAAAAAAATATTGTTGATCAAGGCCTCTAATAATAATAAAAAAAATGTTGTCAAGGCCTGTAATAATGAAATAAAAAAATATTGCCAAGGCATCTAATAATAATAATAATAATAATAAATATTGTCAAGGCCTCTATTAATAAAATAAAATAAAATAAAAAAAAATATTTAAGTAAAAAAAATAAAAAAATATTGGCAAAGCCTCTAATAATAATAATAATACACTATCTACCAACTAGTAATTGGATACCTACGATAGCAAAGTAAAAGGAAGTTTATTCACCTTCAATAGTTGGTGGAGCCTCTACGAGCGGCGATTACAGCTGCGACCCTCCGGGGCATACTCTCAACCAGGCGTTGTACGACGGCTAGCGGTATTTTCTTCCACTCGGCTTGGAGAAGACAGGTCAGTTCCTTCACCGATTTCGGACCGTGGGGGCACCCCTTAAGTCGACGCTCCAACTCGACCCAGAGGTGCTCGATAGGGTTAAGGTCCGTGCTCTGCGCAGGCCAGTCCATTCGATTAACCCCATTGTCACCATACCAAGGCATGGTGGACCTCGCAACATGACAGGTGGCATTGTCATCCTGAAAGAAACATGGGTCCACCCCGTAAAACTGCCACAATGTAGGATGGTCATCCAAATGGTGCAGCAGGTCTCGGCGTTGAGTCTTCCAGGAATTGCGACCAAGGGTCCCGTGCCATACCAGGAGAAACGCACCCATTGCATAATTCCACCGCCGCCGAATTTCACAGTTGGCACAATTCATTCCGGCAGGAGGCGTTCTCCAGGCAGACGCCAAACCCAGATCCTGCCATCCGAACGGTAGAGGGTGAACTTTGATACGTCACTACAGAGAACCTGTTTCCACTGTTCAACGGTCCACTGTCGACGCTCTTTGCATCACGTTAGCTGAGCAGCGCTATTGGACTTGGTGATCAAAAGCTTGTGGGCGGCAGCACGTCCATGATAACCGAGCATATGGGCTTCCTTACAGATGGTATTCATCGAAAGAACACTCCCGGATGCCTGTTGAAACTCCTCACGGATGTGGCCCATCGATTTGGTGCGGTTCTTCCGAATTTCTCTGGCCAGCACCCGTCGGTCTCTAACTCCCAGTTTTGTGGGTCTGCCGGGTTGGGGCACATTCCGACAGTCACCTCTTATCTTCCACTTGCCAATCACGTAGGCCACTGTCGATTTTGGGTACTTCAACTCGCTGGATATGTCACGCATGGATCGGCCATTTCTGTGATACCCGACGATTACGCCTTTCTCGAAATCAGAGAGCTCCGAACTGCGTGGGATCTTGCATGCGACTGGTTGCGTTGTTGTTTCCCAAACGATATTTAACGGCGGCGGCCGTGACGTGTATCAGGACCGCAGATATCGTTGATTGCAGGGGTGTCCAATTACTTGTTGATAGATAGTGTATAATAATAAAAAAGAAATTCCCGCAGCAACGTACCAAAATCTAGTGAAAACCCTTCTTAGCAGAGTGGAGGCTGCGATAGCAGCAAAGGGTGGACCAGCTGGATGTGAATTCCTTTCCTATCACAGGGACTTTGTGGATAGGCAAGTGGTCTGACACTTTTGATCAGATAGTGTATCCATTGATAATTGCAATTCAAAATATGTCATTTGCATCGATAAATTATAGCGTATATCGCTGTGCGTGTGTTATTTGGGTGGACGTCTTTTACTCTCTGTCTGTACAAACAGAAGTCAATCAATGATATAATGAATGGAGCTGTGTTTCTGCAAAAACTTCTTCATGCAGGTTTGTAACAGCTGACTAACTTCTTTTGATTTATAATTCTTTTGAAGTTTAGATGTTACGTGTTCACTGTAGCACAGTATTAAAAAAACTTTTATTTCTTTCGGGAAAGATATCCATATTTTAGCAGCAACTATTCCATGGTAATATTGCTTAAATAAACAATCTCTAAATTGCGATTAAAAACATGTTAAAAACTCAGAAAAAAAAAAGAGCCGCAAATAACACGGCATAAAATTAGCACACCGGATTTCTTTTAAATTTTCTGAAAAAAGATGTAACTCAGTTATTTATAATTTTCTTCAGAAAAATAAAAATTAAACCATTATTTACTTTTTCTTTTATAAAATTATACGTTTCTATCGTCGTTGCATACTTTAAAAACAGAATTGGACTTTTTTTCTTGCATGGTTTCTTTTTTATTCTTCGGATTGACAGAAATACATTCAATAAAAAAACAGCTCTAAAGCATTTTTAAAATTTCTTTTCTTGTGAAACAGTCGAAAAATCTATTTATTCAAATTTCTTCAGTAAAAATGAAAGAAAATGTTATATTCCAGTGGGAAAAGTCGGTTTCCATACAAAGGTATGAAATCTGGCTGCAGACAACTAATGAGAAATTAAAAACGCTTCGTACATGGTGCATCTCTCTTTTCTGGGAGTGGGGGGGGAGTTTAACGACCACCATGAGCAACTCTCATGGCAATAAATGGTCTCCAATCTCTAATTGGGGTTCAAGGGAGGGAGAAGAGCCAGCATCGTGAGACTGGTGCGCAACCCTCGCCTTATCCGGGACTCGGCCCCAGGGCCGGTTCGGACGCTTGGCCAGGAACCAACGCCTCTGACCTCTCGGCTACCGAGACGTCACATTTTTTAGGCTAAAGTTCCTTATTAACGTTCGACGTAAGCTAGTAGCGTCTGCTCCAGTGCGAGGCAGTGCTGTTGAAGTAATTGCGCAGTTTTTTTCGGGAAAGACATAAGCATTTGTGAATTTGTTTGCTGCTCGGTATTTTTCTAGTCGAATGAACTCACGTTTTCAAAACAAGAAAGATGACACCGAATTCTCGGACACAGTGAACACTTTTTTTCATTCTTTCCGACATAATAAAGAAAACGAGAAAAATCAACGGAAAAGAATAATACCCAGCGGCAAACGAATTCACAATTGCAGTGTGAATCCGTTTGCCAATCAGGATCTCACCCCCTATCCCCGCTCCCTGCTTTTACTCTAACGCTAGCTTGTTATGGTAATCGGGTACTTTTCGCTGTGGGGGAGCATTTCGCACATAGTTCCGAATTTCACGTAATGCACAATTCTTACACAAGGTGGCGTACGTGTGCATTTCTCTTTCTAAGCGTATCACCGCTTCTAAATATCCGACTGGAAAATTTTTCTTTTTGCAACTCCTTCCATTAATTACAAAAGAAACTATCCTATTGTGAATTTTAAGTAATCAGCAATTTTGCAACAGGGGACCGAATTTTCTCATTTCTAAAAATCCTCTGTGAAAAATGCTTGTTTCTGAAACGATTAAAAAGGCATTCTCTCTACAGCAAAGAAATGGGTGTCATCTTTTACGTTTGTTTCTTCATTTTCGTATGAAGTTTTTGCTGGGTTTTTTTTATTGATTTAGCCAGTACTTTTTTCCAGATAAAGGTACCGAAGCTAGTAAACATAAGTTGCCCCCCCCCCCAAAAAAAAAAAAAAAAAAAAAAGGACGGTGGGAAGACCTAGTAAAAAGCAACTCAATTTCTTGAACATTTTTACCTGAGCCTTTTTATTGTTGTACGGCACAAACTCCAAAAACGCAATTTATATGCTCATATTTTATAAAAATATTATGCTAAAAAATAGCTGGTAACCCATATCAGTTTTATCGCACTGAGCAAATATTACGTTATATTAATTACGTTACGTTAATTATATAATTACTCAAAAACTCGAAACCAAAAATTGCGTGTTGAAAAAGGTACAGAAACGGCTTTCGGGCAAAAAATAAATAAATAAATAAAGCCGTAGATGTACTCATTGGATTGTCTCGAGATTCCTTTTATTTATTTATTTATTTTTTTTGTAAACACTACTTCCTTTTTGGTATTGCGTCTATTCAAAATAAGTGGCATTGAAATATTCAGTACTAAAGTACTCTTCAAGAGGAACAGCCATGCGCCTTATACCAACTAAAATTTTCTTTTAATACACAGCACTGTATCACCTATGGGTCTATTTTATGTTGAACACCGGAAAATTTTTTTAGCTTGTTGTAGAGTTTAAAATAGACTCCAATTCAATTTATTAGGCAATAGTAACTCATGTCCTTGTTCTAAGATTTTCATTTATTACCAAGTGAATCAGTGGAGGATCCAAAAAGATTTGATAGGGAGCCGGATTTCGGCAAGTTTATTTACGGCCGCGAAACAGGAGGAGCTCAGGGGATTACCCCCTCCGTTGTAATTTTCCTGAATGTTTTTGCTTTTATTTTGTGCCAAAACAACTGTTCTAAGCGAAGTAAAATTACCTCACCTCTCTCCCTCCCTTCCTTAACAGCAAATAAAAAATAAGGTTTAATGTTTTTCTGGTATACAGTGCATGCAAAATATATTTGGTTACATAGTTTAGTCAGCATTATGCCTTCCATAGATGATTGTCTAAAAGGTTGTTTCTTGGAAGAGTTAACATTTTTGGTTTATGTACGTATTTGAATACCATCAGAAATAACAACACAAACAAGAAATAAAATGAAACTCACCAAGATTAAAATCACAATTTTTCTTTTCCTCCTTTTTTTAATCGAACAGGTTTTTTGGGGTTTTTTTATTGACGTTTTGATGACCACCGTTAGGAACTCAGTGGGCTATTATAAGCAATCACCCGTCCCTAATTTAGGGTCACTGGTTCAAAGGGAGGGAGAGAGCCAGTGCCGTAAAACAAACACGTTTGACACCAGCGTCTAACCATTGGTCAAATCCCAATGGTTAGACGCTGGTGTCAAACCATTCGTCCCTTCTTGGCCGAATAGTCAAATCCGAATGGTTAGACGCTGGCGTCAAACTATTTGTCAATTCTCAGACGAATTGTCAAATCCGAATGGTTAGACACTGGCATCAAACTATTTGTCCCTTCTCAGACGAATTGTCAAATCCGAATGGTTAGACGCTGACATCTAACCCTTCGTTCCTTCTCCGACAAATGGTCAAATCCGAATGGTTAGACGCTGGTGTCGTGAGAAGGGGATCAGGACCCCCAGATTTTTAGAGTCAGGGATCCTCATATATATCATCATCATCATCATTGTCAACCATTATCAATCCACTGCTGGACGAAGGTCTCCCCAAGTTTCCTCCACAACGGTCTGTCTTGTGCCAGTCTCCTCCATGTCACCCCTGCATACTTTCGAATTTCATCCACCCATCTCCCATGTGGTCTTCTTCTGGGTCTTTTCCTGTCCCTTGGAATCCAATCTACAATTTCGGCTGTCCATCGATGATCTGTCCTTCTGGCAGTATGTTCAGCCCATTGCCATTTCAGGGATTTAACTCTGATCATGATGTCCTCCACTCTTGTCATTTTTCGGATCCACGAGTTCCTCTTCTTATCTCTCCTGGTTACACCAAGCATGCACCTCTCCATGCTTCTTTGAGTTGTCTGCAGCCTTTGTATGTCTCTTTTAGTTAAGGTCCACGTCTCTGCACCATACGTAAGCACTGGAAGGATGCATTGATCAAACACTTTTCTTTTAAGACATAATGGCATATTGCTCTTGAAAATTATGCTGTTTCTTCCAAAAGCTCTCCAGGCAAGTTTTGTACGCCGATTAATTTCTTCATGAATGTGACCCTCACTTGATATCTGCTGTCCAAGATAAACGTACGTGTCTGTTATCTCCAGCTTTTCTCCATCAATCGATAAATCTTCATTTCTTGTAAAAGCATTGAACATCACTTTTGTCTTCTGAAAGTTCATTTTTAATCCCACTTCTTTACTCTTGTCAGCAAGTTCCTGGATCATACTCTGCAGCTCTGATGGGGTAGTTGCAAAAATGACTATGTCATCAGCAAAACGAAGGTGGGTTAGATAATCTCCATTAATCTTTATCCCCTTGTTTTCACAGCTCAGCGACTGAAAAACACCCTCCAATGTGGCATTAAAGAGCTTCGGAGATATGGTGTCACCTTGTATCACTCCCTTTCCAATTTTTACGTATGTTGTATTTTCAAACAGCCTAATCTTTGCACTTGCATTTTCATAGATGTTATTAATAATATTAATGTATGCATCTTCAATTCCGCTGGATTTCAGAGCCATTGTAACTGCTGATGGTTTTACCGAATCAAAGGCTTTTTCATAATCGATAAAAGCCATGTACAATGGAAGTTCATATTCATTCGCTCTTTCAATTAGTTCTCTCAGTACGTGGATATGATCTATTGTGCTGTAGCCACTCCTGAATCCAGCTTGTTCTCTCGGTTGAGCCATGTCCAGTGTTACCTTCAAGCGGTGTGAAAGAACTTTAGTGAAGATTTTATAAACTACTGATAGGAGGCTGATAGGTCTGTAGTTTCCGAGATCCTCAATGTCACCTTTCTTATGTAGCAGGATCATTGTAGCGGTGTTCCAATCCTCAGGAATCTTTCCTTCATTAAGGCATCGAGTGAAAATTTGGGCGAGTACTGTTTCGATTTCTCCACTTGCTTCTTGTATGATGTCTACAGTAATTCCATATTCTCCTGGAGCTTTTCCTCGCTTCATGTTCTTGATTGCATGTGCAACTTCTGCTGGAAGGACTGGAGGAACTCTGGTACTGGTATCTTTCATGATGTCTGGAGTGCATATATCATCCCTTTCATATAATTTGGAGTAGAAATCTTTCACTCTTGTCAAAATTTCGCCTCTATTTCTTGTTACAGAACCATCTTCTTTTCTCAGTGCCATAATCTGTTTTCTTCCCTTACTGAGATGTCCCTTTGCTATCTTTAGGCTTTGGTTGTTTTCAATTGCTTTCTTCACTAGTTCACAGTTGAATTTCCTTACGTCTTCAGTGATACTTTTTCTTACTGTCTTACATAGCTCTATATATTCCACTTTGGAAGTCACATCTTCTTTAGTTGTCCTCATCTCTCTTCTTTTTTGCATCAACATTTTGGTTTTTCCTGATAATTTGTTCACATGTAACTTGTTCTTAGACCCAGCTAATTTTGTTGCTGTTTCCATAAGAGCTTTGGTTACTTTTCTGTTAACTTCAGAGATGTCCACTTCTTCCGATGTTAGGCCTTCCAAAGCAGAGAACCTGTTCTTCAGTTCTAACTTGAAGGTATTATGGTGTTTTTTAAGGTTGGTTATGTCAATAGATTTTGTTTGTCTTATGAGCTTGCCACGTTCAAGTTTAGTGTTGAGGTGCATCTTACATCTCACCAATCTATGGTCACTACCTGTGTTGAACTTGTTTAGCACACTGCAGTCTTCTATGACGAATTTTTTGTTACACATAATAAAATCAATTTCACTTGTCGTCCCATTTGGATGTCTCCATGTCCATTTCCTGTGTGGCTTTTTCTTGAAGAAGGAGTTCAAGATGAAAAACCCTTCTGCCTCTGCAAACTCAACGAGAGTATTTCCACGCTGGTTTCTGTTGCCATGACCGAATTTACCTACTGAAGTTTCATTCTGTTGCCGTTGCCCTATTTTTGCATTGAAATCTCCCATAATTATTTTCAAGTGCTGCTTACCTTTATTATTTAGATGACAAATTTCCTCATAAAATTCTTCAATTTCTTCTTCAGGATGACTTGTGGTGGGTGCATAAGTTTGAATAATCTGAGCCTGGTATCTTTTCGAGAGTTGGATAACAAGTCGTGCAGCTCTGTCAGAGGAACTTTCAACTTCTACAACTTTATCCTTCAGTTTCTTGTTTATTATAAATCCAACACCACTAGTTCTGCCAGTATCTGTCCCACGATAGTAGAAGAGATGTCCACTTTTCAATTCAATGAGATCTTCTCCTTTTCTCCTTACCTCACTTAGCCCCACGATGTCCCACTTGATCCTTTGTAGTTCCTCTTCCAATTCAAGAAGCCTTGAATCAGAAGATAGGGAGCGTCCATTGTAAGTAGCCAAGGTCAGCATCAGATGGCAGCCTAGTCCGGTCCTCCGGGGATTCTTAGCACCCTCTGCCTTCATGTCGCACTGGCCGCTCCCTTGGCCAGGTACATTCCAGCTGCCGGAGACTGAGGGCCAAGATTTAAGTTGTGGAATCATTTTGGAGGGGTTTGGCCATAACTCACCACGCTGGCCAAGCGGGTTGGTGAGTGTGGGATAGAATTTCCTCTAATCCCGATGGTATAGTTATACCGCTATGGGCGGTCGTCAGAGCCCCTTTAGTGGGAACAGGATGCACCACGAGAAGGCGGGGTTGACATTTGTCAAGGAGAGGCTGTGATGTTACGCATCACCTGACCTTACATCCCCCTCATATATATATATATATATATATATATGGGAATGGAGACATCCAAATGGGACGACAAGTGAAATTGATTTTATTATGTGTAACAAAAAATTCGTCATAGAAGACTGCAGTGTGCTAAACAAGTTCAACACAGGTAGCGACCATAGATTGGTGAGATGTAAGATGCACCTCAACACTAAACTCGAACGTAGCAAGCTCATAAGACAAACAAAATGTATTGCCATAACAAACCTTAAAAAACACCATAATACCTTCAAGTTAGAACTAAAGAACAGATTCTCTGCGTTAGAAGGCCTAACATCGGAAGAAGTGGATATTTCTGAAGTTAACAGAAAAGTAACCAAAGCTCTTATGGAAACAGCAACAAAATTAGCTGGGTCTAAGAACAAGTTGCATGTGCACAAATTATCAGGAAAAACCAAAATGTTGATGCCAAAAAGAAGAGAGATCAGGACAACTAAAGAAGATGTGACTTCCAAAGTGGAATATATAGAGCTATGCAAGACAGTAAGAAAAAGTGGAGAAATCGAAACAGTACTCGCCCAAATTTTCACTCGATGCCTTAATGAAGGGAAGATTCCTGAGGATTGGAACAACGCTACAATTATCCTGCTACATAAAAACGGTGACATTGAGGATCTCGGGAACTACAAACCTATCAGCCTCCTATCAGTGGTTTCTAAAATCTTCACTATAGTTCTTTCACACAGCTTGAAGGTAACACTGGACATGGCTCAACCGAGAGAACAAGCTGGAATCAGGAGTGGCTACAGCACAATAGATCATATCCACGTACTGAGAAAACTAATTGAAAGAGCGAGGGAATATGAACTTCCATTGTGCATGGCTTTTATCGATTATGAAAAGGACTTTAATTCGGTGAAACCATCAGTAGTTACAATGGCTTTGAAATCCTGCGGTATTGAAGATGCATACATTAATATTATTCATAACATCTATGAAAATGCAAGTGCAAAGATTCGGCTGTTTGAAAATACAACACACATAAAAAGTGGAAAGGGAGTGAGACAAGGTGACACCATATCTCCGAAGCTCTTTAATGCCACATTCGAAAATGTCTTTCAATCACTGAACTGGGAAAACAAAGAGATAAAGATTAATGGAGATTATCTAACCCACCTTTGTTTTGCTGATGACGTAGTCATTTTTGCAGCTACCCCATCAGAGCTGCAGAGTATGATCCAGGAACTTGCTGAGAAGAGTAAAAAAGTGGGATTAAAAATGAACTTTCAGAAGACAAAAGTGATGTACAATGCTTTTACAAGAAATGAAGATTTATCGATTGATGGAGGAAAGCTGGAGATAACAGGCACATGCGTTTGTCTTGGACAGCAGGTATCAAGCGAGGGTCACACTGATGAAGAAATTAATCGGCGTACAAAACTTGCCCGGAGAGCTTTTGGAAGAAATAGCATAATTTTCAAGAGCAATATACTATTATGTCTTAAAAGAAAAGTGTTTGATCAATGCATCCTTTCAGTGCTTACGTATGGTGCAGAGACGTGGACCTTAAGTAAAAGAGACATACAAAGGCTGCAGACAACTCAAAGCAGCATGGAGAGGTGCATGCTTGGTGTAACCAGGAGAGATAAGAAGAGGAACACGTGGATCCGAAAAATGACAAGAATGGAAGACATCATGATCAGAGTTAAATCCCTGAAATGGCAATGGGCTGGACATACTGCCAGAAGGACAGACCATCGATGGACAGCCGAAATTTTAGATTGGATTCCAAGAGACAGGAAAAGACCCAGAAGAAGACCACATGGGAGATGGGTGGATGAAATTCGAAAGTATGCGGGAGTGACATGGAGGAGACTGGCACAAGACAGACCGTTGTGGAAGAAACTTGGAGAGATCTTCGTCCAGCAGTGGATTGACACTTGTTGACAATGATGATAATGGTGATATATATAATGCATGTATGTGTGATGGGAACCCCCCCCCCTCTCCGATTTTGAAACGTGGTCAGGCCACTGCTTTCAACTTCTTTTGTTTGGTTTTAGGTTTAAGTGATACTTTCGTTTTGCATAAAACGATTGTTTTGGCGCAAACAGACATGTAAAAAAATGACAAAGGGGCCCTGAGCCCCCTCCTCCTGTATAATCACCTGAAGCGGATTCTTTTCAAAAATGTATACTGCAACTTTCGGTTGCTGCGACCCCATATGGTGCCGATATAGTTTCCAAAAATTCTGTTACCCGACACCAGGGCGGTAGCTAGCAGAGGGCCAGAAGAAGGCTGGCCCTCCTGCGAGGCAAGAAAGCCCCCACCCTGAAAAACACTCGTTGTAGTAAATTCCTAGAACTTTTATTTTCGTTAGTTTATAAAAATGATTTTTGTATTTCATTATTAAGCATAATTACTTTTCTTATTTTGTCATGCATTACATTTTTTAAAAACAAGAAAAATTGAAATGATACAGCGCAAACGATGAACAACTACAGAGAAATTACTTTTAAAGGAGAACCAGTAATAACAGGTGGTGACAGGGCTTGTCAGTGTTTGGGAACAGGGAAGAGAGAAATGCGATTTTTCCTTTTTCGGAGAAACGTAAAATTTCGTAGAACAGTACCAAAAAAAAAAAAAAAAAGGAAGAAGAAGAAAAGAGTGACGGAAATGGAGGCGTAGTTTGGCAGAAAGCGCCCTTGTTTGTCATTTGGTAAGTGACTATGAGATGCTTAGCTGCTGTTTAAAATCCTCCAAGTAGTTCGTTGCCTACAAAGAAGTGCTGTTGTGGGGACATTTTAACTAAATGCATTCCCTGGCTCATTCAAAAGTAGTGTTGAAGGGAAATCCTTGCGCGTGCGCGAGAGATAAAGAGCTTTCAACATCTTATCGTTCATTGTTTTTCGTCCAGTAGGAGTGATTTCATGATGCTTCTGCTGGAGGAAAGAGTTTTTTGGTGGGCTTCTGATGCCCTTTGTCTTTGAGAGGGAAAGGGGGAATATCTATTGACCACATAGCCATAATACTTTCACACCGAGCACCAGCAAGGGAGAATACGCGATTAAAGATATTGAAAAGAAGTGAAACCGAAGTAGAGGATTAGAACAAGTCGAAGTATGACATCTATAAATCCCCAATGTCGTTGCACGGATCCACAGAAAAGAACCCAGAAAAGTAAACTAGAAGAGAAAAAAAAAGAAAGAAAAAGAAAAGAAATCACGCTAATTGGGAGTATTTAGATTTCAGGGATAAGGAACACGTAGCTTAGTCACCATGAAGCAAATTCAAATAATGTGATCTATTTTTTATACTTCAAGAGAGTTCTGTCTTCTTTATCCCACTTTCTTCATTTCATATTTTGTATTTTATCTAATTGTTTTTACCTTTTGGTATAACTCTTCGCTAATGAAGTAAATTAACAAACGGAGATTAAAAGCAAAGCAAAACTTCCGTCTGTATTAATGGAAAAATGCGTTTTGCAGTTGAACACAGAGCTCCCCTCTTTTCACGATGACTCTTCAGCTTCTCTTCCCTCAATCTTCTAGGACCCTGTCCGACACTCATTTTGTCTTCTAATGAGAATCTGAATGTACGTTGTTATGAAATTATTCAAAATGATTGGTTGTGCATTTCCTACTTTTTTTTTCTCTTTACTCTTTCCATGTTTTGTTGTGTTTCTGCAAAGAAATTATTTTTTCTCACGAACTAAATTTTATAATAACATTTAAATGATCCGTGCTCGCAAACCCTAGTGCAAAATAAAACCGTGTTCATGAACATTTATTGACTTGCAAAAAAAAAATGCCAGAGTGATTAGAATCGCTGTAGAGATTTTCCAAGATCTAAAGTTTTACTTTGAAGGAGCATGCTTCTAACTTTAAATAACATAAGTATATCAATGTGATGGTTAGGAACCTGAATGCGACTGCCATTAAAAAGCAAGTTTTTGGAACAGTCAAAGCACCATTGTGGCGCCATCTATAGAAAAGATGATTTATTAAAACAGATATTTGATGAAAGTTCCCCCAAATTCCGAATATTAGCTGCGGTACCCAATTCGCCGATTAATCATTTATATCTTTAAAAATTTCCGAAGATTCTATTTAGTTTAGACGATAATGACCGAAAATTAATTTGGATTTGTTCCACTTGAGGGAGAGAGAGAGAAATATGAATGAATACAGATAAGCTGACTGTTCTTACCGACTGGCCGCGTTCTTTCGGAACAATGGTTAAACTAAGGATTTATAAACACTCCCCAATACCCCACCCCCAATTTCCTCAGACACCCCGGTTAAACATTTCACCCCCCTTCCCCAGGTGTGTAACATACACAACATATACTTTTTAAAGCATATGTTTAAATCACTCACACCAACCACAAAACGTACGTACGTATCACCTGATTTTAATCTGCTATAAATCTTATAGATGTACTTTTAAATCATCTCAGTATGCACAGGATTTGTGAAAATATCAATATCTACCGTTTCAGCGACCCATGTTAGTACTTCTTTAAATTTTGTTTGGAAAGAATTTAGATATGAGTAGGGGCGCAGCCCCAGGAGATGCTCATGCAGCTTGGGCCCTTCCTGAACCACAATTTTGCGCCCATACCCTAGCATTAAACTTAACGCTCAGTGAAGCAACCCAAAATTTACCCAAATCTTTATTTAGAAAAAAAAGAGAGAGAGAGAGAGAGAGAGAAAGAAAAGGAAAGCATGATCGGTACCTGTGGTTTACAGTTCACGTAGGCAAGGTAATAATAGTAATAAATAAAAATAATAAAATCTAGCTATTATTCAATAAAACAGAAGTGACTGCCTCCCCATTCGCAAGATAACCTGTTGATAAGCACCTGCAGGGTTCAGTTAGGGCTGAGTACATTGGTTCTCGTTTATGGGCTGCTTCAATTTACATCAGCAGATGAGCACCGGATTTCGGTACTCTATTGCTTTGCGATCAACGTACGTTCAATGACAAGTCAACAGCATATGAAAAATATACTTCTCTAGCTTGTTCTCCTAGTGTGACTTAGTAGTCACACTGGGAGAACACGCTAGAGAAGTATAAGACTGGTGTGAATTCCTCTTTGGTTACCTTGTCGCTTTCGAAAAGAAACTGTTTCTCTTTCAATCTCAAATATATTTTTCTAATTTGCCGTGCAACCTCCAATACAGTAGGAAAGTAGAATCTCAAATGGAACATTACACCATGTTTTTACTAGAAAATATTTTATTATACGCGTCCTCCGTGATTTTGGGGATAAATGAAACAGTCAGTGAAAAGTAAGGGGGTAAAAATACATATAATGTTACACGATTAATATATCTAAAATAAAATACAAAATGTTTCAAGATCTTTAAAATTTTATTTTTGCTTCCCTTTTAGTCATAAATTTTCTCTAAGTTTTTGCAAATAATAATAATAATAGCGTGTTATTGTCATCAGATATTGAAATCGCGCCCTTTTCGCTGGTTAGTCCCCAACCCCAACCCCCACCACAAGTTGCACACACTGGCTGCGCTTCCGGATATGAGAGATAAGAAATAAGAACAGCACTAAAGCAAAATAACCGTCATTTTGGGAAAAAAATTATGTTCGGTTTTAACCATTCTTAAATACAAAAAGATCTACAATTCTCCTTCTTTAAAAGGAGAGCTGTTGAACTTTATCCGGGATTTGTTTCCTATTTTTAATCTTAGGTTTACAGCCTAAATACTTCAATGTAAAATTTTTAAGCCATCGAAAAATTGGCTTTTGCCCAACATTTTGATTTTTTTTTTTTTTTTGAAATCTTCCCCCAAATTTTTCCAGCATCTCTCAGTCTGAAATTCCTGGATAAACACCTCTGCTGAGTTAAACTGCGTGCTTTTGTGTGAAAAGAGGCTTTCTCATTGGAAAAGGGCCCCGAGTCTTATCCGGATATTTAACATGCAACTAAAATATAAGAAAAACCTTTACCTCACAGTCCTTATATTTGATCTACACTGAGATTTGACAATAAATTTTCCACACTCATACCAAAATTTATCCGGTAAGCTAGTACAACTACGACGGCAAGTTTTGTCCATTTTAGCGCCGAAAGATTGAAGAACAGAGCTCCGGCAGCTACAGCTGACCTCACAGCTGAATTGAGCAAGCAGAGAGGCCGAAATGGGCAGCAACATTTTTTCTGGACGAGTAGTAATGTAGAAAAAAAGCTTCTTAAGGTGAGATATCTGAAATCTTGTGCTCATGTTTTGTATTATTGAGCAGAAAGTCTTCAATCCGATCATTAGAAACGAAGATATCGTTTTTCTACTGACGGAACGACAGACCGAGGAAATGAAGGAACGGCATTGTTTAATACCGTGTTCGAGCCTGTCACTATAAATCACGGGACGAATTCTTCGATCTGGCAATCAGACAGCAGAGACAGAATTTCTGCTGACGGTCATACAGACAGATAAATTGATGCATGTATGGTCGGAGAGTTACCAAAATCATGCTCTCATGTTGTTTCCTATCACTCAAAGAAAAAAGCTTACCAATCCTACGTTTTTGTAGCAAAATTACAGTTTCTTCGAACGAACAGACAGAAAAACTGAGGAACGAGTGGAAGAACGGTTTCTGAAGTCTTATTCTCATGTTTGCTCCTTTTGAGCAGAGAGGGAATTTTTCTAATCAACATTTCGAAAGGAAAGTATCGTTACTGCAAACGGACAGACAGGCTGATGAGTGTAAGAACAGACATCGATAATTGTGCCTGTCTCTATGAATAAATCACAGAAAGAATTTCATCAATCTGATCATAATATGGTTGCTGCTGAAAAACTGGTGGACATAATGATCGACACCGATATAATCTTGTACACATGTCTGCATCTATCAGTCACAGAACGAATTCTTTCATAGGCAGTTAGAAGCAAAAATATAATTTCTGCAGATGGACAAAGAGAACAGCTGTAGGAAAAGGACAGAAGGAGTGATATTTGAAATCTTTTAAAATTCTTTCTGTCCATGGGAAGGAAAGAGTCAGAAGATCAACATTTCGAAGCTTAAGTATCGTTCTTGCAGGAGAGAGAGATGCAAGGAAGGACAACCCAACTTGCACTTTTGTACACTGTCCTGCATGCGATTTGTATTTAACAAAAGTTTGGGAAAGCTACGAATTTGTCCATAACGATTTCTATTCGTGGGTGTTTTAATTGTAGAAACCTTCTTGAAAATATTCCCCTGTGCCTCCTCCTGTGATTCCTACTGTTTGGCTGGACTGCCCAAGTGTGCACCCCTGCCTCATTGTTATTTAGTTGCATTTGTGTCTTTCTTGCTGCACTGTATCTTCCGTCACATACGCTCCTAGTACAGCTTTGTACTTGATGATTTTATTTCACTTTCATATTCCAATGTTTTTCTGCACATGTATTTTCTTACTTTGTCACTTTTGAAATACCTGTGCACGTTCGTTCTGTTCTGTGTATTTATCTTTCTCGTACTGTATATACTTAATGCATTTTGCACCTGTATTTTACGTTTTTTATTGTAAAAAGCGTTTACTGTATATTATGTTACTTTTATTTTGGCACCATCATCAAAGTGTTGATGTTTGCACGAGCTGCAACCATAGATCCATTCCTCTTACTTCCCCTGCTGTTCTGAATTATGATGTAAATATTGCTATTTTTTCTGCATTTGTACCTTACTTATTATATTGTACCCTTAGTACCATGTGCTCACGGTTTAATGATGCTATTGCTAATTTTATTGCACTGTTGTATTCCATTATTTGCACATTTGCCTTTATCAATATCTTGCTTTTTGATGGTGTCACGTCAATTCGTCGCCAGCGTCAATTCGTCGCCAGCGTCAATTCGTCGCCTGCGTCAATTCGTCACGGACAAATTCGTCGACTACGTCAATTAGTCGCGGACCAATTCGTCGCGTTTACAAATTTTGGTTACTTACAAAACGAATGCAGGAAAACGTACGATTTCGAACGTCTTCTGCCCTGATCACATTTATAAGGTTTGGGCCCTCCGACTGGATAGGAATATTACGCTTTTTCTTCGGCACTAAAAATATTAGACGGTTTTTGGAACGGGTCGGGGCCCGGGAGTCACATCCCCCTTCCCTCCCCCAACAAAATTTTCGTAAAATCTACAGTTTTCAATTTAGAAATACCAAATTTGGTATACTATCTCATGGTATTCTAACTTAGACTGTAGACGGTTTTCGGAAAGGGTTGGAGCCCGGGGTTCAGAGCCCCCCTCCCCCATTCAAAATGTTCGTAAAATCTACAGTTTTCAATTTAGATCCACCAAATTTGATATAGTATCTCATGGTACTCTAACATAGACGGTAGACGGTTTTTGGAACGGGTCGGGGCCCGGGGGTCAGCACTTCCCACATACAAAATGTTCGTAAAATTTACAGGTTTCAATTCAGAACCGCCAAATTTGGTATCATGAAACTCTAACTTAGACGCTAGACGGTTTTTGGAAGGGGTCGCGGCACGAGCTCAGAGCCCTTCTCCATACAAAAGTTTCGTAATATCTACAGTTTTCAATTTAGAACCACCAGATTTGTTATACTATCTCACGATACTCTAACTTAGACGGTAGACGGTTTTTGGAACGGGTCGGGACCAGGGGGTTAGAGCCCCCATGTAAAATTTTCCTGAAATCTACAGTTTTCAATTTAGAACCACCAAATTGGGTATACATCTCACGAAACTCTAACATAGATTGTGGACGGTTTTGGAAGGTATTGGAGCCCGCGGGGCAGAGCCCCCCCCCCTACAACATTTTCGTAAAATCTACAGTTTTCAATTTAGAACCACCAAATTCGGTGTACTATTTCATGGTACTCTAACTTAGACGGTACACGGTTTTTGGAACGATTCGTGGCACGAGGTTAAGTGGCCCCCATACAAAATTTTGGTAAAATTTATGTTTCAAATTTAGTGCAATCAAATTTGGTATACTATCTCATGAAACCCTAACTTTGACTGTAGACGGTTTTGGAAGAGGGTGAACCCGGGGGTCAGAGCCCCCCCCCCATACAAAATTTTCGTAAAACCTACACTTTTCAATTTAGAACCACCAAATTTGTTATACTATTCCATAGTTCTCTAATTTAGACGGTAGACTGTTTTTGGAAGAGGTCGGGCAAAGGGCCCTCACACAAAATTTTCCTAAAACCTACCGTTTACAATTTAGAACCACCAAATTTGGTATACTATATCATGGTACTCTAACTTAGACGGTAGACTATTTTGGAAGGGGTCGGGGCCCGATGTCTATGGGCCCCCATACAAAATTTTCGTAAAATCTACAGTTTCCAATTTAGAACGACCAAATTTGGTATACTACCTGATTGTTTTCTAACTTAGACCGCAGACGGAAAGGGTCGGTGCCCGGTGTGAAGGGGCCCCATTCAAAATTTTCGGAAAAATTACATTTTTTGCTCTTAAGAACTGCAGCCCAATACAGCACTCCAATACCCCACCTACGGTCTAAGTTAGAGGTCGTAGATACCAATAAAGTGCAAAAATATCCGGTTAATGGTGTATTAAAAACACAAATTAATAAGCGTTAGCTTTCACCACCAACGGGTGCCTTATCAGGCAGAAATGCAATGTAATGTAAATAATGTAAACTATTTTTTGTTTCGATCAATTAAATTAACTAAATCAAAAAAATTAAAATAAGTTTACTGGAAATTTACGAAAATACCTTTTTCATTCATTAACTTTCACCCGCTGAACTTGGTGATTCTACAAATAGTAATATTTATCCGGCAAATACCGGGTACCCCTGCTAGTAGGAACTAAAGATAATTTTACACTTTTAGTCAGGTACAAAACAATAATAATAAAGCCCTAGGACTGGGCCTTTTTAGCAATTTTCAGTCCGCCGTGCTAATTTTCATAAGTGTGCTGCCGGACCTGTGCGTGGGAAGCTTCCTGATGCCTCGTCGCAGAATACGGCAGTCATTCCAGCACGTTTCGGAGTTCGACAGATAACGAATAGTGGCTTGTCGCGACAGCGGTTTATCGTACCAAGACATCGGCACCCGTGTGGGACGACATCCAGCCACAGTAAGACGAGTATGGATTCGGTGGGTGCAGGAGGGACGGACAGACCGACGTGAGCGATTGCCGCAGCCGTGCCACACCACCGAACGAGAGGACTGGCATGTTGTGCGGCGGGAATTGACGGCTCGCACCACCACATCACGAACGTTAGCGCAGTAATTAGGGTGTGTTGAGCACCAACCTGTGTCAGCACGTACCGTTCGACGTCGTCTGCAGGAGCGGGGACTTGTCGCACGGCGCCTATTGCCCCGATTACCATTGACGTTACACCACCGGCGACTGATGCGGCAGTGGGCTGTTGAACGCCGCACCTGGACTACGGAATGGCAGGACATTGTCTTCTCCGACGAATCCCGCTTCTGCCTGCAACACCACGATGGTCGCATCCGCGTGTGGTGGCACCGCGGCGAGAGACTGTACGGCGCCTGCATTATGTATCGGCATACCGGTCCGTCGCCTGGCGTTATGGTTTAGGGCGCACCCTCTGGTACGCATCGCCGGTACACTCAACAGCCTCCGCTACATCTCCGACGTTTTGGAGTCTGCAGTCCTCCCTTACCTGCAGGACCTGCCAGCGGCCACGTTTCAAAAGGACAATGCGAGTCCGCACGTGTCACGCATCGTGCAACAATTCTTCACGGCCCACCAGGTGTCACTGCTGCCGTGGCCTGCCTGTTCTCCCGATATGTCGTCCATCGAACACGTATGGTCGCTGATCGGCAACCGAGTGGCCAGGCAAGCACCACCAGCAGCTACGCCTGATGAACTGTGGCAATGTGTGGAAGCAGCCTGGACCGACATACCCCAAGCCCACATCCAAAGCCTCTTTCGTTTCTATGCTGCGGCGTGTAGCGGCCGTTATTGCCAGCCATGGGAGCCACACGAACTATTGATGTCTGCGTGTTCCACAAGTCGCACAGGCCTGTAAGCTCAATCGTTTCATCTTTGTATCTGTTGTTATGTGTCCAGTAAATCTGGCTTTGCTATCTCGTCTCCTTCTTGGTGTTGCATTTTAGGTGGCCAGCAGTGTAGTTTTAATAGAAAATCAAATGAATTCTGTTGAAATGTTACTCGAGCACAAAGCATTAATAGATACGCCTGATGCCTAGGCATATGCATTTTTAGTAATTTTTATAATGCTGTTATCATATGAGGTTTGCATGACAAATCAATTTAAGAGTGTTACGCTTATTAAAAATTATTTAAAAGGACTAGGCCTAGCGGCCAATAATTAATATTTGGTGCCTAAGTGAAAGCGCAACATTATTAACTTCATTTGTTATGCAAACCTTATAAATATGAGCACAGCGATTAAAAGTTACTAAAGAGTCCTTGTAAGTAATACTTTTTTGACTAAGTGCAAGTGCAATTTACGAAATGTCGACAGGTCAAAATATCTAAAGTAACAAGGACATTTGGAATATTTCTTTTTATTTCTTTTTATTTCAGTTTGGACACTTGTATTAAGTTCTAAAAACATATATTTCTCCTATTTTTTATCTGCCTTGTGTTTTTAACAGAATTTCTTTCCATGTTTTGGGCATTTATTTTGTGCGGTTACAGTTGTTTAATGTTTTGGGCATTTCATTTTATGTGGTTACTTGTTTTTATGTTTTGGGCTTTTTACTTGGTATGGGTATTTTTGTTATGTTTTGGTTATTTTATTTTCTGTGGTGATTGTAATGTCGACAGGATGAAAAGGGGAAACCGTGGGCAGACACGATGCCTGCTTGCTTACAATTTTTTTTTCAAATACAGCACATGATTTTGTATTGATTTATACCACTTACTCATTAAGCGACTACAGGTTTCTTTAAATATAAACTTTTTCTCAGAGCCTTCTGTTTCCTCTACCTACTTTTTCGGCTTCGCAATCTCTTTTCTTGGTTTTAGAATATTTTCCTTATTATTACTACAGTTTCTCATGTAAATGCTTTATGTAAGGTATGTCTATTCTATCGAAGGATTTTGCACTTATACGTGGAGCCCTGTTGCTGAAGTAAAAAAAAAATTCCAACTGAAACAACGCAGTTCAGATATTTTCCCGCTGTTAACTCAAAGAATGAAAACAAAAACAACAAATCTGGGCAATGGTTGAGGCAGGAGACAGTACGTATTAGTAACCAGGCAAGGTTTTGAGGAAGAATGAGCTTAGGAATTTCTAACTCCAACAAAAAAGAATAACCGCACTGTATCCCTCCCATCCCCTAGTGCCGGCTTTTGGACGTCTTGAAAGAGAAGTCCTAAGGACACATCTTAATCGTAATTGCCTGAGAATCCGTAACAATCTTCTGGAGTCGTAGTAGAAAAACACACTTCCTACTTTGCCTAAATTGCTTGGAAGTAATGCCATTGAACACAGTTTTGCTCTGGCATTGGATTTCTGTTGCTTTTGATGGAATACATTTCCCCTGGGGTTCACTGCTTTCAGTATAGTCTTCATGACACACTGGAATACGCCCCAACGGAAAACACCCGTTTCACGGGAATTAACTACAATTAGCGAAAGAGAGGTGCGGTACAGGGAATAAGTCGAACGAGACGGATCTGTACTTAGAAAGTCGGGGGAAGGTGTTGCATGAAAAACTGTGTTTGGCTTACAGACCATTTGGCACGTAGGGACGTAGGGTTTTCTTTAATACGTTACGGGGTAAACAAATTGTCTTTTCAGTATAACAATTTTCTTTCATACGCATGGTGCAGCACTGGAAACAATTTGAATTTATTTTTGAGAATCAGCATGACGTCTACCAGCCCAGAATACAGCGGCCCAGTCCGCGCCTGCTGCCGCCCCCGGAACCTGGCGCCCAGGTGCTTCGCATCCGTTAATCCCCCGCTTGGAGCGTCCCTGCTGTAAAATGCATGTACCTCTGCGTTTTGGAAAAACAAAAGATAAGATGCCGATCCCTAAACTTAACCTCTTCTTGTGACCGCAGATACGAAATTTTGAACTTCGCCTAAAACCTAACTGGAGGAACAGGCCTCACGTGATCGTCTGTATTCTGAGTGTTTTATTGAATGGTTGCTCATCAGGTAGTAGTTGCCTGGCGAACAGAGAACCTGATTGTTGAAACCTTTGTTGCGCGTTGTCAAGTGATAATAGTGGAAATATATCATTCTAAATATTTCGGAAAGAGAAAGTGCATTGTTTTCCGAAGGCACTATGCAGGTGAAGTATGCAACATAGTTAACTCACAACAAGGAAATGATTTGCTGAAATGGAAAGGGTATTTATTTTGCCATAACAGAATGCGGGCTGATTTACGGTATTGGCACTGTATTGAAAGAAATTATGGAAACTGTACTGGCTTTGCTAGTACTATTCTTATTGGAGATGAACACAGGTTGCGCAATGAGAAACCACATAATCTTGCTCCAAGACCGGAGAAAAGTAATGTTGCTGTTGCAAGAGCGCAAGTAAAAGAACGAGCGAGAAATACGGACGAAGCCCCTGCACAAATTATTTAAACCGTGACAACGTCAATGGCTACAGTAAATGCAGCTTACATGCCTAATATGGATGCACTAAGGCAAGTTGTAAAACGAATACGAAGAGAAAACATTCCTGCGGAGCCTACGACTTCAGAAGGGATCGATGCCTCAATAGATTTACAGGAAAGAGATGGTGCAAAATTTCTTGGCAGAGATAGCGCATTTGGAGATCAAAGAATTATTTTACTTTTAACAGTAAATAACTTACGAAAGCTTAAAGAAGCAACCATCTGGATTATGGATGGGAAATTTGAAACCTGTCCAACCCTTTTTAGGCAATTATACACTGAGTGGCCACTTTATTATGACCACCCCCTCAGTACTTCGTTGGGCCACCTTTTGCCTTTAATACTGCGTCGACTCTTCGTGGCATGGACTACACGAGATGTTGATAGGTGGTTTGTGGAATCTGAGACCATGCTTGATGAATAGCACTTTCCAGGAGTGTGAGATTGCAGGGCTGTGGATCCAGCTGTCTAATGGCTCGTTCAACTTCACCCCACAAATTCTCAATGGGGTTGAGATCTGGAGATTGTGGGGGCCACCTAAGCAAAGTAAACTCACCGGCATGTTCCTGAAACCAATCCTGTACAATACGAGCACTATGGCAGGACGCATTATCTTGTTGAAAGTAGCCATCGCCATTGGGATAAACCATCCACATGACAGGATGCACTTGGTCCGCAACGATGTTTCGATATGATGTGCCAGTCAAACGTTGATCAACGCGAATTAAAGGGCCCAAAGCATGCCAGGAAAACATTCCCCAAACCATAACGTTGCCTCCACCAGCTTGAAGGGTTGTAGCAGTGCATATGGGCTCCATACTTTCGTGCTGTTTCCGCCAAATTCTCATACGGCCATCGGCATAGTGCAACTGAAAATGTGATTCATCGGACCAAATAATTTGTTTCCAATTATCGACTGTCCAATCCTTGTGCTCCTGTGTGAACTGGAGACGTTTTCTCTTGTTAACTGCAGACAGCAAAGGTGTTCGAACAGGCTGCCATATCCAATCCGATGCAGTGTACGGCGAACAGTGCGTGCAGAGATCATTTGAGGGGATCCTTGATTACGATGGTCTATAATTTGCTGCACTGTTGCCCTTCTGTTGTCTGTTACCAGTCTGGACACTCTCCGTTCCGCCCGAGCAGTCACTAGTCGATGACGACCACACGTTGCACGTAGAGACCCAGTTTTTTGGCTGACAGTCGAGTCTTTAAACACTTTAACAACAGCTGCTCTGGAACATTTCACGAATGCGGCGGTTTCGGTGATACTCGCTCCATGGCTCGGAGCTCCAACAATCATCCCACGTTGAAAGTCCGTCAAATCGCATTTTTTTACCCATCTCGTCACCAAAAAATCACTTCTACTACACTGTCTCAAGCACTAAGCTTTCTCTTTTTATACTATCCTCGCCCTCTGGTGGCAACAGCATGCAGCCATAGCTCATTTGCTTAAAACTGTCAGGTGGTCATAATAAAGTGGCCCTCAGTGTATACCACTCATGCTATGTTTAGAACGAATCCATAGATGCAAAGATTTGTCCCACTAGTGTATGGGTTACTTTCAAGCAAGAATAAAGAATATTATACTATTATACAAGATTTTTGCAGGATTTACAAGACTATAAATCAGACTATGATATTCAGCTTGCACCACAATATAAGTATAATGATAGATTTTGAAATAGCTAACAATATAATGCTGCTAAAAAGTAATTTGGAAGCAGCACTCACGAATGTTGCTGGTTTCATCTCGGAAAAAATGTGCGGAGGAATATCCATCCTCTGGCATAGCCTCGGAATATGGGGAAAACAGTGAGTTTGCTCTCAAAGGCAGACACAAGCACTCGCATTTCTTTCATCTGATGAAATTCCAGCTGCTTTTGAAGAAGTGAAATCAATTTTACTAGAATATGCAGATTCTGTAGTTCAATGGTTTGGGGAAAATTATGTTCATTGAAAATTTCGTGGAAGCAGAAGAAACAATCCGAGCAGAAGCCCTCCGCTTTTCCCACCAACAATTTTGTCAGTAAGTGAAAACAATTTACTTGGCTTTCTCAGAACACCAAACAAACTTGAAGGATGGGACAGACGCTGTAATACAGTTCTGGGAGAGAAAAAGCTGTGACTGTACAAAATAATCAGGTAAATTGCGAAAGTGCAGAGAACAACTATGACTAAAATCGAAAGAGTGATAACACAGATTCCAACAAATCCACCCAGAAGAGAAACGCTGGCAAGATAAAAAGGAATTCGAACTTCTTTGGCGCACAGAGACACTGTTAACGTGCCAGACTTTTTAAGAGGAATTTCTTATAATTCTACCCTCTACTAAAATGTGCTGGTATTTTTCACTACTTAAATTATACCTTTTACTAACGTGTATTTGAATTTTTCAAGAATGTAATTCTGCCGGAAGATGCAAGAATGTAAAACACAACGCAAAATTAATAAAAGACAAAATTTTCAAAATAGCATGTCAAAAACATAAAATGTCAAAACGTAATCCAAAATGTGAAACAAATAAAAATTCAAAATGCAATCACAAGTCACAAGCATAACAAAATTGCAAAACGCTATGTAACAAGTACAACACAAAATAAAACAAATGCCAAAACAAACAAAAAAATGCACACGCTATGTAAAACGTGCAAAATAAAATAAATGCCATATTCATAAGGATTGCATGACAAGTCAAGTTAAAAATGAGCTTTTACTTAGGCTTCAAACAATAATTATTAGCATCTATACCTTCTTAAAAATCTTTAATAAGCGCAACATCATTAACCTGACTTCACATCAAACATTATTATGGCATACAATTACTTAAAAGACTTGTTAATGGATGAATCATCAAGTTCAGCGGGGGAAAGTTAATGGCTGTTTATAGTTTTGTACTCGAGGAAATAACACAAATTAATACAGTTTAGCTTATAATAAACTTGACTAGCTTATAATAAAGCAACACAATAAACTTGACTTTCTCTGAAAATTTTATGTTCATGAGTACGGTTGATTGAAAACTGATAAAAAGACGTAAGGCCTGTTTATTAATTTTTGTGCCTCTGTCAAAACGCAGTACCATAATTTTGGCATGTTATCGAAACCTTATGAATACGTCGGACTAAATATTCCTAAAAATGGTTACGCCTAAGGTCTTGTAATTAAAGTTTTGTGACAGAGTAAAACTGCATCATTAATAACTTGGCATGTTATGTTAACGTTGTGAATATGAGCACGGCGGATTAAATATTTCAAGAAATAGCCTATGGGATTAATGTGTTGTAACTGAGTAAAAATGTAACATTATCTTTATTTTCTATATAAACCAAACTACGTGCTGAAATGGCCCAACTACATATATATACGTATACTTCAACCATATACCGAAGCGCTGACAAGGGGAAAACAAAAGTGCAATTTTGTACGGTCCCCTAACATTTTATTGCCAGCCTACATGAAAGTGGACACGTTGATATCAAAAAAGTACTTTTCATGCTGCTCCATAACAAATAGCAATGGACACGTCGCAATCTTTTTTTTTTTTTTAGTTGGGGTTTAACGACCACCGTGATCAATTTATTGGGCTATAAGCAGTCGGCCGTTCCTAATTTTTGGAAGAGGGACAGCCAGTGCCGGAGGTCAATCACAACGCAGATGACTCACCGGGATTCGAACCAGGATCCTTCTCGACGAGGGGCCAGAAGCGAGTGCCTAGATCATTCCGCCATCGTAGCGGCACACGTTGAAATGTATTTTTCATACGGCCCCAAACGCTCTTATGGACATACTAGATTGAACTGGACGCAAAGAAATCATTAATATAATTTGTACTACCAGGGATACCAGATATTTGCCAGGTACATATTACTCTTTGTGGAATCACCAAGTTCAGCGGGTGAAAGGTAATGAATGAAAAAAATATTCCTGTAATTTTCCAGTAAACTTATTTTAAATTTTTTGATCTAGTTAATTTAATTTTACGAAACAAAAAAAGAAAGAAAAAGGAATGGGAATACTTACCTTCGAGGAGACATCTATAGAACTGCCGTACATCTGGCGTGTGCTTCTGAGAATCCCGTGACACAGAAATGCAATGTATCTATGTGATGTCGCATGCATACGACTTGATATTGGCATTGATCATCTTTTTCCTACCGTTTTGAATTTTGAATATCTGGAACTCTCTATTTGCATTACATCATATTTCTGCCTGATAAGCCGCCGCCCGTTGGTAGTGAAAGCTAAAATCCCAACACCACGAAAAAATAGTTGTACAGGAATTAAATGGCGGCAATACATTTGTATAGGTTACATATTTAATCGATTAAGGTTTCAAGATCACAGCGTATTGTAAGCGCGAGAAGAGCCATTTTAAATGTGAAATGCTGGTACATTAATAACCGGTGTAACCGCCAGAATGTTGAATGCAAGCACGCAAACGTTCTTGCATTGTGTCGTACAGGTGCTGGATGTCAGTTTGTGGGATGGAGCTCCATGCCTGTTGCACTTGGTCATTCAATACAGGGACGGTTAATGCTGGTTGGGGTGACGATGGAGTAGTCATCCAATAATGTCCCATACGTGCTCAATTGGTGAAAGATCTGGTGATCTAGCAGATCTTTCACCAATTTACGGCAACATGTCGACACTCTGTAGAGCATGATGGGTTACAACAGCGGTATGCGGACGAGCGTTATCCTGTTGGAAAACACCCCCTGGAATGCTATTCATGAATGGCCGCACAACAGGTTGAATCACCAGACCGACGTACAACTGTGCAGTCAGGGTGCGTGGGATAACTACGAGAGTGCTCCTGCTGTCATAGGAAATTGCTCTCCAGACCATAACTCCAGGTCTAGGTCCAATGTGTCTCGGCCGCAGACAGGTTGGTTGCAGGCGCTCACTTGGCCTCCTTCTAACCAACACACGGCCATCACTGGCACCCAGGCAGCACCGGCTTTCATCAGAAAACGCAACAGATCTCCACTCCGTCCTCCAATGAGCTCTAGCTTGACACCACTGACGTCGCAAACGGCAGTGGTTTGGAGTAAGTGGAATGCACGCTACATGGCGTCTGGCTCGGAGCTATCCTTCAAGTAACCGATTTTTAACAGTTCGTTGTGTCACTGTGGTGGCAACTGCAGCTCGAATTGATGCCGCAGACGCGGTACGATGCGCCACGGCCATACGCCGTACACGGCGGTCTTCCCTCCCAGAAGTGCCACGTGGCCGGCCGGAACCCGGTCTTCTTGAAGCAGTAACTTCCCTTGACCACCGCTGCCAACAATCATGCACAGTGGCTACATTCCTGCCAAGTCGTTCTGCAATATTGCGGAAAGAAAATCCACCTTCTCGTAGCCCTATTACACGACCTCGTTCAAACTCCGTGGCTGTTGATAATGGCTTCTTCGTCTTCTTAAAGGCATTCATGACTAACATCAACACCCTACGGCGAATCTCAGCGATAACTAACGCTCACGAACGTTACAGCGCGTATTTACAGCAAACCAGCTTTGCATGTTCCGAGGGGCGCTACTAGCGCCACACGTATGCGCCGAGCGCGAAATTTGCATGGACGTCATCTTACAGATGTACTCTCACCGACTACCAACTGTCGTTTATCTAACACAATCCTTTCTTGGTGTTGGGATTTTTTTACCGTCAGTGTTTATTGATTTGTGTTTTTAATACACCATTAACCACATATTTTTGCACTTTATTTTTATCTACAGTGTCTAACTTAGACCGTAGGCTGGTTAGTTGGTTGGTTGGTTGGTTGGTTAGTTGGTGGGTTATGGCGCAACGGCCTCAAAGGGCCAAAGAGCGCCTTAGAACGTACATATGGTATTGGAGTGCTGAATTGTGTTGTACATCTTAAGAGTAAAAAATTGAACCTTTTACGAAAATTTTGTATGGGGCCCCTTTGACCCCGTACCCCGAGCCCTTCGAAAAACCGTCTACCGTCTAAGTTAGATAACTATGAGATAGTATACCAAATTTGGTAGTTCTAAATTTAAAATTGTAGATTTTGCGAAAATTTTGTATGGGGGCATCGACCCTTTCAAAAATCACATGAGGTCAGTTACAGTTTCACGAGAGAGTATACCAAATTTGGATGCTCTAAAATGAAAACTGTAGATTTTACGAAAATTTTGTATGGGGGCCACTTGGCCCCGACCCCTTCTAAAAACCATCTACAGTCTAAGTTAGAGTTTCGTGAGATAGTATAACAAATTTGGTGGTTCTAAATGAAAAACTGTAGATTTCAGGAAAATTTTGTGTAGGGGCACCTTGACCGCAGGCCCCGACCCTTTTCGAAAACCGTCTTCAGTCTAAGTTAGAGAACCATGAGATAGCATACCAAATTTGGTGGTTCTAAAGCGAAAACTGTAGATTTTTACGAAAATATTGTATGGGGGGCTCTGACACCCGGGCTTCGACCATTTCCAAAAACCGTCTACAGTCTAAGTTATAGTTTCATGAGATAGTATACCAAATTTGGTGGTTCTAAATTGAAAACTGTATATTTTACGAAAATTTTGTATGGGGAGACGCTCTGACCCCGTGCCCCGACCCGTTCCAAAAACCGTCTACCGTCTAAGTTAGAGTGCCATGAGATAGTACACCAAATTCGGTGGTTCTAAATTGAAAACTGTAGATTTTACGAAATTTTTTATGAGGAGGGCTCTGACGCCCCGGGCTCCAACCCCTTCCAAAAACCGTCTACCATCTAAGTTAGAGTTTCATGATACCAAATTTGGTGGTTCTGAATTGAAAACTGTAAATTTTACTAAAATTTTGTATGTGCGGACTCTGACCCCCCCCCCCCCCCCCCCGCCCCGACCCGTTCCGAAAACCGTCTACCGTCTAAGTTAGAGTACCATGAGATAGTATACCAAATTTGGTGGTTCAAAATTGAAAACTTTAGATTTTACGAAAATTTTGTACAGCGGGCTCCCCCCCGGCTCCAACCGCTTCCAAAACCATCTACAGTCTAAGTTAGAGTTTCGTAAGATAGTATACCAAATTTGGTGCTTCTAACTTGAAAACTAGATATTGCGAAAATTTTGTATGGAGGGGGTTAGAGAACCATGAGATAGCATACGAAATCCAAAAACCGTCTACAGTTTAAGTTAGAGTTTCATGAGATGGTATACCAAATTTGGTGATTCTAAATTCAAAACTGTAGATTTTATGACAATTTTGTGTGGGGGCTCTGACCACAGGGCCCCGACTCCAAAACCGTGTACCGTCTAAGTCAGAATACCATCAGATAATACACCAAATTTGGTGATTCTAAATTGAAAACTGTAAATTTTGCGAAATTTTTGTATGGCGGGCTCCCACCCCCGGACCCCGACGCGTTCCAAAAACCGTCTATCGTCTAATATTTTTAGTGCCAAAGAAAAGGCGTAATATTCCTATCCTGTTTGAGTGCCCAAACCTTATAAATATGATCAGGGCCGAAGACATTCGAAATCGTACGTTTTCCTGCATTCGTTTTGTATGGAACCAAAATTTGTAAACGCGACGAATTGAAGTAGTCGACGAATTTGTCCGCGACGAATTGACGCTCGACGAATCTGTCAGCGACCAACTGACGCTCGACGAATCGTCGTGGTCGACGAATTGACGCGCGGCGAATTGTCGTAGTCGAACAATTGACGCGCGACGAATTGTCGTAGTCGACGAATTGAGGCGCGACGAATCGTCGCAGGTGACGAATTGACATATAACACTTTTCGATATACCTGTGCGCATTTGCTCATTATATGTATTTATTGTTTCAAGACATATATATTTTTTTTGTACATATTGCTACTGAGTAGTTGTGTTATTATTGTAAATAGCACTTTAATGCGTATGTTTGGCACTATCACCACTCTGTGTCTCCTGTCGCCTCAATTTTGGCTCCATCCAAAATGTTCTGCTTTGCTTGTATATACCTTTATTCGCATATGTGACATGCTCAACTCGTAGCGCTGATTTTACCACTTTGTATCACCCTCTTATAGCATTAGTCTTTGTACTTATGCTTTGTCACTGTCCCTTGGGTTTCACTATACCAGTACACATACGCTCATTCATGCATATTTGCTGTTTCTCCGGCAGGTATCTTCATACTGTAAATATTTCTCCTGTATCTATTACGTTTGCATTGTAAATATCATCGTATGATTTCATTTGGCACAATATGCTCAGTGCCTCCTGTAGCCTGTATATTTTTGCCCTGAATAAACGATTTGAAATTATTTTTTGGTAACTGGTTCCATTCGCTACGCGGAAGACTGTGCAAGTTGTTTGCTTTAAATAAAACAGTATGCCCCGTAGGGGTGTAAATGCATTTTCTTTTCCGCTGATTTTATCTTTTTCTAAAAATCTGCTTTGAAAAATTATTTTCATCCCACAAATGGTTCAAAAGACGTGCTACACAGCAGAGAATATTGTGTTAACTATCTTCTTGAAGGTATATTCCGGATCACGGAAAAAATCCATGCCGTGGAGATTTTAATCTCAAAAGTTTTAGCTACCATAGCGAAGTAGCTTAAAAAATAACTAACTAACTGATGCGGCGCTTTTGGTAAGTTACGAAAAGTTCAGATCATTGTCTGTATTTTAGTTCTCAAGAAATTGTTCCTGTGACTTTTTCGCTGACAATGATGATTTTACACTAACGCAACATGAAGGTTGTCCGATTGAATTTCTTGTACATTGTCTGCATTACTAAATTCATGGCAGATTGAATCACAAACTGTCAAGCGAGTGAAAATTTCATCCAAAATATCTATGTTCGCTAGCCTCTCTGGCTCAGTGGTAGGAGAGATGGGGTTTCTGGCTGTTCATCAGAGTAGAGTCCGGGTTTGAGGAGCCGGAGGAGATATGGGTGGAATGTTTATCTCACGGTGTTCTGGCTCTTTCTCTTTCCTGAAACCAGAGACCTCAAATCAGGAACGGCTGACAACCGAGCAATTTTTCAACAGAATAATTGCCGGCCACACACGGCACGGCTCTTCCAGGTCTGTCTCCGTAATGTCGACACTCTTCCACGACCAGCCCAATTCCCCGACATCTCACCGATTGAATACGTTTGGAACACGGTGGGACGCCACTTACGCCCATCCCGGAATGTCCGTGACCTGGCCAGCAACTGGGACACCATCTGGCATGCTCTACCTCAGGACAGCATCTGTGAACTGTATGCGTCTAAGAGGCAGCTTCTGTGAACTGTATGTGTCTAAGAGCCAGCTTCTGTGAACTGTATGTGTCTAAGAGCCAGCTTCTGTGAACTGTATGCGCCTAAGAGGCAGCTTCTGTGAACTGTATGCGTCTAAGAGATAGCTTCTGTTAACTGCATGCGTCTAAGAGGCATCTTCTATGAACTGTATGCGTCTAAGAGGCAGCTTCTGTGAACTGTATGCGTCTAAGAGACAGCTTCTGTGAACTGTATGCGTCTAAGAGACAGCTTCTGTGAACTGTATTCGTCTAGGAGGCAGCTTCTGTGAACTGTATGCGTCTAAGAGACAGCTTCTGTGAACTGTATGCGTCTAAGAGACAGCTTCTGTGAACTGTATGCGTCTAAGAGGCAGCTTCTGTGAACTGTATGCGTCTAAGAGGCAGCTTCTGTGAACTGTATGCGTCTAAGAAACAGCTTCTGTGAACTGTATGCGTC
Organism: Macrothele yani; assembly: GCA_039090855.1. Taxonomy (NCBI): domain Eukaryota; kingdom Metazoa; phylum Arthropoda; class Arachnida; order Araneae; family Macrothelidae; genus Macrothele; species Macrothele yani. Next base: position 71,947,089 of record CM077011.1, on the reverse strand, counting down.
TAAGAGACAGCTTCTGTGAACTGTATACGTCTAGGAGGCAGCTTCTGTGAACTGTATGCGTCTAAGAGACAGCTTCTGTGAACTGTATGCGTCTAAGAGGCAGCTTCTTTGAACTGTATGCGTCTAAGAGACAGCTTATGTGAACTGTTTGCGCTTGTATCCGAGCTAGAGGTGGCGTTGCAATGTATTGACTTGTTCCAATCGTGTAACTCTTTCATTTGAATAAATGACCCAACTTCTCTGTAATTGCAATCATTTTCTTTCCTATACATGTACACTGCACATATCAATTTTCATTTTGATTGGATGATCTCTTCTGGATACTACGGGTGGTTTGTTATTATTGTTGTTGTTGTTTTTTCAAAGAGTGTAGTTCATTGAGTCAGAGTATCTTATACTCTGACTCAATGAACTACATACTTACAGTGATTAAGAATGTTTAAGTAAAAATGTATTTGCACTTATTAATTTGCATGTTACCCTCGATTTAAAAAAATCAGGGAAAACATTAGCTTATTAGAAGAATTTTGTATTGCCTAAAAATGTAGGAAATTGCTAAGAATTAATGAGAAACACACAGTGTATTTTTTTTTTTTTTTACATTTTGGAGTCAGAACGCCGTTTCCATGGAATTAAAGCCCTGGTCGAATCTGAATTATCTCAATACTTTGCAAACAAACGTCTTGGTATTTTAGTTGTACAAATAAATATCTGTTCGTTTTTATTTTAATTTAAACATGATTTCGTCTGTGGAATGTGTACTAGCTACTTCGGATTTAAATGTAATGTAAGTAACAATTCCGTTGACTTATGCACTTAAAGGTAACAGCTTTGACTCGCTCTGTATGGCGTCCTACGCTTCACGGCGGCTGGGTGTTCGCTCTAGCGTCTTGTATGTATATGATATGGATGACGCTATTCTTCCGCATCCTCGTTTCAGCACTGAGGACTATGGTTTTTATACAAACGTTTTTTATGTGCACTTTAAGATTGAAGAGCTAATCGTTTTGTTTTTTGCTCGGGAAGGTCAGTTTTCGTGAGTCGGATATAAGTATCTCGGTCTTCGAATTTCTGATACGCCGCCCCGGTGGCCCAATGGTCTAAGCGCTGGCTCGTGCCCATTCGTCTAAAAAGGGTATGGGTTCGAATCCCTGTGAGGCATAGATGTTGTGTTTGTCTTACAGCATTGACTCTCTCTCTCTCTTTCCTGGCATCAGTGATCCTAAATTAGGAATGGCGACTTCTTAGCCCATTGATTTGCTCATGGTGGTCGTTAAACGCTGAAACAAAACGAAAAAAAAAATAGAAATAGTCTTCAACATATCTCAGAGCGTACAATCACCATCCCCCGTACCTGAAGACCTCACAATTTGCTTATAAATCTATCACAAGTGGAACGTATGTTCGTTTCTCGTGCTCCTCTATACGGAAAGCCTAAGCAGATAAAATAGCAAATCTTAATATATAGTCGTTGGTTATGGTATTTCGTGTTACAAAACTGGTTGAATTGGTGATAAAGGCATAGCTGGCTTTATTAGTGATAACTCAGCGCCCCCTGTAATTGTCCTGTTTAGCAAATGCAGTCCGTTTTGCTAAACAAAATATTACTAGTAACGACTACACGTGAACGTTTACTATTCTGTCCGTTTAGACTGCACTTAAACTTTGGCATTCCCATCTCCAGACGAGCACTGCAAACAATCAATCATGCGGTCTGCTAACCATAACGTTATGAACGAGTTGTGCTAAGCTTTCTGTTGGAATCATAGCCTCTCGGCGCTAAAAAAAACGCAGATCGTCAGACAATATTTGCAGCCGCTCCAAATGGATTACAAAATCACTGGATGCCAGGCGCAGCTGTTATTCACCCAATCGAGAAGAAGTCGTGTACCTTGGAACCACACATCCGGGTCATCTTCACTCTTTCTGCCTTGAGCGCGGTTGGGAAGAGAACACTATCTTTGTGCTCTGGTCGATGCTTGGAAAGGTCGTGTGTCCACGTTGATGAGGTGGAGGTGTTCTATCAATAGAACTAACTACGCCTGAATAAAGGAAGCAACTTTATTAAATGTAATGTTCCCGATCATCAGACTCAGTTACGCTACACTATTTCAAGGATGTGTGTTTTTCTTATTGTTGTGTAAGTGTTTTTTCTCCAATAGCGACGCAATTATGAGGTAAGACTGAAGTGAACTTCTACTAACAAACATGGCGTCAGTAAGAAAGGCGTTGTTGTGTTACCGTGGAGCATCCACGTGTTGTGAACATATTACAAGTTGGATATCACTGTGTCTTCGTATCATCTTTTGTATTATAATTGAAGTTCTTTCTATTTGCATACAACTCAGGTCGGTACATGATTTTATTATTACTAGTATGAAGTGCTCTCTGTTCTATTACTGTCAAGCACATATTCTTCCGCCTTGAATGAAGGTCTAGCGAAAAACCTTTTTATTTTCTACTGCGTACCGAACCGATTGGAGTGTTGATATTATCTATTTAACTACACATCTAATCTATATATTTAAAACACAAGGCCGTTGCTTTCTACAATCCGCTAAGGCCACCCACTGCAGCGATTTTCATGATTTTTTTAAAATGAAAGCTACTGACCCACAGATTTGTCACCGCTAATTTTTATTGCCAAAAGTAAATTTTTTTATGTAAACATGGCAATTTCTTTGTACAATCCGCCGTAAGCGGAACGATACAGGTGAAATCGCGAACTACTTGAAAGCGTTCTGATTCGGTAGTACAGCCAAAAATAATAAAAAATAAACGAAATAGCCTATGTCCACCTGAAAGAAATAAGCTTCCCAACGGTGAAAGAAATTATCCAAATCAGTCCAGTAGTTTTCGAGATTACCTCAAACACACAAACAAACTTTCCCTCTTTATATATTAGTATAGATTATATAATGATACCAAAAATATTTGTTAAAACCAAACTGGCAAAATGAAACACATTTTTAACTCCATTGTGTAGTTATCTAGACAGTTGTGTAGTTATCTAGACACGGTATCATTTCGTGTCACTGAAAGAATACCTCAATACTCCAATGTAAGCCCGTCAACGCCGGGTAAGCACACGTTTATGCAATAATGAGGAACGTCATCGTTAAATTCGTATACGAGTATATGAAAAAATTAATGGAAATATAATGAAAATTTTGTTGTTGGTGACCCATCTTATAGACTACCCATTAATAATTCAACCGTTTATTATAGTTATGGATTTTATAACGATTCTTGTTATAGGACAAGAAATAATTTCAGTCACAGCTTTCTCAACCGTGCATGGCACGAGTTACGGACTAGTTTAAGAATTAAATTCGACAACACTTTCAAGTACAAGAAGAAGTGGCACAATACACACAAAAGTGCCATAATTTACGAAACAGAACTGCCTTCTGCCTAAAAATTTTGCATTATAAAATAAAAAAGGTATTCAAATTACAGTAAATTTACATCTTTGGGCTGAAGTCACTGTAAAATCGCTTCAAAAGCAATGAGAAAAATGGTGGCTAAGTCACTTAAAAATCGTTACAAATACCAAATAGGCAAAAGGGGTACGAGTCATCAGATCTGAAGTATTTCCACATGAGCCGTTGCTCCTTTCCCGGGAAATTACGGTATCAGTGCTGTAACGTACCAGGAGATGTGACGTACCTGCCAGAGGGACGAACACGACATGGGGGCAGATAGGAATCAGAATAAAAAAACGTCCGCGTAGCTTTATTGGTAGAGCAACTTATTCCGGAATGAGGGGACCCGGGTTCGAATCCCGGCGTAGACCAAAAATGACGGAGAAATTTACTTCGTTATAGTGGCGCCCGAACTATCCGGATGACCCGACTGTTCAGAATCTCGCAATGGTGTGATGTTGTTTCCACACCGCGAGATGGGAAAAATAAGAGAGTCCCTTCTCCAGCACTTCAAAAAAATAAATAAATAAATAAAATAAGGGGGAGATGATGTAACGTACCAGGAGATGTGACGTACCTGCCAGAGGGACGCACACGACATGGGGGCAGATAGGAATCAGAATAAAAAAACGTCCGCGTAGCTTAATTGGTAGAGCAACTTATTCCGGAATGAGGGGACCCGGGTTCGAATCCCGGCGTAGACCAAAAATGATGGAGAAATTTACTTCGTTATAGTGCAGCTATTTTGCTTTCAACTAAGCCTCGCTCCGTAATTTTCGCGTATAATTTGAACAATTTGTATTTTTTAACAAATGAGAATCATTGTTTTGTTGTGACTGATACTAATGAACATAGTCCACGGTCCCATTTTGAAAACTTTGGGAAAACAGAAGAAACAGAAAAAAAAATTCCATTTTTATTTTAACTTATTAAACAGAGCTTAAAGGAAAGTAAAAATAGACCTGTTAGTAGCAGTCGTACTTTTATCTTTTATGGAAATTTTATTGATCTCTCTCTCTCTCTTTCTCTTTGTGCTCTTTTTTTCAAGCTGCGGTACGGAAAGGAATAAAAAGCGATGAAGAACGAGGGGGAAACACTGCCGTTGAAAGCTGGTTCCTTTTTTTTTTTTTTTTTTGGCAGTTTATCTTCCCCTATGAACGGCATCGAAAGATAAGATAAGAGGAATCTTCCAGCCTTAATTTAGTGTTAATGACGAAGATGAGTTGCGCAAGGCAGTATTTTAACCTTAATTTAGCATGCATTGATGAAAACAAAGTAGGTATTTGTAAAAGCCGTTTGAAAATGCACTTTCGTATTAAGTTCGTATTGATGAAAACAAAGTGGATATTTATAAAAGCCGTTATGATGAAAACATTGATAAAACAAGTTAAGTTAGTATTCGTTGATGAAAACAAATTGGATACTTATAAATGTACTTTAGTCTTAATTTGGCATGCATTGATGAAAACAAGGTAGATATTTGTAAAAACCGTTGGAAAATGTACTTTCGTATTAAGTTAGTATTCGTTGATAAAAACATAGTGGGTACTATTAAAAGCCGTTTGAAAATGTACCTTAGCCTTAATTTAGCATGCATTGATGAAAACAAAGTGTCTATTTAAAACAGCAGTTTGAACATGTACTTTAGTCCTAATATTTAGCATGCATTGATAAAAACGAAGTGGATATTTATAAAAGCCGTTTCAAAATGTATCAGTCTAAAGTTAGCTTTCATTAATGAAACATAAAATAAGGGCTGGAAACCACAGCCCTTCCCTAATTAAGGGCAGCTGATTCCACGGAAGGGAAGAAACCAGCGCAAGCATATTTCCCTGCAGCGTCCAACCCTCGAACACGAGTCTAGGTGGGACGACTAGCTATCGAAGTCAGCGCCCCTGTCCACTCGGCTACTGTGGCAACGAAAGAGCATTTAGAAAATTCGCGGCATTTCTGAAACATGAATTTCATATAGAGTACTTTGTTTTCTTTTTCATCACTTTTTTATAAAGAAATGAAAAAATCAAATAACAAGAATTATAATGCTGTTATCATGACTACTTTTCTTTCTGTTTCTTTTTTCTACTATTAAACTAAAAGAAATTATTTTGGAAATCCAATACAGAAGATTAATTTGTTCCGAAAAAGTATTTTTTATGACACATCCGCTTATATTTCAAGCTAATTCTGGAATTCAAGCAACAAAGTGCATATTAATTTGGGAATTATTAGTAAAATAACGAACTGAAAGAAATTTCTTTAGCACAAATATATTCGCAAAACAGAGATTTAGTATCGCAAATACTTTTACCACAAATTTTCATCAGAAAAGTCACCACAATTTTAATTTGTTCTGGACTTATGCAAAAAGGTCTGGTATGATTGGTACAATTACAGCTGTTCAATCCTGATTATTCCAATACCGATAGGCTCATGACCATTCGCCCGAGTTGGGTTTGGGTTCGAATCCTGGTGAGGCATGGATGTTTGTATTTGTCTTACGGCACTGGCTCTTTCCCTTCCATGGAACCAGTGGCCCTAAATTAGGGAAGGACGACCGCTTATAGCCCATCAGTTGCTCACGGTGGTCGTTAAACTTTAAATAAAAACAAAAAAAAAACAATAGGTTTAATTCCAGCTTTTTAAAATTGGCAAATACGAAAAGACAATTGCTCCATTTCGAATTTCCTCTTTGGACCAATATTCGAAGATTCGATTTGGCCTCTGATCATTCGTCCGAAAGAGACGAAATCCCGGTAAGGCATGGATGTTGTGCTTGTCTTACGGCACTGGCTCTCTCCCTTCCCTGGAACAAGTGACCCTAAATTAGGGACGGGCGACTCTTTATAGCCCACTGAGTTTCTCACGGTTGTCGTTAAACAACCAATAAAAAAAAACAAAAAAAAAGAAGATTCGTCCATTGGTCCAACGTCTAATCTTTCAACTGTACGATTTTTTCCAATGATATTTTTCGCCCAGTGTTCAACGGTATAAAGAACAACTCATCAAAGCTCATTCTTATGGAAGTCCTAATACTCCAAAGACGATACAACAGTTTTACTTTTCGTGCATACTATTACAGATGCAGAGTTGTCTTCTTTGTTTTTAGCTTACTTTCTTTTCAAGTGAGAATTATTACTGATGTTAGCTCCTGATCCATTTGAGGTTATTGACTGAGAACTAAACTTAGAAACAAAGTGGGCTGATGTGGAAGAACCAGTCAATCGATTTTGATGTCCGTGTGTATGTGGGGGGTGTGTTTCGTTAGATGGTGGAAAACGGCATGAGTCCAAGTTTGACTTCCGGATGAGGTATGGGTGATAGTTTGTTTGGGAGTTTAACGGCCGTCGTGAGCAACCCGATGGGCTATAACAATTACCAGTTTCTCATTTAGGGCCACTGGTTCCAGGGAGGGAAAGAGCCAGTGCCGTAAGACAAGCAACATCCGTGCCGTGACACCGGGATTAGAAATCGGACCTTGAATGAATGATCAGAAGCCAGCAGTTAGACCACTGGGCCAGCAAGGCGACTGAGGCATGGGTGGTATGTTTGTGTGTTGTGCTGGCTCTCTCTCTCTCTTTCTTTCCTGGAACCATTTGCCCTAAATAAGGGACTGGCCCTCTGAGTTGCTAACGATGCTCGCTAAACCCAGAATAAAAAAAAGGAAAAGTAGTGGGAAAAGTCTAAATGGAATTCACAGGCTATGCACGTCAGTCTTTATATGTGAAATTAATCAACCAGTTCCCATTGCTTCTTCAGCGTTGAATAAGAGGAGTCATCAGTTTTAATTACACGTTTAGAGTTGAATAGAGGAAAGGCAATAGGTTTGCTCGTGCACATTTTGAATATACCCGAATATGAAAATTTGCATACTGGAGACCATGATTTCCTTTTTCAATGCAAAACATGTGGGCAAACAGTTTTCGTCTACTATTTCTCTTATTTGACGAAATATTAAATGCCTCTTTCATCATTTTTCGTACACTTTTGTCATTCAGATGCAAAAGTAAAAAGTTTTCATTTGCTCGCGTGATTTACGTAATCAGTTTATTTGCCTACTTCTTTGTGTACTGATTTTTGAAGGTGACATACCGTATATACTCGTGTATAAGTCGACTTTTTTTAATGAAATATTTAGGTCGAAATTAGGGGGTCGAACTATACACAGAAAATATTTCTGATAGGTTAAAAACCAAAATTTTGATACTTTATGGAAATGCTCATATTTAGCCCTTTGCGCCATCAGTTCACTTGCAGTTGTATATTTAGTCATTTTCCGGGTGTTACTGGTACAGAAGAAAGTTATTGCTAAGAATTTTCTTGATTTTATATGGACGAGTTTTTTCATTCACTAAGAGAAAAGCTCATTTCGCAAGGATATCTCAAAGTCTGTTTTAGATCTGTCGACATGGCCTTGACTACCGCGCTGGTAAATCACCCAGAGGAAAGAGGTGAACGCGTCAGCCAGTAATTTAAGTTGCACCGTGCCGTGACCTACGACCGTGCTCACTTCTCGACGAGGGGATGAAGAGCGAAAAGAACAGACTATTGAAAAAGGAGACCGCTGCCCCTGCTTAGCGACGGCGGAGAAGAGAGGCGTGACAATCTACAGAACAGCGGTAACTTCATCAATGCATCCCGAAAACGAAAGTGTTTAAACTTGGCGGATCGCTCAGAATAACATTGTCACTGATAGTAAAAAAGTGCATTAGTTTAACAACCTACTTACGTTTGTTATTAAATTGAGTGTGCCCCGGCTCTAAAAATCAAACAAACAGTTACCTTTAAAAAAAACTAAGAGCGAGCAAAACGGATTGTATCTTTACTGAATGGGGCGATGTTTGGTTTTGTCACAAAAGCCGATTGTTTGTCACAAAACACGGTGGAGAGGAGGTATGAAATTCAGGAGTAGATAAACGACCTCTCTGTGAATCACACACTCGTCCAGCGAAGCAGTTGACCGACAGCTGCTACGCTGCATAGAGTAGTGGGAGAAAATGTTATAAAACAAATTTTCTTCAATTTTTTAAATAGTTGCGTGCAAATTTTACAGTCTCCACCAATACATCAAAATAAAGATTCATTTTAAATTTTCAAGAGATCCATTGAAAACTTCAAAAGTTACACATTTATTTTTTAAGGCATGCATATTCTTTATGGGATAAAAAAACTATCAGGTTGACATCAAGACCTATTTATGCTTTCCAAATATTTTCGGGGAGTGCTTTTTTTTTAAATAATGATGTGCCTTACGACGTTTGGTAAATGCATCATGATTCGTTTGCTGCGGTAGCAAATGCTTTACTCTCCATGAATGAAGTAACTGCAGAAAACTCGCTCGCAAAAAAGTGGGTGAAAGGGGGGGGGGCAATGTGCAAAAGTGGATTCATATATTGTTAAAGTGTGTAACCTTCCCCTGAAAACTCGCTAACCAGGGTGGTGAGCCCTATCATCTTTGCAGAATTGTGCCTCAATTCCACCCACATTTTGCGGGAAACTGCTGCAAGCAACATTGCGAGAGCCAGCTACAACAATAAATAGTAGGTTCACATTTCCGCATGCGAGCGCATTCTCGGAAAATATTTTTTTTTTTTTTAATTTATACACAAGATAGGTAGGTATACAAAAACTGCAGATATTCACATAAAAATCAGGGGGTCGACCTATACACGAGTATATACGGTACCTTCGAAGGTAAAAGAAAATTATTGTTAAAATAAAGTTGCGAAATTTATTTTTGGAACCTACAGTACACATGCAGTAAAAACAGTTACAAATTTAATGAAATCTGGTCGAAAAGTTATCCTTTGTTTGGTACTTTCGGAGTTCTTCTATTTAATAGTAGCATCTAACACGAGATTAAGTATTATTGAAAATCTCTTATTGAACTTAATATAAAAATAAAGTTTTGCATTAGTGTAAATGATATGAAGTGATCAATTTTTCGCAGAAGCATCACAATATTTTGAAAAATATTTTTATGATTTCTGCATATGCCACGTAACTTTTTCTTGTGAAAATGGCTTTTTAGTCTAAAAATGCTCCTTGTTTTATAACAACAAAGTAAGCTGAACTGATTTACTGCAGCAAGTAAATCTCCCCCCCAAAAAAATCATACCCGATGTTCCTTTATATTCCATTTATTTAGGATTTATACGTATATTAACATTTTACCTATTTTCAGCAAGCTTTCGGATGAAAGAAATACAATGAAATCCCGTTTGTACGTTTTTCAAGGGACTAAGTAAAATTACCGTATCTCTCCATTCTAAAAAAAAGTAACTGCCGCTGTTTTAGAAATATCACGACACTCTTGCTTTCCTAGCTCGCAGCGTAAAACGTATCGAACACAAAAATATGAAATTTGCATCGTTTGTGGATAATTGTTTGGAGAATATGCTGAAATAAACCGTTTCTCGATTCTAACAATACTTCAAGAGCTATTGTATTTCAAATTTAAGATAAGCAAAAAAGTGCTATCAGGTCGCGTTCCGGACACACTAACAGCAACAGAACCACGAACCTTTGTAGGGCATGTAGTGTCATGACCGAATTTTTGCACCTAGTCGAACTTTTTTTTGAATTTCGATTTAATTTACGAGAAATTAAATTTCTAAATTTCACAAAATTCTCTATTTCGCGATGGGATCCATTAAAAAAAACGGATATATGGCAAACTATAAATCATAACGCATTGCAATTTTTACAACATAAACTTACGACTAGCGTCCCTTTTTTCCAAAAACAAAAAAGTAAGAAAAAGCCATTTTCTGATTTTTAAGCATTTCTTAAAGACGCAAAGGAAAGAAACGAACGGCTTGTCTTCATAAGGTATTTATTGCTCAAAATGTTAGGTATAAAAACTCCTGTACAAAATATAAACAAGTACAAAATAAAAAACAGTAACAAGAAATGGGAGAGAACAAGGTATACGCAGGCATTTAAAAAACAAAAAAATACAATGTAAAAGGTATGAAAAAGAGGGCGCTCACAGGCTGCCCAGTTGAACAGTAGTAAAAATATAAGTCTATGAGTCCGTTGATAACAATAGTATTAAACTGTGTCTAAGAGTTCGCCAAAAACGAAAAATAAAATAAAAACAGACGGTAAAGCAGTACGAGTTCAAAGATAAACAATTCCAAAACAAAACGTGAATTCAGTAGAAAAACTAAGTCTCACACATGGGCAGAAAAGTAGACACAGAACACTAATGAAGAAAACTTATGATGGAATAAAAACACTATAGCGGAGAACCGAAGTTTAAGCCAGCAGTTCCACGCCATTTTCGAAGACTTGGAACCAAAGCTCTTGAGGTGGCCTAATTGACAAGAAGTTTGCAACAGCGTAATTTGTCCGTGCAATGTCAAATTCAAGTCGTAGGCTGGCTGTAACGGAGTGATGAAATCTGTGGCAGAGGAAACGACGAGCTGTGTGATAACGGCGGAGGGAAGGTTGGTCGATGCTGTGATGATAGTACAGGTAGATTGCATACTTCGCTTGAAGAATTAGGAAGTAGCACACTTGATTATTCGTGGGGGTCGACGGATAGTGGTGACGCAACACAAGATAATGTAACATGGTGTGAAGGTGAGCACAAACTTTTTGAAGGAGAGAGAACATCAGTGAGAACTAAGGCTGTAACATCAGGCACAAGAAGTATGCATGCCAGCAGGAGAATGATGTCAGCTTTAAAATAACGAAATCTAGGAAGACAAGAGAATTAGCTGCCGATGCCGAATAGCTGCGGCAGTTGAAACTAACACAAATCGGTTGGGAAATCATGAATAGGCTGTTGATTGTTTTCGAGTTCAGCTGTGAGCAACTTCAGCAGGTACCCCAGACGATGCTGAAACTGGGCATCTTCAGGAGGAACGGTAACTTTAATCAAAAATTCATCAAGTAATTGAAGTTGTTGAAGCATTTCAGGTAACCTATTTGATTTGGATTGAATACACGGAATTGTTAGAAATTTGTCAATCCTAGGGAGTTGAATTAGTTCAAGAAGTTCAGTGTATGTGGGCGGTTGCATTGGAACAGAACAGTCTTTGAACAGAGCTGAAAGTTTGGGTATGGTGGGAAGAGAAGAATCATCTTCATCAACATCCGAAGCAATCGATGCTGATTCGCTTCAATTAGCAGCAACGTCCATATCATCATCAGTAGGGAGGCAAGCGAATCTATATTTGTACGATGCGGAGAAAAAAATTATCCATGCCAGGAGAGGTTCCAGGGGAAGTGGCAGAAATTTTGGTCCGAAAACGCCTAGTGCGACGCGAATGCCCTGGATAAGTCTCAGAAGAATTTGGGTGTTTCTCGGACGTTTTGGATTCAGAGGAGCCCACAGAAACAGGTGTTTGAACAGTTCAGAAGCAGGTGTTTGCACATGCGATACAGGCTGTGAAACGGGTGCCAATTTGTTGCACGGTGGTAGCGCTTGAGTGTTGGGCAATGATGACGCAGTAGTTTCGGAAGAAAGCGGCTGCTCAGAGTTGTATGGCAATGGCGGTTCAGTGCTTGACAACAACTGCGTAGTTGTTTTGAAACATAGCGCCGACTCGGAGTTGTATGGTAATGGCGGTTCCGTGCTTGGCAATAACTGCGTAGTAGTTTTGAAAGATAGTGGCTGCTCGGAGTTGTATGGTAATGGCGGTACTGAAACAGGTGAAGACAACGAAATATCTGCAGTCATTGAAGGAGCAAGTAGCAGAGATGGTGACGTGGTTGACATTGGGGAAACAGTTTGTTCAGTAGTAAGGGAGGAAGAACTGAATAATGGAGGTGTGTCAGGAATCTTCATCGAAGGAACAGCACCTGGTGCAGGTGTGCGCTGAGGGCACTCAGAAGCCAGGTGCCCTTCAGCTCTACACCTTAAACACTGGACACCAGCAAATAAGTTGAAAACGTATGTCCGTGTGTCCGTAACAAGTTGCAGAGTTGTGGGGCGGTTATAAATGGCTTGGTCAGTGGGGGAAATAACACGATATTGGAGACGACATCCTTGCACAAAGTTGAATGGAGAGTCTCTGGCAGCAGCTGAAAGAAATTTTCTCTCCCACCACTCGACCAAGAGTGCCGAGTGCAGCAACAAGTAAGTTGTCAGGAATAGAAGTAGGCACTGGAGATAAAGTCACTGTGACCGGGCGCTATGCAGAAGCAACAGGTTGCAAGTGAAAGGGGCCAATATCAAAGCCTGTAGCAAGAACGGTGTCGATGGCTTTTTTGGTGAACAAAATGAACGACAACACCCTCTCCAATACGAATTATTGAAATAATGCTCTCTTTGGGAACAACTTTAACTAAGGCTTCCAAGTAGAGAGGGAGCGAGTGTCACGAAGAGACGAAAAATACACACTTAATAACAAAGCTGAAGAAAGTTCTTTACCTGCTGGTGAGTCGTCAGAAATCCGAATCTTGAGAACTTTATCTTCTCTTGAAAATTTTGGTTGCTTTGAAACAGGTGCATCAGAAGCTTGGTTTGGGCGAGCAGTCGCAGCATACGAGCGTGGAAGGGTTGCAGGTAGGCTAGCAGAACTTGACTTAGTACTCAGGATATGCAAATTAGGACGTAGCACATTTGATGCAGAAACATTAGGACGAAGCACATCAGAAGCAGAAACACAATTTGAAGTAGACAAATTCACACTTGAAGAGGTCATAGTTGTCTTAGAAGCGGTTGATGTAGCCAAAGAAAATCCAGCGCAGATAACATCAACAATAAGAGCTTGCATTTCTACTTGGGAAGCAGCCATCATGGCCGCTAAGCCGAACAACACCACACTGCGTGCTGCAACTGCGTCACACAGAAGAAACACAAAATAACGTAACAGGAGGCACACACACTCACTTCAAGTGAGGCAAAACGGTGAAAACACAACACAGTCAACACGAACCACTAACGCAGACGATAAATTCACAGGAAAAAAACATTTTTTTTTTTTGCAGACGCAAAGGAAAGAAACAAACGGCTTGTCTTCATAAGGTCTTTATTGCTCAAAATGTTGGGAAAAGAACCCCGAACAAAATATATACAAGTACAAAATAAATATAGTAACAAGAAATGGGAGAGAACAAGGTGATCGCCAGCATTAAAAAAACAAATAAATACAATGTAAAAGGTGTGAAAAAGCGGGCGCTCGCAGGCTGCCCGGTTTAACAGTAGTAAAAAATATAAGTCAATGAGTCCATTAATGACAATAGTAATAAAATGTGTCTGTGAGTTCACCAAAAACGAAAAAAAAAAAAAAAAAGACGATAAAGCAGTAAGAGTTCAAAGGTAAACAATTTCAAAACAAAACGCGAATTCAGTAGTAAAAGTAAGTCTCGCACTTGGGCAGAAAAGTAGACACAGAACACTAATGACGAACACTGATGATGGAATAAAACACTGTAGTGGAGAGCCGAAGGTTAAGCCAGCAGTTCCACGACATTTTCGACGACTTGGAACCAAGGCTGATGTGGTGACCATATAGACATGAAGTTTGGAACAGTGTTATTTTCTTGTGCAATGTCAAATTCGAGTTGTAGTCTGGCTGTAACGGAGTGACGATATCTGCGGCAGAGGAAACGACGAGCTGTGTGATAACAGCGGAGGGAAGAATTAGGAAGGAGCATACATGATTATGCGTGGGAGCCGACGGAAAGTGGTGACATAACACAAGATAATGTGACATGGTGTGAAGGTGAGCACAAACTTTTTGAAGGAGAGAGAACATCAGTGAGAACAAGGGCTGTAACATCAGACACAAGAAGTATGCATGATGAACATCTCCGAGGGTTGAACAAAAAAAACAAAGAGGTGAAATCAGATGACGGAAACGGTGAAGAGTTCGAGGAGTCAGTAGGCGGCGATGAAGATGTAACCAATGAATGTCACGAGCTTTTGGAGAGGCGAGAGTAGTATGAGAGTCTGTCCAGGTGGCTGGCAAATCTGAAGATGGTACATTGGGAATAGGCATTGGTTTAAGAAAATGTGTTAAAAAATGCTGATAAAGAAGCTTGACAGTAACCTGATGAGGAAGGAAAGGAATATCATTGAGATACACAAGAAAAGGAAGGCTATGAGGCGCTGAAGGTTGCGAGATAAGTCCATGTTGATCTGCGAGGAGAGGATAGAGTCGACGAATACTGACTTGAAGTAATCGAAGCTGAGAACGATGAATGGGCGAATCTGAAAGAGGAGGAGTGATCTGGGAGAGCGATTTCCAGCGAAGGTTGGAATCCACGAGTTGAGAGACTTGCACCACGCCACTGGTGAACCAGGTGGAGAAGTGCAAATAAGAAGAAGCAGAGGAACGGATAGCAGAAGAAAAGAAGAGAGGTTCCGCAAGGAGATCGTTAGGAGAAGCAGGGGGAAGGCGAATAGGATATAAGGAACGCCAGAGCGCCAGAGGGTAAGAGCGGATCTGTAAAACTCAGGGAAATGGCTCGGAACGAGAGGAAAGAGGTCCATGCGGAGAAAAGTTGAGACAGTGAATTGGGGACTTCGGGGAAAGAGAAGCGTGTCGACAATGGTTTGAGAAGAAGAAGGTTGGAGAGAGAAATTCCGAAGGAAATTTTGAAGGTGGAAAGCTTTGAACTTCAGAGAGATATCGGAGAGAGAGAGACCACCAAAAGAAATAGGAAGAACGAGAGTGGAGTGCTGCACCCAATGAATGACATTCCAGACGAAATTCGGGAAGGTACGTTGAAGTTCGCGAAGCAAAAACGGCGGAGGAAGGTGCGCAATCCAAGCATGAAAAAAAGATGGCTGGAGAAAGGTGTTGAGGAGGTAGGCACGGCTGAGGAACGACAGAAAAGGCTTGAGACGGTGAAAAGGTGCTAGGCGGCGATTGACCTGCTGAACCAGGGGAGTCCAGGTAGCAGCGGCGACCGCAGAGGGGCCTCCAATGTAGACTCCGAGAAATTTGGCAACACTTGAAGACCAGCGGGCACCCCATGGGCGGTCAGCGCGGATCGTCCACGGCCCAGCCCATAATCCAGAGCATTTATCCATGTTGAGTGAAGAACCAGAAATTGCAGCATATTCAAGATAGGTATTTCGAAGAGTTCCGAATGCTCCCTCAGAACGGATGAAGACTGTTAAGTCATCTGCGTATGCCGAAAGAACTGTGTGGTGGTGACGGGTGCACGCAACTCCTCGCGGAACTGAGGAAAACAAACGAGAACGGAGACAAATCAAAAGCGGTTCAAAAGAGAGAGCAAAGAGTTGACCCGACAGGGGGCAGCCCTGCCGGATCCCACTTGCGAAAGGAATAGCAGAGGTGAGAAATGCTGAAGTACGAACACGAAAGAAGGAGTGAGAGTAAAGATTGGAAAGCGCCAAACGGAAGGAGGAAGGAAAACCAAACTGGCGAAGAACAGTGAAGAGATATGAGTGGTTAATTGAATGAAAAGCTTGACGCTGGTCGATATTGAAAATTGCAAGAGGTTCAGAGAGTCGAGAAGCAAGAGAGTATAAGTTACGAATGACAGTGATGTTAGAAGCGATTGAGCGAGAAGGGACAGAGTAGGTCTGATCAGGATGGATGATGTGCGAAAGAACTGGATTAAGACGAAGAGCAAGAACTTTGGCAAAGATTTTGTAATCGGTATTTAGAATGGAAATAGGCCGCCAGTTTGTCAAGAGTCCAAAGTTGCCAGATTTTGGAATAAGGCGAAGTAGAGCAAAATAAAGAGCTGATGAAGAAAAGGAAGACGAAGAAAAAACGAAGTTAAAACAGGAAACAAGAAGAGGAAGAAGAGTTGGAAGAAAAGCCTTATAAAAGGAAAGAGGAAGACCGTCTTCACCTGGTGAGGTACGATCATTAAGACTGAAAACAGAAGAACGAATTTCGGCTGGTGAGATTGGTGCACTGAGCGAAGAAAAGAAACATTGAGGGAGACCATGAAGAAGTGAAGAGGAATCAGCTGGAGGCATCTGAGAAGGTTGAAAACGACCAGAAAAGTATGAATGAGTATGTTGGCAGATAAGGGAGGGATCTGCCGTGGTAGATCCATCCGGAAGGGAAAGATAAGCGATGGTATTGTATTTAGTTCGATGTTCTTCAAGATGACGAAGACTCTGAAGGGGATCATCATGAAAGTGAAGAAGGGTGAACTTCAAGCGAGTCAGAGCAGATTTAGCCGATGATTGGAGGCAATGATGAAGCCGGGCTTGCAGGATTTCAAAGTTAGGATCGGTGTGCGAGGTAGACTGAAGAGAACGGCGGATTGAATCTATGTCCATAAGAGGATTGGTGCGAACAGAAAAACAAAAGCGTTTAGCAAACGCAGTAATGGAATGCTTGGTGGAGAGCCACAGAGCTGCCGGGTCAACAGTGTAGGGAAGTTGATTGACTGATTGCGCAATAATGGAATTGACATGAGAAATAAAAGTTGGATCTTGCAGGTAGAAATCATCAAGGGTCCAAACCATTGGGTGAGGGACACCAGTGGAGGGAAGATGAAATTGTAGAACGACTGGACGATGGTCGGAGGAAACAGCTGGAGCATGTGAAACAGAAACAAGGGAAGAACGCAAAAAACTGGAAACATAAAATTGGTCCAAACGTGCAGCAGTGTTGGAGGATCCTGCAGGAGGAAACCAGGTGAAATCACGGGTCACAGGATGGAGAAGGCGAAATGCATCTTGGAGATCAAAATTAAAGACCAGTTGAGTGAGTTGCGAAACCAGAGAAGAGCGGAAATCTTGAGACCCATCACGATCGTAAAGAGGTTGCAGCGTACAGTTCAAGTCACCAGCCATGATCACAACTTCAGAAGACGGAATCTCATCGAGAATTGTAGTAACATTAAGAAAGAGAGATGTAGCTTCTGAATCACTACGAGGAAAGTGCAAATTTAACAAATGAAAACGGGTAGAAAGGAAGCGAAAAGAAAGGTATTGAAAAATCCCGAGCAGGCTCTGTGACTCAACAACGTCAGACAGAAACGGAAGAAAACTATTATGAATGCCAATTGCGGTGCCAGACCCCAAATGGGCACGGAAATTGTGAAAAAAGACAAAAGGCCAGCGTCGCCAGCGGGAAATGTCTGTCAAAGGAGAACAGTTTGTTTCCTGCAGGAGAATGATGTTAGCTTTAAGATAACGAATATCTTCGAAGACAAGAGCATTAGTTGCCGACGCAACAAAGCTTCGGCAGTTGAAACTAACACAAATCAGTTGGGATATCATGAACAGGCTGTAGATGGTTTTTGAGTTCAGCTGAGAGCTTCTTCAACAGGTATGAAAGACGCCGCTGAAACTAGGCAGCATCAGGAGGAAGAGTTATATTGCTCAAAAATTCATCAAGTAATTGAAGTTGTTGAAGCATTTCAGGTAACCTATTTAACTTGGATTGAATACACGGGATTGTTAGAAATTTGCGTTTTTTAGAGTGTTGAATTAGTTCAAGAAGTTCGGTGTATGTGAGCGGTTGCACTGGAACAGAACAGTCTTTGAAAAGAGTTGAAAGTTTGGTTATGGTGGGAAAAGAAGAATCATCTTCATCAACATCCGAAGCAACCGATGCTGATTCACTTAAATCAGCAGCAACATCCATATCATCTTCAGTAGGGAGCCATGCGAATCTGTTTGTTGTACGAAGTGGAGAAGAAAAATTCTCCACGCCAGGTGAGGTTCCAGAGGAAGTGGCAGAAGATTTGGTCCGAGAACGCCTTGAGCGATGCGAACGCTTTGGAGAAGACTCCGCAGAATTTGGGCGTTTCCCGGAAGTTTTGGGTCCAGAGGAGCCCACAGAAGAAGGAAGAGGTGGAAATCAGATGTCATCAATGAGAGCAGATTTGAACAGTTGAGAAGCAGACGTTTGAATTTGCGAAACAGGCTGTAAAACGGGTGCCAATTTGTTGCACGGTGGTGGCGCTTGAGTGCTGGGCAATGAAGACGCAGAAGTTTCGAAAGAAAGCGGCTGTTCGGATTTGAATGGTAAAGACGGTTCAGTGCTTGGCAATAACTGCGTAGTTGTTTTGAAAGATAGCGCCTTCTCGGTGTTGTATGGTAATGGCAGTTCTGAAACAGGTGAAGACAACGAAATATCTGCAGTCATGGAAGGAGCAATCAGCAGAGATGGTGACGTGGTTGACATAGGAGCAACAGTTTGTTCAGTAGTAAGGGAGGAAGAAGTGGAAGAAGGAGGTGCATCAGGAACCTTCATCGAAGGGACAGCACAAGGTGCATGTGTGCCGTGAGGACACTCAGAAACCAGGTGTCACTCAGCTCGGCACCGGAAGCACTGGACACCAGCAAATAAGTTGAAAACGTATGTTCGTGCGTCCGTAACAAGTTGCAGAGTTGTGGGGTGGTAAGAAATGGCTTGGTCAGTGGGGAAAATACCACGATATTGGCGACGACCCTCTTGCACAAAGTTGAAAGGAGAGTCTCTGGCAGCAGCTGGAAGACATTTTGTCTCTCCCACTACTCGACCAAGAATGCCGAGTGCAGCAACAAGTACGTTGTCAGGAATAGCAGTAGGCACAGGTGATAATGTCACTGTGACCGGGCGCTGTGCAGAAGCAACAGGTTGCAAATGAAAGGAGCCAATATCAATGCCTGTAGCAAGAACGGTGTCGGTGGCTGTTTGGTGAACAAAAAGAACGACAACACCGCCTCCAATGCGAATAATTGAAACAATGCTTTCCTTGGGAACAACTTTAACCGAGGCCTCCAAATAGAGGGGGAGTGGGGTGTCACGAAGAGACGGAAAATACACACTTAATAACAAAGCTGAGGAAAGTTCTTTACCTGCTGGTGAGTCGTCAGAAATCCGAATCTTGAGAACTTTATCTTCTCTAGAAAATTCTGGTTGCATTGAAAGAGGTGCATGAGATTGGTTTGGACGAGCAGTCGCAGCACACGAGCGTGGAGGAGTAGCAGCCATGACAGCAGAACGTGACTCGGCACTCGGGATATGCAAATTAGGACGAAGAACATTCGATGCAGAAACATTAGGATGAAGCACATTAGAAGCAGAAACACAATTAGAAGTAGACAAATCCACACTTGAAGAGGTCATAGTTGTCTCACAAGCTGTCGATGTAGCCAAAGAAAATCCAGCGCAGATAACATCAACAATAAGAGCTTGCATTTCGACTTGGGAAGCAGCCATCATGGCCGCTAAGCCGAACAACACAACACTGCGTGCTGCAACTGCGTCACACAGAAGAAACACAAAATAACGTAACAGGAGGCACACACACTCACTTCAAGTGAGGCAAAACGGTGAAAACACAACACAGTCAACACGAACCACTAACGCAGACGATAAATTCACAGGAAAAAAACATTTTTTTACAGACGCAAAGGAAAGAAACGAACGGCTTGTCTTCATAAGGTATTTATTGCTCAAAATGTTAGGTATAAAAAACGCCTCTACAAAATATGAACAACTACAGAATGCAAAACAGTAACAAGATGTGGGAGAGAACAAGGTATACGCAAGCATTTAAAAAAAACAATAACCACAATGTAAAGGGTGTGAAAAAGAGGGCGCTCGCAGGCTGCCCAGTTGAATAGTAGTAAAAATAAAAGTCTATGAGTCCGTTGATAACCATAGTATTAAACTGTGTCCAAGAGTTCGCCGAAAACGAAACAAAAACAGACGTTAAAGCAGTACAAGTTCAAAGGTAAACAATTTCAAAACAAAACGTTTATTCAGAAGAAAAAAAACTCAGTCAGTTGGGAAATCATGAACAGGGTGTTGATTGTTTTCGAGTTCAGCTGTGAGCAACTTCAGCATGTACCACAGACGATGCTGAAGCTGGGCATCTTCAGGAGGAGCGGAAACGTTAATCAAAAATTCATCAAGCAATTGCAGTTGTTGAAGCATTTCAGGTAACCAATTTAACTTAGATTGAATACATGGAATTGTTAGAAATTTGTCTATCCTAGGGCGTTGAATTAGTTCAAGAAGTTCAGTAAATGTGAGCGGTTGCATTGGAACAGAACAGTCTTTGAACAGAGCGGAAAGTTTGGGAATGGTGGGAAGAGAAGAATCATCTCCAACAACATCCAAAGCAATCGATGCTGATTCGCTTAAATTAGCAGCAACATCCATATCATCATCAGTAGGGAGGCAAGCGAATCTGTTTGTTGTACGAAGTTGAGAAGAAACATTTTCTACGGCAGGTGAGGTTCCAGAGGAAGTGGCAGAAGATTTGGTCCGAAAACGCCTAGTGCGACGCGAAGGCCTTGGAGAAGACTCGGCAGAATTTGGGCGTTTCCCGGCAGTTTTGGGTCCAGAGGAGCCCACCGAAGTAGGAAGAGGTGGAAATGGAAAGTCAACAATGAGAGCAGATTTGAACAGTTCAGAAGCAGGTGTTTGCACTTGCGAAACAGGCTGTGAAACGGGAGGCAATTTGTTGCTTGGTGGTGGCGCTTGAGAGCTGGGCAATGATGACGCAGTAATTTCGGAAGAAAGCGGCTGCTCGGAGTTGAATGGAAATGGCAGTTTAGTGTTTGGCAATAACTGCGTAGTTGTTTTGAAAGAAAGCGCCTGCTCGGAGTTGTATGGTAATGGCTGTTTAGTGCTTGGCAATAACTGCGTAGGAGTTTTGAAAGACAGCGGCTGCTCGGAGTTGAATGGCAGTGGCGGAACTGAAACAGGTGAAGACAACGAAATATCTGCAGTCATTGAAGGAGCAAGTAGCAGAGATGGTGACGTGGATTACATTGTCGCAGCAGTTTGTTCAGTAGTAAGGGAGGAGGAAGTGTATGATGGAGGTGTGTCAGGAACCTTCAACGAAGGGACAGCACCTTGCGCAAGTGTGCGCTGAGGACACTCATAAGCCAGGTGTCCTTCAGCTCTACACAGGAAACACTGGACACCAGCAAATAAGTTGAAAACGTATGTTCGTGTGTCCGTAACAAGTTGCAGAGATGTGGGGCGGTTAGAAATGGCTTGGTCAGTGGGGGAAATAACACGATATTGGCGACGTCCTCCTTGCACAAATTTGAATGGAGAGTCTCTGGCAGCAGCTGGGAGAAATTTAGTCTCTCCCACTACTCGACCAAGAGTGCCGAGTGCAGCAACAAGTAAGTTGTCAGGAATAGCAGTAGGCACAGGAGATAATGTCACTGTGACCGGGCGCTGTGCAGAAGCGACAGGTTGCAAGTGAAAAGAGCCAATATCAATGCCTGTAGCAAGAACGGTGTCTGTGGCTTTTTGGTGAACAAAATGAACGACAACACCCCCTTCAATGCGAATAGTTGAAACAATGCTTTCCTTGGGAACAACTTTAACCAAGGCCTCCAAATAGAGGGGGAGTGGGGTGTCACGAAGAGACGGAAAATACACACTTAATAACAAAGCTGAGAATAGTTCTTTACCTGCTGGTGAGTCGTCAGAAATCCGAATCTTGAGAACTTTATCTTCTCTAGAAAATTCTGGTTGCATTGAAAGAGGTTGGTTTGGACGAGCAGTTGCAGCACACGAGCGTTTAGGAGTAGCAGCCATGTCAGCAGAACGTGACTCGGCGCACAGGATATGCAAATTAGGACGATGAACATTCGATGCAGAAACATTAGGACGAAGCACATTAGAAGCAGAAACACAATTAGAAGTAGACAAATCCACACTTGAAGAGGTCATAGTTGTCTCACAAGCGGTCGATGTAGCCAAAGAAAATCCAGCGGAGATAAAATCAGCAGACGGAAACTGCATTTGTACTTATGAAGCAGCCATCATGGCCGCTAAGCCGAACAACACAACACTGCGTGCTGCAGCTGCGTCACACAGAAGAAACACAAAATAACGTAACAGGAGGCACACACACTCACTTCAAGTGAGGCAAAACGGTGAAAACACAACACAGTCAACACAAACCACTAACGCAGACGATAAATTCACAGGAAAAAAACATTTTTTTACAGACGCAAAGGAAAGAAACGAACGGCTTGTGTGTCTTCACGATAACCACAGTGGAACGTTCAGGTCCCGTGACCTGCTGCCATGGTGACGCAGAGAATTTATTATGCATATGTTTTGTTGGTAAAGCAATCTCAGTTGTTTAAGGTGGACGTCAAGTAATTTTGCTTCCTATACTTCCAATAGAAAAATTTCTGTACACATTTTCTTCACAATTAATGCGTTCCCAAGGATGAAAATTTGAACAACGATTAAAATAGCTTCATTTTAAAACTTGGAATACCTAATATTTTCTAAAACATAACCATAAATATGCAATCCAACATTTGTTTGTCTACTGACGTCATCAAAGTACAGGTCGCGCCATCTTTTTTCTGGATAATTAATGCGTTCCCAAGGATGAAAATTTTGACATCGTTTAAAATAGCTTCATTTTATAACTGGGAATACTTAATATTTTCTAAAACATAACCATAATTATACAAACCAACATTTGTTTGTTTTCTACTGACGTCATCAAAGTACAGGTCGCGCCATCTTTTTTCTGGTTCCAACACCACCAAAGAAAAAGTTATTGATTTTTTATATAATTATGGTTGTGTTTTAGAAAATATTAAGTTTTCCAAGTTATAATATGAAGTTATTTTAATCGATGTTCAAATTTTCATCTTTGGTAACACAATAATTGTGAAGGAAATGTGTGCAAAAGTTTTTCCATTGGAAGTATAGCAAGCAAAATTACTTGACGTCCACGTTAACGGTTTAGCATAACGGTTTATGGTTTACGAAATGCTTTTTGGACCGCTTTTGTTTTCCTTAGTGGTAAATTAAGTAAGTGCTATTAGTTCAAACGACAAAAGTCCGACCTTCCAAAAATTAACGACAGTAAAAAAAAACTCTGAAATTTCGGAATAACAAGCCTTATTTGCTTAGACATGCAATAAAAATTGAAATTTATATGAATTTTCCAGTTTTTATATCATGCGATATACTTGGAGATCGGGATGCAGAGCCCGAGCACTACTCTGGAAACTTGCGTAGCGAGCCTAGAGGCGCAGCTCCTAGTAACTGAAAAAAACGTAAAAACGAATGGGGGCATGTTTACGTCCCTAGATGGCAGCACATTTCTGTTTCAAAGTATGGCACATCCGTTAGTGTTATTATAAAATTATTAACAGTACGCAATATGTATTAATAATACAATGAATCATCCTTTAACGGACAATTCCGGACAACGATAACCTACAAGCAACCTTAGGTTTTGGGTCGTACCGAATAGTTTCCATAGAATTAACATTAGCGATAATCTCCGAACAACGAAACCTCTTAACAGCGGTCAACGGACACCCCAATCTTCCTGGAGTAGATCTCAAGGACACACTCTCCATTGGATTTTACATAGTTCCTTAGGTGCTTCAGCAAGAGGATAAGAGAGCGACAAAGAATATTTATTGCTAAAGTCATTTCAATTGGATTACGACTGATATAGTGGTATGCTTAAGTAAAGGAGTTAAAAGTTTAGTTCTACATGAGTCGAGTGGAGACTTTCATGCATGTTTCAATTGCGTACTGGGACTGCGGGTATGGTTGATAAGGCCTCGAATTTTGCCCGTTCTGAGTGATGTCTCTTGGTTTGGCTCCTGTAAGCTTTGTTCCTGCTTTACGGCACGCGGGAAGCTCATTGTGCAGTTACGCTTTACTACCTGACATGTTTCTTTTTTTTTTAATTCCCTGGCTTGATATTTCTAAGGGCTGTTTAGCAGTCCTGTTAAATCAGTAGTTTAAGCGGGGGTTTCTGATCATTCCTCCGAGACGAGTCCAGGTTCGAATCCCGGTGAGGCATGGATGTAGTGTTTGTCTTACGGCACTGGCCCTCTCCCTTCCCTGGAACCAGTTGCCCTAAATTAGGGACGGACGACGGCTTATAGCCTACTGAGTTGCTCACGGTGGTCGTTAAACCCCTAATAAAAAACGTTTATAACACCAGACTTTAAACACTGCCTTCTTAAAATCCTCTATACCGTGAATATTTATTTAATTATTATATTCAGCTTTATTCAGCAGTCAGCATTTGAAAAAAGCACTGGAAAGTTTTCTTTGTAGTGCATAAGCTTCATATATTTATTCTGCTTTTGCACAAACGCAACGAACTAGCAATGCTAACTTAGTCCTAACCTACGACGAGCAACAGTCACCTCCCAACAACGGTCACTTTCTCCCGGTCCGAGCAGTAACCGTAATTTGGAGTTTTTCGTTTTTTTACGTTTTCCAACCGTAGTTTGAAGAAGCGTCTATGCTCCAGCTTTTTCCGTCCGTCCGCACGATAACTGGCGTAAAAATGGTTCGATTTCGATGAAATTTTAGTATATGGTAGGGGACCACCTGGGGACGAACCCTGTTGAAAATGGGACAAATGGGGTCAAAGGTCACGACGTAGGAGCGGGATCCATTCCATTGCACCCATACATCATAACTTGCGTAAATATGGTTCGATTTCAATGAAATTTTACAATGTGGTAGGGGACCACCTGGAGACGAACCCTATTCAAAATGGTGAATTGGGGTCAAAGGTCAGGACATAAGAGCGGGATGCATTCCATTGCCTTTATGCGCCATAACGTGCGTAAAAATGGTTAGATTTCGATGAAATTTCAGTATGTGGTAGGGGACCACCTGGGGACGAACCCTATTGAAAATGGACGAAATGGGGACAAAGGTCAGGACATAGGATTGCGATCCATTTCATCGCCCTTATCCCATATTATTAAGGTGGACGTCAAGTAATTTTGCTTCCTATACTTCCAATGGAAAAACTTTTGTGCACATTTCCTTCACAATTAATGTGTTCCCAAGGATGAAAATTTGAACATCGATTAAAATAACTTCTTAATATAACTTGGAATACTTAATATTTTCTAAAACATAACCATAATTATATTAAAAATCAATAACTTTTCCTTTGGTGGTGTTGAAACCAGAAAAAGAATGGCGCGACCTGTACTTTGATGACGTCAGTAGACAAACAAATGTTGGATTGCATAATTATGGTTATGTTTTAGAAAATATTAGGTATTTCAAGTTATAAAATGAAGCTATTTTAATCGATGTTCAAATTTTCATCCTTGGGAACGCATTAATTGGGAAGAAAAAAGATGGCGCGACCTGTATTTTCATGACGTCAGCAGTCAAGCAAATGTGCGGATCCTATTAAAGTTTTACACGTCACACTTTTGCTAGCAGATGGCCGCGATTCCCATCTGCCTCATTACGTCACGCGTTGTGTGCGTATGTTCGTCTGCAGGATAACTCGCGTAAAAATCATTCGATTTCCATGAAATTTTAGTATGTGGAAGGGAATCACCTGGGAAGGAACCCTATTGAAAATGAACGAAATGGGGTCAAAGGTGAGGACATAGGAGCGGGATCCATTCCACTGTTCTTATGCGTCATAACTAACGTAAAAACGGTTCGATTTCGGTTAAATATTAGTATGCGGTAGTGGATCACCTGGGGACAAACCCTATTGAAAATTGGCGAAATGAGATTCAAAGGTCAGGACATAGGAGCGGAATCACTTCCATCGCCCTTATGCGTCATAACTTACGTAAAAATGTTTCGATTTGGATGAAATGTTAGTATGTTGTAGGGGACGAATCCTATTGAAAATGGGCGAAATGGGCCAAAGGTTAGGACAAAGAAGCGGGGTCTATTCCATAGCCCTTATACATGATAACTTATGTAAAATTGCTTCGATTGCGACAAAACTTTATCATGTTATTTCGGAGGTATACAAAACCAGTTCTGCTGAACATCATCGAAATGGGATCAAAGGTCAGGGCGTAGGAGTGAGATTTATTCCACAGCCATTTTATGATTTCTAGTATGTTGGAAAGCGTATCATAATCAATGCATTGCATGATTTTATTAACTTGTTTTTTAATGTTCTAGCCTACTAGTATTTTCAGTTATCTCTTTTTTTTTCTTTTTTTTTTTTTTTTTTTTTGCACAGCTTTCTTGTTTTTAACTTTATTGATTTCAGTCACACTGCACACTGCATAGATTTATAGAACTTGTAAATACAGGTGTCTACTACAGGTGCCAACTGAGCTGACAAATGGCACCTGAGCAGGAGCGCAGGCATTCCATAGAGTGAGTCGTAGAGCAAGAGGATGGCAGGAAATAGGGACAATGAAAGGCGGAGGAGGAGATTAGAAAACGGAATCAGTATCTTCACAGCGACGAACGGGGATGGTAGGAAGAGAATTCTTTCTTTCCTTTTTTTTTTTTTTTTTTCAAACAGAATTCGCGTGATTTGAATTTCTAATTTACGGCACCACAATTCACAATTTAACGTATAAATGTGAAGATGCAAAATTCAATAAATGTACAACTGATAAAATTTAACGTTAAGGGCAATTCAGAATTTTGGGGCCAGCGAAATTTTAAGTATAAAAGGAGAAAAACGTATATAAATGAGAAACGTATAAACTGGGTTCTGCTGTATGTAAAAATTTGCGCTATTAGCGTCGACATGTCCGCCCGTCCATCTGTAGATACCATATCTCTGCAGCTGCAGTCGGATGCTCCGATTTTCGTGCGTTCTTTATACAAAACATCTCCTTCATTTAATTGTGTGTATATCTACCAAGTATGAATGATTTCCTTATTCCTCGGCTTTTGAATTTGCTTCTAGTGGATTTATCTAGAAATGATATTTTTATTTATGTATTAATCTACTTTCAGTAACCTCATTTTTCCCGATTCTATAGTTTTCTGTCTACGGAATCCAATATTCAGAAAAAGCAGATTTTTTTTTTTTTATTATTCAATGAAACAGAATTTGGAGATTTGGTGTGCCCAGAGGGGGTGTTTAGGTCGGATGCTTCTTCGTATTTTAATACTTCGGCCACCGCATGAAAATGAATATATTTTGGAGACTGTGCAAGTTTTTATATTTTGTATGAGAAAACATCTCAAATTCACTCCAAGCTAAAATTACACATAACTCAATGTCTTCAATAAGTTGATTTAAAGAGAATGTGCATGATTTAAAGAGAATGTGCAAGTGAAAATCCTCCAAATACGTGGCGTAAGTGAATAAACAAAGACATCGCTCTTTCCACGTTTTAGCAACACATAGCAACCGAAAAATTGATAACACAGCTCAAGCAAAATATCTGGAGGATTTTCACTTTGGATGTCGCCCTTTGGAATTAACTGCTATAATTAATATATAGCCAGTGTCGTTAATGCCCACCAGATGGAGACGTCTCAGTAGCTGAGCCCATCTTACGGATTGATAATGTCAGAATCTGACAGAAAACCAACATAGCGCCGTGGATTGTTGGCCACCGTGGTGTAAGGCTAACACGCTCGGCTAGATATCGAAAGATCTGGGATTCTGATCCCCAGCGGTGACCGCATAACAATTTTTCTGTTACTATGTGTTGCTAAAACGTGGAAAGAGCGATGTCTTTGTTTATTCTTAGGCAAGTGGTCCCTTGCAAGGATATAATAGAGGAAAAAAACAACTGTGAATTGAGTTTAGGAAGAATATCGCTTTCTTCAGAGTTTGCTTTAAAATTACTACGTTCCCCCTCATTACAGTGAATTTCTTTCATCGCCATTTTTTTTTCAATTATGTTTTCTTTCCTTTTTTTTTCGTAAAAAAAAAGCCAGTATTTTTGTCTTTGCTAACAATGTTGTTTTGCTATTTTTACACTTGCACACCTCAAATTGATGCACATGCACTTGTTAGTCATAATTTCGTGCGATATTATGCATTCCAAAACAAAATAATATCTACAACTTTTTTCGCATATGAAAAAGAATAAATTATGTGAAAGTCAGTTTACCTTCCGTGCTTAATATATAAAAAGAAATTCACCGTTGTGAGAGAGGCACTCGTTTTATTTCCAAACGGAAATTAGGACTCGAGATATAAGTATGGAGGAAGAAAAGGGGCGAAATAAAGAGAAACTGTTCGCACAACCGCGCGTACGCGCCTATTTAGCATGTTTTTCGATATATGAAAACCTAAGGTTTTCTGGTATCCTTCTTTGGCGAAACTGGATTGAATTACTAGGCGGAGCTCGGGGCCAGATAGAAAATAGTTCCTATACTGTACAACTTATTATTTATTCAAACGGAAGCAGAAGAATATATGCATATCGATTTTTAACATAAATTAACTAATACACTGCTACTGTTTGTGAAAATTGCAGAAACAAAAGAGAATTGCGCTATTCGAATGTAATTTATATCACAGATTTACAGGAGATAACTGATTACGTTTGTAGAGCTATACAAGATTTTTTTCGTTTCAAAACTCAGCATCATGTGAAGTCACCTCGAGCAACAATAACAGCCTCCACAAGGTGTGGCACTGAACGGAAGAGGTTTTTGGTATCGTACTGGGGTATAGCCTGCCATGCTGCTTCTATGCGAAATGCGAGTTCATTTGGAGTGACTGGCGGAGGCGGTTGACGGGCCAGTCGCTTACCTACCATGCCCCGGACGTGTTCAATCAGGGACAGACATATCCTGTGAACGTGCAGGCCTGGGAAGAAGCGGTATCCGCCAGGCATGGAAGAAGTCTTGGACAGCAACGTGTGGCTCACCATTGTCCTGGTAGAATGTAGAGTCTGGACAAATCTGAAGGAAGGGTATCACCTCTGCTTCTAAAATATTCCGATTACCTGTCCAAATATCACATTTCCGTTCTTCCACAAGCAGCTTATTCCCCTGATCTCGCCCCGTGTGACTTTTCCCTTTTTACCCAGGATGAAGAATTTGTTTAAGGGGCGACTCTTCTCTAGTTCCGAAGAAGTGCACTGGAGGATGTGGCAAAAGAAGGCTTGCAATCTGCATTCAAATCTTTGTATGAGCGCTAGCAAAAATACATAGTTGTACAGGGTAGCTCCTTTGAAGGAAACACCGCATAAACAGGTATTATCTGTACTCACTCTTTTTTAATACAAAAAATTCCGGAACTTTTTGAACGTACTAGTATAATACGTTTTTAGACCTCCATTTATTGTTAATTTCCTCTGTTAGTTGCTTGTCCTCGTTTCTTGCAGTTTATAAAATAACTAATGATCTGCTGAGAGGGACATGGCCTTATATTGATTTCATATTTTTTGCGTACTATTAAATTTGAAAACAGAACATTTCCATGTTTGAGACTCATTTGTAAAACGTGATTTCTTGAAGTTTATTTATTTATTTATTTATTTCATCTTGGTTGTTTTAGCAAGGAAGTTTCTACTACTCAGTTTGGGCACAAAAACAACACAAACTAAAAGGAAACTTAGGGAACAAAATAAGACAAATAGAAAGAGTTCACAATAAACTCGCACTATGTTAGATCTCACTCCCGTGCCTTACAAAGCAAAGCACAGATAAAACATTCGATGTCAACTCAGCTGGCTTCACTGGTGAGAGCATATGCTCCCTCTCCATGGAGGTTATACTACTAAGAAGTACACTGAAGTGCCAGAAAAACTGGTACACCAGTCTAATACTTGATAGATCCCCCACGGGAGCGCAGGACTGCAGAAATTCGACGGGGTATGGACTCCACTAGCTTCTGGAAATATGCTGTAGGCAATGCACACCATACTTCCTGGAGAGCGTTCCACAATTCGGGTGTATTCCGAGTTCTCGGATTCCTGTGTTCGATAGCGCGTTGCATTGCATCCCAAAGGATTTCTATCACGTTCAGATCAGGGGACTTGGGTGGGAATGGTAACACCCCAAACTCAGATGAATGCTCCTCTAACCATAATGTGGCATCCCGACACTTGTGTGGAGGTGCATTGTCTGTTGGAACAGGCACAACCGATCAGCATGAATGCAGGACATGAACGGGTGTACCTCGTCAGAAAGGATGCGCACATAGCGTTGGCCGGTCACACACGTTTGTAGACGTACCAGGGGTCCCAGTGAAGTCCAGCTAAACACACTCCATACCATTACGGACCCCCCACCAACCCGTACAGTTCCCTGTTGACAGGCGGGATACATGGCTTCATGGGGTTTGCGCCACACACGAATCCTTCCATCTGCCCGATACAGTTGGAAACGCGACTCGTCAGACCAGGCTACTTGTTTCCAGTCATCGAGTGTCCAGTGGCGGTGTTGCCGTGCCCAAGCGAGGCGCATAGCTCTGTGTTGTGCACCCATCAAGGGGACTCGAGTTGGGCGTCGGCTCCCAAAGCCCATATCGTGCAGGGTACGTTGCACAGTCCGGACGCTGATGCTTGTTGAGGCTCCAGCATTAAATTCCGATTATACCTCGGAGAGTGTTGCACGCCTGTCGCGTGAAACGATTCTTGACAGCCGACGATGGTCACGTTCACTTTAATGTCTTTTTACGGTCACACTGGTATCGTAGGTTGAAGGTTTTGCCGGAATTCTTGTAGTCACGGTACACCCTTGCAATGGTCGTCCGTGAAAATCCGAACTTCGTTTCTACCTCCGAAATACTATCGCTCATCTCACGAGCACCAACTATGACAGCGCGTTGAAAATCGCTTAAATCGTTATTACTTGTCATTCTCATGCCGAAAACAGCTCTGACAGTTGGCAAGGATATCTATCGCTTTATATATGCACTGACGGACGCAACCGAGTACGCGAATAGGTGACGTTGCTATGTATTTTGCATTAGCTCGTTTCTACCAGTTTTTCTGGCACTTCAGTGTATAACCTCCATGACGCCTGTAACATAAAAAAAAACAGGAAAAGGAAAAACCTGAAAAGCTTACCAATATACCATAAACATGCAAAGAAAGAAAAAAATATAATAAGTAATTTCTTCTTATATTTTTAGTATCTTATAAGTAAAGAAAAAATACCAGAAAAAGAGGGGAGGAGAAATGGAAAACATAAAACAAACATGTATTCCAAAAATCGCCAACAGATGCCGCCACAAAAAAATCAATGATAGGATACTATCAAGCCATCTGTCAGAGCAACATACCGGGAAGAAGCCCTTTTCAAACCCTAGGTACCAGTACATTAGTCTGCCTACGGGGTGTGCTATGTGTTTTCTTAGCTTTTAGCTAGTGGGGCTTAGCACGCCTTAGCGGCGCTAAGGCACCATTTTTCCAGGCTTAGCGATGCCAAGGTATCATTTTTCTGGGCTTAGCGACGCTAAGAAGCCATTTTTCTTGGCTTAGCGGGGCTAAGGCACTTTTCATTGTTAGATGACTAGCGAAGCTGGATAAAGGAATTTTTTAGAATATCAGGTATGCAAAAAAAAAAAAAATAAGGAACACTATTCTTTATATGCAAACATACTCTTATCTTAACCAAATGTCCATACTGCAGAGATAGCCACTCCAGTGGTCAAGTCCTCTTGTGCACCTTCCCAAGTTGAAACAGATGCGTAATAATGCTCGTCTGGGTAGTCCCCAGCTGTTCGGCCAATTCCCGTATGGTCACACGTGGGTCTGTCTCCACTAAGGTCTTCAACATGTCCTATCCACTGTTGCAGGTCTTCCAGCATTGGGAGTGTCTGACATATCAAAATTTCCCTCGCGCAACCGTTCGAACCAACGACAGCAGAGACGACAAGATACGGCATAGGAGTACATACCTTAGACGTAGCCAAGGGGGGCTCCTTGGGTCCGGACACCCCCTCCCTTGAGGAAAGACTGAGCGCGAATTTAAAGCGATATATACACTGAAGAGCAATTGAATTAGAGACAGTTGGCGTTATGCAAATGTGGCGATGTGGGCGGCTCTGTAAACGGAAACGACATATAAGGAGTGATGCGGCGGGAATCAGTAACAGTCGGACGCAGTATGGATAAGACGAAGGTTCTAAGCGCATTTGATCGTGGGCAAATTGTCGGGGCCCGACGAATGGGTCACTCCATCTCGGAAGTCGTGCAGGCACTGGGATTTTCACGAGCCACTGTGTCACGGGTGCACCGTGAGTACATCGAATCCGGTAAAATCACCCCTGCAAGGGCCACCTGCAGTGGACAACAGCGTGTGGATGAGGGGGTCCTCGTCGGCTAGCTTGCATTGTAACAGCGGATAGACGGGCCACAGTGCAAGAAATCACTCGGCAATTTAACGCTGGTGCACAAAAACTTGTAAGCAGCCACACCATCCAGAATCATTTCCTCGCTATGGGGTACAGAAGCCATCGTCCCACATGGGTACCGCTACTGACCGCACATCACAGGGTGCAAAGATTAGCATGGGCACCGAGAACATCGCCACTGGACCCTAGACATGTGGGAAAATGTTGCCTGGACTGATGTGTCGAGATTCACGTTGGTACATGCTGATGTCAGCATACGAGTACGGCGCAAACCACATGAAGCGATGGATCCTGCTTGCCAGCAGGATACTCTTCAAGCTGGGGGGGGGCATTCTCGTCTGGCGACTGTTTACGTGGACTGAAATGGGATCCCTGGTACGTGTGGCATCGTCCCTCACAGGTCAACGTTACCGGGATATCCTGGACGACCATTTGCTCCCGTTTGTGCGTCTCCAACATCCCACTGGGGACCTCATCCTGCAACAAGACAATGCACCGTTCCATCACTCCCGAATTGTATCCGAACGGTTGGATGAAAACTCCACCGACGTGACCTCGCTTCCTTGGCCAGCTAGGTCACTTGACCTCAATCTAATCGAGCACATCTGGGATGCCATCGAGAGATAGTTGTTCGAGGCTCTGACCCCTCTCCATCAAATCTTCGTGAACTGTGGGAGCTTGTTCAGGCGTCGTGCATCCGTATGGCTTCCCAACGCTCCTGGTGTTTTGTCGAGTCCATGCCCAGACCAACCGCCGCCGTCATCAGGGCGAAAGTTGGTGCTACACGTTACTAGACAGGTATCTGTAATTCAATTGCTCTTCAGTGTATGTATACATGAGGTTTTCACCAATGAGCCAAATCCATGGACCCCTTAACAAAATGATGGTCGGATCCGCGGTGCCGCCACACGCGATCCGACCATAGTGGTGTTGCCGGCAGAAGCGGGATTCGTCGGAGAAGACAATGTCGTGCCATTCCGTAGTCCAGGTGCGGCGTTAAACGGCCCACTGTCGCTGCACTCGCCGATGGTGTAACGCCAATAGTAATCGAAGCAATGAGCGCCGTGTGACAAGTCCCCGCTCCTGCAGACGACGTCGAACGGTACGTGCTGACACAGGTTTTTGCGCAACAAACCCTAATTTCTGCGCTAACGTTCGTGATATGGCGGTGCGAGCCGTCAATGCCCGCCGTACAACATGCCTGTCCTTTCGTTCGGCGGTGTGCCGCGGCTGCGGCAACCACTCACGTCGGTCCGTCCGTCACTCCTGCACCCACCGAATCCATACTCGCCTCACTGTGGCTAGATGTCGTCCCACATGGGCGCCGATGTCTCGGTACGATAAACCGCTGTCGCGATAAGCCGCTATTCGTCCTCTGTTGAACTTCGAAACATGCTGGAGTTACTGCCGCATTCTGCGACGAGGCATCAGGAAGCTTCCCACGCACAGGTCGGCAGCACAACACACTTCCACTACTTACACCCCGCCTTCTGTGCACCCTTCTTATAGTGCTTCTCGGTGGCGTGCCAGGCGTACATGATTTGCGTATGCCCTACAATGCTAATCGTTTGCATGTCCTCTCACGGGCGACGTATGCTGCGAATTTCAGGCCAATCAGATGCTTCCTTCTTGGTGTTGCATTTTGGGTGTCCAGCAGTGTAGCATGCAATGACGGATGTGCTGCTTCTCCACTTCCATCGTGGCTGGAGCTTACACTCTTTGCCGTCTGAAAATTTAAAGCGATATATATGTATACATGTGGCTTTCACCAGGCTTTCACAGCTACTGATTTAAGCCTGCTAATGTCATGCCGATGTGGTGAGCAATCTCAGTGGCCAATGTGCGACGTGGTCCCGACTTCGAGTACTTCGTCATCGGACACTACTTTCTTTCCAACCCCACATTTTGAAATATTTTCTCTACAGATATGTCCCACTTTGGGTTTTTTCAACATTTAGTCACTATGAAATCATATTGCTTCAACAATTAATATTCAGTTAACTGTTTTTAAATTCCCATCCCTCCTACTTATTCTCACGGGCTTTGTAAGCAAGCGCACTGCTTAAAATGGAAGAGGATACAGAAACGGCATGAAGCGCATTGTTAGACAATGTTGCTTAGGTTATCTATTGAGTTGATGAGAGTTCTGAAATTAGTCTTCAGTAAAGTACTTAGTTATTTTCTTTCTTTTTTAATTCTGCAGTTGTCTTTCTGGATTGAAATCAGTGGCGCACAAACGGAGAGGGCCAA
Source organism: Macrothele yani (assembly GCA_039090855.1). NCBI lineage: Eukaryota > Metazoa > Arthropoda > Arachnida > Araneae > Macrothelidae > Macrothele > Macrothele yani. The sequence goes on along the minus strand of CM077011.1, from coordinate 71,912,500 downwards.
TGGAACCGCCCCCTCCCCTCGGCTGACAGAATGGAAAATTATTACGTCGAAGTTTGAAACAAAAAATCACGACACGAGATCGCTCGGCTCGTGACGTGCTGTTGTTGCGACGAGATCGGAAATACCTGAGCTCTCCCGGTGACCCGAACATACACGGCACTACCAGAGAGTGTGTGCGGTGTCGCAGAGAGCGCTTTATGTTAGAACAAGGCAAGGAAGAACTACGTCTGCATTCGAGAAAGTACCAGAGGCTCCGACGAGTGACACCACAAAAATTATGTGTATTCAGCGGCTCGTCGCTGGCTAATATGAGCAGCGGGCGCCGTCGGAGTGGCAGTTAGCTCGGAAAATTCGAAGATTTCACTTGCCCAAGGAAAAAAGTGTGCGTAAGTGATTACGAGTGGCGGATGTGAATAGATCGTGGAAGAGAACGTCGCGAGTGGAATTGTTATTGCGTTGTGAAGTGCCATGTCTAATCATTTAACTTTCTTGTACTGTAACATTACTAGCAACTGGATAAAAATTAATATATAAAAGTCAATAAATCTAGTAAATTATTCCGTTTAGTGGCATAAAGAGGCAAAGGAATACATTTCCCCCAAGATTTCGCCGCCTTCGGACGGCTTGGTCAGGCAGATAATATGCTATAAGGAGAGAATGGAATCAAATGGCAATTAAAACTGATTTGATTGTATTCTCTCCTTATAGTATATAATTCGCCTGACGAAGCCGTCCGAAGGTGGCGAAAGCTTGAGGGAAATGTATTCCTTTGCCTTTTTATGCAAATAAATGTAATCATTTACTAGATTTATTCTCTTTTGGTGTATAGCAACCCTTATAATACAGGTACAAAAGTCAACCTCCTTCATAATTGTTATGGCACGTGACTATTTTTTCCCGATAAATTTAGGAGGGGTCATCCCCACCCAAGGAAAATTCTGTGCTCCCACTTGGGAAATTTCTGGGTGCGCCACTGATAGAAATCGCGACTTTTCTTTAGAAACTGCGTAAAACTGCGAAAGAGAATTACTGAAAATATCTTCTTTTACAGCGACTTACTTCAAGCTTGTTTTGCGAAGGACCGGAAATCTCCGATTTCGTGCCTCCCGCCGCATATAGGCATTCTTTGTTCTAGTAGAACGATTGAGCGACTATAACAAAGAATACCGCGGGTGGCCTAGTGGGCAACGTTCGTGACTGCCGCGGAGAGGACCTCTGGTTCGATCCCAGGCAGGTACGAACGCTCGATCCACTAAATATCCGCCGTGCGTCAGATGCACACGTTAAGCCGTCGGACCCCGGGTACTGCCCCCCCAGTAATAAATAAGGGCGTCTTCCTCCCCCTTCCTACTTCGATTCCGTGTCACTTTCCTATCGAGCACTCTAGCCCAAATCTCCTAGCTTCCTATTTCTAAGGATTGTTCAGACCTGGGGTCAGTCACTCCCTTCCTAAAATCCTCTACATATGATCATGATCATGAACGATTTCAGCCCCTCACGACGACGATAGCGAATTTCGGAGGGTGGGGCTTCACCTGCCGCTTCCGGGCCTCCCAGACATGGTTGGGGAAACCCTGGGGATATCCTTCGTGCTTTTTGGATTCAATTGTTCCTAGGATTTTCCTCGTGTTTTAAGTATGGAGTTAGCGAAAACTTTCCGGAAAGATTTCACTATGCAATTGAGTGCATCAATGAAGAGCGAGTAGTAGGAAGAGTAGATTTGAAATCAATGGATATTATAGCGTGACGATTAATAAAAACATTAACAACATGATTATCGAAGAGGCAGAAAATATTTACAATGGAACATTTATCTATGCCACACTCACACTCCACAAGAACATACGCGATCTTACTTCCAACAGCACTCGCTGACGATTGCTCACAAAGTTCAAATAGTTCTCCACATCAGTGCCTGCATTGTGGTGCCCTCTCTCGACGCAGTCAGATATTCCACAATATAAATAGTTGGATAGCCGAATTTACTTTCTTGTAGGGCCGCGGATGGCCTAGTGGTCAACGTTCGTGGCTGCCACGGAGGAACCTGAGCTTCGATCCCGGGCAGGTACGAACGCTGAAACCACTAAATATACGCCGTGCGTCGGATAGGCAATTTAAGCTGTCGGGCCCCAGGTACTGGCCCCCGGTTATAAATAAGGGCGTCTTCCTCCGCCTTTCTACTTCACTTCCGTGTCACTTTCCTATCTGGCACTATAGCCCAAATCTCCTAGCTTCCTATTTCTAAGGGTGGTGTAAGACCTGGGGTCAGACACTCCCTTCCTGAAATCCTTTACATATGATCTGATCTTATCTTACTTTCTCGTTATTCACGAACTCAAAGACATCGTGGATAACGAGAAAGTAAATTCGTGAAAAACGAGAAAGTCAAATCCATTAGGGGGAAAGGTTTGTGTGCATGTAAGTAACGTTTTGAAATATGCTCAACCTCATCTATATTTAATATATTTTACTGACTTAAAATTACATTTACTTTAAATCGAGTATGAATTTAATAGAAAAACTCCCTATCATACACCTATATTATGGCATTTGGTGTCAAAATGACCTCACGTCGCTATAGCATATTTTTCAAGCACTGTTGGACATCAGTACAAACAATGAGCGTGTAATATACAATATGAAAGTTTTCCCTAATGAAAAAGCTTACCGGATTAAATTTTATAAAACGACTTCGTAAAAATTTGATAAGAAACAAAATTAGAACGACGACTGTATGGACTGCGCATCAGAAAACTAGTGCCATTTTTATTTAAATGATATTGCCTTGGCAGGCATGTAAAATATAAGTAAAGGAATACTTCTGTAACATTTCAGGTTATGCATTTTTATTGATAAATATTGTTGTGTGTGTGTGTGTTTGTGTGTGTTTGTGTGTTTTACTGTTTCAAAGTAAAATATTGATTTTTAAGTATCAAGAATAGTTCAATTTATTCCAGAAAAACTTTTGTTCAATTTCTGCTGTTATTGATTTCAATGACAGAATATGTAAAATTGCCATAATAAAATTTTCAATCCAATTGCACTTTCACAACACAACTTATTTTTCTTTAAATGTTGGCGTAATTTTGATCCCACGTTGCTTCTAACGTTAGCATTAACACACGTTAATTGCTAAATTCGATTTAACTCGTACTTGACGATCTGGCCCAGGATGTCGCAATCGAGATAATTCGCAAAGCTTTTTTACGAGTTTCGGTGATGAATATAAATAATTTAGGTTTTGAATAATTTAACATACCTAATTCAAATTAGCGTTGGAACCCCGTTTACCTAAATAAGCCTTGACAGATTAGATCACTTGTAGAAGATTTTAAGAAGGGAGTGTCTGACCCCAGGTCTCAAACAACCCTCAGAAATAGGAAGCTAGGAGATTTGGGCTAGAATGCCCGATAGGAAAGGGACACGGAAGCGAGGTGGAAAGGGGGAGGAAGACGCCCTTATTTATTACCGGGGGGAGGAGTACCAGTGGTCATGCACGGCTGAACGTGCCCATCCGACGCACGGCGGATATTTTAGTGGTTCGAGCGTTCATACCTGCTTGGGATCGAACCTTGGGTTTCTCCGTGGCGGTCATGAACGTTGACCACTAGGCCAAATGTGGCCTGTCTTGACATATTCTGCTACCCAACTATTTATATTGTGGCTTATCTGACTGCGTCTTGTCTCAGCGTCAAGAGAGGGCGCCACAACGCAGGCGCTGATGTGAAGAACTACACTGCTCAACAAAATTAGGGGAGCACCATTTTTAAACGATTTTATTCAAAGCAGTTGGGTAAAATGTTATTGAACTGTCAAAAAATTCCCTCCGAATAATGAAAAACAGCTGTAAAAAGCTGTTCGACATGCAAATTAGCAATAATGACTTCAAAAGGGACGTCGATGCGACAATTACATAAAACGGGTGGTTCTTCGGAACTGCATTCTTATGCTGCTGGTCGCGCGGGAAGCAGTTTGTTGCGTTTTCTCATGCTTGCATGTCGAATCAAAACGATTTGCCAGAAAGCACCGCGTGGTGAGTCATAGGAAGGTTGGAAGCCGGTTAAAGTAAACGGATGGTAGTGTCCGCCATTGGAATGAGCCGAAGTGTAATTGCACGCTTGTGGAGTCGGTTCCAAGAGACGGGAAGTGTTCGAAGACGTCTTGGTCAAGGTTGTCCACGAGTTAACACCTTAAATGATGACCCTTATTTGTCATTAACAGTTCTTCGGAACAGGGGTCAAAATGCCACCCAGCTGCAAAGACAACTTTTAATGGCAACCGGAAGAAGTGTTTCGACACAAACAATTCGTTGTCGCCTTTACGCACGAGGATTGTATGTATGTAGGCCAGTTGTTTGTGTCCCACTGACCTCCCGACATCGAATGGCTCGAAGAAACTGGGCTGAACAACACTGTGATGGGGACCTGCCGAGTGGAGCCAAGTTCTCTTCTCTGACGAATCCAGATTCAGCCTAGAGCCGGATAATCGACGACTTCTGATCTGGAGAGAACGTGGCACCCGATACAATTCAGTGCATGTCCAAGAAAGATCGGGTTTTGGTGGAGGCGGTGTGCTTGTTTGGGCAGGGATAAGCGTAGGTGGGCGTACTGACCTGTACGTCATTCGGAATGGGTCCCTGACTGCTCAAAGGTACAGGGACGAAATTCTTAGACACTTGGTCGTGCCTTATATTGCTGCTATCGGCGATTCAGCCCTTTTTATGGATGACAACGCTCGACCTCGTCGAACGTGCCTTGTGAATCAGATGCTTGAAGAGGAAACAATAGAGTGTATGGAATGACCGGCATGCTCCCCGGATTTGAATCCGATATAACATGCTTGGGACACATTAGGCAGACGCATTGCTGCTAGACCACAACCTCCGTCGACTCGCCTTCAGTTGACAAATGCCCTTCTTGAAGAGTGGGGGAAAATCCCCCAAAACCTCCTCGACCACCTGATCAATTCAATGCACCACAGGTGTGAAGCCGTCTTGCACGTTCGAGGTGACCACACACCTTATTAGACAGTTGACACAGTTCGTCAATGCTTATTTTCTCTCCTCCAAAAGATATGGGTAATGATTTTTTTATGGCATCAGGTGTGTTTACTGTAGAAATGATCTTTGTTACAATAAAACATGACTTTTCACCCGTTCAATCCTTTATTTTCTTGTCCCTTTCATAAATACATTTTTATATTGTGCTGCATATTTACCAGCAGTTGTATGTTCTCGCTACATTACCTGCTCCCCTAATTTTGTTGAGCAGTGTATATAAACTCTGTGAGCAATAATCGGCGAGCGGTCAGGCAGGTACGAACGCTTGAACCGATAAATATCCGCCGTGCATTGGATGGGCACGGAAAGCCGTAGGACCCCGGGTACTGGACCCTGGTAATAAATAAGGGCGTCTTCCTCCCCCTTTCCACCTAGCTTCCGTGTCACTTTCCTATCGGGCATTCTAGCCCAAATCTCCTAGCTTCCTATTTCTAAGGGTTGTTTAAGACCTGGGGTCAGACACTCCCTTCCTAAAATCTTCTACATGATCTGATTTGATCTAATCGGCGAGCGGTGTTCGAAATTACATCTCGTGTGCTATTGTGGTTTGTGAGTGTGCTATAAATAAATGTCCTCTTGTAAATATTTTCTGTCTGTTCGATATCATGTTGTTAATGTTTTTCATCATCGCCAAGCTATAATATCATCCACTGATTTCAATTCCACTCTTCCTACTATACAGGCTCTTCACTGATGCACTCATTGATGCATAGTGAAATCTCTCCGGAAAATTTTCGCTAACTCTATACTTGAAACGCGACGAAAATCCTAGGAACAATTGACACCAAACAGCACGATGGACATCCCCTGGATTATCCCAGTCCTAGCAGCAGGTGAAGCCCCACCCTCCGAAAGTCGTCACCCATTCGCTATCGTGGTCGTGATTGGCTGAAATCGCTATCGGTATAGCATTCGGCTCCTGAGCAGAAGAATGTGGGCCAAATATCTAGTTATAGGTATTACTAGTTGTGTAATAGTTTCTCTTGGGGGAGAGCGGATTGGTGAGTGTGGGATATCACTTCCCTAATACCGGTGGTACCGTCATATATCGCTATGTGACGGTCGTTAGAGCTCCTTCAGTGGGAACAAGATGCACTGCCAGAAGAAAGGAAAGGGTTAACATTTCTTCTGGAGGAGCATTTCTGAAGGGTTAACATTAACATTTATGAAGGAGAAACTGTTTATGTTTGCGCATCATAGAGGCTTCAGACAACTAAAAAAAGCATGTAGAGAAGCATGCTTTGTGTAACCAGAAAAGATAAGAAACGGAACTCGTGGACCACGAAAATGACAAAAGTGAAAGACTTGATCAAAGTAAAATTCCTGAAATGCAATGAGATGAACATATTTCTAGAAGAACGGATACCGTGGACATCAGGAATATATATATATATATATATTGGAGGTTTAACGACCACCGTGAGCAACTCAATGGGCTATAGGCAGTCACCCGTCCCTAATTTGGGGTCACTGGTTCCAGGGAAGTGAGAGAACCAATGCCGTAAGACAAACACAACATCCATGCCTGACCGGTATTCCAACCCGGACCCCTTACGGACGAATGATCAGAGGCCGGCGCCTTAGACCACTGCGCCACCAGGGCGGCCATCAGGAATATTAAGCTGCATACCAAGGGACAAAAGAAAAAGACCCAGAAGAACATCACGTGGAAAATGGGTGGATGAAATTCGAAAGCATGCCGGGGTGACCTGGAGGAGACTGATTCTTTTTTTTTTTTTTTTTTTTTTTGATTGGAGGTTTTACGACCACCGTGAGCAACTCAAAGGGCTATAAGCAGTCGCCCGTCCCTAATTTAGGGTCACTGGTTCCAGGGAAGGGAGAGAGCCAGTGCCGTAAGACAAACACAACATCCATGCCTGACCGGGATTCGAACCCGGACCCCTTACGGACGAATGATCAGTGGCCAACGCCTTAGACCACTCCGCCACCGGGGCGGCGGAGACTGATTCAAGACAGACCGTTGTGGATGAAACTTGGGAAGACCTTCATCCAGCAGTGAACTGATAATGGTTGACAATGATGATGATGAATGATGAAGTATCACTAATTTAATATAAGCTATGTACATATAACTATTATATTTAATATTTATATACATGCTTTTAGCAACTGTTTCGAAGTTCAGACCTTTGGTCCCACATGAAACAGAGCTAATGCATTTGGCAGTCGTGCCTCGCAGTCACAGTAATCATCAAATAAATATAGCCTCCAGAGAATCTTCAAAAATGTATAGATCTCTAACTAGACTCTCTCTCTCTCTCTCTCTCTCTCTCTCTCTCTCTCTCTCTCTCTCTCTCTCTCTCAAGATCTTCAACGATGTGAAGATCCAAAACGGCATCCTTATCCGTCCAACTGAAGAAAAACCGCGGGCACCATTCCAAGTAGCACAGAAACGTTTTTGCACGTCCAAAATTCTTCCAATCATCGAATATTGGTACAATTCGAAAACCTAGGTTCGCCGCCCTGGTGGCGCAGTGGTCTAAGCGATGGCCTCTGATCATTCGTCCGAAAGGGGTCAGGGTTCGAATCCCGGTGAGGCATAGATGTTGTGTCTGTCTTACGGCACTGGCTCTCTCCCTTCCCTGGAACCAGTGACCCTAAATTAGGGACGGGCGACTGCTTATAGCCCAATGAGAGTTGCTCACGGTGGTCATTAAACCCCCAATCAAAAAAAAAAAAAAAAAAAGAACCCCTAGGTTCAAATAAGGTACACTGGAAGTTAGAAATCACACGTTCAAACGTCGTGGAAGAAGAAGCGTCGAATGAACCGGCAAATGAAGTTAAATATTGTCCGTGTCCGCGTGGCGATGTACCTGTTTGGTGGTCTAGTTTGTTATGTGCATCTGAATCTCATCCTCTGATTTCTCTAAGTATTCGATTTTGCTGTCTTTGGCGTGTGGTTAATTGCTTCTAAGACTGAACTGCAATTCGATTCTTTCTGTGGTGTGAGGTTTGTGATTTTATTAATTTAATGCGGTCGTATTTATTTAGTTAAAATGATATATCCTGTATTTAATTATTACATGAAATGAAATGACCAATATAGTGCATTGTTCGTGTGTTTAGTGTAAAAAATAATTATTTTGTTCAGTTTATAAATGGTTTAACGTTTTTTGGTAACAAAATAGTGGGGCTGCAGTTGTTTAGTCCTGTTACAAAAAAAGATGAGTGACGACGTTTGGAACTGAAAACACGTGCTCTGTTTCCTGTGCAATTTACAAATTGTTACTGTTTTGAGAGTGTTCATACAAAACTCAAAGTAACTGATATTCCTAATGTAACTTGAGAGAATAATAACCAAAAAGTCAAATAAAATAAAGTTGGACAAGGTAGATTATACAATAAGGCAGTAATTGAAGATGCTTCCTCATTACCTAAGTTACGTATGCCTAGTTATACATATAAATGTCCCATCGCATGTTAGTTTAACTGAAATGACAATGAAATGCCCCACCATCTTAGTTTACATTCAGGTTTTGATTCAATTAAACCCAACTTTTGCCATGGGGTTCAGGGAAATCTCGAGCAGTTTTAAAGTTCCTGTAACCTTATTTCAATAGCGGTTTATACAGAGATCTGCCATGGTTTGTTGTAAAAAATCTTTTGAAATATACTCTGTGTATTTCATTTGCATAACTCCTACTGCTGTCATTAGTAATGAGAAGATGACTAAGATAGCCACAAACATTTGATAGTATATTTTGTGCACAAATGCTGCATTTTTAGCCATATTTACACTGTGAAATCCTTGCAATGTTTTTCCGCTGGGACTTCAAGCGTAACATGCATATCCTTCAGAGATGGATAGCAAGCTATGAATCAAATTCAGATTATGCTAAATTCTGTGTGATTGTTTTCTGACATTCTTGTTAAAATGTTTGGCTTGTGTGTATCTTTTATAAAAAATGTGTTAAACTCATTTAATTTATAGACTTTTTCCTTGAAAGTACTTGAAAAAGTTTGACTCCGTAAAGAGAAATAGTACTTATTTTTTTTTCAAGTAATGATATGAAAGAGCATGGTTAAAATAATTGTGTGTGCTAAAAAGTTGTAAAGATTTCTGTGTAGTTCCGATAAAGACATCAAGCTGATGAAATAGCGCAGTACTTATGTTCAACTCGGGAACTCGTGATTAGCTGGTACTGTAGCTATGACATCATTACGGAGTAAAATAAGTGGAATGATGTTTTCATGAATTGTGGTGGGGTTTCTGTTGACAGGATTTAGGGATGCGTTCTTGCCGGAGGGTGAATACAAAAATAATGTACCCTTTCAAAATAAAATTATTTCTAAAATTGCCAAAAGAGGGCCAATTCAAAGTTAATAACATACACATATGGTAATTTGGTATTGAAAAGTGCTTGAATTTATTTTGCTTGGAAGAGTACAAACCTTGCATTTGTGTTATAAGTTCACTAAAATGTATATATAGGTGTAATTGCATGTGGTCCTATAGCCTAACTTCTTATATTGGCTTTTGTGTCTTCTGCTGAGTTTGCATGAGGTTTCGTAAAATGGAATGAACCTTTGCTTACATGAAAGGTTGACACGAATTTATTATGAGCTAAAGAATGGTCTGGGTTCCAATGATGGATAGATTTCGAATAAAATGTGGTGCCCTTCATGATTTTTTTCTACAAATTGTAAGTTATTAAAAAAAAGTAAATTTTTCATAACACATGAAACAGCAGGAAATTATGGGGTTTAGGCAACTGGCCACAAAAGGTTAAGGGGCCACATAAAAAAGGCTGTTGCTTGGCCTTCTAATGAGAATTGAATAAAAAAAACGTTTTATGTAAGCTAAGCAAGAATTGTACTTTAATGCATGGAAATAAAAGTGTACATTCATAAAAACAAAATAAATTAGTACATTTTAAAACTACCGTATTCGATGAAACAAAGGAATTTCAGCATGACTTGTACTGTGTTCAGAAAAGGACAGTGAGGTGTGTTTTTTAACAACACTGCACTTTTACTTAGGAACTAGATATTAATTCCTAGGCCTAGGGACTTCAAATGCAACATGCCTTTTAACAGTTTTTATTCTAACAAAGGCATTTACAGTAAAACCTCTGAATAGCTGACACTTCCGGACCAGGTGATCTGTCCACTACCGGGAGGGGAGGTACATGCCTGTCTACCCAAGCCATCGCGCAATATGAACTACATGGCCACTTTTCTTTTGCTGTTAAAAATAATTACATCTATAAACAGGGCCCGACTTTGGTCAGTCGAGGCCCTGTGCACATCCTATGTCCGGGGCCCCTCGATCAAAAATGTTGGTCAACAGTTGAAAAGACTGGTAAATATTTTGTTGCAAGCAGTTTTTCTACGAGTAGTAGTAAAAGCATTAAAATACATCCCACAGGCTAGTCAACTTTATGGCCAATGTGTCTTGTAATACACGAGCATTCACACCAATTGTACTTCCCCGCACCCGCAGAGCTTATAGCTGTAACATTAATTGCTCTGGAATTTTTTTGTTTCATAATATCATTTACGAAAACAAATAACTATCCTCCCAGAGTTATAATTTAAAACCTCTAGTTTACTATAAATTTAATGGAAATGATGAACTGATAGTAGTTTAAGCTGTAAGAAGTAATCCCTCACAAAGTGTTACAGCTGACCACACACATTGTGGGATAAATTATTGCAACAGTCCATGTAAATTATTATAACAGCAGCGTTCGAATTACCTGGTCCACTGGCCACTAGCCAGTAAAATTTTCATCGGGCTAGTGAATTATTTATGCTACTGGCCCAGATGGCCACTATTTTTTTGTCCGGTTTGTTTTGGAATTTACAGGTTTATAAAGAACTGAACCCAATTTCATAATATTGAGGTTTGTTTATGGCAGTTTTCGAATTTTTGAAATTCAGATATTTACTACTCAAAATCTGAATATCGGAATTGCAGATCATACTTCAGTTTTATGAAAATTTTGGACTGTAGGAAACCGAGTTTCAAATCAAAATATTTTTATTAAGACAGCACCACTTTTTGCCCAAGTAGTGACCCCAGTCTTTTATTATGCTTTCCAACTAGAGGATGAAGACCCATTTACGCTCTGGATTTGCCCATCTGTCTGAATTCTGCCCACATGGGAGAACCTCCTGCCTTTCATGCAGAAGCAAAGTATTCTATGAAGGTGGCTTTTGGTATGTTGCAAAGTGCTTCATAATCAATCAATGCATTGTACTCACTGTACTGTATATGCATATATATATTCAATTTGATGACTTAAAAAAGAAACCTTTTGATTGTTTTATCAACTGTTTTCAAAGTAGTTTGGAGGCCCCCCCAAATTCTGAGGCCCGGTGCAGGTGCACCGCGTGCACATGCAGAAATCAGGCCCTATCTATAAATATACGTACTTTGTATGTACATATTTATGCAGTGATAAACTCCGAAACCGCATTAGTAATACTGTACACGAAATTGAATATATGTACATATTTATAGTAACTTAAATATTTTTGAGCTTTTCAAACATGAAGAAAAATGCAATTTGCGTACATATGTACATACGTAATTCAATGCATGTTTCTGATTAACAAATGTGTTAAAAATTACATAAGGTACTTACAGCTAATTCATTAGTTTATCAGTTAGCATTCTTCCCTGCAAAAAAAAAACTAACAAAAGCGTTTGATTTTGCCGTTTGCAGCCTCTTTTTCATTACGAATTTTCAAATTCATCAAAAGTGCCAGTCCCTCAGAATCACCTTTGCTAATAAAAAATTTATAAAGTTCTTCACTGTATTTTGCCGCGGCTGTAAAGTTCTTAATGTCGCATAAACACCTTTCTGTAACTCTGTCCACTGCCTCTTCTTCAGCACCTTCCGCTGTCTCCTCGACCATATCATTCTCAATGGGTGTGTGTGAAGAAAATGTAATCTTGCAAATCATCCATTGTCTGTTCAAAACACAGTTCATCATCAACTAATAAAATCATTTGCATTTCCCTCACAGTTCAAACAAGTCATCAGTTCAGAAATCGAGCAGAGATCCTCTTGAGCGTTGAAAGTGCATACTGCTTATTCTTTGCCTGCTGAGACAAACCCTGCCTTTCAGAAATGACTTAACGCACAGTGGTTGAACATCTTTGATTGCGGAGGTTACCCAAGGGACAGCATGGGGAGCATTAACATGAAAGGATTACAAACAATATCTAGGAATGTTTTCAGTGCAGTGGTCTTGGCATTGCGATAAGATTTCGCATAACTTTTTCTCCTGCCTCCCTTCAATGGACGCATTTTCAGCTTTTTCGACCAAAATCACTGTTCGCTAATCAGAGGTAAAAACACAGAAGCGCATATACTTTGGGACTGGGGATTGCAAAACTGTCTGTTAAAAGGAGGTGTCCGTTAAGGAGGTTTTTACTGTATAAGGGTTATGTATCAACTCAACTCATATTGTGCTTTTACTTAGGCACTAAATATTAATTCATAAGGCCTAGGCCTATCAGTTTTTATTTATGAAGATGGCATCAGTAGATTGAATACTGTTAAAAATGTCTAGGCCTAAAATTAATGTTTAGTGCCGAAGTAAAAATGCAATATGATTCACTTTAGTTGATACGTAAATGTTATGAATACGACCTTGTTAGAATAAAAACTGTTAAAAGGGCCTAGGCATAAGGCATTGAAATTAATATTTAGTGTCCGAGTAAAAAAGCGCAGTGTTATTAAAAAAAAAAAAAAAGCCTTGTCCTTTTTCGAACATAGTATGAGTCATGGTGTAGTTCCTTTGATTTGAACATCGTAGTTTTAAAAATTGTAGTAAATCATTTATTTTGTATTCACGAATGGACTTCCATATTAAAATGCTATTCTCACTTGACTTACATAAAACATTTTCTGCTGATTTGGTGGGGTAGTTGTCTAGAAGCGATAGCTTCTGATCCGAGATGGGTCTAGGTTTGAATCCTGGTAAGGTATGGATGCACTCTCCCCACTAAGTTGCTCACGGTCCTTAAACTTCTAATAAAAAAAAAAACTTTCTCGAAATTTATTTGAAGTTCCTAATTCAATTATCATTATAGTACCAAGAAACAGTAATTTTTATGCATTTCCTCAAACTTTTGTGGTCAGTTGTTCACCTTATCTTTCAGCCAGAAAATCATAAATATTTCTTGATGTGACGGGAGAAATTGTTGTGCTCACCAATTACTTGATCAGAAATATAGGAATACTATACTTTTTAATGCAGATCAATTTCATGGCTCTAAACTGAATGTGGCCAATTGTCCTAAACTCAGAAATTAGAGCTAGCAATTTTTTGCCGCCCCGGCGGCGCAGTGGTCTAAGCGGTGGCCTCTGATCATTCGTCCGAAAGGGGTCCTGGTTCGAATCCCGGTGAGGCATGAATGCTGTGTTTTCCATTGATGCACTGGCTCTCTCCCTTCCGTGGAGCCAGTGACCCTAAATTAGGGACGGGCGACTGCCTATAGCCCATTGAATTGCTCACGGTGGTCGTTAAACCTCCAACCAAACAAACAAACAAACAAACAAACAAAAAAAATAAAAGGCTAGCAATTTGTGTACTGAGTTACCAGGTTATATTTTCAGTATCCATGGATTCACAAGGTCCTGCAACTGGCACTGGTAACATATACTTGGTCCGTCATTTGGAAAAGAAACTAAATGGAATTTAGTATTTACCTTTGCTTTTTTTTAACTTAAAAGAAACTGTTTTAATTGTAATAAACTTAAATATCACTAATAAAAGTTGAATAGGCTTTATACATTTTGCACACATGGATATACCACATTATATTTAAGTCAATTGTACTGAAGGTATTAAAAATATTATTTAAAACCTTATGAATTATAAATATTTAACTGGAATTATCGAGGATAAATTTATTAAGGTACATTACCTCTCAAATTTTCGATCTACACACTAGATCATCTTCAGGAGTTCTTGAGTCTTACTTCTTCCACAGGTCTGGGGACCAAGCCCTTAAAAGAAAATAGTTTATTTTAAGGGCTTGGTCGCCAGACCTGTGGAAGTAGAAAGACTCAAGAACTCGTGAAGATGATCTAGTGTATAGATCAAAAATTTGAGAGGTAATGTACCTTAATAAATTTATCCTCGATAATTCCCGTTAAATATTTATAATACTGAAATTAATAAAAAGAAGCCATGAAGTCATTAATTATTAGAATCTTATGAAGTTTTAGTCGTAAGAGCAAATTGTTTTCTTACGTTGAACAAGATGAGCTTTAGTACTGTTGACAAAATTTATTCTTGGAATCTGACAAGTGGAAGTATTAAGTTTTATAAAATTTCTTACTCCTGGATTTAGAAACTTGTTGTAATGAAATTCAAGGGGGACAGAACAATTGTATAACATATTTTCGTTAAAAAGTTAGTATGTACTACAGAAATTTTCATTGCAACGCTGTAATTGTGAAATAGTGCCTGTAAAAACAAGCAACGGCAATTTATTTGTAATGGGAAGTTTCTGTTAAAGTAGTAATGACATACATGCATATAACAAGTCTTGAAAAATGTCTGAAAAGTTACATGCCCAGGAAAATTTGTTTTTTAAGATAACAAATCAGAACTCCCATTTTTAATTTAAACTTTTTTTACATGTTTTACATCTCCGTTTTAAGGGTCTGTATTCAAAATGTTTAATATATGAATGCGTGTATCTCAAGTTTTAAGATGATTATGATGAAAATTGGTATGAAATGGTATGATGATGAAATCGGTATTTGAGAAATTAAGTGTTTCTTCCATGTTCCTTTCATTGAAGTTTTCAGCCTTTGTTACTAAACACAGGAGGGTAGTTTAATCAGATGCATGCATCTCATCGCTGACTGTAAACAACAATTGGAGCAAAACACTGCATAAGGTTCCAGTTTTTGGACCTAGAGCATAATATAATTAAAAAAGTGGTTTTCTTTTATCCTTGGCACTCCGTAACAATAATAAAACTTTTGATGATTAGCAGTGAAATGAAACATGAATTGCGACGACTGTCTTTTTTCTTGTAGTAGTAGAAACTATATTCCAAACTTTTTCATTTTTAAATTTGGTTGCCCAGACCGGCCAACTAGTTTCTTAATTTACCTGCCCAGGACAATAATTTACATGTCTTGAGCATTTCAAGCATGATATTTTTCAAGCACAGATATAAGCTTCAATTAATTTATAAGTATACGAAATTACGTACTGTATATATTTTTACTTATATGTATGTACGTACATACTGTAGTTTTTATCCCCCCATATAAGGAATTTGTCTTTTATACATCATGAATGATAAAATATTGTCGTATGCTTCAAGAAATAATGTACGTACATATTGACTTTACATATCTTTAATTTTGAAGTAGTGTAATGAAAGAAATTTATTTAGTTCCATTTTGATACGAAGTATGTTTACATACAGCAAACTGTAAGCAGTTAAAACATACCTATTGAATTTTGAAGTACGATGTAAGTACAGTCTTGGTTTTTCCATGGTGTCTTTAGTATAACACCATGGAAAAACTAAGACAAACTGTATTCATAACATTTAGATAGCTGCTAATTTCTTCAGTATAAAGTCCTCAGTTCTGTAAATACAGTATATAGTATCTTACTTTCTCTAAACATTCAATTGCATTTACTGGAGGAACTTCAGAATAACACTTTAGATTTTCCATCTCATCTTCATTGGGTGAATCCTCATTTTCTGCAGATAAAGTTATTTGATGAAATATGTGGAAACTTGTTCTTTTGTTGACATTTTATAGAAGCTAAATTGTTTAGACTTTTTAAAAGAAGGAGAAATTTGCTATGTATAAAGTTTTGCTTGAGCATTTTTCCAAAGAATTCTACCTTGTAATAAGGTGTTTTTCATTATGTTTTATATTCCTTATATAAATACAATAATTCAAGCAAATTTACAACTTCTTTTTCGGCTGTGATGTGCTTTTTGTTATACCGTATTTCGTTATAACGTTTTTTATTTCTTATTTAAATACAGTAGACCAAACAAGTTCACAAATTTTTTTCGTTGTAACGTGCTGTTTTATCACATTTCGTTAAAACTAGTTTTGACTGTATTTTCCTTAATTTTGTGTTATGAAGGAACAATAGTTTTTCTGCATTTTGTGAGATAAGTTTATTCCTTTGCTCTTTGCACAGAATTCTTATCGTAGTAAGAATCCATTTACTGGGTGTGCTGCTGAAACCTGATAAGTGATGTTTCAAATTTTGATAACCTTAAATAGAAGTTAACATCTGATGCCTGACAAGTTAAGGATTTCTCTTTATGAGAGATGCAAAGAAATTTTCTGAGATGTTAAGAATTGTTTAGTGTTTATTTTTTTATTTTATTTTTTGGAAATCACGCCCTACCTGGGTGATTACCAAAACAATTGTGTACCTAGCTTCCAGCTCAGTTTCAATACTTAAAAGTGGCATGGGTATCTGTTGATTTTTTTTATTATTTTAATATTTTTTTTCCTTGGAACTTTTGCTCTCTGCCACATGTATTTTGTATTGCTGGCATATATGTACAATGTAATATATTGATGTGGTTCCACTGACCATTCTGTTGAACTGATAAAGGTAAGCACTGTTGGCCGGAAGGGCGGGGGCAGTTTCTGTCCCAAAATTTTAGATTCTTCCCTTTCTGGCTGCTTTTAGATTTGTTTGGGGAATTTTTGGGTGGCAATGCCACACTGTTGGCCAACAGCTCCCTTAAGATATTTTCTATGTGTTACTTCTGATCTCAGTTCGTTCAAGTCCATGCTATATACAGTATATCTCATAGGCGCCGACTTCGTGGGTTCGAGACACTTTTTGAACCCCCAATGATTTTGTTGTGGGTTCCTCGAACCCCTAATATTTTTGCTCGTATTTCGTGGGGAAAATACACGTACGCATATGTGCATAGATTTTGTTTTTCGTTATCAATTCTTCAAGTTTTTTATTATTCATTCCCCGTTTACTATATATAGAAAGTGTGTATAGAAATTTACCCTTCAGACTGTTTAATGTGCCTCAAAAACGAATTAGTGTTTGTTTGTGCTCATCAAATTTGACGCGACAGACAATACCACAAGTACCGTTGTTTAAGAGCATTTAAAACTGTCTCTTTTATAAAAGAAAATTCTTCAGTTTGTCTGTGTTCCCACAAAATACAAAAGTCTACCTCTACATTCGGAGACGAGAACCTATTAGAGGTCATAATGATAAAGCCGGAAATATGTTGGTCAGTCAGTTGACCCACCCTATCTTGGGGCAGTCGGGGACCAAAGAAGTTAGAAAAGAGAGAAGATGGCGTCAGCAGCCGCTGGTGAAGCCAAATCTGATCATCTATTTTCTTGCGCCCTCCCGGTGGGGAGGGTTCAGTGACGTGACGTCACTTGCTGGAGCACAGGTTGATAGCGGACGTCTCTTACTTTCTGCAGCAGTCCCTGAAAGTCAACAAGGCGCCCACTACTTTAGCAAGGCCGTGATTAGTAATACGCAATATGCACTTCCGGTTTACGAAGCATAATTTTGTTTAATTTTTTTAGAAAATACTAAACAGTATTTTGTAACTTTATGCAAATTTTTAGTTATGTGCATATTTATTTTTGTCTCATTTTTTCCTGACTGTACATGCTGCACAAGTGCCTCTAAAACCTCATCAAAGTCAACGATTTCCTCATAGAAAAGTACTGAACTAGCTCAAGTTGGGCATACTGGGCATAAACAGCTGATACGAAGTAGTGGCCACGGAAAGCGCAGGACGTGCGGCTGATGCCATGTCCTCTCGCTTGTAACCTCCTATTTTAACTCAGAAATCATTTGAAGAAAAAAAATGTTGGCATTTTTAAAATTGGTAAAAAAAAACTTACAATAAATGTTACATGTTTTTGTTACTTTTATAAGACAATTGAGTTGGAAATTCACAGAGTATCTGTGTATTGTATATAATAATGTCGCGCCCACAAAAGCAAAATAAACGAAATTAATAATTATTTAGAGAAAAAAAAGTTCTGTAATTAACTATAATTTGCATTTCAGGCGTCTTATTGTGCCAGATAATCTGAGTGAATAAAATTTCAATTAGACTTAAATACTTTGAAAAATCCATTGGTAATTCGATTAAAAATTTCCGGAACCCCCAATAATTTTTCAAGTCGGCGCCTATGTCTACACTGTAGATGTGTGTATACTGAAGTCCTCATTGATATAGTATTTTTCCACCCACAAAAGTAAACCAAACAAAAACAGCTGTGTGTGTGTGTGTGTGCAGTAGGCCTTGGCAGCTACCATTTTCTAAGTGCTGCTGTCAGTACACAAGTTCATTCAGGAAATCTTGCCAGGGTACAAGTGCAAGCATGTGGCAGAGATTAAAAATACAGCCGCTATTTTCGCGAAATGCGATGAGTTAGTACAAAGCAAAATGGCACTAGCCATTTAAATAACCCATCAGCAGATTCTGCTCCAGCTTTTCTGTTTCGGTAAAAACTAGTTTTCCGAAATTCTGACAGTGATTCGCACTTCACTAATGTTATTTTCTTAATCCTTAAGGTATGTTCTTACATCACCTGTCAGCTCAATCACTCTCCCCTCCCCTCCATACACTCTAGAGCACTCCATAAAAGGTGGGGTAAGATTGTAGAGACTAGAGGGATTATACCCCTTCCACATTCAAAGTTCAAGTTTAAACCAGAATCACACAGCCAATACCAGAATCAACTGCGACATCTACGGCATTCCCCAAGGCTGAGAATATAAGCTAATAGTCTAGCAAGTAAAATTGGAAAGAAAAAAAAGCTGTGTTTGAAGCTTTTTGAAGCAATGTCTTTTAAAAACATTGTTTTGTTTTGAATTTAGTAATTTTATGTTGTGAATACGGTGTGTTCCAGTTAAATATTTGCATAAATAAATTACAGTGAGCAATTCCATCTTGCTCGTGTTGCATTATATTAACTTTCCAGGCTTTATTTCGTTTTGGATTCAGTAATTTTATATTGTGAATGCAGTGATGTGCTCCAGTTAAATATTTACATAAATAAATTACAGTGAACAATTCTATCTTGCTCATGCTGCATTATACTCATACTTTCTCACCGCGTGTTCTGATGTTTCGCACAGTTAAAAAGTTCAGCTTTTTTTATTCTTCCTCAGACTCATGTATAATTCATAGAAAAATCTGTTTTGACTATTTTTAGTGACTGGTTTGAACTACATATATATATGTATGTATATATACTGACGACCGCAAATAGCGGTATAACTATACCATCGGGATTAGAGGAAATTCTATCCCACACTCACCAACCCGCTTGGCCAGCGTGGTGAGTTATGGCCAAACCCCTCCAAAATGACTCCACAACTTAAATCTTGGCCCTCAGTCTCCGGCAGCTGGAATGTACCTGGCCAAGGCAGCGGCCAGTGCGACATGAAGGCAGAGGGTGCTAAGAATCCCCGGAGGACCGGACTAGGCTGCCATCTGATGCTGACCTTGGCAACGTACAATGGACGCTCCCTATCTTCTGATTCAAGGCTTCTTGAATTGGAAGAGGAACTACAAAGGATCAAGTGGGACATCGTGGGGCTAAGTGAGGTAAGGAGAAAAGGAGAAGATCTCATCGAACTGAAAAGTGGACATCTCTTCTACTATCGTGGGACAGATACTGGCAGAACTAGTGGTGTTGGATTTATAATAAACAAAAAACTGAAGGATAAAGTTGTAGAAGTGGAAAGTTCCTCTGACAGAGCTGCACGGCTTGTTATCCAACTCTCGAAAAGATACCAAGCTCAGATTATTCAAACTTATGCACCCACCACAAGTCATCCTGAAGAAGAAATTGAAGAATTTTATGAGGAAATTTGTCATCTAAATAATAAAGGTAAGCAGCACTTGAAAATAATTATGGGAGATTTCAATGCAAAAATAGGGCAACGGCAACAGAATGAAACTTCAGTAGGTAAATTCGGTCACGGCAACAGAAACCAGCGTGGAAATACTCTCGTTGAGTTTGCAGAGGCAGAAGGGTTTTTCATCATGAACTCCTTCTTCAAGAAAAAGCCACACAGGAAATGGACATGGAGACATCCAAATGGGACGACAAGTGAAATTGATTTTATTATGTGTAACAAAAAATTCGTCATAGAAGACTGCAGTGTGCTAAACAAGTTCAACACTGGTAGTGACCATAGATTGGTGAGATGTAAGATGCACCTCAACACTAAACTTGAACGTGGCAAGCTCATAAGACAAACAAAATCTATTGACATAACCAACCTTAAAAAACACCATAATACCTTCAAGTTGGAACTGAAGAACAGGTTCTCTGCTTTAGAAGGCCTAACATCGGAAGAAGTGGACATCTCTGAAGTTAACAGAAAAGTAACCAAAGCTCTTATGGAAACAGCAACAAAATTAGCTGGGTCTAAGAACAAGTTGCATGTAAATAAATTATCAGGAAAAACGAAAATGTTGATGCAAAAAGAAGAGAGATGAGGACAACTAAAGAAGATGTGACTTCCAAAGTGGAATATATAGAGCTATGCAAGACAGTACGAAAAAGTATCACTGAAGACGTAAGAAAATTCAACTGTGAACTAGTGAGGAAAGCAATTGAAAACAACCAAAGCCTAAAGATAGCAAAGGGACATCTCAGTAAGGGAAGAAAACAGATTATGGCACTGAGAAAAGAAGATGGTTCTGTAACAAGAAATAGAGGCGAAATTTTGACAAGAGTGAAAGATTTCTACTCCAAATTATATGAAAGGGATGATACATGCACTCCAGACATCATGAAAGATACCAGTACTAGAGTTCCTCCAGTCCTTCCAGCAGAAGTTGCACATGCAATCAAGAACATGAAGCGGGGAAAAGCTCCAGGAGAAGATGGAATTACTGTAGACATCATACAAGAAGCAAGTGGAGAAATCGAAACAGTACTCGCCCAAATTTTCACTCAATGCCTTAATGAAGGAAAGATTCCTGAGGATTGGAACACCGCTACAATGATCCTGCTACATAAGAAAGGTGACATTGAGGATCTCGGAAACTACAGACCTATCAGCCTCCTATCAGTAGTTTATAAAATCTTCACTAAAGTTCTTTCACACCGCTTGGAAGGTAACACTGGACATGGCTCAACCGAGAGAACAAGCTGGATTCAGGAGTGGCTACAGCACAATAGATCATATCCATGTGCTGAGAGAACTAATTGGAAGAGCGAGGGAATATGAACTTCCATTGTGCATGGCTTTATCGATTATGAAAAAGCCTTTGATTCGGTGAAACCATCAGCAGTTACAATGGCTCTGAAAACCTGCGGTATTGAAGATGCATACATTAATATTATTAATAACATCTATGAAAATGCAAGTGCAAAGATTAGGCTGTTTGAAAATACAACACACATAAAAATTGGAAAGGGAGTGAGACAAGGTGACACCATATCTCCGAAGCTCTTTAATGCCACATTGGAGGGTGTTTTTCAGTCACTGAGCTGGGAAAACAAGGGGATAAAGATTAATGGAGATTATCTAACCCACCTTCGTTTTGCTGATGACGTAGTCATTTTTGCAACTAGCCCATCAGAGCTGCAGAGTATGATCCAGGAACTTGCTGACAAGAGTAAAGAAGTGGGATTAAAAATGAACTTTCAGAAGACAAAAGTGATGTTCAATGCTTTTACAAGAAATGAAGATTTATCGATTGATGGAGAAAAGCTGGAGATAACAGACACGTACGTTTATCTTGGACAGCAGATATCAAGTGAGGGTCACATTGATGAAGAAATTAATCGGCGTACAAAACTTGCCTGGAGAGCTTTTGGAAGAAACAGCATAATTTTCAAGAGCAATATGCCATTATGTCTTAAAAGAAAAGTGTTTGATCAATGCATCCTTCCAGTGCTTACGTATGGTGCAGAGACGTGGACCTTAACTAAAAGAGACATACAAAGGCTGCAGACAACTCAAAGAAGCATGGAGAGGTGCATACTTGGTGTAACCAGGAGAGATAAGAAGAGGAACTCGTGGATCCGAAAAATGACAAGAGTGGAAGACATCATGATCAGAGTTAAATCCCTGAAATGGCAATGGGCTGGACATACTGCCAGAAGGACAGATCATCGATGGACAGCCGAAATTTTAGATTGGATTCCAAGGGACAGGAAAAGACCCAGAAGAAGGCCACATGGGAGATGGGTGGATGAAATTCGAAAGTATGCAGGGGTGACATGGAGGAGACTGGCACAAGACAGACCGTTGTGGAGGAAACTTGGGGAGACCTTCGTCCAGCAGTGGATTGATAATGGTTGACAATGATGATGATGATGATATATACTGAAGAGCAAAACTGAAGACTAAGGAAAAACTTTAGAATTTAAAACGAAAGTTGCAAAAAAACCTGAAGATCAAAACGCGCAACGCAGCAGTTTTGAAAATTCAGAATTCACATTCTATTAAGAAGATACCTAAGCAAAAAAATACATATATAATTTTGACTCACACCAAGTACAACATAGAAAAGGTTATGTATCTACCGGTGTGAGTAAAAGGAGAAAAGATAAAAAAATAATATAAAACAACTGAATGTAGAAGGTGTCGAGAATACTGAGCCTTGGCTTTATCAAGGACCAGCAAAAACTCTGCATTTTCTCACTTCCACAAAGACCTAGTTGGAAATGGGTTTCTGCAAGGCCACAGATGCAAGTAACATTCCCACCTAAAATTGTTTTAAAAAATATATATATGTCTTGTCCTCCGCAGAGTTGTATGACCTAGCACTAGTTAACAATTTCGCTTGCATCCAATAACCTTCCTGGCCCGACCCATGCTCTTCATCTGTTACTATTAAACAGAGAGAAGAAGATTAAAGAGAACTCAAGCTGTGAGAGTGACATAATAATTAGAAATAATTTTCAGCTATAACGAAATGCCAAGTTCGTTTGAGAGAGAAATTAAAACCTGAAAAACAATGCAAAAGAAATCCAAATTTTTACATTGCAATTAAAAAAGGAAATATTAATTTTTTAAAAACAGATTTTTGAAAGAAAACTTGAGTCTAAAACCCCTACTCTACAACTTATGACAGCACGAAAACGAGAAGTTAAAGACAATAATTAACTAAAGAAAACTTTGTGAAAGTTATATGACTTAAACAGTTAGTTGCAATATGTACAAAGTATTTCAGCAGTGCTTTAAGTGCATAATTAATTAGTTATTAAGAACTTAACTACTTTGAAAATACAGCGCAAAGAAAACGAACAAGCTTAGCCATCTGCTGTTCCTAGGTACCCCAAAAGACGCGCAAAGTTACCAAGAAAAGAAAGAGTTAAAACCCGCAAAAATGTTAACAGACAAGCCAGTGCCTAAAAGCTGAAAAGCAAAAAATCAACAGAGAAAAAGTACATGAAGTACAAACATTGAACTTATAAAACCTAAAACCCAAATACAAGGAAGAGAGCTTACCTCTTGTGCGACTAAACTTTCTCCTCACATGAGTAAAACATGGCTGACCTCTTTCGTAACACTTCTGCCACTCCCTAGTCGCTGGGGGGCAGTGTGGGTGGGGCTGATGGCCTTCTCATACAGAAAGAAACCAACTCGCGGAGATTTTAGCCAGAGAAAAAAAATATATATATATAAACTTAAGACTGTGGATCTGTATGATCAGAAAGAGCAGAATTAACTCTCCAGAATACATGAGAAATATTATAAAATACACGAGTAGTGTATTTAATAATCTTTGCATGTATTAAATCACCTTAGTGAGCTTCTATAGATTAATCAGAATCTTATTAATTTTAATGTTGATTTTACTATTTTTAGTATAGCTATCCTAGTGATGAATAACTAGTTTTCTTTTTTATTTGTTTTTATTTTCTTTTATAAACAGATTTTTAAGCTTTTTTTGTGATTTTGTTTATATTATTTAATTTTTTGTTTTAATAGGACCTTCATATCCATAGCACTAAGGTTCTTTTAGTAGTTAATAGGCATCCTCTAGCCAACTTCCTTACGGCTTTGATTGGTCAGAATCATATTATTAACTGTGTAGAAAATTAAAGCAGATCTGCCAACCTTACTCTATTATCCAGAATAATTTTTCTTAAAGTTCTTTTGATGAAAGAAGAAGGAATTTCGTTCTCAAGAAAACTATCTAATAGTATATTAATGTGGTAATTGAATTCCAAATTGTTGCTGCAAATTCTTGAAATTCTTAGGACCTGAGAAATTAGTACATTCTCAATTACTTTGGTTAATATGTTATTATTCCAGTGTAGATATTTAATTACTTTGAAAGGAAAATTAACTCTTTTATCAAAGAGGCTAATAGATGGGTTACCTCTGTTGAGCTTAATGCTTAAGTCTAGGAACTCAAGTTCCTGATTACTGTGGTTGGTTTTACATAAGTTAAGAGAGCTAGGATAGATATTATCAAAATCACTCTCTATAACTTCTGAATTATTGATACACAGCAGATCATCAATATATCTAAAAGTGTAAAGGTAGTTATCTGAGCAGGTGGGGAAGATTCTGATTAATCTATAGAAGCTCACTAAGGTGATTTAATACATGCAAAGATTATTAAATACACTACTCGTGTATTTTATAATATTTCTCATGTATTCTGGAGAGTTAATTCTGCTCTTTCTGATCATACAGATCCACAGTCTTAAGTTTATATATATATTTTTTTTTTCTCTGGTTAAAATCTCCGCGAGTTGGTTTCTTTCTGTATGAGAAGGCCATCAGCCCCACCCACACTGCCCCCCAGCGACTAGGGAGTGGCAGAAGTGTTACGAAAGAGGTCAGCCATGTTTTACTCATGTGAGGAGGAAGTTTAGTCGCACAAGAGGTAAGCTCTCTTCCTTGTATTTGGGTTTTAGGTTTTATAAGTTCAATGTTTGTACTTCATGTACTTTTTCTCTGTTGATTTTTTTGCTTTTCAGCTTTTAGGCACTGGCTTGTCTGTTAACATTTTTGCGGGTTTTAACTCTTTCTTTTCTTGGTAACTTTGCGCGTCTTTTGGGGTACCTAGGAACAGCAGATGGCTAAGCTTGTTCGTTTTCTTTGCGCTGTATTTTCAAAGTAGTTAAGTTCTTAATAACTAATTAATTATGCACTTAAAGCACTGCTGAAATACTTTGTACATATTGCAACTAACTGTTTAAGTCATATAACTTTCACAAAGTTTTCTTTAGTTAATTATTGTCTTTAACTTCTCGTTTTCGTGCTGTCATAAGTTGTAGAGTAGGGGGTTTTAGACTCAAGTTTTCTTTCAAAAATCTGTTTTTTAAAAATTAATATTTCCTTTTTTAATTGCAATGTAAAAATTTGGATTTCTTTTGCATTGTTTTTCAGGTTTTAATTTCTCTCTCAAACGAACTTGGCATTTCGTTATAGCTGAAAATTATTTCTAATTATTATGTCACTCTCACAGCTTGAGTTCTCTTTAATCTTCTTCTCTCTGTTTAATAGTAACAGATGAAGAGCATGGGTCGGGCCAGGAAGGTTATTGGATGCAAGCGAAATTGTTAACTAGTGCTAGGTCATACAACTCTGCGGAGGACAAGACATATATATATTTTTTAAAACAATTTTAGGTGGGAATGTTACTTGCATCTATGGCCTTGCAGAAACCCATTTCCAACTAGGTCTTTGTGG
Organism: Macrothele yani; assembly: GCA_039090855.1. NCBI lineage: Eukaryota > Metazoa > Arthropoda > Arachnida > Araneae > Macrothelidae > Macrothele > Macrothele yani. The sequence continues at coordinate 71,886,783 of CM077011.1, read as the reverse complement.
AAGTGAGAAAATGCAGAGTTTTTGCTGGTCCTTGGTAAAGCCAAGGCTCAGTATTCTCGACACCTTCTACATTCAGTTGTTTTATATTATTTTTTTATCTTTTCTCCTTTTACTCACACCGGTAGATACATAACCTTTTCTATGTTGTACTTGGTGTGAGTCAAAATTATATATGTATTTTTTTGCTTAGGTATCTCCTTAATAGAATGTATATATATATATATATATATATATATGCAGCTCATGCGCAAATTCTAGTTGAAATGTTTCATTATGTTTTATTGTTTTATTATTTTTTATTACTATTTTTTTATTTTTTTCATTTTTTATTTATTTACAATTCACTCTTATTTTTATTTCTAATTTTTAATTTTAGTGTGTTTTGGATGCTGCCTTTTGGAGTGTAGTTTATACTCGAGTTTGGTATTTTCTTGGACTGCTTATTTCTATTACTTGCATCTATGGCTTTGCAGAAACCCATTTCCAACTAGGTCTTTGTGGAAGTGAGAAAATGCAGAGTTTTTGCTGGTCCTTGATAAAGCCAAGGCTCAGTATTCTCGACACTTTCTACATTCAGTTGTTTTATTTTATTTTTTATCTTTTCTCCTTTTACTCACACCGGTAGATACATAACCTTTTCTATGTTGTACTTGGTATGAGTCAAAAAAATATATATTTTTTTTTGCTTAGGTCTCTTCTTAATAGAATGTGAATTCTGAATTTTCATAACTGCTGCGTTGCGCGTTTTGATCTTCAGGTTATTTTGCAACTTTCGTTTTAAATTCAAAAGTTTTTCCTTAGTTTTCAGCTTTGCTCTTCAGTATATATATATATATATATATATATATATATATATATATATACACATATAAAAGGAAGTAAGGTCAGGTGATGCGTAACAACACAGCCTCTCCTTGACAAATGTCAACCCCTCCTTCTCGTGGTGCACCCTGTTCCCACTAAAGGGGCTCTGACGACCGCCAATAGCGGTATAACTATACCATCGGGATTACAGGAAATGCTATCCCACACTCACCAACCCGCTTGGCCAGCGTGGTGAGTTATGGCCAAACCCCTCCAAAATGACTCCACAACTTAAATCTTGGCTGGGTCTAAGAACAAGTCTCCGGCAGCAGGAATGTACCTGGCCAAGGCAGCAGCCAGTGCGACCTGAAGGCAGAGGGTGCTAAGAATCCCGGGAGGACCGGACTAGGCTGCCATCTGATGCTGACCTTGGCTACGTATAATGAACTCTCCTTATCTTCTGATTCAAGGTTTTCTTGAATTGGAAGAGGAACTACAAAGGATCAAGTGGGACATCGTCGGGCTAAGTGAGGTAAGGAGAAAAGGAGAAGATCTCATTGAACGGAAAAGTGGACATCTCTTCTACTATCGTCGGACAGATACTGGCAGAACTAGTGGTGTTGGATTTATAATAAACAAGAAACTGAAGGATAAAGTTGTAGAAGTTGAAAGTTCCTCTGACAGAGCTGCACGACTCGTTATCCAACTCTCGAGTAGATACCAGGCTCAGATTATTCAAACTTATGCACCAACCACAAGTCATCCTAAAGAAGAAATTGAAGAATTTTAGGAGGAAATTCGTCTTCTAAATAATAAAGGTAAGCAACACTTGAAGATAATTATGTGAGATTTCAATGCAAAAATAGGGCAACAGCAACAGAATGAAACTTCAGTAGGTAAATTCGGTCACGGCAACAGAAACCAGCGTGGAAATACTATAGTTGAGTTTGCAGAGGCAGAAGGGTTTTTCATCTTGAACTCTTTTTTCAAGAAAAAGCCACACAGGAAATGCACATGGTGGCATCCAGATGGGACGACAAGGGAAATTGATTTTATTTTGTGTAACAAAAAATTCGTTATAGAAGATTGCAGTGTGCTAAACAAGTTCAACACAGGTAGTAACCATAGATTGGTGAGGTGTAAGATGCACCTCAACACTAAACTCGAACGTGGCAAGCTCATAAGACAAACAAAATGTATTGACATAACCAACCTGAAAAAACACCATAATACCTTCAAGTTGGAACTGAAGAACAGATTCTCTGCTTTAAAAGGCCTAACATCGGAAGAAGTGGATATTTCTGAAGTTAACAGAAAAGTAACCAAAGCTCTTATGGAAACAGCAACAAAATTAGCTGGGTCTAAGAACAAGTTGCATGTGAACAAACTATCAGGAAAAACCAAAATATTTATGCAAAAAAGAAGAGAGAAAAGGACAACTAAAGAAGATGTGACTTCCAAAGTGGAATATATAGTGCTATGCAAGACAGTACGAAAAAGTATCACTGAAGACGTAAGGAAATTCAACTGTGAACTAGTGAGGAAAGCAATTGAAAACCACCAAAGCCTAAAGATAGCAAAGGGACATCTCAGTAAGGGAAAAAAAACAGATTATGGCACTGAGAAAAGATGGTTCTGTAACACGAAATAGAGGCGAAATTTTGACAAGAGTGAAAGATTTCTACTCCAAATTATATGAAAAGGATGATACATGTACTCCAGACATCATGAAAGGTAACAGTACCAGAGTTCTTCCAATCCTTCCAGCAGAAGTTGCACATGCAATCAAGAACATGAAGCGGGGAAAAGCTCCAGGAGAAGATGGAATAATTGTAGACATCATACAAGAAGCACGTGGAGAAATTGAAAAGGCACTCGCCCAAGTTTTCACTCGATGCCTTAATGAAGGAAGATTCCTGAGGATTGGAACAACGCTACAATGATCCTGCTACATAAAAAAGGTGACATTGAGGATCTCAGGAACTACAGACCTATCAGCCTCCTATCAGTGGTTTATAAAATCTTCACTAAAGTTCTTTCACACGCTTGAAGGTACACTGAGCATGGCTCAACCGAGAGGACAAGCTGGATTCAGGAGTGGCTACAGCACAATAGATCATGTCCACGTACTGAAAGAACTAATTGAAAGAGCGAGGGAATATGAACTTCCATTTAGGTTGGCTTTTATCGATTATGAAAAGGCCTTTGATAAAGTGAAACCATCAGCAGTTACAATGGCTTTGAAATCCTGTGTTGCTGAAAATGCACATATTAATACTATTAGTAACATCTATGAAAATGCAAGTGCAAATATTCGGCTATTTGAGAATACAGCACGCATAAAAATTGGTAAGGGAGTGAGGCAATGTGACACCATATCTCCTAAGCTCTTTAATGCCACATTGAAAAATGTCTTTCCATCACTGAACTGGGAAAACAAATCGATAAAGATTAATGGAGATTATCTAACTCACCTTCGTTTTGCTGACGACGTAGTCATTTTTGCAACTACCCCATCAGAGCTGCAGAGTATGATCCAGGAACTTGCTGACAAGAGTAAAGAAGTGGGATTAAAAATGAACTTTCAGAAGACAAAAGTGATGACACAAGAAATAAACAAAAAATGAAGATTCATCGTTTGATGGAGAAAAGCTGGAGATAACAGACACGTACGTATATCTTGGACAGCAGATATAAAGTGGAGGGTCACATTGATGTAGAAATTAATCGCCGTATAAAACTTTCCTGGAGAGCTTTTGGAAGAAGCAGCATAATTTTTAAGAGAAATATGCCATTATGTCTTAAAAGAAAAGTGTTTGATCAATGCATCCTTCTAGTGCTTACGTATGGGGCAGAGACGTGGACCTTAACTAAAAGAGACATACAAAGGCTGCAGACAACTCAAAGTGGCATGGAGAGGGGCATGCTTGGTGTAACCAGGAGAGATAAGAAGAGGAACTCGTGGATCAGAAAAATGACAAGAGTGGAAGACATCGTGATCAGAGTAAAATCCCTGAAATGGTAATGGGCTGGACATACTGCCAGAAGGACAGACCATTGATGGACAGTCGAAATTTTAGATTGGATTCCAAGGGACAGGAAAAGACCCAGAAGAAGACCACATGGAAGATGGGTGGATGAAATTCGAAAGTATGCGGGAGTTTCAGGAGGAGACTGGCACAAGACAGACCGTTGTGGAAGAGGCTTGGAGAGACCTTCTTCCAGCAGTGGATTGATAATGGTTGACAATGATGATGATGATTATGATGATATATGTGTATACAGGGCTAAACAAATATGTAGGAGCCAGCTCCAAAATTTAGATGCCAGGTAAAACGAAGTCGATAACACATGAACAAAAAACATGTTTGGTTATGACGCTGGAACGAAAAGTGGCAAACCATATTTGTTCATTTTTTTTCTTTTTACCTAAACCACTTATTGCAAAATAAAGTTCCAATTTGCTTCGTAATTTTCTTTTTCCATTTTTTCAGTAGATGATCTCAAAAAATTAAAATTTCAGATTGATTTTATTAAAATACTATTTGCGGATGTCATTTTTTATACATATTAATTCAAAGCACCTTATTTTTTTTTCTTCGTATAATCTGTAGACCCTAAAATTGAGAAAAAATTTCCTTCGTGGGATCCGCAAGGGCTTATAATCCAAAGTCTGTCAGAAAAAGAAAAAAAAACGCGATCAGCGGCGGCATATGAACCGTAGATCGTGAAATTCTGAGAAAAACAATTTTTTTCCTTCACATAATCTGCAACAGCATGTCTTAGACCATGCTATTTCAAAAAAAAAAAAAAAAAAGAAAAGACGGTCCATACCTATCAACACTGACAATAGCATTGCTACTAATAACTAGTATTGCGTGGAATACATAGACTCTATTTTACAAAATGATCCATATCTTTGGAAAAAACAAATATGCGCCCCAACAAAACGTTAAAACAAACCAGGACTTTAATGAAACAAACTTGACACGTGCAAAACACAAAGTTGATTCCCTGGCGAGGTTCCCTAATATGTTTGTCACACTAAGTATTTTTCACTGTACTGTTGCTCATCGTGGTGCCGAGATGAATGAATGTTTCTTATTTATATTTCTCTAATGTATTGGCTCTTTCATCTAAGATATGTTTGTTCTTCCAGCAACACAAAGACGAATTTTGCGTTTACTTTAAGAAGTAAAATCAACACTTGACAGGCTTTCGTTTCTAATGCAAAAACTTGCACCAAAAGAAAATGATGTACCGAAGCCAAATCCCATCAAACAGTTGCTTCTGAAGACTCTTCAAGAAATGGAAGAGTTAAAAACATTTTTAAATGACGCTTCAAATTTTGCTGATTCAGTAAGTACAATTTATGAATGTTATTCATTTTTCTAATTTTTGAATCATAGTCTGCAAATTAAGTATTTCACTCAAAAATGTAAGCATAGCAATTTTATTAGATTAATTTGGCAAAACAGGTCTAGTGACATGATGTTACAATTAATGGATGTTCAATGAGAAGGCATAACTTTTGTATTTAGACTGATTCCCCATAGCAGAATCAGTGTGTGATAGAGACAATACATCAGCAATTTTTCCCTTCATTTTTTATTTAAATGAAATTCCCTTTTTTAACATAATCATTCATGAGATTCTTCTACGGATTCACAGAATTCCGCTTTTTTTTCCCTCATCATTTGGGTCATCCTTGAGATTGGTGCAAAAATGGTAAGCAGTGTTTTCTGTCGGGAGGCGGTATTCCATCTTTCAAAACTTCCAAAAATGGAAGTTAAACGGGATCAAGATCGTAATTTCTTTTTCTCGTGATGTTCCTTTCACCCAGTAGTGTTGTTAAATCTAATATAATTCCACAAATATTTGTATTTGCAAACAGCGAAAAATTTTACGAAAATGAAAGACAGTGCAAAAATTTCCATGTAATATTCTGACAGGAGATTCTTTCATTTGTGTAATTCTTGAGATTGATGCGTAACTGAACAAGAATTTTTTGGGGGTGGGGTTCCGTTGGAGGACGGAATTCTGACTTTGGAAGTTAAAGTGAAGATTTCCCCTTTGATCGTAATTTTTCTTGCTATGTTCCTTCTGCCTGGTGTTGTTGTTTAATATCATTTTATTCCATAAATATTTGTATTTCACCTTGAAAATGGAGTGGAAATTTCCGAAAACAGAAATCGGACGGAACGAAGATGTCGCCTGTAAATCGTTATACCCCATCCCCCGTACGGTGTTTCCACTATCCTGTGTTGTTATTAAAATGATTCTACATGTGGCAGAGACATCATCACCCACCTTTGTCAGCTATAGGTCCTCCCACTCCCACCCGTTCATTTGTGGAACTACTGACCCTAGCATGTGGGGTTAACAGAAGGAGCCATATTGGTCGTGGAGGATCTAAAAATTGTCCCAGCTTAAGTCATTCTGCTGTACCACCTACGATAAGTTTTGTTGTCCCCACCCCTCAGCACATACCGCTCTGGATTTGCACAGATGGTACCATTTACCATTTGAGCTCATACTACAGTCGCTCTTTTCAGAGCATTGCTGATGTGATGGCTGGAGATTGTATAGGGTTTATGGCTGGTTAGCCATATTTATAGGCCGTAATTAGCATAGGGTAACCACTTCATGGTCATTATATGCTTAGTGAAATTGAAATCGCAACATGTAGAAATGACGGTTGGCTTGCATAGAAATGACAGTTGAACTGCATTCATGAATGTCAAGGTGACTTATGTAATTGATTAAAGTATCATAGCAGTTCTGCAGATACATAGCTAATGTAAGTCAAAACGTGATAATTTGTGACTTTGATGCTGCATGCATGCATTACTGTTGAACAACTCTTTCAGTGAAAGAAACTTGCTCCTGAACAAAGACTACGCAGCTCTTCAACAGGTTGAAAAAGCATGATGAGCTCCCCATGTCTCTATACGACATCACTACAATTCATGCCTCAGCGAGTAGCAAAATGCATGTCATGCTAATATGGTCACGTAAACCATTTTTTGTAACCATAAACGCATTTTTTTATTTTATTTTTGCTCTAGAAATTTTGTCTTTACTAGTTAACCTGTTTTGTCCATAAGTTACAGACAGGCAAATCGCACATTCCCCCTTTGTGTTGCAATTTAAATTTCACTGAGTGTACATTTCTTGGTCGCAAAAATGTGATTAGCGTGGTGTCAACCATTTTAGTGTGAAACATGGGCACAACTGCTTCGACGTATGCCTGCCTCAGGAAAGATTTGAAGATTTCAGTAAAGATTTGGTCTTCCACTTTATTTTATTTAATTTTGTGTGTGTGTACTTCATAATGTGAATGGAAATATTAATGTTCTGTGCGTGTGTGTGTGCATGAATGTACTCAAACTGTTGAACTATAATATTTATAGGTAAAATGTTTGGCTGCAAAAGCATGTAATGACCCATGGTAAGCAACACGTCGATTGCTGGCTGATATCATGACAAATGAATTGGCGGCTGAGTATAAGTGGGCTGGCCGCCCCCTAAAGAGCTCATTTAAGTCCTCAAATATCATGTCACTTGTTCTCTGTAAGTATTACAAGTGAAATTAAGGTTTTTTTTTCTGTAGGATATATTGCTTAATATAGAAAATAGTGTGCCCTGAAGTATTTGTAAAAATGTCATGGAAATTGTTGGGTATATGTAGGCAGTTGAATTATTTTAAATGATTACAGTTGCAAACTAATCCTGCAATGGGTTCATGGAGGCATAAGGTAACAGGACAAAACTGATCAATATGGCTGAGGTTGGACATCCTCACCTGATGCAGGGGTCCATCCTGGATTTGTACATTACTGCATCAGAATGATCTGTTGATGAAAACCCTTGTAAGGAATAAAACGTGGACAACATCATCGGGAATCCTGCCACCACACAGAGACCTTTGCTGTTGTGGTTCTCTGTTGCAATACCAGAAGCCTTTTTTGTAGCAAAAGGCATCTGATGTTGCCAATCAGACATTTGCCTTTAACCATGTCTTTAAAGTTTTTGTAAATGCCTTAAAAGAATATGAAATGTAACAATATAGAAGGATATGTTTCACCAAGCCACTGGGTTCAGAACTTAAAATTTTGCAGATGTTTAGGGCCATAGTTTCTCATTCGAGGTCTTTCAATGAACTCTGATAAGTAACTCTTCACAGCAAACAATGTAGAATTTACATTCTGGGAAACAAGACTGGGGTAACTCATGTTGCTCAACCAAGTAAAAACCTAGCTTCAAAATAGTACATAAAGCTTCTTCTATAGGTCCAGTGCAAATTACCTTATCAATTTCTTTTGATATGATTATCTGTATGTATTTAGTACTACAGTAGAGCACAGGTTATCCGGATATTTGATTATCCGGATAATGGTCACTTTTTTTTTTTTTTTTTTTTTTTTTTTTTTTGTATTACGCGTACGTACATACTTTTTGATCACCCTGCATATTTTCGAAGATGATCTATTTTATGCTTACTATAGCCTACTTCCAAAAGAGACAGTCGCAAAATGTTAGCTCAGCTATTCACCTAACTCGGATTCAGAAATTGAAATGTGAGTCCTTGAATACAGGAGACTTGTCGAACACTAACACTGTGCTTTAATTATGTGAATACCTTGCTTCTTCCCAGAAGAATAAAGAAAAATTCCTGGTCATTCCCATGCGAAGGAAATGAAAAAATAAAAAAAGCTTACTTGACCACCTGGATTTTGGTCACTTTTTTTTACTCAAAATGTTAGCTCAGCTATTCACCTAACTCAGATTCAGACTTTGAACTGTGAGTCCTTGGATACAGGAGACTTGTCCAACACTAACACTGTGCTTTAATTATGTGAATACCTTACTTCTTCCCACAAATATAAAGAAAAATTCCCTGGTCATTCCCATGGGTGTGCGAGGGAAATGAAAAAAATAAAAAAAGTTTACTTGACCACCTGGATTTTATGCTGTGAGAAACGGACGAGGTGTGAAAAAGAAAAGGAAGCCTGGAAAAAAATTGAAGAAAAAAAGTACCTTACGCCTTGCACTTTTAACTAAGTGGTAAAACAATATCGCCCAAATTTTTTACGAAGTAGTTCTGTGGTAACCACATGCATAAAAATGGCTTCACAGTAAAAAAACTGTTGATGTACCTTGTGTTAAAATATATTTTTTTTATAGAGAGAATTATTGTTAGTTAAAAACTTGTTTTACTTGTAGTTAATTTGTTTGTTATTCTTAGTTGCAGTGAGACAGACCTGTACTGATGAAAATAAGTGTGGACAACAAATACAAGAAGTTGTCAAAAACTGGCTTAAGCACGCTCCATTTTGGAATCAGCATGACCAAAAAAAAAAAAAAATTGTAATACCAAATAAAGATTGATTGTTTACTTCCTGTTTTTGTAAATCCATGTCTTCACAACCACTAATACATCAGGTCTACAAACTGTTGCTACATAGAGATTATGCTGTAGAACAAGCACATTGATGAGCTGTTAACTATTTTATGTATATTTGCAAAATGTGAGAAAATAAAATACGAGAACCCAGTGGCGGTTCTGGATGGGGAAAAATTGGTGCACAGATTCCTTCATGTGCCAGTAATAATTACAATTAATATGTAATTACAAAACAAAACTCCAGTTATATTTGGGGGGCGTCCCTAGCCTGAAACCACCACTGAGAAACCCTATACTTTTCAACAAAAGAAGTACATTAAATATTTAACGTGAATTATCGAGGATAAATTTATTAAGGTACATTACCTCTCTAATTTTCGATCTATACACTAGATCTTCGTCAGGAGTTCTTGCGTCATACTGCTTCCACAGGTCTGGCGACCAAGCCTGATGGATTTTCCATCCAGCATGGTCATTGATGTTGCCACCTTGTGTCTTGTAAATTTCCAGGTTTTCCTCTAATTCCTGGATAATTGCGTGGGATTGATGTTTGATCACTTTTAAGCACAGTCCATGTTTTGGCCAGTTTGTTGTATGTGCCTGTCTAATCCTGTTTGATTTTAGATGTTCCTTATTGCTGCTTTGTGTTCTTTAATTCTGGTGGTTAACCTTCGTCCTGTTTCTCCTATAAATGGTAATCCATATGAACACTCTATTTTATAAATGACTCCTTTTTGGAGTAAAGTATTTTCTTCTTTTTTTTTTTTTTTTAGGGATGGTAAGTATTTTTTAATTTTGTTGTTTAAACCTGGAGCTAACCTAATTTTATATTTAGTGCTCATTTTCTTCAGTTTTTCAAACAGTCCCTTGTGGTAAGTGATTTTCCTTGTGAATAAATACAATACCTTTTTCAGAAACTATGTTACTCTCCAGACATTTTAATTATTGTAAACCTCATTATAATTTCTTTAGCATTGGAAACCCAGAATTTTTTTTAATCTGGATTGCAGTAAAAGCTTATACAGTCAAACGCTTAAAATCAAGCTTGAATTTCGCAAAATCTTCAATTTAGTGAGTGAAAAATGTGGTTTACGGTTAAATTAGAGGTAGTTTATTACAAACACTGTTTTGATTATTTCTTGGATTTAATGTGGGGGGGGGGAACCTGAGCTGAACGAGATTGTCTTTGTGCTTTTTAGGTTAGCAAAATACTGGATTTAAATTATCATTAACAGGATTCTATGGTTTCCCGGCACCCCTCCACCTTAAAATACTGCATCATTAATTTGCTACTTTGCAGAGTCCATTCCAGAAGAAATAAAATATTCAGTACCAAAATACTAAGTACATATTACAAGTTGGAAAATATTCTTTATTTCACTCTGCATATCTACGTGTTTCATGCTTGTGGGATTTAGCAAGAAGGAACGGGCTGGAACTTCTCATTATAAGCAAGTTGACTATTTCTAATGTGGAAGCAGGATAAACGTCTGGAATCACGTATAAAATTTAGTCCAAAATATGAATTTGTTAATTAGCAGCTTGACTATTTCCATAGGTAATTAGTTGTAGCTATTAAGCAATCTGTAAATGATCTGTGGTATCTGATCCCCTCCCTCTACCATTTTTAAGTTGTGCATTAATATTTGCTGGAATTCATGTAATTATGTACTTTGCATTTTCCCTGATGGAGATATATGCAAACTGAAAAGACTGCAGTGCCTTTTGTAGGCCAAAGGTGCGAAACATTTCAAAAAAATTTCATTTGGTATATGGATGGGTGAGATTTCTGATTATCATAGTTAACTCGCACAAATAGTGATGCAGAGTGCAAATAGCATTCCATGTGGTTATCAGTGTACAAGTTAATTCCTGATGTGCTTTACTGATGCTTTAGCGTTCTGAATAAACATTCTCATATTAGATGCTTACATTGATTTATTTAATATATCAGTGCACTTGCAAACTCAAGAACTGCCAAGCATTGATTCAGAACGAATTGATGCTTTAACGTTCTGAATCAATACTTGGCAGTTCTTGAGTTGGGAAGTGCACTGATATATTAAATAAATCAATGTAGGCATATTTAATATGAGAATTCAGTTAAAGATGTTCGACCATTACTCGACATTCTATTATAAGGCACTCGATCATTACTCGACATTTTATTATAAAACATGCGACCATTTCTCGGCTTGTTGTTATAGGACATTCGACAATTTCACGACGTTCTGTTTCAATATATAAGACCTATTCTCGGCGTTTTATAACACGACATTCGACAATTTCTCGACGTTCTATTCAAGACATTCGGACGCTTCGTAATACAGCATTCGACGTTTCATTAGGAGATATTAGACTATATCTCGACGTTTAATAATACGGCATTAGACTATTTTGGACGTTTCAGAATACGGCATTTGACCATTGCTCGATGTTCCATTATAAGGCATTCGACCATTCCTCGACGTTTCATTATAAGGGATTAGGTCATTCCTAGACGTTCCATTAGAAACCATTCGACCATTCCTCGACGTTTCATTATAAGGCATTAGACCATTACTCGACGTTCCATTATAAAGCATTCGACGATTCCTCGACGTTCCATTATAAGTCATTCGACTATTTCTCGACGTACCACAATCGTTACTCGACGTCTAAAACTCGTGCCGGTTTGGTCCAAGAAACGAATTTTGGACGTCTTATTATACCATCGAAAGATGTGACACGTAGACGGCCTTTGCACTGTTTCACTGCACCGTCATTAGACGTATTTTGCTCCTTCGTTCGCACGAAGAGTCGACGTCTTTTGGACTACTTTGTGCTACTTGGGATATTTGTCGACAAAATCCCTGGTTCTTCAGTGGGGCAGACGACTATAGAACCGCGCCTTCATTTGAATCATATTATGTTGTATTGTATACAGCAGAATACGATTTAAGTCGTCTGAGCAGTCGAGTGCTCTTACGGGCGGACCTCTTCCCACTCGTCAGAGATGGTTTGGTGTTAGAGTCCTAAATAAGACATGGGCGATGTGTTTGTTTTGTGACACTGACTCTCGCCCCGGCATGGAACTAATGACCGTAAATTAGGGACGGGCGACTGCTTATAGCCCTTATAGTTGATTATGGAGGTCTTTAAACTACGAAGTAAAAAATGGATATGCCGTTATTCGTTGGAAACGCTATATAAGAAACAATCTTGCTTTTCCGGTGTTGGAGAAGTTTCACTGTTCTATGCAGTCAGAAATATATGATGTTGAATTAGCTTTTCCCTAAATTTATGGGTCTTTGCAACCTGAAACAGATGCTATTTTAGCTCTTATGCCTGTTATATATTTTGTAATCGGTTTATTAGTGATTTCATCCAAAAAATAAAATGGTGGCCTTAAATTACTGAAATATTAGGCATCAGAGCCTTAGCAGTGAGAAATCGCTCCTGCATTATAATAAATTCTGGTCGTATGGAGCACTAGGTCTCTTCAATATCAATATCAAGCTCTTTAAGATTTTTGTTTTCATGAAAGGCCGTGTAAAAGTTTACACATCCGCAGCCACCGTCTGTGGATGTGCTTTTATGTTGGTTTCGTTTTCGATGTTTTATATTGTACTAGCAGGGTTACCCGATGTTTCCCGAGTAAATATTCGTGGAATCACAAGTTCAGCGGGTGAAATTTTATGAATGAAAAAAATATTCCTGTAATTTTCCAGTAAATACCAAATTTGGTGGTCCTAAATTGAAAACTGTCGAATTTCCTTTTGTACCAAATTTGATGATTCTAAACTGAAAACTGTAGAACCTTTTTCCAAAATTGTGTATGGGAGGCTCCTTCATCACCATCTCCGACCCCTTTCAAAAACTGTCTGCGGTCTAAATCACAGTATCATGAGATAATATATCAAATTTGGTGGTTGTAAATTGAAAACTGTAGAACGTTTTACAAAAATGTTGTATGGGGGCCCTTTGACTCCCTGGCTCCGACCCCTTCCCAAAACCGCCTACGGTCTAAATCAGAGTACCATGAGATAGTATACCAAATTTGGTGGTTCTAAGTTGAAAACTGCAGAAATTTTAACTAAAACAACGAAAATTTTGTATGGGCGCACCCTTGACCTTCCAAAAATTGTCTACGGTCTAAGTCAGAGTATCATGAGATAATATACTAAATTTGGTGGTTGTAAATTGAAAACTGTAGAACTTTTTACAAAAAATATGTATGCTTTTTGATCCCTGGGCTCCGACCCCTCCCCAAACCGTCTACGGTCTACGTCAGAGCACCATGAGATAGTATACCAAATTTGGTGATTCTAAATTGAAAACTGTAGAAATTTTAACTAAAACAACGAAAATTTTGTGTGGGAGCCCCCTTGACCCCTTGGCTCCGACCCCTTCCAAAAACTGTGTACGGTCTAAGTCAGAGTATCATGAGACAGTATATAGCCTTTGCACGTGACGTCACAAAACTGTCTGCTAGACTTCCGGGTGGTTAGAAAGTACTCGAGCTGGTCTCTCACCATGCTTTTCAATGGCTGCTGCTGCTGTAAATAGAGTTAAAAAACTTCTTTCTGACAAAGTTTGCCATCTTAATGTGGTGGAAAAGCAACGTTACGAAGAAAATCTTTGAATAATGGCATAGAAGATCCATATGACACACCTGAAAGATATTTTTATCCTCTGGAAGTTTGTGTTGGTACGGACCTCCCTGATCTGAACTATCATGATATTTATAACTATTTAATAGGCAGTTTTTCGTGTTATACCGGAAAAGCTGTAAAATCTTATAAAAGCCTGGATGCATATAACTATTTTACTAATGTGTGGGTTAGAAATGTATTAATTCTGAAGACTAAGAACGAAAAATTTCTTACCCCGTCTAAGATAAGTTGTTATATTTCTGACTGGTTCCAGTGTGTATTGCAATTAAAAAAAGAAAATTCCGACTTATCATATCCCGAAAAACGGACTATTTTTTCACCAGAAAAAAAAATAAAAGAAAGAAAAGAAAACAGATCCGGGAAAACGGAACGACACAACAATGTATTACAGCACCCTCTAATTCTATGTGGACGTACAGTATATCCTTAAATTTCAGTTCGAAAAAAAAGGCATCTGTTTCAGTATTTAGAAATCAGTAACAGTACAAAATCTTGAAAGTTCACGAAAGCTTAGCAATTTCTGATTCGACAGCAAAGTTAATCCGTCATGCATTCAGAGCATTTTAAACAGAATAACAAGGATTTACGTAAAAACTTGAAAATAATACATAAGAGTAAGCAAAAAAATGCACCGATATAAATTCGACTATTAACGTAGTAAAATATGCAGATTTACGATGCCTGAAATGAAGTGTTTACTGCAGATCCTGTCGGCCTGGGTGACCATGCCTTCCGATTTACGGATATTTTCCATATAATCAGGCGCTTTTCTGCCGTTGGAAAGCAATAAAAGGAAATTCCACTACCTTACTTGTACTTCGAGAAGCACCCATTCCATACGTCACGCAACTTTTAACCATCTCTAAAACTTCCAACAATCGAGTGACAAAGGGTCCAAAAAAACGCTTCCCCATGTTCATCCTATGGGAACCTTAGCAGCCGAACTTTCTCTTAACCACCCGGAAGTAACGGTGACGTCAAAAATGACGTCGGTGCAAAGGCTCTATACTAAATTTGGTGGTTCTAAACTAAAACTGTAGATTTGTATAGCGGACAAACAAACATACAAACAAACAAATATACAAACTTTCACTTATATATATATATATATATATATATCATCATCATCATCATCATTGTCAACCATTATCAATCCACTGCTGGACGAAGGTCTCCCCAAGTTTCCTCCACAACGGTCTGTCTTGTGCCAGTCTCCTCCATGTCACCCCTGCATACTTTCGAATTTCATCCACCCATCTCCCATGTGGTCTTCTTCTGGGTCTTTTCCTGTCCCTTGGGATCCAATCTAAAATTTCGGCTGTCCATCGATGATCTGTCCTTCTGGCAGTATGTCCAGCCCATTGCCATTTCAGGGATTTAACTCTGATCATGATGATTTGATTGTAGGTTTAACGACCACCGTGAGCAACTCAATGGGCTATAAGCAGTCGCCCGTCCCTAATTTAGGGTCACTGGTTCCAGGGAAGGGAGAGAGCCAGTGCCGTAAGACAAACACAACATCCATACCTCACCGGGATTCGAACCCGGACCCCAGACGGACGAATGATCAGAGGCCAGCGCTTTAGACCACTGCGCCACCGGGGCGGCTCTGATCATGATGTCTTCCACTCTTGTCATTTTTCGGATCCACGAGTTCCTCTTCTTATCTCTCCTGGTTACACCAAGTATGCACCTCTCCATGCTTCTTTGAGTTGTCTGCAGCCTTTGTATGTCTCTTTTAGTTAAGGTCCACGTCTCTGCACCATACGTAAGCACTGGAAGGATGCATTGATCAAACACTTTTCCTTTAAGACATATATATATATATATATATATATATATATATATATATTGTTGTTGTTGTTTTGTTTGGAGGTTTAACTACCACTGTGAGCAACTTGACGGGCTACGTGCAAGGAGGTTAGAATAATACTTCCGGAGATGCCTTGGTTTCTTAACCGTGAAGCCGCCAGGTGTGGGAATTTGCCGTTGTTTACAAGATACGTATGCAATTTCAACTGTTTGTTTTTTGAAATTTCGTGGTTTATGGTTGCAGAAACCGTGTTAATATCAAACCAGCGATGGCTTTTCAGGTGAAGTGCCTCTTCACCTATTTTACTCAAAATAAAGTTTTATTCAGTATTTTTTTTATGATATATTCTTTTTTGCCTTTATTCAGTTCCAAAATACTAAAAATTTTGAATAGATATTAATTCATATGGCGCGCTCAATACGGAAAACAAATCCTTATAAGCAAAACAGTGCAAGTGAAGAGCCGAAATGAGAATGCTTGGAAGTCTGCAGTTTTCCGCCGAGTTGCCATGGTAACCGTGACGTCACCCTCCCCAATCTGCTCGCTCAAGTGAAGTGTTTCAGCTTCACGCGCCTTACCTGGGCATCTTTTAGTTTTTGAGCGTAAAGTCGTGAGAGATCACGGTGGAGTGGGCGGACTACCAGGGTACCTTGCAATCTGCTAGGGCTTTTTCCTTGTGGTGCTGTGAAACATTATTTTCCGAAAGAAATTTGTTCTTTCGAGCTTTGTGATTATTTGTTGAAAGCTTTAACTGATATTTTAGGTTTGTGTGCAATTTAACTGATAGTGATAGTTTTTAGTATGCATCCTGTGGACGACATTGTTTGTAATTTATTGCAAACTCCATTTACTCTGTGGAAAGATGAAGATAAAAGAGACATTTTTCTTCAAGGACGACCGACGGATTCACTGACAATTGTTGCTAAGAACGAAATCAAGAAGAGCGGTAAATCTAACAATATTAATTTAAAAAATTGTTGGTTTACTGAATATAAATGGATTTGCAGCACTTCTGTGTTATTTTTTTATTTTTTTGGCTCTGCTTACTTTTTAGAAATAAACGTTCGGCGTGGAATAAAGACGGATTCTCAGATTTATTAAGCGTAACACGGTCACTTCATAAACATCGTGATTCCGGCGAACACCTGAAATGCGGATTAATGTTAAGGAATTTTGAAAACATTCAAAACACCATTGCCGATGCCCTGAGGAAGAATGCTAGGCTTTTGAAATCGCATTTTAACGAAAACGTTCGTTTAAATACACTTTTCCTGCAGACAGTGATTGATGCAGTATTAGTCTATACTGTATTTGAGCAAACAAGAACTATCATTCCATGGCCATGACGAAAGCATGGGCTCGATAAATCGTGGAAATTTCATTGAGTTACTTTCATTGTTGATATGAAGAAGTTCTTTAGAAATTGAAAATCAATACGAAAGGAAAAAAAACTATTCAAAATGAATTAATTGAATGTATTTCTGAATATATAAACGATCACGTCAAAAATTAAATAATTTTTTATTGCTGATTCGGAAGGTGTATTGGTTGAGAGATTTTTGGGTGTCCATGATGTGAATGAAGATAGAACGTCAGGAGCTTTATACAAAATGCTAGACACAATTTTGGAACAGTCTGATTACCAACACAAATAAATAAAACAATGTTACGATGGGGCAAGTATAATGTCTGAACACTTAAATGGGCTGCAGAAAAAAATTCAAGGATAAAGCTTCTCAAGCTGTTTTTGTTCAATGCTTAGATCATCGTTTGAATCTTGTACTACACCAGAGTATTTATAAAATTTCTAAGTGTCGAATTCTTTTTGCAAGCCTCAGTGCAATTGCTTCGTTTGTTCATCATTCTGCGAAGCGGTCTTATACACTTATATCAAAAACCGCAAGATGCAGACCAACCATAACAGAAACTCGATGGTCCTCCACTTCGAAATTTGTAAGTTTAGTTGTTGAAGATTGGGATAAATTGAAGAAAGTGTTCGGATTTCTGACGAATAGCGAATAATCAGACAAAAAATCAATTCATCTTGCCAAGGGGTGTTTGAATTACATGAACACTTCCGAATTTACATTTTTGGCTCCACCGATCTATTATTCGAACTTTTGAATAAAAAATAACTAAACACAAACTACTGTGTAACTCAAATAATAAAAAAAAACTCGTGAAATTTTAAGCCATAAAAGGAACAATGAGTTATTTGAAACACAGTTTGGAAAAGCTAGCAAAATCACAGAAATAAGCACGGGAATATGCTGCTCTTACACAGGAAACAATTTTTCAAAATTATAAACAATTGTATTTTGATTTTTGAAATTTTGGACCACATTCTTATGGAAATTGATATAAGATTTCGCGACTGTAAGAAATTTCTGTTTGTCTGACTTGCTGACACAACCAAATTCGAATAATTTAATGCAAATGTAGATTTTCAAGAGCGCGAGTGGGAAAACTCGCGCTCTTGAAAATCTACATTTTTACGGAAACACATTTACTAAACACCAGCGCCTTAAAAATGAACTGAGTCTTGTATATGCCGATGAATAATTAAGGAATATATTGACTCAAGAACTACTTCGAGTGTTTCACGGAGACAAAGACAGTTTTACAGAAGATTATAAATTGGTTTTCCTCAGTTTAACAATTCCATCTACAAGTGTGCCAGTGGAAAGAAGTTTTCTTAAAAGAATACAAACTTGCTCAAGAAACACCAGTTCCCAAGATAGACTTGCTTTTCTGGCAAATATTTCTATTCAGGAAGACATTTTATCGATGCTCACGAAGAAACAACCATCTAACCATCTTATGACGACATAATCGACAAATTTGCAGCTTTAAAAGGAAGAAAAATTGATTTAATATACAAAAAATAAGTAAGTCCTCATTAAGGGATTTTCATTGTAGACAGTATATATCTTTTCATACTGCTCTTGTACCTCTTCACCTATTTTTCCAACCACGAGCCGCCGCTGAATGAAACCGGAATTAATTATAATTTTTACACGAGTGAAGTTTACAATTTTAACGTTATGTTTTGTTTAGAATTCGCACTAATGTTCGTGTATTTCAATTTAAAATAAAAATGGGAAGGAGCCTCAAAATAGTTAAGAATTTTATAAATTCAGCATTTCCTCACATATCGGCAGCAAGTTACGATCCGAAATGGGAAACATGAAGGACGAAAGAAGACGATTCGGCCAACACAAAATGCATTGCAATAGCCTAGAAATCATGAATTTTTCCACACTTTGACGGCCGATGCTCGCTGTTATAGGCTTCACGCAAAGTGGTACTGCTTCATTAACAAGGGCATCTCCAGATATCTTATTCTAACCACCTTGGCTACGAACGACCACCTGTCCCTAATTAGGGCCACTGATTCCAGGGAACGGAAAGGGAAAGAGTCAGTGCCGTAGGATAAACACAACATCCATACCTTCACTGGGATTCGAATCTGGACCCATCTCAAATTAACAGTCAGAAGCGTGGCCACCGAGATCAGAAGCCAGCACTTAGATTACTGCGCCTTCCTCTGTGGCCCTTAGGGTAGCAGGATATATATGTGAGCTGGAGTATGTAAAAGCGGCCAAAGTGTCAAGATATCGATTTTGAAGTTTTAGGTGATTTTTGTAGAAAAGTATTCGCTCTTTCCAATGAAACCAATTCTAGGCTTCTAGCTCTATTCGCAGCTTTACAGTCTGTACTTACTGATGGTGAATAAAACTGAAGAAATGAAAAATTGAACATACTTTTTATAGTTAAAAAGGTAGGAATACTCATATAAAACTCATGTAAAATTATCAAGTTTGAGGACAAATAGCACACATTGACGCTGGACTGTCACTCCCTCTTCCTCTTTTTTTTTTTTTGATTGCAAGTTTAACGTTGAGCGTGAGCTACTCAATGGGCTAAAATCAATCGCCCGTCCCTAATTTAAGACCACTGGTTCCAAGGAAGGGAGAGAGCCATCGCCGAAAGACAAACACAACATTCCAGTGGCGGCTCGTGGTTGAAAAAGTAGGTGAAGAGCTACAAGAGCAATATGAAAAGATATCTACTGTCTTCAATGAAAATCACTATATGAGGACTGACCTATTTTTTGTATATTAGATCAATTCTTCTTTCTTTTAAAGCTGCAAATTTGTCGATTATGTCGTCATGGAATGGTTGTTTCTTCGTGAGCATCAATAAAATATCTTTCAGAACAGAAATATTTGCCAAAGAAGCAAGTCTGTCTTGAGAAATAGTGTTTCTTGAGTAAGTTTGTATTCTTTTAGGGCAAGAAAAACTTCTTTCCACTGACACATTTGTAGATGGAATGGTTAAAATGAGGGCAACCAATTTATAAGTTTCTGTAAAAAGGCCTTTATCTTCATGAAGCACTCGAAGAAGTTCTTGAGTCGATATATTCCTTAATTTTTCGATGGAATATACAAGACTCAGTTCATTTTTAAGGCGCTGAAGTTTAGTAAATATTTTTCCGTAAAAATGTTGTAGATTTTCAAAAGCGTGAGAGGGAAAGCTTGAATTAAATTGTTCGAATTTGGTTGTGTCAGCAAGACAAACAAATTGAAGTTTTTCACAGTCTTGAAATCTTATATCCATTTCCATAAGAATGTGGTATAAAATTTCAAAATACAATTGTTTATAATTTTGAAAAATTGTTTCTTGTGTAAGAGCAGCATATTCCCGTTTAGATCTGCTTATTTCTGTGATTTTGCTAGCTTTTCCAAACAGTGTTTCAAACACTTCATCGTCCCTTTTATGACTCAAAATTTGACGAGTTTTTTTAATTTGAGTTACACAGTAGTTTATGTCTAGTAATTTTTTCTGCAAAATTTCGAATAATAGATCGGTGGGACCAAAAATTTCATTAAATACTATTGCCAAAAATGTAAATTCAGAAGTGTTCATATCGTTTAGAAACCCCTTGGCAAGTTGAATTGATTTTTTGTTTGATTGCTCACTATTTGTCAGAAATTCGAATACTTCCTTCAATTTATCCCAATCTTCAACAATTACACTTACGAACTTCGAAGTGGAGAACCATCGAGTTTCTGCTATGGTTGGTATGCGTCTTGCGGTTCTAGATGTGAGTGTATAAGATCGCTTCACTGAGTGGTAAAAAAACGAAGGAATTCCAGTGAGGCTTACGTAAAATATACGACACTTTGAAATATTAGAAAAACTCTGCTGTAATACAAGGTTCAAACGATCTGCTAAACAATGAACAAAAACAGCTTGAGAAACTTTATCCATAATTTTTTTCTGGGCCCATTCAAGTGTCCAGGCATCGTAACATTGTCCTATTAATTTGTGTTGATAATCGAATTGTTCCAAAATTTTGTCTAGCATTTTGTATAAAGCTTCTGACGTTCGATCTCCACTCACGTCGTGGAAACCCAAAAAATCGCTCAGCCAGTACACCTTCTG
This sequence comes from Macrothele yani, assembly GCA_039090855.1. NCBI lineage: Eukaryota > Metazoa > Arthropoda > Arachnida > Araneae > Macrothelidae > Macrothele > Macrothele yani. The sequence goes on along the minus strand of CM077011.1, from coordinate 71,865,656 downwards.
AATCAACAAATCTTATTATTAAAGAGCACTGAGAAGTCTGGTTTATGTCTGTGGTGTTTGAATAGAAAAGCATTGAACTTCATTTATTTCATTTTTAACGTGATCGTTTATATATTCAAAAATACATTCAGTTAATTCATTTTGAATAGTTTTTGAGTCACCTGTGAAGACATTTTTAATCTTTTCGTATCGATTTTGAATTTCTAAACGACTTCTTGATATCAACAATGAAAGTAATTCCTTGAAATTACCACGATTTATCGAGTCCATGCTTTCGTCATGACCACAGAATGCTAGTTTTCGTTTGCTCAAATATAATACTGCATCAATCACTGTCTGCAGGAAAAGTCTATTTAAACGAAAGTTTTCGTTGAAATGCATTTTCAAAAGCCTAGCATTCTCCCTCAGGGCATCGGCAATGGTGTTCTGTTTTTTTTTCAAAATTCCTTGGCATTAACTCGCATTTTGGGTGTTCGCTAGAATCACCATGTTTATGAAATGAGCGTGTTATATTCAATAAATCTGAGAATCCGTCTTTATTCCACGCCGAATGTTTATTTCTAAAAAGTAAGCAGGGCCAACAAAATAATTTTTGTAACAAAGAAGTACTGCAAATCCATTTATATTCAGTAAACCAACAATTTTTAAAATTAATATTGTAAGATTTACCGCTCTTCTTGATTTATTTATTGGCAACAATTTTCAATGAATCCGACGGTCGTCCTTGAAGCAAAATGTCTTTTTTATCTTCATCTTTCCACCGATTAAATGGAGTTTGTACTAAATTACAAACAATGTCGTTCACAGGATATATACTTTAATTAAAACTATCACTAACTGTTAAACTGTACACGAAACTACAGTAACAGCTAAACTTTTTGACAAATAATCACAAAGCACGAAAAAACAAATCCTTTTCGGAAAGCATGTACCACAACATTGCAAGATACCCTGGGTAAAACATCCCGTTTCACCGTGATCTCCTTCGAAAGTCACGATTCCATCTGCAGAGGTTCGGCGCCGAAAGATAAAACACTTCACTTGCGCGCTAGATAGGGGAGGTTGACGTCACGGTTACCATAGCAACTCGGTCGAAGGCTGCAGACTTCGAAAGGTTTTCATTTCGGCTCTTCACTTGCACTGTTTTGCGTATGAGGACTTGTTTTCCGTCTTGAACGCGCTATGTGAATTGATATCTAATCAAAATTTTGAGTATCTTGTAACAATAGAGACAAAAAAGAATATATTATACAAATTACTGAATAAAACTTTATTTTAAGTAAAATAGGTGAAGAGGCACTTCATCTGAAAAGCCGCCACTGCAACATTCATGCCTCACCGGGATTCTAACCCTGACCCATCTCGAACGTTTGATCAGAATCCATCGCTTAGACCACTGCGCCACTGGGGCGGCCACTAGGCTTCTAATAATGTTATACAAGTACTACTGGCGATGTAACGAGAGTCCTCCTGGCTCGATTGCCTTTGGTATAATCCATTCAGTGGTTTTATTAGAAGAGTGAACTCATCAATTTCCTTACTATCAACAAATTTCCTTGCCTTCACTACTCCACTAGGGCAAATCATGAAGTGATGGTATTTAGTAATAATTTTAAAAAGCTATAACTGTTTGAAAAATTGCTTCAAATATCATCATCATCATCATTGTCAACCATTATCAATCCACTGCTGGACGAAGGTCTCCCCAAGTTTCCTCCACAACGGTCTGTCTTGTGCCAGTCTCCTCCATATCACCCCTGCATACTTTCGAATTTCATCCACCCATCTCCCATGTGGTCTTCTTCTGGGTCTTTTCCTGTCCCTTGGAATCCAATCTAAAATTTCGGCTGTCCATCGATGATCTGTCCTTCTGGCAGTATGTCCAGCCCATTGCCATTTCAGGGATTTAACTCTGATCATGATGTCTTCCACTCTTGTCATTTTTCGGATCCACGAGTTCCTCTTCTTATCTCTCCTGGTTACACGAAGCATGCACCTGTCTGCAGTCTTTGTATATCTCTTTTAGTTAAGGTCCACGTCTCTGCACCATACGTAAGCACTGGAAGGATGCATTGATCAAACACTTTTCTTTTAAGACATAATGGCATATTGCTCTTGAAAATTATGCTGTTTCTTCCAAAAGCTCTCTAGGCAAGTTTTGTACGCCGATTAATTTCTTCATTAATGTGACCCTCACTTGATATCTGCTGTCCAAGATAAACGTACGTGTCTGTTATCTCCAGCTTTTCTCCATCAATCAATAAATCTTCATTTCTTGTAAAAGCATTGAACATCACTTTTGTCTTCTGAAAGTTCATTTTTAATCCCACTTCTTTACTCTTGTCAGCAAGTTCCTGGATCATACTCTGCAGCTCTGATGGGGTAGTTGCAAAAATGACTATGTCATCAGCAAAACGAAGGTGGGTTAGATAATCTCCATTAATCTTTATCCCTTTGTTTTCCCAGCTCAGCGACTGAAAAACACCCTCCAATGTGGCATTAAAGAGCTTCGGAGATATGGTGTCACCTTGTCTCACTCCCTTTCCAATTTTTATGTGTGTTGTATTTTCAAACAGCCGAATCTTTGCACTTGCATTTTCATAGATGTTATTAATAATATTAATGTATGCATCTTCAATACCGCAGGTTTTCAGAGCCATTGTAACTGCTGATGGTTTCACCGAATCAAAGGCTTTTTCATAATCGATAAAAGCCATGCACAATGGAAGTTCATATTCCCTCGCTCTTTCAATTAGTTCTCTCAGTACGTGGATTTGATCTATTGTGCTGTAGCCACTCCTGAATCCAGCTTGTTCTCTCGGTTGAGCCATGTCCAGTGTTACCTTCAAGCGGTGTGAAAGAACTTTAGTGAAGAGTTTATAAACTACTGATAGGAGGCTGATAGGTCTGTAGTTTCCGAGATCCTCAACGTCACCTTTTTTATGTAGCAGGATCATTGTAGCGGTGTTCCAATCCTCAGGAATCTTTCCTTCATTAAGGCATCGAGTGAAAATTTGGGCGAGTACTGTTTCAATTTCTCCACTTGCTTCTTGTATGATGTCTACAGTAATTCCATCTTCTCCTGGAGCTTTTCCCCGCTTCATGTTCTTGATTGCATGTGCAACTTCTGCTGGAAGGACTGGAGGAACTCTGTTACTAGAATCTTTCATGATGTCTGGAGTGCATGTATCATCCCTTTCATATAATTTGGAGTAGAAATCTTTCACTCTTGTCAAAATTTCGCCTCTATTTCTTGTTACAGAACCATCTTCTTTTCTCAGTGCCATAATCTGTTTTCTTCCCTTACTGAGATGTCCCTTTGCTATCTTTAGGCTTTGGTTGTTTTCAATTGCTTTCCACACTAGTTCACAGTTGAATTTCCTTACGTCTTCAGTGATACTTTTTCTTACTGTCTTGCATAGCTCTATATATTCCACTTTGGAAGTCACATCTTCTTTAGTTGTCCTCATCTCTCTTCTTTTTTGCATCAACATTTTCGTTTTTCCTGATAATTTGTTTACATGCAACTTGTTCTTAGACCCAGCTAATTTTGTTGCTGTTTCCATAAGAGCTTTGGTTACTTTTCTGTTAACTTCAGAGATGTCCACTTCTTCCGATGTTAGGCCTTCTAAAGCAGAGAATCTGTTCTTCAGTTCCAACTTGAAGGTATTATGGTGTTTTTTAAGGTTGGTTATGTCAATAGATTTTGTTTGTCTTATGAGCTTGCCACGTTCAAGTTTGGTGTTGAGGTGCATCTTACATCTCACCAATCTATGGTCACTACCTGTGTTGAACTTGTTTAGCACACTGCAGTCTTCTATGACGAATTTTTTGTTACACATAATAAAATCAATTTCACTTGTCGTCCCATTTGGATGTCTCCATGTCCATTTCCTGTGTGGCTTTTTCTTGAAGAAGGAGTTCAAGATGAAAAACCCTTCTGCCTCTGCTAACTCAACGAGAGTATTTCCACGCTGGTTTCTGTTGCCGTGACCGAATTTACCTACTGAAGTTTCATTCTGTTGCCGTTGCCCTATTTTTGCATTGAAATCTCCCATAATTATTTTCAAGTGCTGCTTACCCTATTATTTAGATGACAAATTTCCTCATAAAATTCTTCAATTTCTTCTTCAGGATGACTTGTGGTGGGTGCATAAGTTTGAATAATCTGAGCCTGGTATCTTTTCGAGAGTTGGATAACGAGTCGTGCAGCTCTGTCAGAGGAACTTTCAACTTCTACAACTTTATCCTTCAGTTTCTTGTTTATTATAAATCCAACACCACTAGTTCTGCCAGTATCTGTCCCATGATAGTAGAAGAGATGTCCACTTTTCAGTTCGATGAGATCTTCTCCTTTTCTCCTTACCTCACTTAGCCCCACGATGTCCCACTTGATCCTTTGTAGTTCCTCTTCCAATTCAAGAAGCCTTGAATCAGAAGATAGGGAGCGTCCGTTGTACGTAGCCAAGGTCAGCATCAGATGGCAGCCTAGTCCGGTCCTCCGGGGATTCTTAGCACCCTCTGCCTTCATGTCGCACTGGCCGCTGCCTTGGCCAGGTACATTCCAGCTGCCGGAAACTGAGGGCCAAGATTTATGTTGTGGAATCATTTTGGAGGGGTTTGGCCATAACTCACCACGCTGGCCAAGCGGGTTGGTGAGTGTGGGATAGCATTTCCTCTAATCCCGATGGTATAGTTATACCGCTATTGACGGTCGTCAGAGCCCCTTTAGTGGGAACAGGATGTACCACGAGAAGGCGGGGTTGACATTTGTCAAGGAGAGGCTGTGATGTTACGCATCACCTGACCTTACATCCCGCTTCAAATATACATCTCATTAAGATTAATACAAAATCACTTACTCGGCACAGACAGCCAAACAAGTGATACTGACCACCAGGGTAGGAGGTATAAAAACGCAATTAATCAAGTCATTGTGGGTATCAATATTACTGACAGAATATTTTCCGATCAGAACTAAACTTAGTGTGACCAATTTAACGGCCGTTTACTCAAACATTTCTTTTCGTAGTCTACGTCACATGTGGCTTTCTATTTTTAATCTTTCCTGCCTTTGGCACTGATCTGATACTGCTACCCCACTAATGCTGGCTTCTGACCGTTCGTTCGAGCGGTTCCGGTTCAAATCCCGATGAGTCCAAGGTCATGGGTAGTGTGCCTGTCTTATGGCACAGTCCTTCTCCCTTCCGTGGAAGCATTAGCCTTAAATTAGGAACTAATTATAGCCCACTGAATTACTCAGGATGGTCATTAAACCCACAAATAAAAAACAACTAGATATTTTTCACGTGACTTCGAATAACTTGTTTCCGTGTGACTTTCTTTTCGTATCAAGTTTACGAACACATGTTAAACAATGAAATTTATCGAGTTAGTGGCAGTGATGTTATTCATCGCAGCTACTGCTAGTTTCAGAACCGCGCTGTGAGTTGTAAATAAATACATGTCTATTTAGTGACAGTTTTTAAACAGATTACCCCTTTGAGACGCTAACAATAGAAGGATAGTGGAAAATACTTAACTAATTCTCTATACATTCAAATCCGTTAGATATGTCGCGGCAAATAGCCAAAGTTGCTGATCCAAAAAAAGTTGTGAGTTTTGTTTTCTTTCCTCTTTTAATGTGTAATGTTTCATAGTAGCTGTTTTTGTAACTATTACAGCGCTGTTTAAATTCGAATATATACACGTTTAATATGATATGAAAGTACGTTAAGTGTAGTTTGTATAAATTTGGAAAGGTGATGAAATAGGACTAACGTGCAGGTGGTTCTCTCTTGTGGAAGGGATATATGGGCGTTGCGTGTACCAGATTCTCACAAACTGTATGAGCTAGTGATGAACAAAGTCGGTAATTTTCGGTACTCTCCGCTTTCTGTATAGGTACTTTTTTTCGTTACGAGTACTTGTACCGATATTATTACTGCTTATATGTATCAGTGGTGAAGCGTGGTACTGTGTTGGGGAAACTAAAAAAAACGTTTTTTGTTTTTTTTTCAGTTTAACGTATATATAGTACGCTATCAAAAATGCATATTATATTCATGTAAATATTTTAGTACCAACATATTGATTTCCATTGTCATTGTTTGCTGTACTGTGTCTTTGAAAAAATTCTGCTACATAAATTCAATTTTTCTTTTCATAACTTGGTAAACCTAATTAATCACAGATCAGACTGTTAGCAAATTAAACTGTTGCCAAACCGTTCCTGAAAACGAAAACCAAAGGTAACTATTTCCATTTCGCCCACAAAGGTCGGCATTTTTTAACTCAAATTTCTTTTCATAAGATATAGTAGGCATCGGATTTTCCAGTAGATATTTAACTGTATCAGAAGAATCACGAGCTTTCCTTGTTCACACATTTCTAGCTTAAAAAATAAAAATTAAACACGCAACACTGGCAACATACCCATTAGTCAGTCGCAAGTTCCACTTTCACATAACAAAAACAAACCTGTGAGCCGTGATTACTGGGCTGCAGCGAAGAGCAGGGATTTCGGACCCCAATGCCTCCACCAAAGAGCAACCAATCGGCGGCATCCGTTTTCATTTGAAACTAGTCTCTGGCCCACCCTCGCAGACTCCACAGAGCTATAAATAAGTTTCCTGGGGCAGCTGTTGTACTTGTTTGTTCATCTGTGAGACTTGATTTTGAGTCTCACTTTTCATTCCCAGATAATATGATTGAAAGGAAATGGTGGACATAACGTAATTTTGCAAATAAATTGTTCAGCATTACCTTTAATTATGAGATCTTTCCATTGTATTTCTGAAAAAACTAAATAAATATAATAAGTAATAACAAAAACAGTTCTGGCATTTTACTCTTGGGTAGACTTCACCCTGACGTTTCGTCTCTGATATGTATATAATAGTAAGGGCCAGCAAAAAAAAAAAAAAACACCCCGCTTGACATGCTTCCCCTGGACCTCGGGCCTGTATCAGTACTTTGGTAGGGTATATGAGTGCACACACAAGAGAATCTTTCATGTGCCATTGGTTTGTATTTATGTATAACTTTTATTCCAGTTGTGTACATACATTATTATAAATATATGTACTATACAAAAGAAAATTGAAAAAGTTTTTAACCCAGTATGGATCATGAAGGTCTTCATGAGAGACAATATTGTCAATCAAATCTATGCTGTGTCTCTTATAGTGTGGCCACAAAAGATTGTAAATGAAAATTGAATGCTCTCAAATGATAAGCTCAGACGTGCCAACTCGCCGGATTTAGGCAGGAGACTCCGGATTTTCAGCCATTCTTCTTGCACTCCGGGTAAATGTCAAATTCTCCCGATTTTTGCTGATAATCAGCCATTACGATGGTCAAAATTCCATCAACAACCACCTTGGATCGACACAGAAGAAAAAGATTTTCTATGCTTCATTTTTTACAAATTTTTCAGACTAAGCTAAAAAAATTGTAAAAATTGCCGCATGGTGTTCAAAAGCATTTGTATTTTCAAAGTTACACTGTTCATCTTTTGTCTAAAATAGTGAAAGCTGTCATGCATTCATGATGGATAAAATTGTCATCTAAGGGCATTAAAAAAAAAAGATAATAAAGTAAGGGGAAGGGAAACAAAGATATCAGCAAATGAAAATTTTAGTTTAGTATTGAAACACCACAGGTTTGCAAGGCTAACATTGAATAAAATTAAGATTTTATTTTATGGTTCTTTAAATTATTATTTTAAACACAGATGATACTAGTTTAGTTATTGTGGCATATGCAGAGATTTTTACTGCATATTTATTAATATAATTATGTTTTGTTTTGTGGTAAATAGCGTTTGCGCAAAAGTTTTACTGATGCACATTTTCCTAAGTTGGCAAGTATGATGTATTTGTCTTACGGCACTGGCTCTCTCCCTTCCCTGGAACCAGTGGCCCTAAATTAGGGATGGGAGACTGCTTATAGCCCACTGAGGTGCTCACTGTGGTCGTTAAACCTCCAACCAAGAAGAAAGCTTGACACTTCCACATTTGTTTTGACAGATACCTCTGTCTCTCTCTCTGTTCCAACACTGGAAAAACTGCTAACAGTTAAGTCCAGAATGAAAAAAAAAATGCTTTGAACAAAACTTTTGTAGATCTTTGTTAAAGAGAGCTAAATTGGCTACTGTACATTCACTAAATAAGGATAAAGATTAATTATGATTAAATAATGTATCAACAATTAAGTACATATATCTTGTGTTAATTATTAATGCTATTAATTGTATCTGGTTAACACTATGCTTTTTATTTTTCACTAGTTTTCACTATGCTTTTTATTTTGCATATAAACATAGTCTGCATTTAAGATAACTTTTTAAACATTAAAGACGCTATGTACCAATAATACTACTTCTGGAAAATTGCTCCTGCATCTGAAAAATGTCGATAAAAAATAGCGCTCATGTGATTTTATGAGCTGTAAAAAATCTCCTGTTTTTTTAGATTTTGAAGGTTGGCACGGTCTGTAAGCTTTTCAAGCACAGTGTTTGGCATGAAAGGCTAAATAAGTAGCAATCAAAATATAGAAGTCACGACTTTCTGTACTCATTACAATGTAATGTAACCTGTGTAATGACATCCTGTTACCAGGTCTGAAAACCAACCACAAACTGGTAGTCTTGAGATTGGGAAAGCAACAAAGTATGAGGGCTGAGGTAGAAGGTAGCAATCGAAATACAGAAGTACCAATTTATTGTACCTTGTTATATTTGTGTGCCCATTGTGTTGTACAGTTATGCATGTATGAGCCCATGACTAGTTGGAGTCAGTAAGTCCCCCTTCTTCCCCTCAAAAGTGGGTGGACTGCCACATGTAAGGTGAGTCGGCAGAATTATTATGAGAAAACACTTATTTTAAACTTTTGTTTTGGGATCTAACAACCACTATATGAGCAACCTGAAGGCTATAAGTAGTTGTCCATCCATAATTTGGTTAGGGGAGGGAGAAAACTAGCACAGTGAGACAAGCATACCTCCCATGTCTCATCTGGAACTCAAACCTTACCCAGCTGAGACAACCAGTTGAAAGCTTGAGTCTCTGACAACTTGTCCAACAGGGAGGATGAAACTTTTTTAAATGCAGAAACTCTTTTTAACAGTGTTAATATTTCTGCAGATATTTTTAATCATATATGTTATTCATAATTGCTGACTTTGTAATTGTGATGATCTGTTATTTTAATTGTATTAGTTTAGGTATTTATGGGAAAATTTAGTGAATCTTTGGCTCCTCATTTTTTGTTTTTCTGTTCCTTATGATTGAACCTTGGAGAACTGAAGGAAGTAGATTGATGGCTGTCTTGTTTACCTTTTGTTTTATGAGAAAAATGGTTCCACATTCTTAGGGTGTACAAGTGTTAGATTGATTCAGTTACATAGCCACTTTATTTAGGAGCACACATAGAACATTGTGGCAGAAAAAAGTAACCACAAAAATGGATCTATTGACTGCTGTGAATAACAGCTGGTAGCTTCAAGAGTGCACTTGCTTGCCAGTTTTCTTATTTGAATCTGGTGCTTCAGCAAGAATCAAACAGTGACTCATCGCCCTGGTGGTGCAGTAGTCTAAGCGATGACTTCTGATAGTTTATCCGAGATGGGTCAGGGTTCAAATCCTGGTGGGGCATGGATGTTGTGTTTGTCTTACAGTGCTGGCTGTCTCCCTTCCCTGGAACCAGTGTCCCTGAATTAGGGACGGGTGACTGCTTATAGCATACTAAATTACTCACTGTGGTATTTAAACCTCCAATAAAAAAATAAATAAATAACACTTAGGCACTGGATAGCATTTAATGTATTGGTGTAGTTCATTATTTTTGTGAGTGCCATTTCTTTATTTCATTGTACCACTTCCTTAACTTGCTATATTAATGATATTTTGATAGTGAGAAAACAACTCATAATACTAATAAAAACAACTCATAAAGATTTATAATTAATAGTATGACACCTCTATTCTTTGGCTCACAGTGAAAAAATTTTAATTACAGTGAAGAATTTAATAATTTTTATAAGAATACCCTTAGTACCCTTAAAGAATTCAAAGCCAATGATAAAATTGTGGTACTAAAAGCAGATAAAAGTAATGCTTTGGTACTAGTAGAAAAAGAAAAATACTATAGAAAAATTTAAGAATTACAGAAGCCAATTTATAAAGAATTCACTGATGACTATAGATCAGACTAACTAAGAAAGCTGAAGAAATTAAGAAATTCTTAAAAAAAAAAAAAAAAAAAAAAAAAATCAACTCTGTGAAAACTTCAGAGGCTTCTCAAATTCATTCTAGAGTTTCACAATTCTATGGCACCACAACACTCCATATAATTGATACGAAAAACCCTCCACTCACCAGTCTCAATTATTACCTTCTTTTTCAGCTCGAAGATATCTGCCCTTCTCCACCTTACCTTCTGAAAAATGCCTTGAAACTAAAAGAGAATGGGATAACTTACCAAGTTTATGTCATCCAGTCTTAGCAAGCCTTGATACAGTATCACTGCAGTGTTAGAATTACAAATAAATCTCCTACTGACCCAGCTGACCACTAGAATTTGCAAACCACTGGTCCACCAAAATGCCTACTGTCCCATGAAAAATAAATAAAGACATTTAGAATATATGTAGAAAATGTGTCATTTTAATGGAATTATCTCCAATATTTGTTTTTAAAACATCTAATTTGAAAGTGCAACTGACAGGACAAAGAACTTTCCAGAATAAGATCCCCATGGATTGGTGATATAACAGAGTAAGAGTGCATTCCTGATCTGTTTTTAAGTAAGAAGGAATGAGGAGACTTCAAGGGTACAAAAAAATTCTTATACGTTAGTAGCCTTTTTCATATGTTTTATTGTTTAGGATTTAGCTTCCTAAACAATAAAACATATGAAAAATTGCTCATCCCTGCTACTTTCCTATGAAGTTAGTTGTGGTCCCCCATTTAAAACTGTTTCGTGTGAATTGCTCTTTTGCAAAAATTGCCTTCACGCATCCAATTGACCTTCTGTGCTAGTGTGTTTTCTTGGGCCAGTAACAAGCACTGGCTTGTGTCTGGTGTCCGTATCTGCTACATTCACTACAGTAGGCAAAGGTAAAATATGGCTGTAGCCATTATAAGACAAAGACTGGGAAACTGCCTTTCTGTATTAGCTGTTTCTTCCACTCTTTACAAATCATGAGGGATAAAAAAAAATAGCTGTTGTCCAATAGCATTTCATGAAACTATCACTAGTTTGCAGCCTGAAAAGAACACTAGGTAATTTGAATGCTGCACTGTATATTAGTATCAACCCAAATACTCTGATAAAGTTTGTAGCAGATGACCTTGCAGAGAAACTAGTTTACCACAATAAAGAAGTATTAATAGGTCTATATGAGCTACTTCTATTTTCACTCAAAAATAATTGCTACCAATTTAGAAAAGAAGCAAACTACAAACAGACATCAGTGCTGTAATTTTTCTGTAGTATTTTTCTTTTCACCACTAGCATAGCACCTCAACTGGAAAACTACTTTGTGAGTAAAGTAGAAGGAAATATCTTGATACAGCCCTCAATATTTGTTCTATATGTCTGCTACATGGATGATATACCCATATTATTCATAGTGGATAGTGAAAATCAATCTTTCTCCCCCCTCCACCTCTGACATAGTTTAGCTCACTATGTTCCTGAAATGCACCTTAGAACTCCAAAAAGATCATAGCCTCAACTACCTGGACTTACCTTGACCTCAAGAGAAGGAAAGATCTTAAGAGCCTTTCAACCTCAATTCAGGCAGATATGACCAATATGTGTCAGTTGATCACCTCCAATTTCTTTGAAAAAATTATAGTAGCTACTTCTAATGGAGATATAAAACACAGCAAAAGGATTTTTCATAAAGAAATTTTGGGCAGCCTTTTGAAAATAGGCAAAAAATACAGCCTCAGCCAAATTCATGTAATACATCAAATATTTAAATATATACTGCTGCTGAATTATAACAGGTCAAGATGAGTTTTTTTTTTTCTGTAATTTTGTTGTTGTTGTTGTTGGAGCTATTGAATTGACCTTTCTTTAAAGTTCACAGACAGCAACTGATCAAAGCAATGATGTCAGATGGCAAAAAATGTATTTTTATTGCATCAAATTTAAATTTCCTACTAATTTAGGATTTTTTTTTTTAAGAAAAAGACTTAGCAAATGAGTAAACATGGCAACCTGCACACCTATTAGAGTTGTTATAGCATTAATTTTATTTGCGGCCTGTGATGCCTGCAACTCACAAAATAAATTTTTAAAATATATGAAATTTAAAGAAAATACTTTTTTGAATTGCAGTATCTCAAAAACCCCATTTTTAGGAATTCTGAAATTTTGGCCAATGAATGCTCCAATGGTGTAGATAACTGGAGGAATCATATTACTGGATTTTTTTATTTTTTTTTGTCTTTCAAATTTCCAACATATTTTTGAAAATGACACCTTTTTTTTGTTGTCCTCGTCTTTTCATTTTAAGAACTTATTTTAAAATTTAGAATTTCAAAAATTCAATAATTGGGAACTTGAAAAATCGTATTTATTTGTAATGGAGTAAGCTGATTTATAGTGCAATCAGGTTTACTTTGACACCAGTGACTACCCCTCTACCCCATAATCTAAAGTAAATGATGAAGAAATCTCTTCGGAAGAAAGCAGTAGTACTTACTTGCTTGCGCATCGCACAGCAATACAACCAACTTAGACAATTATAGAGCAAAGGAAAATTTTTAAGTGGTCCTTACACGTTCAGTAATACTGTCATTTCTGCCCTTCATTATGGTGCCGTTATTGCTTTCACACCTTACACGCTCATTATTTAAGCGTCATTACTTTGTTTCAGTACTAGTTAAGTTGTCGCTAAAATTACACCGATTCAGTCTGCATTCAAGAATGGATGTGCAAAGGAAAGCGTGTTTAGCTATAATATTTAGCTTTAAGAACGAAACGTCGTGTTAAGCCTTGGTATTGGACATTGGCGCACCCACGGAGGGGGCTTGTGCCCCCTCCAAGAAGATTAAGAATGACATACGTCACAAATTAAATATTCAAAAATATTATTTGACATGTTCAAAAAATTACATAGTCATTAGTGTCCTCTATTACATGGTGTCTTCTTCCCAAAGCCCTAAAGAGATTAAAAGCGACGTGTGTCACAAATTAAACATCCAAAAATATTATTTTACATGTTAAAAAAAATTACATTGTGTCTTCTTCCCAAAGAGATTAAGAGCAATGTACGTCACAACCGTATATAAACTATAGGCATACACTATAGTGTTCTCCCTGGAGCATTTTTACTGGGCGGCCCACCCAGCTATTTTACTCTGCCACCCAGCTAAATTTCCTTTAACCAACTTTTTTCCAACACATATAATAAATAGTAAGAGAGGAAAACTTATTCCCACATACATAATAAATATTGATGAAAACTGGCCAAAATCCGTGTCGAATATGATTTATTACTAAGTGCTCATTTTTTAATGATTTATGTGCAATTTTTTAATGTTTATCATGTTATGCTACATTAATGCCTACCACACCACTAAAGATGCTTAATAAGTATAGTAACGTTGAGCAAAACATATACACCTATTTTTTCTGGCTGGAGAAGGTGTCCTTTAAAGTACCACCAAGCTGAAATTTCTTGCCATCAAGCTGTAAAAAAATCTAAGGAGAGCACTACACTATATATATGTACACACATTGTGTACGTATACTATATATATACAAGCCCCCTCCAACAAGAATTCCTGACTGTGCCACTGGTATTGGATGAAGGAATGGCTAAAACAGTTTGATAAGTATTCACATGTCATCTTGTTGAAGGAAATAAGGGATATGGAAGTGGATGATTGCAAAAACTATTTCCGCTTGAATGAAGAGACATTAAATAAATTATACTGTGAATGATTGAACAGTTTTTAAGCAGGAAAGACACAATAAAGAGACAATAATTACTGCAAATGATTTATGCAAAGAAACACTGTTATATGAGTTTGATCTAAGTGTATTTATTTTCCTCCTCACCTCAGTATGATTGGCCCCAGGTTTCATTTTAAGATAAATGTTTACCAGCTAATCGAGAGCTAAATTTCAATATGTTTTGTTCATGCATGATGGGTGTGAAGAATTCTGCAGTTTTGGAAGAGCTTCGTATGTTTCAATGAGGTTCCGAAGAACTTCATCTATGCTTGAATCATCTTCCTCTTCAATGGCCTCGCTTGCATAGACTTTGCACTCTGGGTGCTCACTGCAAACGGTGACACAACCTTCCATCATGGCTCTGCAATTTGAACTGAGTAATGCTGGAGTAATGGACGCACACGTGCACACTCTTACACGATCAGTATTAATGACAGTGTCGCAGGGCTCCAACCGCCAATACTGACGCTCCGATATCAGAATATCCAGATCTGTCATTACTGCATCATTACTTGCTGTCATCCCATCTCTAGCGACCTTACACGTTCAATAATACTGTCATTACTTGAAAGTAATGACAGTATTACTGAACATGTAAGGTCCGCTTAACTGACTAAAAAAAATTGTATGTGCAATTATTTTCAAATGATGTCTGTGGTTCAGTTAACTTCAAAGATAACTGGTTTTTTTCCCTCAATCTCGACATAAAAAAAATTGTTTACTATTCATATTCAGTGCAAATAATAAATGAAAGTTATGTTAATAGCAAGTGGCAGTTCTCTGTCACAACAAGAACATTGAATTCTCATTTCAAATAAAACAAATATTTGGTATGAGTGTGATATATCTGGCATTTTTAGATATTAAATTCTACCAATTAAATTTGAAGAAAGATTATCGCTAATACCAACATCCACTTTTCTGGTCTCTAGTTAAATCTTACCCTATGCAAATGTTACATAAGACACAAAATGCAACCTTGTGTCCATCAGATAAAACAAAATCATAAAATTCACTTCACCAGTCAAATATGTGAACTGA
The DNA here is from genome assembly GCA_039090855.1 of Macrothele yani. Lineage (NCBI taxonomy): Eukaryota > Metazoa > Arthropoda > Arachnida > Araneae > Macrothelidae > Macrothele > Macrothele yani. The sequence continues at coordinate 71,850,641 of CM077011.1, read as the reverse complement.
GATCAGCACCAATAACACATTAGAATTTGTAGTGCCAATAATATCATTAACAACTCAAAACTCAAGCATCTTGAACTTCTAAAATAAAAAAAAATAAAAAAATGTTTCATGCATGGGATATAACCCCAATATTATTACCCAACTAACCCCCTACTCCCAATCCTTTTCGTCCAATGTGAAAAATAAGTATAAATATATACAGGTTCTACTCAATATGCACTCTAGGTATCTCCTGCAAAATTTCATTTTTATTTCAGGGGGGGGGCTGTAAACGTCCACTGTGAGCAACTTAATGGGCTATAAGCAGCCACCTAACTGGATTCAAAAGAAACTAAAAAAAAACAAAAAAAAAAAACAGAAAATATCAGCATCAATATCAGACAAGACCCTTCAATAGCACAACAGCTATGAAACAATAAGCATCTGTTGAAACATGAGGACAAAAAAGTGTTTATTTTATATTTTTTTATGCACCAGGTAAGTGCACTAAGAAAAAATATATAGGAATGACCAAAAGAGCATTATCAACCTGCCTAAAAGAACATAAACAAAATGTTAAATATTCACAAAAAAACTACAGATTTAGTAACAACAGTTGTTGATGATGGGTTTACACCCATTTGGAATGAAGCAATAGTCATTTCTAATTTTGTGTTCCAGTATCATCACCACTCATTAAATTTGTTTTATTCTGTAAAATTTGAATTCATTTTTTTTTTTTTTTTTTTTTGGATTCCAAAATTATAAAGCTGGCAACTAGATCTAATGACCAAACTTAAAAAGGCATCGTAATAACTTCAAATTGAAACTGAGGTACTGATTCTATGCTCTGGAAAATCTAACATTGTCAGAAGAAGTGGACATCTCTGAAATTAACAGAAAACTAAGACTCTCATGGTAACAGCTGCAAAAATAGGTGGTACTAGTTGCATATGAAGAAAATATCAGAACAAAAATGCTGATGCAAAAGACAAGGAAGATGAGGACAAATAAAGGAGATGTGACTTCCAAAGTGCAATATGAAGAGCAGTGCAAAAAAGTATCATAGAAGACATAAGGAAATTCAGTTGTAAACTAGTGAGAAAAGCGATTGAAAACAACCAAAGCCTGAAGAAAGCAAAGGAGCATCTCAGTAAGGGAAGAAAACAGATTATGTCACTTAGAAAAGAAGATGGTACTGTAACGAAAAATCGAGGGCAAAAATTTGACAAGAGTGAAAGATTTCTGCACAAAACTATATGTAAGGGATGATACATCTATTCCAGACATTAAGAAAGGTACCAATACCAAAGTTTCTCCAGTACTCTCGGCAGAAGTTTCACATGCAATTAAAAACATAAAATGGGGAAGAGCTCCAGGGATAGATGGAATTATTGTGCACATTATGCAAAAAACCAGTGGAGAAATAAAAACTACATTGCCCAGGTTTTCACTAGATGTCTCAGTGAAGGGAAGATTCCTGATGATTAGAACAATGCTACTTTGATCCTCCTACATAAAAAAGGCTATGCTTCACATTGAAAATCTCAGGAAGTATAGGCCTATCAGCCTGCAGTCAGTGGCTTATAAAATCATCACTAAGGTTCTTTCACATTACTTGAAGATAACACTGGACATGACTCTACCAAGAGAACAAGCTGGATTCAGGAGTGGCTACAGCACTGTAGATCATATCCATGTAACTGAGAGAACTAACTGAAAGAATGAGGGAATGTGAATTCCCATTATGTATGGCTTTTATTTATTATAAAAACAGCTTTAATTCCATGAAACCATCAACAGTCATGATATGATGGCTTTGAAATCTTGTGGTATTGAAGATGCATACATTAGCATTATTAATAACATCTATGAAAATGGTAGTGCATTTAACATAGATACTAAATCACTGACTTTAGCTGCTGGACAATCTTCCATGCCAATAGTCAATAAAAAATGTGCACTAAGTAACCAATACTAGAATATTATAATTGGTTACTTAGTGCATGCTTTTTTATCGGCTATTGACACAGAAGATTGTCCAGCAGCTAAAGTCAGTGATTTAGTATTTGAGCAGCATAACTACTTATTTATAAGGGCTACGCCTGAGATTCACAGGATACGGTGCTATACAGGGGCTTGTTTACCAAGCAAGAATTGCAAATAATAAAAAATTTCAAAAAGAGCAAAGTTCATTTGAAAAAACAGGAGGTTCAAGTTGAATTTCTTGTTTTGTGCCAAGATTTTTACATTATACCTAACTATTTACAAATTAAAAATCCTGGATATAATGAAAAATATAAACTAATTTGGAACGAGATAATCCAAAAAAGAAGGCAAGTATATGATTTGCATAAGAAATGCTTAAAATTGTGGTTTAACATCTGGAAGGAACAATTCTTGACAACAGAAAATAAAAAATGTAATAAAGTATTGGATTTCATGTTAACTGAAATCTATGAAATTGTAGCAAAGCAAAAACAACTGATAATTCAGAGTAATAAATAAGAAAACTAATGACATGTTTGAAAAGATGTTCACAGGGAGTTGTAAATTTAAAAGCAATTTTCCTTTTGCAGTTTTCCAGAATTTATCTAGTCACAATTTAACATAGATGGCTACATTGCAAAGAGGGAAAAAAATTGCATTTTCCTAAAACTTACCAAAAACTGAAAGATACATACCAATTTTGGAGGACTTAACCAGCAAAGTTACCCAGAGAAGTAAAATAATTGTGATTTAAATTACAAAAAAAAAAAAAAAAATATGAATAAAAAAAATAACAAAAAAAATTACGAATTGAGTATGTACACAATATTGATATATTTAACATAGATGTTATGAAAAGTCACTAGGCTACTTTATGATACAGCACCAATAAAAATTGGGAAGAGTGAGACAATGTGACACCATATCTCCCACACTCTTCAATCCCATATTGAAAAAAACGCCTTTCAGTAATTGAACTGGGAAAACAAGGGTGTAAAGATTCATGGAGATTAATTATTTAACTCACCTTTGTTTTGCTGATGACATAGTCATTTTAAAATTACCTCTTCAGCGCTGCAGAGTATGATCCAGGAACTTGCTGACATTGGAGTAAAAAAGTGAGATTAAAAATGAACTTTCAGAAAATAAAATTGATGCACTGTGCTTTTACAAGAATGAAACACTTTGAAGTTGATGAGGCAAATTTAGAAGTAATTGTTACCTTCATCTAGCTTGGGAGAAAAAAAAAAAAAAAAAGATGTAAATCAAGGGCCACTTCAAAGAAGAAAGAAATTAATAGGCCTATAAAACTTGACTGGAGTTCATGTGAAAGAAAGTACAATTTTCAAGGGTAATTTACCTTTATTCCTCAAAAGAAAAGTTTTTAATATCAATGCATCCTTCCAGTTCTTACTTATGCATCAAGGACATGAACCTGAACAAAAAATAGGTGTACAAAAGATGTAAAGAACTCACGGAAGCATGGAGAGATGCATCCTAGGTGTGACCAACAAAGAGAGGAAAAGGAACTCTGTGATCAGGATAAGAACAAGAGTTGATGTCATCAACACAAGTGGCAATGCACTGCTGTAGGGCAACTCAAACAATAGACTGGATTCAAAGGGACAGGAAAAGACACTGAAGAAGACCACATGTGAGACAGATGAGATTCCAAAGCATGCTGGAGTGACATGGAAGAGAATTTTCTCTAGATAGAGTTGTGGAAAAAACTTGCAAGGCCTTTGAGCAATGGATTGATAATGATATTGCATAATGTTTCTTGTTTTTGAAAGGTGCCACAATTCCACATTCATTTCATTTTTATATGAGTTGTTAAAAATATATTGAAAATACTTTTATGTACTGTGGCACAGAATACTTACGATGAAAAGACACTTTTAATTATATCTCGTGTGATTCTATCATAAAGTTCACATACCATTACGTGACCACAAGGTTCTTCAGGAAGACGCTTTGACGTCTGTAAGTTCTGTTTTACACATTCTGTAAAGTGGATACAGTCTGTGGTGGTGCATTAACTTATTCAATTATAAAATAAATCGGTTAAAAGTCCTAAAAATATTACTCACGGAAGTGTGTGTTCAGTCCGACGTCAGTAGTTATTGAGAGTTTCTTTGTCCAAAGTTGTATCTTGCTTCAATGTGGTCAGTTGTTAGGGTTAGCTTGAGAGCCATTCCGTCATAAGTTATACCCTACTTCGGTTATGTGGAGATGTTGGGGTTAAACTCCGTTCTAGCTGTGTCGACATCATATTGAATGGGTAATGGTTTCCAGATAATAATTAAAGATTCTTGAGTTAAGAGTTACTATTTACATATCACTTGAAGTTCCACGTCATACTTGGTCATTAGGGCTATCTCATCAGTGATGCACTCCCGTAAAATTGCTGAGAAAGTCTTCAAGTTAGGTCAGGTTCATAAAAAATTTTAAAAGCTTTAAAAGATTCCAGTTAAAATCATTATATACACCACCTCATACCATCCACAGTTTCAATCGCCGGACGCGCATTTCACCTAGGCTCTACCCTGGCGTTTTCAACAGAGACTTCACACCCTCTGTCGAAGTCTGCTATCTGAAAGTCTCGTGTCCACAGTGCGCATGTTCCTCATGTAACCCATTGCCAATGCCATCTAGTGTCAAGTCACATCAACTTTATCTTCATCTATGCCATTCTCACCCTTCCTTTTTCTCTTCCTCTCTCTCCTCTCCCTATTCAATTTCTTCTCAGTTTCGATCAGGTTCCTCTGAGAAGAAATTGAATAGGCAGAGGAGAGAGAGGAAGAGAAAAATGAAGGGTGAGAATGGCATAGATGAAGATAAAGTTGATGTGACTTGACGCTAGATGGCATTGGCAATGGGTTACATGAGGAACATGCTCACTGTGGACACAAGACTTTCAGATAGCAGACTTCGACAGAGGGTGTGAAGTCTCCGTTGAAAACGCCAGGGTAGAGCCTAGGTGAAACGCGTGTCTGGCGATTGAGACTGGACGGTATGAGGTGGTGTATATAATGATTTTAATTGGAATCTTTTAAAGCTCTTTAAATTTTTTATGAACCTAACCTAACTTGAAGATTTCCTCAGCAATTCTACGAGAGTGCAGCATTGACAAGATAGCCCTAATGGCCAAGTAAGATGTGGAACTTCAAGTGGTATGTAAATAGTAACTCTTAACTCAAGAATCTTTCATTATTATCTGGAAACTTTTACCCATTCAATATGTCGACACAGCCAGAACAGAGTTTAACCCTAACATCTCGACATAACCGATATAGGGTACAACTTATGACGAAATGGCTCTCCAGCTAACCCTAACAACTGACCATATTGAAGCAAGATACAACTTTGGACAAAGAAACTCTCAATAACTACTGACGTCGGACTGAACACGCACTTCCGTGAGTAACATTTTTAGGACTTTTAACAGATTTATTTTATAATTGAATAAGTTAATGCACCACCACAGACTGTATCCACTTTACAGAACGTGTAAAACAGAACTTACAGATGTCAAAGCATCTTCCTGAAGAACACACTTCTTAAGTTTTTTGAAGTGAATTTTTTTTTTTAACTTTTCATGAGCAAATAAAAAAAATTTCAGTTTTGAAAGGTGCCACAAATTTCACATTTGCTTTGTTTTTCCTTTCTACAGGAATGACTCATTGGTCATTTAGTTAAAAATGAGTTTGGAATTTTTGGATTATGCAAAAAATCTCATTTTTGCATAATGCTGTGTAAAAGAAAATTAACATGCTGAAAGCACATGTGTAAATGTATGAAATGCTGAGAATTCAGTCCCTTACTTCCTTAAAATATTTTTTGCCAGCATGAATTAGTCTGACTTTACTTCTTGAAACATAGTTTGCACTCTATTTCGATAATACATCATTGATAATAATTTTTTGTGACTGATTATGGAGAAAATGTATCATATTAAACCTTGACATATTTCACTAATACAGTTTGCATTCTGCTCCAACTTTTTGCTAATTAAATAGCTGAATTACTACACAGGAAAAATACTGCCTACAAGCTAGGAATATTGGTAGTTATTTTGAAGATTCATGGGACTGAAGTGTGAGCATTAGACACTTATAAAATCAACATGTTAGTTCACTTTTATATGGCACATATTTTTTGTAAAAATGAAATGCTTTTCCCTTGTATTCACCCTTTTTACTGTAACAAAATAAGTTATTTAAAATCATGCCACTTCACACCAAAAAGCCTTCACTGGAAAAAAGAATGTAGTTGACAAAAAGTGCCGAAATTTGAAAATCAGGTTTTTTACTTAATGATAGGTGGATCACTCATGTAAAGGTGAAGCAGATATACATGGTTCAGTCACATTATAAGTGACCACCAGCTAATATACAGAGTTATTGTCGTGTGCAGCGTGGATAGCAGCTAGACGAGCTAAGAGTGACTCAGTAAGGTGCTAAAAGGTGTTCACAGGTCTGGTATGTCCATGCTGACTGCAGTGCATCTGACAGCTGCTGGAGGGTGCGTGATGGAGGATCGATAGAGTGAACAACACGATCAAGGTGGTCCCACAGATGCTCAATTGGGTTTAAGTCTGGGAAATTAGGGGGCCAGGGAAGTACTTTGAAATCTTCATCGGTGCTCTTCCAACCACTCTCGGACATTTCTAGCTGTGTGATACATTGCACTGTCTTACTGGAAGATCCCATCTGCCCCCAGAAAAGACAGTCATGTATGGGTGTACATGGTCTGCAAGGGTGGATTCATAACGAATTTGCTCCATAGTGCCTTCCACAGGTATGAGTGGATCCAGAGAATGCCACGAAAACATTCCCCATACCATAATGCTGCCTCCACCAGCTTGTGTTCTTACAGCAATGGTTGAAGAGTGCTTGTTCTCCGATGTTTCTCACCTTATATGCCAACGTCCATCCGTTCAATGTAGCAGAAAACATGACTCATCGGAGAAGGCAATCCTTTGCCAATCAGCGGAGGTCCAATTCCAATACTGCTGTGCAAATATAAGCCTTTTCTGCCGATGCACCTTCATTAGCATATGTGCATTGACCATCCGTCTGCACTGGAGCCTCATACGCAGCAGGGTTTGCTGAACTGTCTTTTTAAAACCAGGGACAGTTCAGGGTTCGCTAAACTGTCCCTGGTTCATTCGGCCAGTGAGTAGCTCCACTATAGTGTGTTGAACGGCCGTCGCGTGCCTTCACAGCTGATGTCCACCTCTCACATCAATGGCACAGGGTGCTCTGCAGTTTTCACGTCACTTATTCACAATAGTGCCATTTCTCCAGTCATGATACACTTTAACCACAGCAGCATACGAACAGTTCACAAACTGCACTGTTTCAGAAATACTGCCACCTTTGGCTGGAAAGCTGATAATCATCCTTCTTTGCAGATGTGATAAATCACTCCTTTTATCCATGACAGCGACGAGTGATATGTTTTCAGAATGCCTATGGCACACCTTATATACCATCCAAGCCAGCTCACGATACCTGCATTCTTTCATTGGCTATGCGCTGTTGACATCAAAAGTAGGAGGTGGTCACAATAATGTGACTCGACTGTGTAGAATTGTGGTACTTTCAAAACATTTATTGAACATTGCATATGGAAAAGCTTTTATAATGTGCAGTATTTTTTTGCCAAAGTTTCAAACCACTTGAAGGTGTCTTTTATAGCTAGTCTGTGCCATTATACATAAACAGAAATATTTTCAATATATTTTTAAGGTAGCACCTGTAAAAAAAGTTAATTATAAAAAAGTACATTTCCAAATACTTGATAGAGGCCCATTAACTATTGACCAGATTTCAGACATTTCAAAAATATTGTGCTTTGATAATTGTGGCATGTTTTATTATTAGGACTTTAAGTTTTCAATGGAATAGTTTTTCACCTAATCCATTGCAGCTTTTTGTGCTTTTATTAAATGAGAATTAGCAATTTAGACTATCTGTGTAAAGTGTGGAGTGATTTTCAGTGCTTAATTTCAATTAAGATTTTGATTGTGCACAGTTTGTGTATATTTTACAGTAAGGAGCATGTTGTAACACCTTTTAATCTTTCTCCTCCCATTTAGAGCAATGAACTGTTTGCACTTACCTATGGGTCTCTTGTGTCAGCCATTATGAAAGACTATGAGAATGATGAAGATGTTAATAAGCAACTGGAGAGAATGTACAGAAGTTATAAAATTCCATATACATTTTTTTTAGTTTTTATGAAATTTTTTTTAACATTGCTCTTGTATTTCAAAATGCTAGCATGTACCTTTGTTTTTACTTTTTAAAGCTAACATGCATTTGTACCTGAGTTATAGGTAGACAAAAAAGGTAAGTTGAAGAATTTGAAACCGATGCTAGTAGTTCAGGGATAGAAGTTGTCCTGAAATTCCTGATTTTTCTTTATGCCCTGAAAGTCCTTAGTTTTTACCATTTTGTCCTGAAATTTCTGAAATTTTAAAAGAATAATAATTCATTTAAAATCTGGCCTTTTAAAAAAAAAAATAAAAGCAGCTACAGTCAGCAATTACAAAAATTCACATGCAACCAAAATTTCAGCATTTCTAATATGAGATTACTGCAAGTACTTCCACATACAGATGGCAAAAAATGTAGAAAACATGTGCAATACTTGAGGAATAAATAGTTGATTTACTAAAATGCAGATAAGTTCTTGGTGATCAAACAAGATACATCACACAAGTTTTTGGTTGAAGCTTCAAAAAATTAAACAGTGATGTTGAAGAAAATAATATGAAGGAAGTTAGAATTGCTGAGAAGATGCTGCATATGGGAAATGCGGAACTGGAAAAAATCACAAAGAAATTAAGTGAAATTTGCCAAATTAAAAAAGGAAAAAAACTTTTAAAGTCACAATAAAATGTGTCATTGTTATAATAGTTTAATTAACCCTATCCATTGCCAGAAGATCCACTCTCCTTCTGTAGAAATCACCCTGTGGGGCCAGATAGCAAATATCTGAAGTTACAGTAATGGGATTCCCAAAATATTTATACCACCATTTAGTTGGCTGACCACAAGTCCATTTAATAAAATAAGCAGAGTTGTGTGCAACCGATGTGGCCCAAAAGTTAAATTTGTTGTTGTATAGGCCATAAAGGTGCTGGTAACTTCATACAGAATTATGTGAAAACAAGTCATTTTTGTGTTACTAATGGGGCATATCTCAGTTCTTAATGCAATCATTGTCAACAGTCTTCATGTATTGCAAGGGGAATGGAAAAAAGGAATTGTAGAAAGTCAATAAATAATAAGTGCTTGTCCCTTTTTCCTTTTTTTTTTTTTTTTTTTTTTTTCTTGTGATAGTGTGTTGTGTCTAGTGGAGGTTGAGCTGGAACACTGCATAAACCTGAGACCATGGAAACAATACCCTACTGGGAGGAGGCAAATCCCCCTACCTGGTTCCACACGCTGATTCATTAGCACAGGTTGGGTGGTGGAAACAAAATAAGAGAAAACTGGAGTGAACACTTCCTCTGTAAACTAAACAATATTCCTCTACTCGCATGCAGTTTATGTAAATAAATGCTGCAGGAAAAGTAACCTCCTTCCATCCCTTTTGGGCTATAAGTTTCTTCTTTCCATTCACTTACTTCACTTGAGCACAATAGATTTAGAGATGTTAATAGACATGCACCTTTTTTTTTTTTCGTTTTTCTCCCCAACCGCACTGATTTGTAGTTCTACAAAAATTTCATAACTGCTGTTGTAATCAAAGTGTGAGTATGGCGAATGGCCTCTATTCTCACACTTCGATTTCAAGAGGCCTAGGATGGCCTACCCCAGAGTAGCAGAATGAAAATGTATGCTCATATAACGCACACGGATAGTTTCCAATTTATTAGCAGATTTTGCAGATATTGGGTTGTCGGAAAAATCGTTACTTATTTTAGCCATGTTTTGCAAAGGTCATTTATTGATGGAAAGAACAAAGATCAATCGATGATATAATGTCCGTTTTGTTCGATAACCTTTTGCCATCTTTCAGTGAGCTGCAGAATGCCTCGTTCATAGAAGGACCTGTCTTTCGTAGTTATAAACTGTACAAGGTGCTGATTTACAACCTCATCTGAATTAAACATTATACGACGCAAGGACTGTTGAAGAGAGCGAAACAAGTGGAAGTCTGACAGCACAAGGTCAGGCGAATATGCTGGCTGTGGCAACACATCCCACCCAAGCTCCAATAATTTTTGGCGGGTGATCAAACTTGTGTGTGGTCTCACGTTGTCATGATGGAACACTGGAACACAACACCTTTACGATGAACGAGCTCTGGACGTTTCTGGATGATGGATTCGTTCAAACTGTCCAACTGTCGACAGTACACATTCAAATTGATTGTTTGGTTCCATGGTAGGAGCTCGAAAAACACGACACCTTTAAAATCCCACCACACAGAGACCAGAATCTTCCGCTGATGAATGTCTGCTTTGGATGTTTGAGGCGAAGCAGCATGTCGAGACCAAGACCGCTTGCACAGCACATTGTTGTACACAATCCACTTTTCGTCACCAGTTATCAGTCGCTTCAAAAAGGATAGTTTTCCTCACGTTTAATGAGCATATCGCACATGTTTATACGCACCGTCAATTGAGCTTCTTTGAGTTCATGAGGAACCCACACATTGAGCTTGCTTACATATCCCAGCTTCTTCAGGTTGTCGTGAATGCTTGAACGACGGATGCGCAATGTGTCTACAATCTCTCGTGTCGTGTAACGTGGGTTTGACTCGATCAATGTCTTGATTTGGTTGTCATCAACCTCGGTTGGCCTCCCAGACCGAGGAGCATCGTTGAGGTCAAAATCACCAGCACGGAATTTTGTGAACCACAGCTGGCACTTACATTCTTGTAGAGCATTATCACCGTACACTTTATGCAACTTTTCATAAGCTTGACACGCGTTCTTCCCTTTACGGAAGTAAAACAGTAAAATATGGCGAAAATGCACAGTTTGGTTTTCCATCTTCAACTTGATGTCAAATCTCCTCAAATCAACCAAATATCTCACTATTCTTTTTAGACTGCAGGTAGAACTGGCACCTGTCGAATGCCATAGCGATAACATAGCTGCGCATGCCTCTAGTACTTCCAAAACCACCCAACCGCCATCTGGTGCCAAAATACGTCATGACTTTTCCGACAACCCAATAGTTTGTTTTTTTCCTGTGTGCAACCACAGGAAATAATGAGGTATTTCATGTTGGGAGCAAGAAATTTCACGGTCTCAATCTGAAACGGGATTAGGTTTTTTATTCATTATATCAACAGCACCTATTCCGTGAAAATCCGACTCTAGATGGAAAAAATCTTTCTTTTTTTTTTTTAATGGTTTGGAAGTACTGCCAAAAAACTGTTTTGTGAATACTCTTGCCATAGTTGTCGTCAGTTTGTTTACTTTGAGACCGTAGCTTTTTCCTTGTGCCACTACGTGATATAATTAGTGAAATGCAAAATGAAATGCAAAACAGGGTCAGATTTTTTAATAATACATACATAATATTTCAGTGAATACAAGTAAAATATGTAGAATGTAATGTGAAAAAATGCTCTAATCGTAATTTTCTTTCTGTGAAATCAATGTCTCCTTTTGTATTGCATGTATGCCATTGGCAGGTGGGAGTGTAATTTCTCCACGATGTCTTGAGAGCAGAATAATCATACCTAGAAGTTATTATCCATAGGTATAACTGACAATAGGTCAGAAAACTATTGTGCAGTGACACATGGAAAGCTACGGTCTAAAATGTAAACAAATCCGCCTGTAAATTCCATGGGAAAATTCATGTAACAATTCAGAAGCCCTTTCATATTTTTTACTGCCTAGAATATAAATTGACCCCTGTCCACTTTGCAAGCAGGATTTCTTCCAAAAACGTTTTGCTTATATGTGAGTATATACTGTATATGTAATGGTATGCAAAGTTCTGTTATGCATAAACACCTCAGTGTGAAGAATTTTTATGTAATGTAATGGTACGGAAAGTAAACAATGTGTTCTCTGAGGAGAAAACCACATGTTCTGGAGAAATAAACTGCTATTGAAAGACATAAACAAATACTTCTTTTATAACTTCTTTTATTGCTGAAAAGTTATGCAGTCTTATCAACCATAGCTTATGAAAATAAAGTAAATTTTCCATAGCTGTATCTGTACGCATGTTGAATGTAGTGATTGAAAGTAGTGCTTTACTTCTACAGTAGCGTGGTGCATAGCATTGCTACAAATAGAAAACTGTAGTAGTACTACTGCAAAATAAAGTAACTTGTAGCAAGAAACTATTCTATAAATCATGCTACTTTAAAAGAAAATGTAAAGTAACCATAAAGTAATATGATGCTTATTTTATGCCGTTAACTAGAAAGTTGTCTCAGTCAGCCTGTGAAGGCAATGCATAAGAGATGATCATATTAGTGGTTTTGTTGAGGATTGTTGAATGCAAAATTTGATTCTCTTATTCAAAGAGAATGAATTAGCAGATATTTTTAATACAGTTTTTATTTGAATTCCATAGGCTTCTCCACAGTTGAATGTGTTACCTATGATGATCACAACAAAGGGAAGCGGTGCTGCAATCCTATCGAAAACTTAGTGGGGATGTGAGTATGAGCAATGAGTAGAGGAGAGAGATCCCCCTCCCCAAGGAAGGCAGACATCATATTGGATTTGCGAATTTTTACACACCTAATAAGCCTTTAATGTTATATGTACAGTGATATGCCACCTTCTTAAGTACACCTTCCCTCGTCACATAAATGGATCATTCCAATCCATAAGACTGCACATGAGTGCAGTATAAATCTGACAGACCAGCTCATTGAGCATCAATTAGTGTCCAGCTGGTGGTCAAAATTAGCAAAGTGAATAATCTTAGTGGATTTGAGCTTTGAACGATAGTTGGCGTTAGGCAGATGATGATGTGGGGACAGGAACAGCTGGTGGATCAGAGGGATTGAAGGAGATTGGCGAGATCATTTAAGCAACCAGATGAGCCACAGTGTGGGAAATACTGTAGAATTAAACACTGGTGTGATAAGGGTCATCTGCTAACGCTTACTGTATCGAACCATGTTGTGGGTGGGGTACAACAGTCGACGACCATGTTGCCAGTCTTGTTTGACCCCTCTGATCCACCGGCTGTTTTCATCAACAGGATTCCCAATTGCTGGAAGATTTTTATGTGTCTCACTATTCATGGTAAACCCTTGCTACAGTTGTGCATTAAAAGCCGAGGAGGGCGGCATTCTGGAGATACTTCAACCAGCATGCCGAGCACCAACAGTTATGCCTGGTTTAAAATTGCTCAAATAACTCATTTTGCCTATTGTGATCCTCAGTGGAGTGCAAACTGATGCTTGAAGAGCTGGTCTGCTGATTTATGCCGTAGACTGTTCTTACAGGTCGCCTTAAGTATTGGACTGAGCCATTTATGTAATGAGGACAAGTGTGCCTAATAAACTAGCTTCTCAGTGTGTATCTCCAAAGGAGTGAAGCCTCCTTCAGTTCCCTAAGAGCTGCTTATCCCTCTCATCCCCGAATAATATTTCCTATCACACCGTAAAATCCTGATGTCCGTGGGTGGGGATGATGAGCAGCTTTTCTAAAAACTGATGCTGCTAACTAAGTGGGAGTCTCCAAGTCATCTTCCCCCAATAAACTTCGTCATAGAAGCTGCTAATGAAATTCGTAAGTGTGGGCTTTAAAGCAAAGAGGAAACAAATATTAAAATCTTAAAAACAAAATGAAAGTGGGGTAGCTTGACTTGCATATACAGACTTACAAAACAAATCGTGTTGTTTTCCTACTATTTGCTTAATTATACTGTTTCATTTGCTTGTAGTTATCGATTTAAGATTTCACACTTTAGCATAGATCATTTTATTAATTACTGTACTTCATAATTTGTTACAAGAGAAGCTACCCACATCATTACCGGCCGAAACTAAAGTAATTTTAGTTTAAATTGGTGTTTGTTTCCTTCATTAAAGCTGTAGGACAACCTTATGGGGTTTTTGTATCTCACTGATCATTTCTAGTGATTTATGTAAATTTTCAGTGTATACAAGTCAGGAACAGGGGAAAATGTTAATTGACTCACTTTAATACATGTATCTGAAAGTACACACACACACACACACACAGTTATCTTACTTCATTTTAAAAATATACGTATTGTATTATAAAAAAATTACTGATTTTTACATCAATACATGCAACACTGTAAAAAAATGTTTCAGCTTTCAGGTGTTGATCATAAAATATTTCTGTAAAACAAAAAACATTGCATGGACATATATTCATACAGCATTGCAAATGTCATCTAGCTGCTTAATTATTTACGTGCTATTTAGAGAATCTATATTTTGAGGTTACTCACTTTTAGTACCTAACTCTTTCAGGAGGTTTTCGTCTCTACACATTTTCAACACTTATTTTTCTCATTTACATCGTGGTCCGAGGCCGCAAAATAAACACCAAAAAAAAAAAAAAAAAAAAAAAACTTTTTCAACTCACGCAAATTTCACTCCCCTCCTTTCCTTTCACCATGACCCAAATTCCGATTCAAAACAATCACAACAAATATATACAATTGATCTCCCTACAAACACATTAATCTAATTAAAACTTCAATCAATAAAAACCTATTTACACATTTCCTAAGACATCAAAGTTAAAAATTTGTAAACCAAAATTATCTACAATTGCATATCAGTGCCAAATTAAATTAAACCCAAATACCTGACACAACCACAGTATTCAACAGTTAAAATGCCTCTCCCCCCCCTCAGAAAACAAGCTTAACATCCTAGCACTTTCAGCCTCTGCCCCGGCCATTTTCAAGGAGCGGATGCAACAGATGTACCACCCGTCAACTCCGCGAAACGTAGCGAATGTTCCAGCGCTCACGTGGCTCGTCTGATTTCCCGTTCTCCATCGTTCAGGTGCAGCGGCGCCATCTATCAGATGATCCAATGGCCTGCTTTTCCTTTCGTACTTATAAATATCTGTTCGATTTATTTGATTCTTGAAACTAATCATCTTATATTCTAACACGTTTTTTTGTTTATATTACATCATTTTTTTCCCTCTTGCCTATTCCTCTCTGCTCTTCTCTGTGGTTTTCCTTTCTGATCAAATCCTTCCAATATGCGTTTAAGCTATTAGGATCATTAACGTTACATAACCTGTGTCTATTTTTTTCTATCAACACTGTCTCTGCCAATCTCAAATGCCTTTCTGTACGACAATTCTTAATAATTTTTATTTCATCAAACTTTGGGTATTGCCTTTGTTCAATACAGTACTGGACCAATGCAGTTTTTGCTTCTTTTTTTGCCAATTCCGTAAGTGCTGTTGTAAACAATGTTTTAGTTTATTTTTAGTGCTTCCTATATATGATACTGTAGGATTGTTGCTTATAGGAATTTCAGTAAATGCCAGCTCTATCCAAGCACTTCTTGTTTTCTTTCGTATTGATTACAAAAAATTTTATTGGTATGTACTTTATTGCCCAATTGTAAATTAATAAATTGTGTAATAGATATAATTTACAATTGGGCAATAAAGTACATACCATTAAAAATTTTGTAATCAATACAAAAGAAAACAAGAAGTGCTTGGATAGAGCTGGCATTTACGAAATTCCTATAAGCAACAATCCTACAGTATCATATATAGGAAGCACTAAAAATAAACTAAAACATTGTTTACAACAGCACTTACGGAATTGGCAAAAAAAAAAAGAAGCAAAAACTGCATTGGTCCAGTACTGTATTGAACAAAGGCAATACCCAAAGTTTGATGAAATAAAAATTATTAAGAATTGTCGTACAGAAAAGCATTTGAGATTGGCGGAGACAGTGTTGATAGAAAAATATAGACACAGGTTATGTAACGTTAATGATCCTAATAGCTTAAACGCATATTGGAAGGATTTGATCAGAAAGGAAAGCCACAGAGAAGAACAGAGGGGAAAAGGCAAGATGAAAAAAAAATGATGTAATATAAATAAAAAAACGTGTTAGAATATAAGATGATTAGTTTCAAGAATCAAATAAATCGAACAGATATTTATAAGTACGAAAGGAAAAGAAGGCTATTGGATCATCTGATAGATGGCGCCGCTGCACCTGAACGACGGAGAACGGGAAATCAGACGAGCCACGTGAGCGCTGGAACATTCGCTACGTTTCGCGGAGGTGACCGGTGGTACATCTGTTACGTCCGCTCCTTGAAAATGGCCGGGGCAGAGTTTGAAAGTGCTAGGATGTTAAGCTTGTTTTCTGAGGGGGAGAGGCATTTTAACTGTTGAATACTGTGGTTGTGTCAGGTATTTGGGTTTAATTTAATTTGGCACTGATATGCAATTGTAGATAATTTTGGGTTACAGCTTTTTAACTTTGACATTTTAGGAAATGTGTAAATAGGTTTTTATTGATTGAAGTTTTAATTAGATTAATGTGTTTCTAGGGAGTTCAATTGTATATATTTGTGGTGATTGTTTTGAATCGGAATTTGGGTCATGGTGAAAGGAAAAGGAGGGGAGTGAAATTTGCGTGAGTTGAAAAAGATTTTTGTGTGTGTTTATTTTGCGGCCTCAAACCACGATGTAAATGAGAAAAATAAGTGTTGGAAATGTGTAGAGACGAAAACCTCCTGAAAGAGTTAGGGATTAAAGGTGAGTAACCTCAAAATATAGAATCGCATGGACGTTTATTTTTGAAATAAATTGCAAATCCTTTTTCTCCACGGCAGCAAAATGATTCACTTGACAAGACTGTATATCAAGAACAAATCTGTGATGCAAAGACTGACTATGTATAGAAGGGTTATTCTAAAAGTGGTCCATTTAACATAATGAACATTAAATTTGCAATGTTTTTGGTTAGTACACTACTACAAATTTTTGTATACAGGTTAGGTTCATGGCAGTGAACCCCATTTCACTTTCAATACTGCTACAGGGTATTGGTTTTTGCATGTTTAATTAACAGAGAGGATGCTGCCATTTCCTTTGACCAAGTGTCAACTATCAGGCACCAACTTTTTGGAATCTTTTACCTGAAGAACTAAAACACATTAATAATTATAACTTGTTTAAAAATAAAGATTAAAAACATACTTGCTTAATTTATAAAAAAAAAAACACCCTCAAATTACTATATAACATTTCAATCCCTTTCTAATTGCTACTAATATCTACTAACAACTGCTGATCTGCTGCATGACCTGCCTACTATTTACCTTTTAAACTCTTTGATAACTTTTACATAACTTGTATCAATCAAGTAGGGAGATCAGGGCTTTAGTCAGGTCATCAAAGACCTTTTTCCTGATTTCCCTGGCTGTTATAATAATTACTTTTGTTACACTCTAATGTAAATATAAACTTGATGTAAGGTATTGAACTGAAATGAAATCACACACTAAAAATAAAGTACAATGAGCCCCTTGATGTGTTCTGGCTCTCCATCAAAAACGAATTCCCAGTTATTTTACAAAAAGCACTAAATGTGCTTCTTCATTTCTCCATTTTATATTTATGTGAGCAAGCTTTTTCTTGTTTGACGAATATAAAAGTTAAAAAGAGAAACAGATTGTTATCAGTTGAAGAGGAGCTTTTGTGTCTGTTTGTCAACCATCTGACTATGGACAGATTTATCATGCTGTAAAAAAAGCAAGTGCAAGTGTATCACTGATGTTTGAAATTACTTTTAAAAACTAATAAATATTTAGTTTAAGTGTATTTGTGTTATTACTTGTATTCTTACTTAATAATATACTGTGTGTTAGGATCATTGTTCATTTCTTTTTTTCACCCCAATTCAATATTACTTATGTTATTTTATTCATTCTTTTTAGATAATCTGATAAAATAAATATTATGCAAATGTCTTAACAGTGTGTAGGCCTAGCGTAATTATGCAAGCTGGGCTTTCCCAATGTCTGAAGACCTACTTCAAGTGTTTCAAGAAGTAAAAAAGGTTGGGAAACACTGCTCTATGTAGTAGTTAAGGATATCCCCAGTATTTTATAGACAAATTTGCTATTGAACCACCAGCTAATCGATCAAGTTACATTTTTCACAAGAGAGCCAACTATTCTTCCTATTGTGTTCGAGCCATTGTTCTATTTTGAGCAATCGTCAAGTGTTATTAGGTATTCATTTTTGAAAGTTTTTAGCAAATTAGCAGTGCTTTTGATGCCTTAACTACAAGACATGGAATAATCTTTCAACTATCTTAACCCCAACATTTCAAATGCGGTGCATTTCACTGCATTTGAAATGTTGGGGTTAAGATAGTTTTTATCATTAAAAGTGAAATGTAGTTTTGCACAATTCTGTGTCTTTCTGGTCTGGCTTTTGCTATTGTCACTCTTGGTGACATTATCTGTTCAAGATTTTCTTAAAAACTGAGTTTCCCATGAATAAGATTTATTTTCATGATTTATTATGATGTGATGCTCACAATCTGCTGAGCTGACCTCTCACTCACATTTCTTAAGAACGTAACTGAAGAAAACTTGGACTAAATGGTCAAGAAGCCGTAAATTTTGGAAAACAGAATGTTCTATTCTGTAAACAAAATTCCTTATCACCATGCCAAGCCCACGCATCCTGCAGTCACAGAAATAACAAAAACTTACAACAATTTTGGTTCCCTTCCCAAAAACACACAGGAGAAAGAATGTGACTGTGACGGTTTCTTTTTTTCTTTAATGGCTGCAATTATCCCCCTTTAATTACACTTCTCGCAATCAAACTTTTTTTTTTTTTTTTAATTGGGGGTTTAACGACTGCCATGAGCAACTCTATGGGCTATAAGCAGTTGCCCACCCCTAATTTAAAACCACTGGTTCCAAGGTAGGGAAAGAAAGCCAGTGCCGTGAGACAAACAGCATCCATGCCTCACTGGGATTCAAACCTGAACCCATCTCAGATGTTTAGTTACAAGCCAGTGCTTAAACCACTGCACCACCGGGATGGCACAATCGAACTTCACGTTGAAAGGTAACCTCACACATGATTAAGCATTTTTGGGAGTCAGGGTGTATAAATGGCATTCACTAGAAAGCATCAGATAGAATCCTTTGAAAAGTTGAGCCCATAGGTTCTTCTATAAGGACAACCACCCACCAGCATCTTTCGATGGACTCCAGTCAACAGCAATCATTTTAAGAACACAATTTTGAGTAAGAAATCCAGAGAAGACTGATCATTCTTTGATTTAATTTATGTGCATTTTCAGAGGCCTTTTGCATCTTCGGATATGACATGTTTGGATTATGTGCTAAATGATTGCAAAAGGAAGGAGAATGCAGAGCAGAAATTGGACACATCCTGTATTCAGGAAAAGTACTGGGGTGGCATCACACCTTCAGAAAAAGAACCAGAATGACATCTCACCATGCCCCATGCTGACTCCAGCCCTGGGGGAAAGTACAAAAATAAATTATTAGCATAATTTACCTAGGTATTTAGCTGTGAATGCCATATGTAAGAATGTATACATATAAATATTGTCCTCAGAATTTAAGATATTTATTCTTTACTAGTGGTTTGGTGGACAAATTCATTAGAAAGTTTGAAATCAAGAATTCCACTACTCTCTGTTAATCTGAGGTCAACTGACAACTTCAATTTGCTGGATGTATCCCATATCTTAACTAGTCTACCTACCAGCTGTGACAAATTTTCAAATCTTCTGGATATTTGATTGGTATCAAGTCCAATCCTACCATCATTAAACTTATCCTCCTAGACAGAGAAAAAGTTGATCATCTCAATGTGTCTGGTGTGTACGGAATTTCTATTTTCTATGTCAGCTGGCACCACAGTTTATATTGGCAGCACATTTCCACCATTACTAAATATTTGACAAAGCACAAAAAGGACATTATCCAAGGAGACCTAATTCTTCCTTGTCTTTACTCCCTCTCACTGATAATTCAGCAGTTCCTCTCTAAAAGAATATCCAGGAAATTGCTCCTTTCATCAATAAAAGGGCTTTACATTTTCGGAAGAGTATTGAAATGTCGGACTCTTCAAATTACAATACTAATAGTTCTTATATTGTCCACATTGTTTGGAAATCCCTCCAGTTATATGAAAACAGCCATAATCAAGAACTTGAAATTCAGATCTGGCAACCAGTTTAGCCCAATTGTGTGTGTATTATAAAATGTCTTTATCTTGTTTTTTGTTTTTTCACCGTGGTTGAAATACTATCATAAAACATTGTTAATTACTCTGGTTTTATATTTAGAAAATAACTTTTTGTATATTTGAGAAAAAGACTGCAAGACTATTTAATTTGCCAGTTTTGCATTCTATTCAGAATGGTTTTGTAAGCATTTGCATGCTGGATACAGTGACTTTAGTTACCTTATTATAAAATTATATAAGTTACTGTACTGTTGTTGTATAGAGATTTTACAGTCATTACTCGTTTTTTTAATAGGGGTCACAATATTGGTGTTCGTCTAATTGAAGACTATTTAGCCAGGACAAATGCTGCAAGATGCTATGATTTTAGAGATACTGCGGATAAAATACAAGTAAGTTTACTTTGAGTTCTTCATAATTACTTGGAATATTCTTTAAATGCATTTTTAAAAGGTGGATTAATTTGAAACCTTTTTGTTAAATCCCTTGTGAAGTTTAAATTGGTGAGATAAATTTTTAACACTGGTAATCATTTAGTATTGAATTTTTAGTCAAGATAGTAAAGTACTGCAACTACTACACGGGTCTACATGGTTTCTGGGATCAGCAAGGGTATAGGTGTTCTTTACTAATTGAGGCATATTGAACATGAAAATGATGCCAATTTATGTCTACCAACATACAGTTTTGTCAGTGTGCTTTTTTTTTTTATGTATGTATGTTATGGCAATTTCCTGTTACTATGTTTTTGACAGGTAAATGCTGTCTTTGAAATGCCATCAAGCCATTGCATAAATTGTGCGGATATGGTTTGCCACTCATGGTATATTTGTGGTGAAAAGATGCTGGAGCGTAACAGAATTTGTTGCAAAAGTATAAGTTATGCATATTTTGGAATGAAACTGGGAGACCAAGACAAGCCACAGGTACCCCAAATAATCTGTCACACATTGTGTAGGACAACTGTGAAAATGAAGCAAATGTCACTTGTGTGTGAAATGTCTTCCTTTTACCATTGCCATGGGTTTGGCGTGAACTAGCCGTAAAGTTGATGTATTTTATGATTCATGAGGAAATGGAAAATGTTAAGACCCCAATGTTTTTGAGTTCTGTAAAGGTCATACACTGAGTGGTCAGAGGTCTGGGCTTCTGGCTAATCATCAGATTTGGGCATGGGTTTGAGTCTCAGATAAAGCCTGGTGGTGTCTGTCCTATGGTTTCACTGTGAGAGTGTAGCCCATAGTTTTGAAGTTTACCCATCTTATAAGAGAAGGATCCATGGAAAGGGATGGAACCATCGATGGAAACCTCTTATAAGATGTGTAAACTTTTCAAAACTATGGGCTACACTCTCACAATGAAACCAAACCCTTCTGCAATAATGTGCCTGCTTAAAGACAGGGATCCTATCTCACCTTTGGACACCCCTGGAGTTTATGCTATTTCTATTTCAACTTCCTCTGGTCTCTCAGTGTATATTGGAAGCACATAACCGAAGCATCAAAACAAGACTTGGTGAACACTAAAAGATGTTTCCAATGGTCTTCCAAAGACAGCTTTATCTACACTAACCCTTGAAGACACCTCTGCAGTTCCCATTTGGAAAGAAACCAAAAAAGTTGCCCCTTTCATCAACAAGGCATCTCTGCATTTCCAAGAGAGCATTGAAATTTTGTTCACCAAAAACTGCAATTCGGAGACCCTTCGCCAAATCCCATTTATTTGGATCTCTCTTCTAAAATCTGGCAACATTTTGAACACCCCAACTTCAAATTGTAGTTCTGACAACCAAGCCCGTCCAGTCGATCGCAGGTGATCAAGGTCGTAGGATGACCGAAACCTACCACTAAACGAACCTTCTACCGTATGTGACTGTGTGTTTCGCTAGTTTTATATGTTCACAGAAATGTATCACACAGCACTCAAAGTGAATTTTAGTAATTTTGTACCGTGATAAGTTTGGTAAGCCATAGCTCATAAACCACAAGTAACACATGAATCATACTTTTTCATAGAGTGAGCTACCCATGTATTTGTTATGTTTTAAAAGTAGGAAGGGTGGGGTTTTTTTTTGTGGTTAGAGAGAAAAACAGCGTTTTGTAATAAATGTAACTTAAAAATGAACTTTATTTTTTTTTATTTTACAGGTTTAAGATCTCTTTGAACCTGAAGTAACTCCCACATATATGAGGATGGTTAAAATTTACCCTCTAATGTTACATTGTCATCTGATATCATTTTTATATTGGGTATATAAGTAATTTTTGAGGGATTTCCATTTGGTGTCATACTTATTACTGCTCGCATGTATTTTAAGGTGGCAACACTGCGATATCGCAGTACGAGACGCCAGCTGTCAGAGTCAGTATAGGACATTCAATTGAGGTGCGAAGACATATTTGTTTTACTCAATGGAAAATGGCAACTTTCGTCCCAACAAAACAGCATTTGCGGGTAGTGTTAGTGCATTACTTTATTGTCAAGAAAAGTGCTGCCGACAGCTATCGCTTAATGTCAGAAATCTATGGTGAACATTCCCCATTCATAAAAACATGTGAGTATTGGTTTAGACGATTAAAAAAAACGATTTCGATGTCAGTGATAAAGAACGTTCTGGACTACACAAAAAAATTGCTGATGCCGAATTGGAAACTTTACTCGACGAGGTTCCGTGTCAGACCCAAAAAGAACTAGCAGCAGCATTAAATGTTAGTCACCCATGCATTTCACAACGTTTAGCTGCCATGGAATGGTGCCAAAAGAAGGGAATTGGGTTCCACATGCTTTGCGGGAAAGAGACCTTGAAAGTCGAAAAACCATTTGTGAATTGATGCTTCAAAGGCAAAAAAGGAAAGTTTTTTTTGCATCGTATTATTACTGCTGACAAGAAATGAATATGGTACGATAACCCTAAATGGCAGAAAGAATGGTTGAAGCCAGGTGAACCAGGTCCTTCAACGCCAAAATGCAATATCCATGGTTCAAAGGTAATGCTGTGCATCTGGTGGGACTAGAAGGGTGTGATCCTCTATGAACTACTGAAACCGTCAGAAACTATTACTGGTGATCGGTATTGAACCCAATTAATGCGTTTAAAATGAGTTCTAACGCAAGAACGGCCGGAATGGGAGAATATACACAACAAAGTCATCTTACAGCATGACAACACAAGATCACATGTTTCTCGACCTGTGAAAAAGTACTTAGAAGGATCCGACTGGGAAGTTCTACCCCACCCGCCATATTCGCCAGATATTGCGCCATCGAATTACCATTTGTTCCGGTCGATGCAGTCAGCACTTTCTGGAGAACGGTTTAGTTCTTATGAAGACATCAAAAATTGGCTGGACAACTGGATCTCTTCCAAGGAACCGGAATTCTTCCTTTGGGACATACGTTCACTGCCCGAAAGACCGGGTAAAGTTGTAGCTTCAGAGGGAGCATACTTCGATTAATATTAAAATATTTTTTCTGTTCTCCAACAATGTGTTTTGTTCACCTCAAATCCCTCAAAACTTATTTATATACCCAATATTATTTCACAATTAGCTTACTTTTGCAGTCAAAGGTCACATAATTCTTTTTGCCAATTTCTGAACTTGTTTCTGAACCTTATTGTTTGGGACATATGTCTTTCCTGATATAGTCAATAGATGATGATAAAAGAACTTGAACTTCTCTGAATGTATTTTTGTAGAGCACCAAGCAGCAGTCATTCTTAGTTGGCCAGAAATATGTACATTGGTGAAGGACCAGGCATATTCATGAACTGAACTTGTCCCTTTCTTCTCCATAGTTGTCCAGTATGTTCCCAATCCACCATTTTCTGTCATAGATAACTACATAAAACTTTTCTGGAATATTATTGACCAGTTCTTCTTTAGGTTTATCATTTTTTTTTTTTTTTTCAGAAACTGAAACCCACTTCTCCAAAAGAGTTCTTTTGTCTTGTGGTTTGAAGAAGTGATTCACTCTGGTACCCACTGTTGAAAATGAATTATTATACTCTCTCTACCGAAAGTCTTCACTTGCACTCACGTCAGCTGGCAGTGTGAAAAACACCTGAATTACCTTTGTTTTTGAAAGCAAATTCAAATAAATCTTGTGCACTCAAAATTTATTCCTCAACAGTTCTCTGAAGATTTGGCCTCGTGGGGAGGCACTTTGTGGTTTCTATTGCATGCATTTTTACCATGATTAGTGGCAGAGAAATACCACTCAATTATAATCTCTTCATGATAGCACAAATTAAAGTTCTTGTATTGTGCTGAATTACTATCACTAAAATACAGTATACTACATTTGTTAAATGTTGTTGTTGTTGTTGTTGTTTTTGTCTCAAGTATTGCAAAACTGACTTCTGGAATGTAAAAAAAATTGTGGTATCATGTTTAAGTCAATCGCTAATGAAGCATATGGACTTAGACTTCAGTTCACAGTCACATTTGTAGTAGATTACAAATGGGAGTGATTCAGCTTGAATGCTATGCCAGTGAAAACTTGGAGCAGCATTTTGCAAAATGCAGGTGTAATTTTCTTCAAAGCCTGCTAAATCCAATCAAGGCTGATCATCCAAATCATCATGTATTTGTTTTTAAGCATTGGCTCTGTGATTTGGCTATAAAATGGTGTATTGTTAACTCTACTAATTTTGCAATTAGCAAATCAACAAATTTATGTACTGTTTTAATTTAAGTTTCAGGGAATAGTTGATTGGTTTGGAGCCACTGTTTAAACACAACAGCGTCTTTAGTTTCAAAGTATTCTAACCCCATAAGAAAATCTCATCAGGGAAGTCAGGAGTGTGGTGAAACATGCATTCTTTTGATTCTAAGTTATAGGCCTACATTAGTTTTAGGAAGAGTTTTTGATATGACATGCTTAAATGAATACTCTGCATCATGAGTTAAATGTTTTGATGGTAGGTGCACTGAATGAATACCGCAACTATTTGCAGTTATACACTCTTTAGGATGCAATTTCACAATACTTAGTAAAACCAACTTTTGTTCAGGATTCTTTTTCCTGAATGATAAGTAGACAATTTTAAAATTATTCAGTATTATTCTCTTTGTTTTCAACTCTCTTTTACCTTCTAACAGCCTTTTTTATATTCTGAAATCCTACTGATCTAATCTTCATAATAAAAATCCCTTACTTTTTGAATAACTTAAGTACTTAGAGTTATGGCCTTGTCAACTTTACCTAAAACCTCTTTGTTCAATAGATTTCAGTGCTTTTTCACAAAGTGGTTTCTGTTTGATTGTGAGATACTGTACAACCCAGGAACAAGAGTCAATATTTGAACTTGTTCATCTATTTTACTACTTTTTAAAATTTTCTTTTAATTTATACATTAGGCTACTATAATCACTGTGCTATTTGTTTCTTAAATCATTTTCATTGTTTCCCAGGTTCAACTTTTAGAGCCTTGCTTGCCATCTCTTGGAAACTACTTGCAACTCACTGAGCTTGGTTTTTCAGATAAACTGCTCATTCATTCTGTGACTTTAATGGGGAGCATTCTATCAACTGACAACTTTCATTCAGCTTCTCAATCAGCCGAGTAGAGTCATCTGGTTCATAATCACTGCCTAAAAGAATGTTTCCATGTTCATTTTCAATGGAACTCTGAAACTAATGGTTTTCTACAAAATATGCATAGTTTTTGTACTTAGCATAAGTTCACCCATTGTTGATATTTTCTTTAAAATGGAAGGGAAACCATTTTAAGGCTTTCGCACGCACGTGTGTGTGCATGTGCGTGCGCGCGGGTGTGTCTGTCTGTCTTTTAAATGGATCACAATATACCTTTTGTCGATCCTCAAATGCTGAAAGAAAAACACACAGATGTTGCTTGCATATGTTTTGAAAATTTACACATTTTGTTCAGTCTTAAAAGTTCACTTTCTGTTTTCCCCAAGTTCAGAACAACAGTGAAGCCTCTCTTAACAGGTACTGAGAGTAAGCCGGTTGAGAGAAAATCTGGTTAAACGAGGGAGATTGAAACCAGTGCAAAATTAATTATGTATGAGATTGAAACCAGTGCAAAATTAATTACGTATGTATTGTATATTGAATCTGTTGGGTACTTTATAGTGAAATATTGTAGTCCAAGACTACTATATTTAAAGATTAGGCAAATAAATTACAATTAATGGCCTAATCTTTATGAGTGCCAGTGGAATTGCTACACAATACTAAAGTTACTCTGTCCTTGGTTGTTTTATATCAAGGGGCAGCTGCTTCTTTTCTAGAGGCTAAAGTTTTGGAAGGTAGCATTCTGTAGTATAGCCCAGTTTTGTTGACGTACAACTGCTCTGGTGATAAGTCTTCTGTAGCAATAATGTCCTGTAACTTATCCTGAAAACATTTTGCTCCCTTTGGATCAGCAGGCAGTTTTTCTGTGGAAATGACTAGCTGATGGATGCCATGCCTCTTCTTACATTTGTGTAGCCAACCTTCACTAGCAACAAAAGCTTGATCTCCTCCAATTCTTTCATGTAGAATCAATGATTTTTCTTTCAAAATAATACCACTGATGGGTGTTCCTTTCGCTTGTTCTTGGTTAAGCCAGTAATGCATTGTCTACATTTTCTAACTTTGGCTTCTTTAATGTGAAAGGAGACTCCAGTGCTTCCTTTGAATCGTGACAGCTAAAAATGCCTCTATCTCACTTTGCTTTTTCTTCCAGTCACTAACAGTACTCTCTTTGACACCAAAATCTAAAGCGATTTTTTTTTAAACTGTCGCCTTTATCCATTCTCCTTAAAGCACAAGGTCTTTTCTCCATAGATACTACAATGCGTTTTCTTTTAACACTAGCCATTTTACATGTTACTGGAGTTATAGTATGGCGCAGGTAAATTAAGAACTGAACAACAGGATGCTTTCAGGCGTGCGATAACCAGCAATCTCGCTCACGTGATGCTTAGTCAATGTCACACGCTCTCATTCAAGATAAGCTAAGCATCACAAAGAACAACATTCCTTCCCATTCCCTGTCCTTGGACAAGGGGAACACATTCTTAAAATAGCACCCCCACCCACTCAGACACATGTCAAAGCTGGCACAGATGAAATCCCCCAAATGTATATAAAAAAATAGATGAGATAACAGTACAAAATACCCGCAAGTCATATTGGCATTGAAAAGGAACGGAATTTTGTGTTTTTTGTTTTTTGGAAAATGCCGGTGTAGGGAAAGATCCGGTTAACCCTTTCAGTGGTATCTTCATTATTACCATGTCACACCCAGAGATGCCAAGTTCTACGGATATCATGTTCAAACTACGGACTATGGAGAAGGTGTGAAAAACTACGGATTTTTCCCGAAATCTCAGATATTTCCAGAAAACTTTTTTTTTTTTTTTTTTTTTAATTATTTGAAAAAAAAAGTCAAGCATAGTCAAATGTAGTGTTTTTTGCGGTAACGTCACAAAGCCGTTGCACAGCAAGCATGTTTGGCTGGCCGACAAGCAAGTGGAAGTGTTACAGCGGAGATCGTTCTGTATGATCATGTGACTTTGTACCTGGCTTGCCGAGGAAAGGCGTTCGTAATGCACGACGTCTGTTAACTTCGGGAAAACCTTAACCGCGTCCTGAACTAACGTAAGTTGTCGGAGGATGGAGGTAGACTAGAGTCGATTCCACGTTTTCTGTTCTTGATGATTAGTTGTGGTGTGACGTAAATTGCTGTAGTTATGAAGCGTGCTTCAGTGGCATCCAGTTCCAGTGGTGTGAAAAAATAAAAATTTGCAGCAGTACAAGGAATGTTATTCGTTGGAATTTCCGTATTTGCAGCGGTCGCGTGTTTTAGTGAATTATTATTATTATTATTTTTGCTAAAATGTAATTTAAATAGTTAATTGCTATTGCATATTTATTTCACCAAAGTAAGGGGCGGGCGGGTGGGGTATCAGAAAAAAAAATGCTCTGAGCAAATAGTCATCAGATCTAAGGAAACAATTGTGGATCAAAGAAATCTTGAATGTTTGTTTTTTCCGGCAGAGCACATAACTAAGCTACCTGGATGTGTGGATGCTGTTATTGCCTATTTTTATGTTACCTCCCCGGGAGTTTGTTCTTCACGCGCAGTATGTTCTGCCCAGAGCAAGAGAAAGTCTCTCCATGTGTCTTTGGCAACCAGCCAAAGAAAACGTCTAGCAGCAGTTGCGATGAGACGTTTCTTAGCTGCTGGGTGTATGCGCACAGTCGTGACCTATTTTCCCACGCTCCTCGCTGTCGGTAGAGAGCTTAATTGTTTATGTTACTTTGACAGATTTGTGAAGTGCAGTTCTTTTTTTTCTCTTGTAAAAATGTTCTGCTAAACAAAAGGATGTTTTATTTTATCCTTTTTTTTTCCAGAATTGATTGATTTATGCAATTTAAAATACCTTTTTAATTAGTTTCTTCCTTATCATAAGCATTTAATGCTAATTTTCTATTTATCCGCATAATAAAAGCTATGAAATCTTTCAAAGTTAATTGTTCTTTCTTTGCTCCCATTGTGTTTGTCGTGTACGAATTTACTTGCAATTGCGTCGGGTAAAGGGCCACCTGTCTCTACTAATATTTTTGTATCTAAAGCGCAAAAAAGTTGTCAAGAATTCAAGGAGAGTTATTTGCAAAAATTTCCGTGTCTAAAATCGTCTCGGGTATCCGAAAACCATGGGTTTTGTTCCCCATGTGCTGTTGATTTTTCAATCGCACATGGCGGAAAAGACGATTGCGGTCAGCATTTTCACTCTAAAAACAGGAGGAATAACCATAAGTGTGTGGCATCACACACTTATGACATAACATATTTATTAAAAGGTGGAGTTGAAATGGTATGTATTTTTTGTGTATTTGCTAAAGTTTTTTTACCCCCATTTTAAGGGGACTTAAATATGTTGCAAAATTTATCCAAGTATTGTCCCCGATCGAGATTAATATATTGCTAAAAATGTAGTAGTATATTCTGGGAAATACGCATGCTACCATGCAAATTTTAATGTGGGAACTTGACTTGACGTCACTACGGAAGAACTACGGTCGCCACGCATATGGACTACTGATGACTTCCTTCAGATGTTGGCATCTCTGCACACCTTCCAGGGTGGGCCTGAAAATGTTTAAATGTTTCGATTATTATTATTACCATGTCACACCTCCCAAAATGGGCCTGGAAATGTTTTGTGTGTGAACGCATTGAGCACTACACAGACCACGGAAATCTTCCGAGATAGAACAGTATGGGCAGAAGCCCTGAAATTTTTCGGGCATGCCACTTAAGAGGTTCTGCTGTACTGGAAATGAAGTTAGAATCATAAGTCACATTTGAAAAAACTTTGTATAAAAAATATATAGAACTACATGATTACACTCAAACACAACCTTCCTCACAGGAGTCTGTTCAAGTGAGACTGAAGGAATAAGGTCTGAGGGCCACTACAGGATTTTTCCTGTTTAGACTGGTCTCATGAAAACTTTGCCATCGATTCCAGTGCATGGAGGTGCTGTAGTCCCTCCCCCTTCTATTAAGGCAGACAGACTCATGCAGACTTATTTCTCAAATCTTTTGGTTTCATTCATAGGAAACTTGTTAATTCTTTTTTATTTTAAAATCTGAAAGTAAGAAAAAAAAATAGATTTTGCTGATTCAGAAAGATCATGTTGCATACAGTAGCCAAAACGACCTCATTGACAATATTACATGGAGGGGACACACAAAGCGCTTTGACTATATTATTGTAGAAGTCTTTTACATAAAATGACAGTGAATAAGGGTTCTGAAAGGTATAATTTTGTTATTAAATAGTTAATAAAACTCATTCTTTTTATTTGATAACCACAAAAAAACACCCTTTTTATTTTTAAAACATAACGAGTACATGGGTAGCTCACCCCCAAAAGATGATTCATCTGTTAATTCTGATATGTGAGCTATATTGCCTATCCTAAATCTACAAAGGAACAAAATTACTAAAATTCACTTTGAATGCTCAGTGATAACTTTTCTGTCATATTTAGTACCATTTTTGTACCTGATTCTAAAAGATAAATTTTTTTTCTTTGACACCAAAATAATAAGCCCAGTTGGTTGAAAAATAAGTGAAATAGCAGGATTTTTAACAGTTGCCTAAATTTCATGAAAATAAAAAATTTCAAAAATTTCTTCTGAGCCCAATTTTGGTCTAAAAAATCTGAAAAAAAAAAAAAACATCTCATAGACATGAGTCTTTCAGATAGCAGACTTCGACAGATGGTGTGAAGTCTCAGTTGAAAATGCCAGGGTAGAGCCTAAGTGAAACGCGCGTCCGGTGATTGAGACTGTGGACGGTATGAGGTGGTGTATGTAACGATTTTAACTGGAACCTTTTAAAGCTTTTAAATTTTTTATGAACCTGACCAAACTTTGAAGACTTCCTCAGCAATTTCAAGAGAGTGCAGCATTGACGAGATAGCCCTAAAGGCCAAGTACGACGTGGAACTTCAAGTTGTATATAAATAGTAACTCTTAACTCAAGAATTTTTAACTATTATCTGGAAACCTTTACCCATTCAATATGATATCGACATAGCCAGAACGGAGCAAACCCTAACATCTGGACATATCCGAAGTAGGGTACAACTTATAACGAAATGGCTCTCGAACTAAGCCTAACAATTGACCATATTGAAGCAAGATTCAACTTTGGACAAAGAAACTCAATAACTACTGATGCTGGACTGAACACGCAATTCCGTAAGTAACATCTTTAGGACTTCTAACCGATTTATATTTTAATTGAATAAGTTAATGCACCACCACAGACTGTATCCACTTTACAGAACGTGTAAAACATAATTTACAGGTGTTAAAGCGTCTTCCTGAAGAACTTTGTAGTCACGTAATTGTATGTGAACTATATAATAGAATCACATGAGATATAATGATATCTCATAGGTGTACCTATCTACTCATAAGAACTTTTTTTAATATCTGAAATGTGAGAGCACATGGCACCAGGTGAATTGGTGTGGTATGAGCTTTTCACATTAGGATTCTTTCATTTATTAAACATTTTTGGGGTTCTTTATTAGATGTTTTTATTATTGTGCCATTTCTTTTTGATATTCATTGGATGATGGCGTTTGCCGGCTGATTGTTCCATGATTTTTATAATATAAAATTTTTCTGACTGAGATGCTGTGTTCCCCTATTATTTCTTTTCCTGATCATATTCTTTGTTTTCAATATATTTGATAATAGTGAAAAAGTGTGACCATATTTTTTAAGAACTTTTGCTATTGAAATGCATTTCCCCCTGTTACTAACAGTATCTCAAAAATCAATCATAAAAGCAAGCACCTTGCCCCCTTTCTTTAGAGAAATTAAATTTTAACATCTCTACTTAATCTGGCTGTGATGGAATCACCATTTCTATGGCCCATAATTTGGGGGGGGGGGGGGGCAGAGTGAGCAACTGCAGTACTAGTTTTTTTTTTTTATTTAAGTAAATGCATATTTCTCCATTTATTAGTCTATTCTTGCTATATCGTGGAACAGAGCAGAGCAGGCAGTTTTCCATTTGCTTTAAAGCAAAATTAAAGTTCAAAACACAGTACTGCCTGCCTGCTCAATTTGCAGAGAAAATGACTTTATGAGTAACAAAAGATGGCAACGGAGTGTTCCGATTTTGAACTTCTTTTCAGATAAAAGGATGAATACTTGCATTTTTGTGTTTTCTCCTATAGCAAAAACTAACTGAGGAAGGGGAAAACATGCATTTTTAATAAAATAAAATTTTGACTACCTCATTTGTGGTAGAAGACAAAATATAAATCTTGCCAGTTCATTGCTGCACATTCAATCGTAACACTTCTTTTTTTTTTTATTGTTGGAATCTCTAATGTTCTATAATTATTTATTGTTTAATTTACGCTTTCCAACCGTAGGTTGAAGCGTATATGCTCCAGCTTTTTCCGTCCGTCGGCACGATAACTCACGTAAAAATAGTTCGATTTCGATGAACTTTTAGTATGTGGTAGGAGACCACCTGAAGACGAACCCTATTGAAAATGGGACAAATGGGCGTAAAAGGTCACTGCATAGGAGCGGGATCCATTCCATTGCCCTTATGCCTCATAATTTGTGTAAATATGGTTCGATTTCAATGAAATTTTAGTATGTGGTAGGAGACAGACGAACCCTATTGAAAATGGGACAAAAGTTATGAGGATAATGGCTGTGGAGCGTGGCAATTCGGTCACGACATAGAAGCGGGATCCATTCCATTGCCCTTGTGCCTCATAACTTGCGTAAATATGGTTTGATTTCAATGAAATTTTAGTATGTGGTAGGGGACCACCTGGGGACGAACCCTATTGAAAATGGACAAAATGGGGATCAAAGGTCAAGACATAGGATCGGGATCCATTCCATCGCCCTTATCCCATACTATTAAGTGGACGTCAAGTAATTTTGCTTCCTATACTTCCAATGGAAAAACTTTTGTACACATTTCCTTCACAATTAGTGTGTTCCCAAGGATGGAAATTTGAACATCGATTAAATAACTTCATATTATAACTTGGAATACTTAACATTTTCTAAAACATAACCATAATTATATTAAGCAAGTTAGTAAAATCATGCAATGCATTGATTATAATACGCTTTCCAACATACCAGAAATCATTACTCAAATTATCACTCCAGTTATGAGGATAATGGCTGTGGAATAAATCTCGGTCCTGTGCCTTGACCTTTGATCTCATTTTGATTATATTCAACAGAACTGGTTCAGTATACCTCCGAAATAACATGTTTTGTCGCAATGGAAGCAATGGAAGCATTTTTACGTAAGTTATGATGCATAAGGGCTATGTAATAGATCCCGCTCCTGTGTCCTAACCTTTGACCCCATCTCACCCATTTTCAATAGAATTCGTCCCCAGGCAAGACCCTACAACATACTAACATTTCATCCAAATCGAAGAATTTTTACGTAAGTTGTGATGCATAATGGCGATGGAAGTGATTCCGCTCCTATGTCCTGACCTTTGACCCCATTTTGCCCATTTTCAATAGGGTTTGCCCCCAGGTGGTCCCAAACGACGTACTAAAATTTAATCGAAATCGAACCCTTTTCACGTTAGTTATGATGCAAAAGAGCAGTGGAATGGATCCCGCTCCCATGTCCTGACCTTTGACACCATTTTGTTCACTTTCAATAGGGTTCCTTCCCAGGTGTTCCCCTTCCACATACTAAAAGTTCATAGAAATCGAATGATTTTTACGCGAATTATTGTGCAAACGAACATACGCACACAACGCGTGACGTAATGAGGCAGATGGGAATCGCGACCATCTCTCGAAAGAGTGTGACGTCATAAAATTTTAATAGGATCCACACACAACGCGTGACGTAACGAGACAGATGGCATGACCGCGCACCAACATCTGAATCGTGAGATTGTGATATCATAAGATTTCTAAGCATGGGCAACATTAATGGGACGACACTAAAAACGTTATAATTCGGGGTGGTTATTTAACGCACTAAACGAATTTTCCTAAAGTCGAGATCAAGCTAAATCGATTTCTAGTACCAGAAAACGGTAGGTTAACGACTTTCATCAAAATCCTTAGTCGTTTTCAAAATAAAATTTTCATACATACAAGAATTGCTCCTTTAATAGTAAGGGCGATGGAATGGATCCCGATCCTATGTCCTGCCTGTTTACCCCCATTTCATCCACTTTCAATAGGGTTTGTCCCCAGGTGGTCCCCTACCACATACTAAAATTTCATCAAAATCCATGAAATTAACTCAATTTTACAATAACTCGCATAAAGCGAGTTATCGTGTCGACAGACTGATGGACAATGCTGTCCTTCCGCCTGTCCATGTTTTTTACGCTTCTTCAACCTACGGTTGGAAAGCGTAAAAAACAATGTTTCCTTTGGTGGTGTTGAAACCAGAAAAAAGATGGCACAACCTGTAGTTTAATGACGTCAGTAGACAAATGTTGGATTGCATAATTATGGTTATGTTTTAGAAAACATTAAGTATTCCAAGTTATAAAATGAAGCTATTTTAATCAATGTTAAAATTTTCATCCTTGGGAACACATTAATTGTGAAGAAAATGTGTACAGAAATTTTTCTGTTGGAAGTATAGACTGTATGCATATGACGTCACAGCAAGGTAAACCATCCTAGCAGACTTCCTGGTGATCAACTGGTGTACAAACACTGCTTGGATTTGCATTGTGGGGCGTTAAGGAAGATGGTGTTATGTGCTATTTTTGGCTGTGTTAACCGAAGTGGGAGTGATAATGATGTATCCTATTATAGATTAACATCTGAGTGAACGAAGTGGGATCAGAATTATAAAAAAATTATTCAGAAGCGCCAAATTTTGTGGTTATCACGTATCAGCAGAGTTGACATTAATGACCGGAAACGAAGGAACATCAGAGTGTGTAGTTTACATTTTGTAACAGGTATGTTCATAAATTTACTGATGCATTATCTAAAAAAAGAAACTGAAGATCTTTAGACTGGAATTAATGTTTCTTTATGAATCACTTGCACAATTTCATTTGCTTGGGAGTGAAGGCGTTAGTGCAAAAAATGAAATAATTAACAATATCGCCGTGTTCTGTTCTTGGCAAGACCTCAATATTGTTCAGGAAAAATTAGTATGGAATTACATGTGAGTCACCACAATTGCCCAATGACTTTAATTTATCAGAATAAAGTTATTTTTTGATCACCAGATAACCCACTTACGTAGCCCATGTAATGCCTCTTTGATCTCACTTACCAGTTGTTCTGCAAGAAAGCAGCAGACGAAAAAGTGACCCGAACCGTGGTTTCGTGACGTCAATGCATACGGTCTATAGGAAGCAAAATTACTTGACGTCCACCTTAAAGGAGCAATTCTTGTATGTATGTAAATTTTATTTTGAAAACGGCTCTAAGGATTTTGATGAAAGTCATTAACCTACCATTTTCTGGTACTAGAAATCGATTTAGCTTGATCTTGACTTTGGGAAAATTCACATAGTGGGTTAAATAACCACCCTCAGTTACCACGTTTTTAGTGTCATGGCGTCATCCTATTAATGTTTGCCATGCTTAGAAATCTTATGACGTCACACTCTCACCATTCAGATGTTGGCGCGCGGTAACACTATCTGCCTCATTACGTCACACGTTGTGTGTGGATCATATTAAAGTTTTATGACGTCACACTCTCGTGATCGTCTGCTTCATTACGTCACACGCTTGTGCGTGTTACACTTTACTTCTATTTTCTTTTAGAACAAAAAGTCAGTTGTGCCTAGGCCATCTTTATACCTCACCAGGCCTGCAACAAGGTCACATGACTTGCTCGTGACATCACAATCGTAAGGTTACTCTTTTTCAGTAGACCTACGGATTTGACTCGTTTCATAGTTTGTTTATGCTTTCCAACCGTAGGTTGAAGAAGCGTATATGCTCCAGCTTTGTCCATCTGTCTGCACGATAACTTGCGTAAAAATGGTTCAATTTCAATGAAATTTTAGTATGTTCTGGGGGACCACCTGGGGACGAACCCTATTGAAAATGGGTGAAGTGGGGTCAAGGTCGGGAAATAGGAGCGGGATGCATTTCCATTGCACTTATGCGTCATAACTTGCGTAAAAATGGTTCAATTTCCATGAAATTTTAGTATGTGGTAGGGGACCACCTGGGGTCGAATCCTATTGAAATTGGACGAAATGGAGTCAAAGGTCACGACATAGGAGTGAGATCCATTCTATTAAACTTATGCGTCATAACTTGAATAAATATAGTTTGATTTCAATGAAATTGTAGTATGTCTTAGGGGACCACTTGGGGACGAACCCTATTGAAAATGGGTTAAGTGGGGTCAAAGGTCAGGGCATAGGATCGGGATCCATTCCATCGCCCTCATGTGTTATAACTTAAATAAAAATGCTTCGATTGAGACAAAACTTTATCACGTTGTTCCGGAAATATACTTTACCGGTTCTGTTGAATATCATCGAAATGGTATCAAAGGTCAGGACACTGGAGGGAGATTTGTTCTACAGCAATTATCCTCATAACTTCAGTAATAACTTGAGTAATGATTTCCGGCATGTCGGAAAGCGTATCATAATCAATGCATTGCATGATTTTGCTAACTTGTTAATCTTTCTTTAAATTGCTTTATTCTATTGTTATCTTGGTTTTTGCACTTTGTGGGTTTTCAGTAAGTTTTCTGTTTTGGTCTTGTTATGTATGCAGTTTCATTTTTTTATATGTAGCTCTGTCTCTCAAATGCATCACTTCAAAGTGATTGTATGAATTTATGGCAAAAAGTGACCAAATACAGTAAGTGCTCTGGGGAGGGAAAAAAAAAAAATACATTAATATATTTGAAGCAGTGAAAAACATGTCTCAGAACTTTTACAAAGTCATATGGTTTCTGCAGTTCTAAGACTGTTATTGTGCATCCTTATACATTAGTTACATCTTTAATCTTATAGCAAAATTGTTCCATATTGTTATTAATGTATTAAATTTCAAATTGCTTCATACAAATTTTATATGAAGCAATTTGAAATTTTAAGAAGCATTTAAAATTTATATTGAAAAGTAGGCATCTTATGGTAACTTTTATTTGGGGAAATCTTTCCACTTCATTGAAGATATAACACACTTGGAAGAACATGCTGTAACAGCTGAACTGAGATTTCATAGGACTTCGTAAGAATTTCCCATGGCTCTGTAGCATTGCAGTTTCATCAATGGAAAAGCTTGTGTGTCATTGGCAACATCCATATTTAAAATGTGTTGACTTCCTTCATTGTTTATCTGCATAGATATTTTTAGGGTGGATGATCTACTTGCTTGTAATGGCATATTTCTGTAGATGTCACCACATAAGATCATTGCAAGATGGCCTCCTGCCATCTAATAATCTTCCTGCAGGAAATTCCCCAGTGCACTTTTCTCACTGATCTGGTCCTGAGGTTGTGCATGATCCATGCTCTATGAAGGCTCAAAGTTTTTTTAACTTTCAGCTCAGCTGCCCTGTGCTTGTACGGACATGATAATATATATATATATATATATATATATATATATATAAGATGCATACATTAATATTATTAATAACATCTATGAAAATGCAAGTGCAAAGATTAGGCTGTTTGAAAATACAACACACGTAAAAATTGGAAAGGGAGTGAGACAAGGTGACACCATATCTCCGAAGCTCTTTAATGCCACATTGGAGGGTGTTTTTCAGTCGCTGAGCTGGGAAAACAAGGGGATAAAGATTAATGGAGATTATCTAACCCACCTTCGTTTTGCTGATGACGTAGTCATTTTTGCAACTAGCCCATCAGAGCTGCAGAGTATGATCCAGGAACTTGCTGACAAGAGTAAAGAAGTGGGATTAAAAATGAACTTTCAGAAGACAAAAGTGATGTTCAATGCTTTTACAAGAAATGAAGATTTATCGATTGATGGAGAAAAGCTGGAGATAACGGACACGTACGTTTATCTTGGACAGCAGATATCAAGTGAGGGTCACATTGATGAAGAAATTAATCGGCGTACAAAACTTGCCTGGAGAGCTTTTGGAAGAAACAGCATAATTTTCAAGAGCAATATGCCATTATGTCTTAAAAGAAAAGTGTTTGATCAATGCATCCTTCCAGTGCTTACGTATGGTGCAGAGACGTGGACCTTAACTAAAAGAGACATACAAAGGCTGCAGACAACTCAAAGAAGCATGGAGAGGTGCATGCTTGGTGTAACCAGGAGAGATAGGAAGAGGAACTCGTGGATCCGAAAAATGACAAGAGTGGAAGACATCATGATCAGAGTTAAATCCCTGAAATGGCAATGGGCTGGACATACTGCCAGAAGGACAGATCATCGATGGACAGCCGAAATTTTAGATTGGATTCCAAGGGACAGGAAAAGACCCAGAAGAAGACCACATGGGAGATGGGTGGATGAAATTCGAAAGTATGCAGGGGTGACATGGAGGAGACTGGCACAAGACAGACCGTTGTGGAGGAAACTTGGGGAGACCTTCGTCCAGCAGTGGATTGATAATGGTTGACAATGATGATGATGATGATGATATATATATATGATACTTTTTCGTACTGTCTTGCATAGCTCTATATATTCCACTTTGGAAGTCACATCTTCTTTAGTTGTCCTCATCACTCTTCTTTTTGGCATCAACATTTTGGTTTTTCCTGATAATTTGTTTACATGCAATTTGTTCTTAGACCCAGCTAATTTTGTTGCTGTTTCCATAAGAGCTTTAGTTACTTTTCTGTTAACTTCAGAAATATCCACTTCTTCCGATGTTAGGCCTTCTAAAGCAGAGAACCTGTTCTTCAGTTCCAATTTGAAGGTATTATGGTGTTTTTTAAGGTTGGTTATGTCAATACATTTTGTTTGTCTTATGAGCTTGCTACGTTCGAGTTTAGTGTTGAGGTGCATCTTACATCTCACCAATCTATGGTCACTGCCTGTGTTGAACTTGTTTAGCACACTGCAGTCTTCTATGACGAATTTTTGTTACACATAATAAAATCAATTTCACTTGTCGTCCCATTTGGATGTCTCCATGTCCATTTCCTGTGTCGCTTTTTCTTGAAAAAGGAGTTCAAGATGAAAAACCCTTCTGCCTCTGCAAACTCTATGAGAGTATTTCCACGCTGGTTTCTGTTGCCGTGACCGAATTTATCTACTAAAGTTTCATTCTGTTGCCGTTGCTCTATTTTTGCATTGAAATCTACCATAATTATCTTCAAGTGCTGCTTATCTTTATTATTTAGATCACGAATTTCCTCATAAAATTCTTCAATTTCTTCTTCAGCATGACTTGTGGTGGGTGCATAAGTTTGAATAATCTGAGCCTGGTATCTTCTCGAGAGCTGGATAACGAGTCGTGCAGCTCTGTCAGAGGAACTTTCAACTTCTACAACTTTATCCTTCAGTTTCTTGTTTATTATAAATCCAACACCACTAGTTCTGCCAGTATCTGTCCCACGATAGTAGAAGAGATGTCCACTTTTCAGATCAATGAGATCTTCTCCTTTTCTCCTTACCTCACTTAGCCCGACGATGTCCCACTTGATCCTTTGTAGTTCCTCTTCCAATTCAAGAAGCCTTGAATAAGAAGATAGGGAGCGTCCGTTATACGTAGCCAAGGTCAGCATCAGATGGCAGCCTAGTCCGGTCCTCCGGGGATTCTTAGCACCCTCTGCCTTCATGTCGCACTGGCCGCTGCCTTGGCCAGGTACATTCCAGCTGCCGGAGACTGAGGGCCAAGATTTAAGTTGTGGAGTCATTTTGGAGGGGTTTGGCCATAACTCACCAAGCTGGCCAAGCGGGTTGGTGAGTGTGGGATAGCATTTCCTCTAATCCCGATGTTATAGTTATACCGCTATTGGCGGTCGCCAGAGCCCCTTTAGTGGGAACAGGATGTACCACGAGAAGGCGGGGTTGACATTTGTCAAGGAGAGACTGTGCTGTTACGCATCACCTGACCTTACATCCCTATATATATATCATCATCATTGTCAACCATTATCAATCCACTGCTGGACGAAGGTCTCCCCAAGTTTCCTCCACAACAGTCTGTCTTGTGCCAGTCTCCTCCATGTCACCCCTGCATACTTTTCAAATTTCATCCACCCATCTCCCATGTGGTCTTCTTATATATATATATATGCCACTATGTCTTAAAAGAAAAGTGTTTGATCAATGCATCCTTCCAGTGCTTACGCATGGTGCAGAGACGTGGATCTTAGCTAAAAGAGACATACAAAGGCTGCAGACAACTCAAAGAAGCATGGAGAGGTGCATACTTGGTGTAACCAGGAGAGATAAGAAAAGGAACACCTGGATCCGAAAAATGACAAGAGTGGAAGACATCATGATCAGAGTTAAATCCCTGAAATGGCAATGGGCTGGACATACTGCCAGAAGGACAGATCATCGATGGACAGCCGAAATTTTAGATTGGGTTCCAAGGGACAGGAAAAGACCCAGAAGAAGACCACATGGGAGATGGGTGGATGAAATTCGAAAGTATGCAGGGGTGACATGGAGGAGACTGGCACAAGACAGACTGTTGTGGAGGAAACTTGGGGAGACCTACGTCCAGCAGTGGATTGATAATGGTTGACAATGATGATGATATATATATAGGGATGTAAGGTCAGGTGATGCGTAACAGCACAGTCTCTCCTTGACAAATGTCAACCCCGCCTTCTCGTGGTACATCCTGTTCCCACTAAAGGGGCTCTGGCGACCGCCAATAGCGGTATAACTATACCATCGGGATTAGAGGAAATGCTATCCCACACTCACCAACCCGCTTGGCCAGCTTGGTGAGTTATGGCCAAACCCCTCCAAAATGACTCCACAACTTAAATCTTGGCCCTCAGTCTCCGGCAGCTGGAATGTACCTGGCCAAGGCAGCGGCCAGTGCGACATGAAGGCAGAGGGTGCTAAGAATCCCCGGAGGACCGGACTAGGCTGCCATCTGATGCTGACCTTGGCTACGTATAACGGACGCTCCCTATCTTCTTATTCAAGGCTTCTTGAATTGGAAGAGGAACTACAAAGGATCAAGTGGGACATCGTCGGGCTAAGTGAGGTAAGGAGAAAAGGAGAAGATCTCATTGATCTGAAAAGTGGACATCTCTTCTACTATCGTGGGACAGATACTGGCAGAACTAGTGGTGTTGGATTTATAATAAACAAGAAACTGAAGGATAAAGTTGTAGAAGTTGAAAGTTCCTCTGACAGAGCTGCACGACTCGTTATCCAACTCTCGAGAAGATACCAGGCTCAGATTATTCAAACTTATGCACCCACCACAAGTCATGCTGAAGAAGAAATTGAAGAATTTTATGAGGAAATTCGTGATCTAAATAATAAAGATAAGCAGCACTTGAAGATAATTATGGGAGATTTCAATGCAAAAATAGAGCAACGGCAACAGAATGAAACTTTAGTAGATAAATTCGGTCACGGCAACAGAAACCAGCGTGGAAATACTCTCATAGAGTTTGCAGAGGCAGAAGGGTTTTTCATCTTGAACTCCTTTTTCAAGAAAAAGCCACACAGGAAATGGACATGGAGACATCCAAATGGGACGACAAGTGAAATTGATTTTATTATGTGTAACAAAAAATTCGTCATAGAAGACTGCAGTGTGCTA
Source organism: Macrothele yani (assembly GCA_039090855.1). NCBI lineage: Eukaryota > Metazoa > Arthropoda > Arachnida > Araneae > Macrothelidae > Macrothele > Macrothele yani. The sequence continues at coordinate 71,809,230 of CM077011.1, read as the reverse complement.
AACAAGTTCAACACAGGCAGTGACCATAGATTGGTGAGATGTAAGATGCACCTCAACACTAAACTCGAACGTAGCAAGCTCATAAGACAAACAAAATGTATTGACATAACCAACCTTAAAAAACACCATAATACCTTCAAATTGGAACTGAAGAACAGGTTCTCTGCTTTAGAAGGCCTAACATCGGAAGAAGTGGATATTTCTGAAGTTAACAGAAAAGTAACTAAAGCTCTTATGGAAACAGCAACAAAATTAGCTGGGTCTAAGAACAAATTGCATGTGAACAAATTATCAGGAAAAACCAAAATGTTGATGCCAAAAAGAAGAGTGATGAGGACAACTAAAGAAGATGTGACTTCCAAAGTGGAATTTATAGAGCTATGCAAGACAGTACGAAAAAGTATCACTGAAGACGTAAGGAAATTCAACTGTGAACTAGTAAGGAAAGCAATTGAAAACAACCAAAGCCTAAAGATAGCAAAGGAACATCTCAGTAAGGGAAAAAAACAGATTATGGCACTGAGAAAAGAAGATGGTACTGTAACACGAAATAGAGGTGAAATTTTGACAAGAGTGAAAGATTTCTACTCCAAATTATATGAAAGGGATGATACATGTACTCCAGACATCATGAAAGGTACCAGTACTAGAGTTCTTCCAGTCCTTCCAGCAGAAGTTGCACATGCAATCAAGAACATGAAGCGGGGAAAAGCTCCAGGAGAAGATGGAATTACTGTAGACATCATACAAGAAGCAAGTGGAGAAATCGAAACAGTACTCGCCCAAATTTTCACTCGATGCCTTAATGAAGGGAAAATTCCTGAGGATTGGAACAACGTTACAATGATCTTGCTACATAAAAAAGGTGACATTGAGGATCTCAGGAACTACAGACCTATCAGCCTCCTATCAGTGGTTTATAAAATCTTCACTAAAGTTCTTTCACACCGCTTGAAGGTGACACTGGACATGGCTCAACCGAGAGAACAAGCTGGATTCAGGAGTGGCTACAGCACAATAGATCATATCCACGTACTGAGAGAACTAATTGAAAGAGCGAGGGAATATGAACTTCCATTGTGCATGGCTTTTATCGATTATGAAAAAGCCTTTGATTCGGTGAAACCATCAGCAGTTGCAATGGCTCTGAAATCCTGCGGTATTGAAGATGCATACATTAATATTATTAATAACATCTATGAAAATGCAAGTGCGAAGATTCGGCTGTTTGAAAATACAACACACATAAAAATTGGAAAAGGAGTGAGACAAGGTGACACCATATCTCCGAAGCTCTTTAATGCGACATTGGAAAATGTCTTTCAATCACTGAACTGGGAAAACAAAGGGATAAAGATTAATGGAGATTATCTAACCCACCTTCGTTTTGCTGATGACATAGTCATTTTTGCAACTACCCCATCAGAGCTACAGAGTATGATCCAGGAACTTGCTGACAAGAGTAAAGAAGTGGGATTAAAAATGAACTTTCAGAAGACAAAAGTGATGTTCAATGCTTTTACAAGAAATGAAGATTTATCGATTGATAGAGAAAAGCTGGAGATAACAGACACATACGTTTATCTTGGACAGCAGATATCAAGTGAGGGTCACATTGGTGAAAAAATTAATCGGCGTACAAAACTTGCCTGGAGAGCTTTTGGAAGAAACAGCATAATTTTCAAGAGCAATATGCCATTATGTCTTAAAAGAAAAGTGTTTGATCAATGCATCCTTCCAGTGCTTACGTATGGTGCTGAGACGTGGACCTTAGCTAAAAGAGACATACAAAGGCTGCAGACAACTCAAAGAAGCACGGAGAGGTGCATGCTTGGTGTAACCAGGAGAGATAAGAAGAGGAACACCTGGATCCGAAAAATGACAAGAGTGGAAGATATCATGATCAGAGTTAAATCCCTGAAATGGCAATGGGCTGGACATACTGCCATAAGAACAGACCATCAATGGACAGCCGAAATTTTAGATTGGATTCCAAGGGACAGGAAAAGACCCAGAAGAAGACCACATGGAAGATGTGTGGATGAAATTCGAAAGTATGCGGGAGTGACATGGAGGAGACTGGCACAAGACAGACCGTTGTGGAGGAAACTTGGGGAGACCTTCGTCCAGCAGTGGATTGATAATGGTTGACAATGATGATGATGATGATGATATATATATATATATATATATGCGCTGTATATGTGTAGGATTTCTGCTTACTCAAATGGACTAACTACTTGTAATGACAATTCTGCCTCACAGATGGCAGCACAGTACTGTCTACATGGTAGTTTTCATGGATTAGACGACACCCAGAGCAAGCGGAGAAAGAGGGAGAGGAAGTGAAGAGAGAAGGTCGTTGGCCGCAGTTTGTTGTGTGGAATGAATTTGTTTAAATTGTTAATTATTGTCTTGTGTACTTGTGCTGTGTGTTGAATAAAAAGTGTATGATGACTGTAATCGCTGTGAGAAGATCAAATTCCCCTAGACGCGACGAGTTCTACATGTATTGTATTACAGAGGAGAGAATTTATCAGTATCGTGCATGTTTTGCTTGTTGTTGAAAAGTAAGCACCTTACGGTTTTGATTAATCAGAATGTCCTCTGTTTTCTGTTTATGTATTCCAATTCATAGTAAACTTCACCTCAATTTGCAAAATGTAAAATAAAGCACTATGATTCTCAAAAAATTCAAGATCCTGAAATTTTTCGATGAACTCCTGGAAAAGTCCTGGAACTCATTTTCTGTCAATGTGTATGAACCTTGTTCACAGGTAAAATTTGTGCACCTTACTGTGTAAGTAACCATTCAGTTGCAGTCATTTCGAGCATGTTTTTTTTATTTCTTTAATAATAAGGAAAGTAAATTATAATGAATTTTGATTTGTAATGTATTTTTATAGTTCATGTGAGGTGCAAATCATATATTTCAACTGGTCTGCATGGTAACTTGTTGAATGTGGCGTATGCCAAAAAGTAAACCAAAATTTATCATTTTGTGGTTTTGTAAACCTTCATCATTATTCCTTTTCAACATATGTGAAGCACAGAGTCACAACTCACTTAGGAAATACATAAGAACTAATAACTGGTAATCATTATTCCTCATGTATTAAAATAACATTCCCACAAAATGCTCAGTACCAAGTGCAAAGGCCGCCCCAGTGGCGCAGTGATCTAGGCAATGGCCTCTGATAATTCGTCCGAAAAGGGTCCGGGTTTGAATCCCGGTGAGGCATGGATGTTGTGTTTGTCTTACAACACTGGCTCTCTCCCTTCCCTGGAACCAGCGACCCTAAATTAGGGATGGGCGGTTGCTTATAGCCCATTGAGTTGCTCACGGTGGTCGTTAAACCTCCAATCAAAAAAAAAAAAATGCAAAGAGACAAAATTGAATATCATTATCTTTCTATTCTAAAAAATAGTAACTGCAGCCGCTGTTTTAGAAATTTCGTGACACTCTTGCTTTCCTAGCTCGCAGCGCAAAGCGTATTGAACACAAAAATACGAAATTTACATCGTTTGTAGAGAATTGCTTGGAGAACACGCTGAAATAAACCGTTTTTCGATTCTGGTGATACTTCAAGAGTTATTGTATTTCAAAGTTAAGGTAAGCAAAACAGTGCTATCAGGGCGCGTTCCGGATGCGCTAATGGCCACAGAACTTTGTAAGCTTGTAGTGCCATGACCGAATTTTTGCACCACGTCGCTCTTTCTTTAAATTTCGATTTAGTTTATGATAAATTAAATTTTTAAATTTCACAAAATTCTCTATTTCGCAATGGGATCCATTTAAAAAAACGGATATATGGCAAAACTATAAATATAACGTATTGCAATTTTTACAGCATAAACGTATAACTATCATCCCTTTTTTACAAAAGAAAAAATTTAAGAAAAAGTGGTTATCTGATTTTTAAGCATTTCTTAAAGACTCAAAGGAAAGAAACGAATGGCTTGTCTGTCTTCATGATAACCACAGAGAAACGTTCTGGTCCCGTGACCTGCTGCCATGGTGACGAAGTTATTTTTAGCACTCTCTTATCATTGGGTGAAAGAACAAGCAACAACATCAAACTGGTAATGACGCAATGCTTGATGACTTAGGGACGCTTTTATTAAAGTTCAGCGTTTTCTGCCTGCATACGTGAATACCTATGGAAATATCGGCTTTTGCCTCGTATATGAAAAGCAAGAGGGGAAAATGCGAGTGTGTTCATCCACTTCTAAATGATCTAGAGATCTGAAAATTGGCATGCTGATAGGTCTTAAGGCCGCATACCTAGAAAAGTACAAAACCAAAAAAAAAAAAAAAAAAAAAAAAAAAAAATCAGAATGGTGGCTTTAGAACATTGTCTGCTTGAACTTTTTGCAAATTGTTAACCACTTCTAAATAACCTGGAGATCTAAAAATTGGCATGCTGGTAGGTCTTAAAGTTTGAAATGCTTTTCGGACCGCTTTTGTTTTCCTTGGTAATAAATTTAGTAAGTGCTATAAGTTCAAATGACAAAAGTCCGCCCTTTCAGAAAGTAACGGCAGTAAAAAAACTCTGAAACTTCGGAATGGCGGCGGAGCAAAGTCCTTCAATAAAAATAGTGTACAAGGAAATACTATCTTAAAATGTTATTACTTTAATTTCATGTACATGTTTAAATTAAGTTTTCGTGTTTCTATCAGTTTTTCCATACTTATTTTTATTTGCTTAGACATGCAATAAAAATTAACATTTATATGAACTTTCCAGTTTTTAGCACATCTTTTGTAAAAAAAGATCGCACTTGTGTTATCGGTTTGTCCGTCCGTAGACACGATATCTCTGGAACTATTAGTCCAATTTGAAAAATTATTTTTGCATTGGGAAGCTTGAAATGTGCAAATGATGATCCTTTATTTAGTTTATTTTTACAATGTACAATTTTGCCGCTAGAGGGCGTAAATGCAGATGTCGAATTCAAAAATACATGTTATTCCACATATTTGCTTCTAATCATCTGATTAAAAAATTTATTTTATCTTTCGATACCATTTATATCAAAGAGTATTTAAGATATAGTTACTTTTTCAAATTACTCATAGATTTTCCGCTAGGGGCGTACAAGTAAATTAGGTTTTCCCCGATATTTCTTCTAAAACTCCAATTTGAAAAATTCTAAGTTTTGGTAAGGAATACTTTGGCCACCAGGGGCGTAAGTGATAATTTTTGTTTCTGATGTATTTGCCATAAAATCTGAGCTTCTAAAATCTCGATTGAAAAAATTATTTCGTGGACCGATGCCACGCACGTCGATAAACATTTTTGGAATATTTTCTTCTTAAAATATTGCATGGTTTTTCCACTAGGGGTGTAGATGTATATAATATTTTTGTCAGTATGTCTGCTTCTAATGGTTCGATTTGAAAAATTCTTTTTTATTGGAATTTCTGGTGTGACATGATTTTCATATAATTTCAAAATTTTCAAGTAATTTATACTTTCCACTAGGGGGCATAAAGGTAAATTGCATTTCCCCCTGTATCTCTGCTTCTAAATCTCTGATTTGAAACATTCTTTCTGCACTGGATACAGCTCCTGATGGGGAATCCTTTGCATATAATTTCTAATTTTTGTAAAAAATGGTTTTGCCACTAGGGGACGCAAGTCTTAATTTCTGCTTCTGATGTATTTGTAGTAAAATATGAGCTTCTAAAATCTCGATTGAAAAAAAAGTTGCTTGTGGGCCGATACTACTCATACGACAAAACCTTTAAGAAACATTTTCTTTTTAAAATAATGCATGGTTTCTATGCCAGGGGGCGTACGTAGGTGTATATCCTATTTTTGTCAATATCTATACTTCTTGGAGTCCGATTTGAAAAATTCCTTCTTTAATGTATAGTGTTTCCGATGCAAAATGGTTTTCATATAAATTCAAAATTTTCAAGTAAATCATAGACTTTCCGCTAGGGGGCGCAAAGGTAAATTGCATTTTCTGCGTTATTTCTGCTTCTAAAATTCTGATTTGAAAAATTATTCCTGTATCCCATACAACACCTGATGGAAAATGTTTTTCATATAATTTCTAATGTTTGGTAAAGAATGGTTTGGCCACCAGGGGGGCATAAGTGTTAATTTCTGCTTCTGATGTATTTGCATTAAAACCTAGGCTCCTGAAAACTCGACTAAATTTTTTTTTTCTTGGACCGATAGTGCTCTTATCGAAAAACCTTTTGATAATACTTTCTTGCTAAAAAAAATGCATGATTTTCTCAACAGGGGGACATAAAGTCACATCTTTTTGTTGATATCTCTGTTTTTAAGAGTCAGATTTAAAAATATTCTGTGTTGGAGACATTTCTGGTGCGAAACATTTCTTATAAATTCATATTTTTCTTAACGCACAAGTCTGCAAACAGAGATCAGGACGTAAGCTCACGATTCCATTTACAGCAATATCTGAGGGATTAAAAACCTGATTGAAAAACTTTTCTTCTGTCAGATACTATTGTTTTCCATACCGGTTCCATTGACTTTGAATAGCTTTGATAAATTTAAAGTCACATCTTTTTGTTGATATCTCTGTTTCTAAGAGTCAGATTTTAAAATATTCTGTGTTGGAGACATTTCTGGTGCGAAACATTTCTTATAAATTCATATTTTTCTTAACGCACAAGTCTGCAAACAGAGATCAGGATGCAAGCTCACGATTCCATTTACAGCAATATCTGAGGGATTAAAAACCTGATTGAAAAACTTATTTCTTCTGTCAGATACTATTGTTTTCCATACCGGTTCCATTGACTTTGAATAGCTTTGATAAATTTAATTTGCATCAGAACGGATTCAAAAGATGTGCTTATTACACCCAAAAATTCGGTATCTTTTTTGTTTTTTCATGTGATATATTTGAAGATCGGGCTGCAGGGCCCGAGCGCTACTCTGGAAACGAGCGTAGCAAGCCTAGAGGCGCAGCGCCCCTATTCATCTTACTCTTGTATCTGGTTAGTTAAACACATATTAGGAATGGGTATGTAACTCTCCAAACTGACTCTTTTGCATTATTAAAAAATATATTAAAAACTTATAATTTCATTACTATTTCTTTTAAATTTGACCTATATACAATACAACCACATTTTGTAATCTACCAAGAGTTGTCATTACACCTCATGGTCACAAGGCTAACTTTTATTCATTCTAATTTCTTATACTGTGTGTTACACCCCACAAAAGATCAAGAAAGTGCTCATTGGATCAAGTTGTAGATAATACCAAACAGTAACTTTTAGCCCTGAGAGCAGCAGGGGTTTTTTGTTTTGTGTGTGTGTGTGTGTGTGTGTGTGCAAATAAGTTAGTTTTAATGTTATTAATTACAGAATTTTATGGTTTTTAAAGAAGTATAAAAAGTTATAGTGAATGATATAAGAGTTAGTTTTGCAACCATGGGGACATGTTATGGCAACTTTTAATATGTTGTGGCAACTTTTAATATCAAAAACTACTACTATGGGAATTTTTATTAGGATTTTTTTTTTATTTTAATTGCAAATTTTCGGAGAAAACTCTTCTCCTTCTTCAGGCTGTCTTTTTGTTGTCACTTATTCCCGTCACTTTTTTTATTAGTAATTGAATTAAGAAACTTGGAAGCAATTCTCAACATGAGCTTTATTCAAAGAATTTTCATAGATTACAAAATGTGATCGTACATAGATCAAATTGAAAAGAAATGGTTATGAAATTATAAGTGCTGCCTCGGTGGATCAGTGGCCTAAGCATTAGCTTCTGATCGTTCATTCAAGATGGGCCTGGTTTTGAATTCCGGTGTGGCATGGATGTTGTGTTTGTCTTACAGCACTGGATCTCTCCCATCCCTGAAACCAGTGAACCTAAATTAGGGACAGGCGACTGCTTATATAGCCCATTGAGTTACTCATGGTGGTCGTTAAATTCTCAAATAAAAAATAACTAAGTTTTTAGTATAGTTTTTAGCATAAGGCAGAAGACAGTTCAGCTTGTTACATATCAGTTTGTAACATGTTTAAATGGCCATCAAGTTGATTGTTTCTTATCATATGATAATATTTAGTTATGTCTATTTGTGCATTTGGTAATGAGCATCAGGACTGCTGAAGGTTTATGTGATTAATTACCCTGGTATTTGGAATGTTCAAATTACTGTAGCTTTCTTGAAATGTTCAATGCTGCTGTTTTTCTCATCATTTTTTTTCGAGCTAGGTTAATGGTGCAGTATATTTTGTTTTGCAGGCAGCATTTAAATTGTATTTGGGAATCAGTCCTGCTATAAGCAACTGGTCACCTGCTGCAGATGAATTTTCATTGTTGATTGATGGGAATCCTTTAACAGAATTTGTTGAGTTGCCTGAAGGTCATGGTGCTCTGAAGTATTGTAATGTGTTAGCTGGTGTCATCAGAGGGGCACTTGAAATGGTAAGATTTAATTTTGTTGTTTATTTAAAAATACTTTGGTGAAGCTTTACAAAGCTCTTGAACACCTGAGGATTTAAATCCCCAAGTTTTCTGTATATACTAAGCACATGTTAAATACAGGAAAAAGTTTTGGAGTATAAAGTTTAGACATTTTAATTTGTGAAGCACTAAGAATAATATCAGTGTGATCAAGGTTTAAATTTGTTGGCACTGAAGTCATTTAGAATGCGTAGTATCATCAACAAATGATTGTCACTTATCTTTGTGTCAGAATTGTACTATGCATTATAACTGACTCCTGTGCTGTACTCAGGGCTCAACAAATATGTTCTAGATCTAGGTGTGAGCTCCCAAAATTTAGGCGCCAGGTGAAACGAAATCAATAATGCATGAACAAAAACATGTTTCGTTATGACGCTAGAACGAAAAATGGTAAACCACATTTTTTTGTCAATTTTTTTTTTTTACCCAAACAACTTATTGCAAAATAAAGTTCCAATTAGCTTCATAATTTTCTTTTTCATTATTTCAGTAGATGATTTAAAACAAATTAAAATTTCAGATTTTGATTTTATTAAAATACTATTTACGGATGTCATATTTTGTACATATTAATTAAAAGCACCATATATGTAGATCTTTGTATAATCTGTACCCCATAAAATTCAGAAAAAATCCTTCATGAGATCTGCAACGGTGTATAATTCAAAGGCCATTAAAAAAAAATCCCACGTATAATCCACAGCGGCATATGATCCATAGATCGTGAAATTCTGAGAAAAACATTTTTTTTTTCCCTTTGCATAATCTGTGGCAGCATGTCTCAGACCACGATATTTAAAAAAAAAAAAGACTACATTCTGTATAGAAAAAGGATTTGTAGAGCCCTCATTGTACTCGTGTATAATAACACTTCAATAAACACAATACTTTATTTTCTGCACTTTTTGTTTAATTATAAAAAAATAGTAATTTTTTTTTTTAAAGCTTCCGTAGAAGGGCAGTAGGTACTCAAACTGGAAGGTGACCCACAAACTAAACTTCAGGGAAGATGTGTGGGATCGGTATGACCTGTCACCCAGGTCATACCGATCCTATACCACCTCTTTATGGTACTGAAAGGTGAATTTAATTGATCTAGGGAGGGGTGTAACCAGGGTTAAAACCTTCTCCAGAGCTGAAAAATTTCTTTTTAGTATTCACACTAGCATAAAATGTCTATCTCTTATGTCTTAGTTAATTCTGTCTGCTATCTCTTATGTCTCAGTCTGACTCAATTTTCCTCACCACTGAGCGCTCCTAAGACAAAATTAAAAACGTTCTACATTCCTACACTCAGTATTATAAATATTTAACGGGAATTATCGAGGATAAATTTATTAGGTACATTACCTCTCAAATTTTCGATCTAAACACTAGATCTTCGTGAGGAGTTCTTGCTTCCTTCTACTTCCACAGGTCTGGTGACCTGTGTGCCTGACGAAGATCTAGTGTTTAGATCGAAAATTTGAGAGGTAATGTACCTAATAAATTTATCCTCGATAATTCCCGTTAAATATTTATAATACTGAAAGTAATAAAAGGAAGCCATGAAGTCATTAATTCCTACACTGTCAGTTTTTCTATCTGTAGCCAGACTAGTGCATAATCGATAAAATTACTCAACTTTTTCCACAGCTCATATATCCCACCCAATGGGACAAGAAGTAGAATAAATTTGTCATTGTGAAGCTGTCTAATCCCCTACTGGTCTAATCACTCCAAATAACACTTTCCCATTGTTCCGCTGTCCAGTTAACATGGGTTTTAGCCCAGTTTAATCTTTTCAACCTTTGTTTGAGAGATAAAATTGGCTTTTTTTTTTTTTGTGGAATTCTAGCGTTTAGACCAAATTCCTGCAGTCTGCGCCGAACAGTCCTTGCACTCAACTTCACATTGCATTACGCCATTTCATCTTGTATACACCCAGATGATTTTCTTCTGTCACCTAGGCACAGTCGCTTAATTCTTTTATTATCACTTGCTGTTGTGCACCTTTTCCTACCTTTACCAGTCTGGTTTTGTAGTGACTGAGTCTCCTTATACCTCTTCAAAAATTTAGAAATGCCACCTTTGGTTAAGTTTCCATCAATTTTTCTTTTAATTTATTCATAACTGAAGCCTTGTTAACTTAATAGTACTATTTTACATCACTTTCTGGGTGACCAGTCAACTCTTTGCGCCATTTCTTTAATTTTATTACGTTTTACAAGCTCACTAAATGAAAGAACACACACACACACAAAAAAACCCAACCAACTTGATAGCAATCACATAACACACTGACAAATGACCTCCTCTCAGCTCCAATACATGACATCAATTGCTGAATCCTCCTGTGACCTGATTGGCTCATTGCCAAAACAAGATAACACCGTATTGGCTTTCTAAGCACTCATGCTCATTGGCTACATTCAAATGAAGGAAAGCTACTTCATATCAACCTAAGCAAGTTGTGCTTCCTTTTTCTGGTTATTTGGCCATAACTTTTCATAGAATACAGATAATTGAACAAACTTTGTTGCATTACATTTGTGATGAAATTATCTTTCCATTGATATATAATTTTATGGTATTACTCCAAAAAAAAGTGGTGTTATGAGCCATCAAACCTCAAAAATACACTTTTTCCAAAAGGTTTCCACAATGTTTGCCACTACTATATGTCTGTGGTTAAGCTTCCAAGTCTGTGACCAACATTTCTCCTTTTCTGGAAGTAATTGTGCATTCAGCAAAACAATACCACCAGAACAATAAAAATAAAATGCAGTTACCATTGGTACTTCAAATACACTGACAGAAAAAAAAATCCCAACACCACGAAAAAATAGTTGTAGAGGAATGAAATGGCGGCAATACATTTGTATAGGTAACATATTTAATCGATTAAGGTTTCAAGATCACAGCTTATTGTAAGCGCGAGAAGAGCCATTTTAAATGTGCAATGCTGGTACATTAATAACCGGTGTAACCGCCAGAATGTTGAATGCAAGCACGCAAACGTTCATGCATTGTGTCGTACAGCTGCTGGATGTCAGTTTGTGGGATGGAGTTCCATGCCTGTTGCACTTGGTCGGTCAATACAGGGACGGTTAATGCTGGTTGGGGGTGACACTGGAGTTGTCGTCCAATGATGTCCCATACGTGCTCGATTGGTGAAAGATCTGCTGATCTAGCAGGCCACGGCAACATGTCGACACTCTGTAGAGCATGTTGGGTTACAACAGCGGTATGCGGGCAAGTGTTATCCTATTGGAAAACACCCCCTGAAATGCTGTTCATGAATGGCAGCACAACAGGTTGAATCACCAGACCGACGTACAACTGTGCCGTCAGGGTGCGTGGGATAACCACGAGAGTGCTCCTGCTGTGATAGGAAATTGCTCCCCAGACTATAACTCCTGGTGTAGGTCCAATGTGTCTCGGCTGCAGACAGGTTGGTTGCAGGCGCTCACCTGGCCTCCTTCCAACCAACACATGGCCATCACTGGCACCCAGGCAGAACCGGCATTCATCAGAAAACACAACAGATCTCCACTCCGTCCTCCAATGAGCTCTAGCTTGACACCACTGACGTCGCAAACGGCAGTGGTTTGGAGTAAGTGGAATGCACGCTACAGGGCGTGTGGCTCGGAGCTGTCCTTCAAGTAACCGATTTGTAACAGTTCGTTGTGTCACTGTGGTGGCAACTGCAACTCGAATTGCTGCCGCAGACGCGGTACAATGCGCCACGGCAATACACCGTACACGGCGGTCTTCCCTCTCAGTAGTGCCACGTGGCCGGCCGGAACCCGGTCTTCTTGAGGCAGTACCTTCCCTTGACCACCGCTGCCAACAATCATGCACAGTGGCTACATTCCTGCCAAGTCTTTCTGCAATATTGCGGAAAGAAAATCCACCTTCTCGTAGCCCTATTACACGACGTCGTTCAAACTCCGTGAGCTGTTGATAATGGCTTCTTCGTCTTCTTAAAGGCATTCTTGACTAACATCAACACACTACGTCAAATCTCAACGATAACAAACGCTCACGAACGTTACAGCACGTATTTACAGCAAACCTGCTTTGCATGTTCCGAGGGCGCTACTAGCGCCACACGTATGCGCCGAGCGCGAAATTTGCATAGATGTCATCTTACAGATGTACTCTCACCGCCTACCAACTGTCGTTTATCTAACACAATCCCTTCTTGGTGTTGGGATTTTTTTTTTCTGTCAGTGTAGTTCATATCTCAGACAGAAGATACACATTTCTTCAGTGTATTGCATTTTTTATGTATATTTATATTTGAGATAAAGATCCTACATTATTTTTATCTGATTATTCCTAAGAGAATTTGTTCTCTTTTCTCTTGTAAATTACTTTGCCAATATCTGTACTATAATTTGCTCAATAATGATACTTATTTTGATGGTGCCAATTAAATATGTAGTGTTACAAATTGGGGTGAAAAAATTTTTCTTCAAAGATATCAATATTATATCGATATTGTGTGCAGATTATTGGTGTGTTTTTCATATAGATTTCACCAAAACCATAAGCCTCCTCAGAAAAAAATCCCTAGTTGCACCCAGGTGCAGGGGATAGTGTTGTGTATGGTTTCTTTAGGTAACCTGGAAACCATTTTTTATATATATTTATATTTAAGATAAAGATTGTGTTTGCATGTGCAATGAGCAGATAACATAAGATTACATATCTTTGATTGGCAATCAGGGACACGCCAAGTGGGGGTTCATCGGATGCAAATCACCCGGGCGGCAGGACGCTTCAATCAAATTTTTCGGTTGATAAATTAATATCAATGACATGGGAGAAGTTAAGAAAACGTTTTACTGTGATAAATCGTAATGCTACGTGGCACTTTTACTTTTTGTAAAAATAATTTGTAGTATAATTCAACAGAAAAAGTCTTGAAATCAGAGAATAAATTTACTGTTTTGTTCAGTAACAGATACCATGGCCAGAGGATTGAAAATTATTTTTCAATTTTTTTTTTTTTTTAATCTTGAAGATTTCATCATTCATGGTATATGCATGACCAATGCTATGACAATGGGGCCAATATCAAGGAAAAACACAATAGACTTCAAAAAAACATAATTTTTAGACTTGAAACCTTTATGCATTTTATGTACTTTGAGTGGCCCATACTTTAAATCTTGTTGTAAATAACGACGAAAAAATTTCCCTGCAGATTGTGAACATTTTCAGGATTCTTCAAGAAATATATAATATGCTTTCTTTTCTGAATTACCTTACCATTGGCAAATTTTAATGAAAGAGCTTCCAGCGTTGACCATGAAACCGTGCTCTGAAACAATGTGGGAAAATGGGACTGATGTAAGAAGGGTAAAGAGGACAGGGGTACAATTTCGATGTAATTCACGATATATTGTATTAGATTTTTTGGTTAGAATAGTTAAAGAGATGCCCATCATTTTCAGTGTTATATATATCATCCATTATCAGTTCTCTGCTGGATGAAAGTCTCCCCAAGTTTCTTCTACAACGTTTTGTCTTGAACCAGTCTCCTGCATCTCACTCCCACATGCTACCAAATTTCTTCCACCCATCTCCCATGTGATCTTCTTTTGGGTCTTTTCTTGTCCCTTAGATTCGAGTCTAAAGTTTCGGTTGTCCATCAGTGGTCTGTTCTCCTGGCAATATGTCCAGTCTATTGCCATTTCAGGGATTTTACTCTGATCATGATATCTTCCACTCTTGCCAGATGGGTGGATGAAATTCGAAAGCATGCAGGGGTGACATGGAGGAGACTGGCACAAGACAGACCGTTGTGGAGGAAACTTGGGGAGACCTTCGTCCAGCAGTGGATTGATAATGGTTGACAATGATGATGATGATGATATATATATATATATCATCATCATCGTCAACCATTATCAATCCACTGCTGGACGAAGGTCTCCCCAAGTTTCCTCCACAACGGTCTGTCTTGTGCCAGTCTCCTCCATGTCACTCCCGCATATTTACGAATTTCATCCACCCATCTCCCATGTGGTCTTTTTCTGGGTCTTTTCCTGTCCCTTGGAATCCAATCTAAAATTTCGGCTGTCCATCTATGTTCTGTCCTTCTGGCAGTATGTCCAGCCCATTGCCATTTCAGGGATTTAACTCTGATCATGATGTCTTCCACTCTCGTCATTTTTCGGATCCACGAGTTCCTCTTCTTATCTCTCCTGGTTATACCAAGCATGCACCTCTCCATGCTACTTTGAGTTGTCTGCAGCCTTTGTATGTCTCTTTTAGTTAAGGTCCACGTCTCTGCACCATACGTAAGCACTGGAAGGATGCATTGATCAAACACTTTTCTTTTAAGACATAACGGCATATTGCTCTTGAAAATTATGCTGTTTCTTCCAAAAGCTTTCCAGGCAAGTTTTGTACGCCGATTAATTTCTTCATCAATGTGACCCTCACTTGATATCTGCTGTCCAAGATAAACATACGTATCTGTTATCTCCAGTTTTTCTCCATCAATCGATAAATCTTCATTTCTTGTAAAAGCATTGAACATCACTTTTGTCTTCTGAAAGTTCATTTTTAATCCCACTTCTTTACTCTTGTCAGCAAGTTCCTGGATCATACTCTGCAGCTCTGATGGGGTAGTTGCAAAAATGACTACGTCATCAGCAAAACGAAGGAGGGTTAGATAATCTCCATTAATCTTTATCCCTTTGTTTTCCCAGTTCAGTGATTGAAAGACATTTTCCAATGTGGCATTAAAGAGCTTCGGAGATATGGTGTCACCTTGTCTCACTCCCTTTCCAATTTTTATGTGTGTTGTATTTTCAAACAGCCGAATCTTTGCACTTGCATTTTCATAGATGTTATTAATAATATTAATGTATGCATCTTCAATAAAGCAGGATTTCAGAGCCGTGGTAACTGCTGATGGTTTCACCGAATCAAAGGCTTTTTCATAATCGATAAAAGCCATGCACAATGGAAGTTCATATTCCCTCGCTCTTTCAATTAGTTCTCTCAGTACGTGGATATGATCTATTGTGCTGTAGCCACTCCTGAATCCAGCTTGTTCTCTCGGTTGAGCCATGTCCAGTGTTACCTTCAAGCGGTGTGAAAGAACTTTAGTGAAGATTTTATAAACCACTGATAGGAGGCTGATAGGTCTGTAGTTCCTGAGATCCTCAATGTCACCTTTTTTATGTAGCAGGATCATTGTAGCATTGTTCCAATCCTCAGGAATCTTCCCTTCATTAAGGCATCGAGTGAAAATTTGGGCGAGTACTGTTTCAATTTCTCCACTTGCTTCTTGTATGATGTCTATAGTAATTCCATCTTCTCCTGGAGCTTTCCCCCGCTTCATGTTCTTGATTGCATGAGCAACTTCTGCTGGGAGGACTGGAAGAACTGTGGTACCTTTCATGATGTCTGGAGTACATGTATCATCCCTTTCATATAGTTTGGAGTAGAAATCTTTCACTCTTGTCAAAATTTCGCCTCTATTTCTTGTTATAGAACCATCTTCTTTTCTCAGAGCCATAATCTGTTTTCTACCCTTACTGAGATGTCCCTTTGCTATCTTTAGGCTTTGGTTGTTTTCAATTGTTTTCCTCACTAGCTCACAGTTGAATTTCCTTACGTCTTCAGTGATACTTTTTCGTGCTGTCTTGCATAGCTCTATATATTCCACTTTGGAAGTCACATCTTCTTTAGTTGTCCTCATCTCTCTTCTTTTTTGCATCAACATTTTGGTTTTTCCTGATAATTTGTTTACATGCAACTTGTTCTTAGACCCAGCTAATTTTGTTGCTGTTTCCATAAGAGCTTTGGTTACTTTTCTGTTAACTTCAGAAATATCCACTTCTTCCGATGTTAGGCCTTCTAAAGCAGAGAATCTGTTCTTCAGTTCCAACTTGAAAGTATTATGGTGTTTTTTAAGGTTGGTTATGTCAATACATTTTGTTTGTCTTATGAGCTTGCCACGTTCCAGTTTAGTGTTGAGGTGCATCTTACATCTCACCAATCTATGGTCACTACCTGTGTTGAACTTGTTTAGCACACTGCAGTCTTCGATGACGAATTTTTTGTTACACATAATAAAATCAATTTCACTTGTCGTCCCAATTGGATGTCTCCATGTCCATTTCCTGTGTGGCTTTTTCTTGAAAAAGGAATTCAAGATGAAAAATCCTTCTGCCTCTGCAAACTCAACGAGAGTATTTCCACGCTGGTTTCTGTTGCCGTGACCGAATTTACCTACTGAAGTTTCATTCTGTTGCCGGTGCCCTATTTTTGCATTGAAATCTCCCATAATTATCTTCAAGTGCTGCTTACCTTTATTATTTAGATGACGAATTTCCTCATAAAATTCTTCAATTTCTTCTTCAGGATGACTTGTGGTGGGTGCATAAGTTTGAATAATCTGAGCCTGGTATCTTCTCGATAGTTGGATAACGAGTCGTGCAGCTCTGTCAGAGGAACTTTCAACTTCTACCACTTTATCCTTCAGTTTCTTGTTTATTATAAATCCAACACCACTAGTTCTGCCAGTATCTGTCCCACGATAATAGAAGAGATGTCCACTTTTCAGTTCAATGAGATCTTCTCCTTTTCTCCTTACCTCACTCAGCCCGACGATGTCCCACTTGATCCTTTGTAGTTCCTCTTCCAATTCAAGAAGCCTTGAATCAGAAGATAGGGAGCGTCCGTTGTAGGTAGCCAAGGTCAGCATCAAATGGCAGCCTAGTCCGGTCCTCCGGGGATTCTTAGCACCCTCTGCCTTCATGTCGCACTGGCCGCTGCCTTGGCCAGGTACATTCCAGCTGCCGGAGACTGAGGGCCAAGATTTAAGTTGTAGAGTCATTTTGGAGGTGTTTGGCCATAACTCACCACGCTGGCCAAGCGGGTTGGTGAGTGTGGGATAGCATTTCCTCTTATCCCGATGGTATAGTTATACCGCTATTTGCGGTCGTCAGAGCCCCTTTAGTGGGAACAGGATGCACCACGAGAAGGCGGGGTTGACATTTGTCAAGGAGAGGCTGTGATGTTACGCATCACCTGACCTTACATCCCATATATATATATAGAGCTATGCAAGACAGTACGAAAAAGTATCACTGAAGACGTAAGGAAATTCAACTGTGAAC
This sequence comes from Macrothele yani, assembly GCA_039090855.1. Lineage (NCBI taxonomy): Eukaryota > Metazoa > Arthropoda > Arachnida > Araneae > Macrothelidae > Macrothele > Macrothele yani. The sequence continues at coordinate 71,791,631 of CM077011.1, read as the reverse complement.
TAGTAAGAAAAGCAATTGAAAACAACCAAAGCCTAAAGATAGCAAAGGGACATCTCAGTAAGGGAAAAAAACAGATTATGGCGCTGAGAAAAGAAGATGGTTCTGTAACAAGAAATAGAGGCGAAATTTCGACAAGAGTGAAAGATTTCTACTCCAAATTATATGAAAGGGATGATACATGTACTCCAGACACCATGAAAGGTACCAGTACCAGAGTTCTTCCAGTCCTTCCAGCAGAAGTTGCACATGCAATCAAGAACATGAAGCGGGGAAAAGCTCCAGGAGAAGTTGGAATTACTGTAGACATCATACAAGAAGCAAGTGGAGAAATCGAAACAGTACTCGCCCAAATTTTCACTCGATACCTTAATGAAGGGAAAATTCCTGAGGATTGGAACAACGCTACAATGATCTTGCTACATAAAAAAGGTGACATTGAGGATCTCAGGAACTACAGACCTATCAGCCTCCTATCAGTGGTTTATAAAATCTTCACTAAAGTTCTTTCACACCGCTTGAAGGTGGCACTGGACATGGCTCAACCGAGAGAACAAGCTGGATTCAGGAGTGGCTACAGCACAATAGATCATATCCACGTACTGAGAGAGCTAATTGAAAGAGAGAGGGAATATGAACTTCCATTGTGCATGGCTTTTATCGATTATGAAAAAGCCTTTGATTCGGTGAAACCATCAGCAGTTGCAATGGCTCTGAAATCCTGCGGTATTGAAGATGCATACATTAATATTATTAGTAACATCTATGAAAATGCAAGTGCAAAGATTCGGCTGTTTGAAAATACAACACACATAAAAATTGGAAAAGGAGTGAGACAAGGTGACACCATATCTCCGAAGCTCTTTAATGCCACATTGGAAAATGTCTTTCAATCACTGAACTGGGAAAATAAAGGGATAAAGATTAATGGAGATTATCTAACCCACCTTCGTTTTGCTGATGACATAGTCATTTTTGCAACTACCCCATCAGAGCTACAGAGTATGACCCAGGAACTTGCTGACAAGAGTAAAGAAGTGGGATTAAAAATGAACTTTCAGAAGACAAAAGTGATGTTCAATGCTTTTACAAGAAATGAAGATTTATCGATTGATGGAGAAAAGCTGGAGATAACAGACACATACGTTTATCTTGGACAGCAGATATCAAGTGAGGGTCACATTGGTGAAGAAATTAATCGGCGTACAAAACTTGCCTGGAGAGCCTTTGGAAGAAACAGCATAATTTTCAAGAGCAATATGCCATTATGTCTTAAAAGAAAAGTGTTTGATCAGTGCATCCTTCCAGTGCTTATGTATGGTGCAGAGACGTGGACCTTAACTAAAAGAGACATACAAAGGCTGCAGACAACTCAAAGAGGCATGGAGAGGTGCATGCTTGGTGTAACCAGGAGAGATAAGAAGAGGAACTTGTGGATCCGAAAAATGACGAGAGTGGAAGACATCATGATCAGAGTTAAATCCCTGAAATGGCAATGGGCTGGACATACTGCCAGAAGAACAGACCATTGATGGACAGCCGAAATTTTAGATTGGATTCCAAGGGACAGGAAAAGACCCAGAAGAAGACCACATGGAAGATGGGTGGATGAAATTCGAAAGTATGCGGGAGTGACATGGAGGAGACTGGCACAAGACAGACTGTTGTGGAGGAAACTTGGGGAGACCTTTGTCCAGCAGTGGATTGATAATGGTTGACAATGATGATGATGATATATATATATATATATATATATATATCAGGGGTGAATTTTCGGGGTGTGTTAGGTGTACGGCACACACCCACACAGAGTCGCAATTTAACCTATATTATCGATGTCATTTTTTCAGATTTGTTTCAAATAAAAACTCGCCAGAGTTCGTCCTAAGGCTTCTAATGGTAATTAAAATTAATTTCTCCACATAATGTTTTCATTAATAAGAAAAGGTTCGTTTAGTAAGCATATCGCATTTGAGCTAGAATCCTGGGGTGTGTTGTTCTGCGTCCACACATCTGACTACCATAAAGCAGCTGTGGTACAAGTGCTCCCCAGACGGCGCTGCAGGTCACATTCTTATTTCCCTGTGGTCTCAATCATACCAGCGGAACTCTCAAGGTGTGCTACCGAAAATCAGCACCGCTAGAGTCTCGCGGAGTAGCCAATTGCTGTTATATTGTTTTTTTCTTTTGTTTTTTATTTCTTTTTATGTATTTCCAGCAAAACTCCCTGAAGTTTATCCGCTAAACTTAATTCCCTTGTGCAATATTTTCATGAAGAGGAGAAGGTTCTTTGCTTCGCGCAGTAAACAAAACGTAGTAAGTAATATTTGCAGCTGCAGGAGGGCTATTTTAACAGCGGACATCCGAAGTCGTTAAAGCAATTGCAATTCCAAGCTCTCCAGATGGCACTATGGGTCATGTTTTTATTTCCTCGTGGATTCAACTCGGACCTTTAAATGCCTAGGGTGTGCACACCTAAAAAAGCACCACTCGTCGTACTCGTTTGCGTTTGGAGTAGCGTGTAGTCATAAACATACTTCAACATCTGCTACGCGTTTTCTATCTTTCTGTCACTGTGTGAATCGGTGTGTTTATGAGCACAAATACAATTGAATTTTGACATCCATTTAGGTTAACGATGTACTAAGTGTCCCATTTTTTGCCAGAGATTTTGCAGATCGTGTAAAGCGGGTTAAAGAAAGTAAGCTTTGTGCTGTATTTAAAACTTATTTATAAAAAAAGACACCGACAAGTTTTTCATCACTCTAGTATTTGCACAGGAAATTCATATTTTTCTTACAATGGAGTGTACGTAAATTTTTTTACCGTAAGTTATTAGACGACAGCTAAATAAAAGAACAGCTTTTCGTATTTTCAAAATCAATGCGCGAATTTTGCAGCTCAGGATACATAATTTGTGCATGTTTTTTTCCCATAACAGCGCACACCCAACCTAATTATATATATCAGTCGCACGCAACGCCAATGATATATATACTGTTGCTAACCCCCCCCCCCCCCCGGTCGTCGGATTATCGAATAAAAATAATAAGCTTTAAGAATGTAGATGTCAGGCAATGGCTGACGGCCCGGAGGTAGACAGTAGAATTTAGAATAATATTTGTGAGCTCTTTTTATTGCCGAAATCTTATGTACTGGTGAAAAGAATTTATCCTGCAATTTAGCCAATTAAAACCAAGAAATTCTGACACTCATTAATTAGTCATGCAACTTCAGGACTGGCACGAGACAACAGACATTTAATCAATTAACAACAAAATATGAGGATAATGATGAAGGCGTCTATGTACAGAGGATTGTGAAGGAGGGGCGTCAAGTAGACTCGCCGCTTTCGGGATAGCTCTGAGGCTGAATTTATCATTAAAGTCAATGATTATTTGTTGGCCTATACAGTCCGGCTTTAAAAACAGTTCTCAGCCGACGAGAGAGTATTGGCTGACCGGAGCCAATCTAATCACAACTGGCATGCATACATAAGTTCTGTACTTACAGATATGCTGTTTCCTCAGGTATCCATGTTTGATGTATTTATATTCGAAGCGCACCTGTGTGATGACACGCCCATTTCAGAGCGGGCCCTATAACCGTTGGAGAGGGGAGTCGAACCCCATCTCCCACTTTCTCTCGTGCACTGGATTCACTTGCATGAAATCATGGACGCATTTATGCACACCAATGTCGTGGTGGAACGAAGCCGCTGACGTGTAGAAGGATCCGTTTGTCTCTCCAAAGATGATTCTCGCATAAATCACCGGTCGGCATCTCTGTCATTCGGGGCTGTAATTCCGTCACATCGTGTGACCTCCGGGACACTGACTTTCTCTTACGTGCAATCTAGCACCAGGAAAAGAAGTATCGTCCTCTCTCCTATTCCTCGCGGTAATATCAACCGCTCGGCCGCTCCTTGTATAGCTGGCCGGCATCTTCGGACAGAAGCTCTTCCTTCGAGCTGGATCCGCTTCACCGAGACTCGTTCGCTTCACGGCTCGGAACCAGACTATTCTTTTTCGCTTGTTTACATCATTCACAGATTCCTTGTTCTCCTTCTTAGGGGTCTGTTTAAACTCTCTTGTCAGCCTGAAAGCATTTGGCGTGGTGAAGTGGTATGAAATACATGCCTCTGCATTGGGAATATGTGGTGGGTCCCACTTCCTGAAAGTACGGAAAACACATAACTTAACTAACACTCCTTTGTCCTGCCAAGGTTCGGAGTAGCAAACGCCATAAGTTTTCTGATCTGTTGACACTTTAATGGCTATCCGACTTGACCGACACGCACTAAGGGGGCGACGCATCGTGTTCCCCACACCAGGCTAAGATTTCTCCCTTCCAAGAAAAAGGACTCTTATCTGTGTTCTCCTCTTTTGCAATGCGGGAAACCACTAGCTGTTAATTTTCACCCAATAATTAATGCTGTTCCCGCCTATTGCCAAACCTGCTAATCGAATCCATTTCCGTACCTAAAAGTCGTAACAACACATATATACAGTATATACACACACTGATGGGCCATTACATTATGACTACCTACTTAATGAGCTGTAGGACCCCCTTTAGCCTGCGAAACCGTGGCCACTTGGTGAGGCATTGATACAATGAGGTGGTGATAGGTATTTTGGGGTTTCTGGTACCATAATGTCAACAGCAGGTCCTCCACTTCTCATACTTTTCGGGGTGGTGGTGATTTGCGCGAACCTGCGTTTCCTAGTCGAACCACAAATGTTAGATTGGGTTCATGTAAAGTGAATTTGGAGGCTAGGACATTAACAGAAAGTCACCAGCATGTTCCTTCAGCCACTCCTTGATGATTCTGGCAGTGTGGCATGGTGCATTTTCCTGTTGGCAATAGCCATCACCAGCAGGGAACACAGTTGCCATGAATGGGTGAACTTGGTCCGCAACGGTGTTCAGATACCTGACAGCTGTCAAGGATTGTGATAATGAGGGTCTAAAGTGTCCCGAGAAAACATCACCCACAGCATAACACTGTCACTGGCCTGTTTCTGCCCAACAGTGCCTCCAGGTGCCATAGCCCCCGTCGGTAAGGAGTGTATCCACGCTCGGCCGTCTACATGATGCACCAGAATTAATGGTCATTACCAGCAGGGAACACAGTTGCCATGATTGGGTGAACTTAGTCTGCAACACTGTTCAGATACCTGACAGCTGTCAAGGATTGTGATAATGGGGGCCTAAAGTGTCCCAAGAAAACATTGCCCACAGCATAACACCACCACTGCCGGTCTGTTTCTGCCTAACAGTGCATCCAGGTGCCATTACCTTCATTGGTAATTAGTGTATCCATGCTCAGCCATCTATGTGATGCACCAGAAATCTTGATTTGTCAGATTAGGAAACTCATCCACGGTCTCAATGATCTTTGGCTCATTTCATGTGTTGTTGGCAATGACGTGCTGTCAGCATGGAAATCTGGCTGGGTCTTCAGCTATGCATGCCTATGCGCAGAAGACTGCGATGAACGGTGGGCTGTGACACATTGCCTTGATCACCACTGTTGTAGCTGCGGGTGATTTGTCGCACTGTGGCCCTATGTTCGCTGTGAACAATGCTCGACAGTCTCCGCTCCCTTCTGGCATCAATGAGCTGTGGACGATGCACGGCTGGATGACAGTTCATTTGCCCATCTGTGCACACCACTTTTGATATGTACTCACTACAGCGGCACGTAAACAACCCATAAGTCACGCCGTTCCCGAGATCGTAGTTCCGAGGCACTGTGCCATTACAATTTGTCCTTTATCAAACTCTAATAAATCTGCAGGTTTTCCCATTCTGATTCTGAACACTCTACTAACGAAAAGCCGGTCTCAAGGTTGTGTATATGTATACTGCTCTGTGAACTTCATCTGTGCCATCATTCGGTCTCCAGGCACATTCATTTCTCTAGACTGGGGGTGGTCATAATGTAATGGCTCATCGGTGTATATACACTGACGGGAAAAAAAATATCCCAACACCAAGAAGGGGTTGTGTTAGATAAACGACACTTGGTAGGCGGTGAGGTGAGAGTACATCTGTAAGATGACATCTATGCAAATTTCGCGCTCGGCGCATACGTGTGGCGCTAGTAGCGCCCCTCGGAACATGCAAAGCAGGTTTGCTGTAAATACGTGCTGTAACGTTCGAGAGTGTTAGTTATCGTTGAGATTTGACGTAGTGTGTTGATGTTAGTGAAGAATGCCTTTAAGAAGACGAAGAAGCCATTATCAACAGCTCACAGAGTTTGAACGACGTCGTGTAATAGGGCTACGAGAAGTTGGATTTTCTTTCCGCAATATTGCAGAACGACTTGGCAGGAATGTAGTCACTGTGCATGATTGTTGGCAGCGGTGGTCAAGGGAAGGTACTGCCTCAAGAAGACCGGGTTCCGGCCGGCCATGTGGCACTACTGAGAGGGAAGACCGCCGTGTGCGGCGTATGGCCGTAGCACATCGTACTGCGCCTGTGGCAGCAATTCAAGCTGCAGTTGCCACCACAGTGACACAACGAACTGTTACAAATCGGTTACTTGAAGGACAGCTCCGAGCCATACCCCCTGTAGCGTGCATTCTACTTACTCCAAACCACTGCCGTTTGTGACGTCAGTGGTGTCAAGCTAGAGCTCATTGGAGGACGGAGTGGAGATCTGTTGTGTTTTCTGATGAAAGCCGGTTCTGCCTGGCTGCTAGTGATGGCCGTGTGTTGGTTAGAAGGAGGCCAGGTGAGCGCCTGCAACCAACCTGTCTGCGGCCGAGACACACTGGACCTACACCTGGAGTTATGGTCTGGGGAGCAATTTCCTATGACAGCAGGAGCACTCTCGTGGTTATCCCACGCACCCTGACGGCACAGTTGTACGTCGGTCTGGTGATTCAACCTGTTGTGCTGCCATTCATGAACAGCATTCCAGGGGGTGTTTTCCAACAGGATAACGCCCGCCCGCATACCGCTGTTGTAACCCAACATGCTCTACAGAGTGTCGACATGTTGCCGTGGCCTGCTAGATCACCAGATCTTTCACCAATCGAGCATGTATGGGACATCATTGGACGACAACTCCGGCGTCACCCCCAACCAGCATTAATCGTCCCTGTATTGACCGACCAAGTGCAACAGGCATGGAACTCCATCCCACAAACTGACATCCAGTACCTTTTCGATACAATGCATGAACGTTTGTGTGCTTGCATTCAACATTCTGGCGGTTACACCGGTTATTAATGTACCAGCATTTCACATTTAAAATGGCTCTTCTCGCGCTTACATTAAGCTGTGATCTTGAAACCTTAATCGATTAAATATGTTACCTATACAAATGTATTGCCGCCATTTCATTCCTCTATAACTATTTTTTCGTGGTGTTGGGAATTTTTTTACGTCAGTGTATATATGAATATGCCCCCCCCCCAATCAGGAAACTAATATGTTTATCATCGTACATGACGAAACTTTTTTTACCGGTAAAGCCGAATTTTGTGTAAATTGACACAGAGAGAGGAAGCCGACTTGCTGACTTCTTGGATTATTCGTAGCTTCATCTGAACTAGAGTTTTGCAGATGTTTTTTCCTTCAGTTTTATATAAGACAATTGTTGTTTTTGAAAAATCTTAATTTACTGGAAATAGAAAATAATGTTGCTAAAGATATTTGTTTCATGTAAAAGTGAATAAAAATTGAAAAATATTCTCATACAAGGGGACGTCAAATCTGGGCTTGCACCTGGTTGGCAAATACCCTTGGCGTGCCCCTGTTGGCAATGTCAAATTTCCTTCATTCTTTGTGAAATGTGTTAGTAAATTATGAAAGACAAGTACAAATCCTTAGGCCACTGCTATGAATATGCAAAAAATCGTCAAATACAATGGATTTTTGAAAATTCATTCACCTGTTTCTCCTATGCGAAAAGCCTCAATTTTTTGAACAATTATTATTGCATTTGCTGAAAAAGGACGTCTTTTTGGAAACAAGTTTTGAAGTAATTTTTTTTTCTCATTCATTTACAATAATTTTCTTTATATGAAATAGTTCAATATACAATGAATTAGATATGTAGAACTCATACAATTTTTTCATGTAGTTACTAAAACTGTAGTTATTTAGCAATACATACTTCTAATACTATCTTAAAATTGTGCCTTATTTATTTTCATGTATTTTTTAGGTCCCGTAAAAATGCAAATTGATGTATATGTAGCATGATATTGGAGAAAGACTAGTAGTTTTAAATTAGAAAAAGACTTATTGCACTAAAGTACTTATTTGTTTATGCTAAAAATAGATCTGTTATTTTTGTCTACTTATATTTGATGCGTTCATTAACATGCTACTTTCTACTCTTATATTTGATGCATTTATTAACATGCTACTTTATAAGTTGAAGAAATGGGCCATAATTTATAATCATATAAAATTTGGTGTTTTGTGATTCTCTGTGAATTGTAACTGTTTTCATTTCTCCCTTAACCCTGTACTTGCTTTTTGTTTTATTGGGGGGGGGGTATTTATAGGTTCTTGTCCACTGAATCACTAAATATTTTACATTGATGCAGTGCAGCTTCTTATGGTGAAGTTCAAATGTTCCATTCAACTGTTGAATGTTTTAAAGTTTATGAAGAGTTGAATTTTATCATTTTGTATTCTATTACTGCTGCTGAATGTCTTATGTGTAATATTTGTCTGTTGGGGAACAAATTCTTATTCAATTGATATATTTCCCCCTTCCCCAAATAGTGGCTGAATAGTTCTTTTTTCTTTATTCAGCTTATCAAGTACATGCTTATTATTAAAGTCAAGACTGGTTCTTGTCTGCTTCTAAATAAAAATTTCATTCCACAGTGCAAGTGGGATAGGTAATTTTACCAATTAGTTAAATTCTATTTTATCGTAAAGAGCTTACCATAATTCTTCATATATTCTGAGTTCTTTTGTATTTTCATATTTTCAGACATTTCTGGCCTCTAGATCATTATCAGATGGCCTGTTCTCATTGATTAGAAACTGTATCTAAAGTTTTGTTTACACAGAGAGAATTTAAATTTTGTCAGCTTTCTAAAAATTAAATTAAAATCCTTTCGTTACTTAACTGCCATTATAGGAGAAAATAATTTATACTTTGTTGGCAGTTATTAAATTAAAACCCTTTCATTATTTAACTGGTCATTATAGGAGAAACCTGGCAAAAAAGTTTAAATTCTTCCCGTATAAACAAAACTTTTGATACAGTTTCTTATTGAGATCAAGCCTTGATAAAGATCTAGAGGCCAGAAACATCTGAAAATACAAAAGAACTCAGAAGATATGAAGAATTGTGGAAAGCTCTTCATGTTAAAATAGCATTAAAGTACTTTAATCAGAGTAAAGCCTGTGAGTAAGTGTTTTTAATTACCCATTAGTGATTTTAAATAGCTGTTGAAAAGAAAGACATGAAAAGTGTACTGCAATTTTATTTGTGCTGAAATAGTTTCCTTAAAAGTACTAAATTATCATTTTGAAATACTGATGTTTTAGATATTTTTGATATGTTTTGCCTGGTATGCTTTTTAGGTGCATATGGAGGTTACTTCATGGTTTGTTCAAGATCAGTTGAAAGGAGACAATATGACAGAATTGAGGATTAAATTTGTCCGTCGACTAGAAGAAGCCATGCCAGTTGGAGAAGACTAGGCAAATTAAATAACTTGTATAGTTATAGATTTTATTCCCCCAAAGTTGTATATTTGCTTACATTCTTGTGATACAATAAACAAAACTTACTGTTTCATTTGCTCTGTACATGCTGGTGATAAGTGATTAATTAACTCATGTATTTAAAAAATATTATTTCTGCATGGGAGCAACTAGTATGTCATCTGATAGCAGGGTGGATTTCTCATACCATCAGTTACTTATTTCATCTTGGCATTTATGGCAAAATCTTGATATTTCCATCTGGAAACTTTCTCAAACCAAAGAGCCTTCTCCAAGGAGGTTAATTTTAGCTTGTTAGAGCAAGGTGTATTAAAAGTTATATATACTACATTATGCACTTAGTGGCCAACTTATAATGCAACCTACCTAATAATACATGAAGCCACCTTTGGCCCTCAAAACAGCAGCAATTTACCTCAACATTGATTTGACTGAATCTTGGCAATGTTCCAGTAAAATGTTGTTCCACACTTGTCGAAAACCATCTACCAGTTCACAGCGATGAGATGACTAATTATCCAAACATCTGTTGTTCCGTTCAACTGGTCACTCCCCAGCCTCTGCCAGACTAGAAAACCATGATCATATGAAAGGTGCCCATACCCTTTTCTCCAAATTCTCACCCTCGCATCAGCATGGTGAAATTAAAAAAACAAAATTATTCAGACCAAGTGGCCTTTTCCCCCACCATTTAAGGTCCACTTCTGGTGCACACCAGTTCACTGTGGAAGTGTTTTGCCTTGTTTATGCTAGATGGCAATGATGTACAGCTTTTGTGATACACAGTGCTCTGGGATGCCATTTCTCTGTTGGTGGACACATTGTTACATGTGAAAGACGATAAAAGTGAACTCCGTTTATTGGGCGTATAAAATAAAGGGATAAAGAGATGCTAGTTTTCACTACCTCCAGGTAGCTTCATCAGGCATTTAGTAGCTAAAGATCGCAGAAGCAACTGGATCTTTAGCTACTAAATGCCTGATGAAGCTACCTGGAGGTAGTGAAAGCTAGCATCTCTTTATCCCTTTATTTTATACGCCCAATAAATGGAGTTCACTTTTTATCGTCTTTCACATGAATTGGGCATACAGAAACCTGTTTCTTCATCGTTCGTATACATTGTTACGTGATTTTTAGCATGTAAAACTTTGGCTATCCTCAGCTACCTTGGGCATTGAGCTGTCATTTTCAACTACACCGGTTTTTCCCATAATTTCTGCTGGAAACAGTAAAATCATGATAACTAAAAAACAACAACATGGTAAAATGTTACAAAATTTGGTGAAAACCTGTACATATCGTACGTTAGAAAAAGACTGCAAAACATTTCGTAAGACACGCTTCATTCCCACAAAAATGATCACACAGAGAACCAGGTGAGAAATAAGGTAATAAAACAAAATTGCCAAAGTATCTTTATAGGGAAGGTGGTCACCATTACAGCAATATTTCATGCTGTTGATGATGGTGTCTGGAGCTCAGTAGGTAGCAACAACCATTGTTCATGCAGAGCTTGTCAAAGCCCCTCCAGGTCTTGCAGAGGGGAGTTGAGGGCAGCAACACATCTTCCTAGAAACATCTTGGACATGCTCAATTAGATTAAGGTTGGGAGACTTGGCTGGCCAATTCATATGGCCAGACAGGTCTCCTGACCTCTTTAAAATATTGTTCCCTCTTTAGAATATTGTTATATTCTCTTTAAAATATTGTTCTACCAACTTTACTCAGTGGGGATGAGTATTATCGTTTTGTAGGAGAAGTGTATGTCTTATGACACTTGCATAAGGACTAACAAAGGAGTTTAGGACATCATAGTATTGAGCATGCATGGTTCCTGTTAGAAGCACATAGAGGTCTATCATTCACCGAACAAGATGCCACTTCGACCCAGGATGTTACCAGCACAAGTGTCCCTTTCATGAGCCATGGAGGGATGATAGCATGTCCTTCATTCTTTCCAGATCAGAGCATGCCTGGAATGGTTCTGCAAAGCTAATCTAAACTGATCTGTGAAGAGCACTGACCTCTATTGCTTTTCAGTCCAACTGACATGAAGAAGTCTTGCCCAATTCAAGTGTTCCCCCTGTGAGGGGGAGGGGTTAGGGAACAAGCAGAGAGCTGGTTGCCTAACATAAAGACATCCCTAATGAAGTCTTCGCACAGTAGAAGTAAGATATTACTGTTCTTGTTGCTGCAGCAAGGGCAGATCGCAGCTGTGTCAGGGTAGGCATCCTGTTCCTCCGCGCAGTTAATCAGAGATATTGTAGCCCTAGGGCCTTTCTTTACTTTAGCTTCAGAAAGCTGATTATGTATTTTGAAATTGGATCCACAGTGTGTGGACCACAGAACTCACATGAAGCCATCTTGCAACTTCCACCTGACTTTGGCCCTTTAGAATCACTCTTCACCTAAGTTCGTCTGTTAAATATCTGCTATCTCAAAATCCTTTCTTTACACTCGACAAATAATGTGACGTACACCTCCACAACAGTGCCTTTTATGCTGCGGTATATTTGCATAAACCAATGCCATTGCCATTCATTTGTATCCAATACCCTGACTCTGCATTACATTTCACATAGCATAGTTTCATGCATTTCCAGCTCTTACAAATAATCGTGATTTTTCTATTTTGTGCATAATTTATGGAAACCATAGGCATGAAAGTGGTTGTGGCAGAAAAAGGCTGAACTTTTCCCTCATAGGAATTTGCAAAAATAATGAACCTTTCAGCATTTATTAACTACCCTAAGCACCATATATCATTATATAAAAGTCAAAATTTTTCTAACTTTTCTTTAAGAACAAATAAGAATTTCATTTTAATCAGTGTGCTTACATCAAACCGATGTCAATCCCATATTTAAACTGATCTAATTTGTTTTATTGCAATTATTGAATTTATGCATCAATCCCAGGAACTCCCCAAATGACTTCCAAAAAGATGGAATTTTGTCTTTGGGTGGAACTCTTTCACCCCTGAAGCCAGTGTACTACATGTCATGCACACATTGGGGGGGGGTGCATTATCCACTCCTTCCAGCCTCGTGTATATTATTACTATTCCATCTTCTTCAAGTACCCATACTGAAAACATTTGCCACCATTCTAAGCTGAAAGTCCATTAGGTTATGTTACCCATTACGGCTTCAGTAACATATTCCAAACTACTACTGGGTGTCTCCCCATTCCTTTGATTATTTTTTAGATGGATTTAACAATTACTATAAACAACTCAATGAGCTATAAGCAGTCGCTTGTCCCTAATTTGGAGTCACTGGTTCCAGGGAAGGGAGAGAACCACTGCCGTATGGCAAACTCAACATCACCTGGATTTGAACCTCGGACACATGATCAGAAGCCAGCACTTAACCCCGAAACTAAGGCCCAGTATTCACAGTGGAAGACTCCAAACTCTCCCAGACCCAAAAAAGTATGATAGAGTCGCAGCAATGTCAAGATGATGCTGACCATTTTTTTCAATCTTGAGGAAATTGTCAGGGCCAAATTAAAACCTTAGTAGGCCCTAGGCTACATCTGAGTGGGCCCTCAAAGAAGTTATGAGAGTGAATCGTTATGAATTATGTTAAAGCATGAAACTGTAACAATATGCTGGTAATCATTAATACATAGTGCATTATTCAAACTAAGAAATTATAAGCAGAGTTTACATAATAAGTCATTCAGTTTTCCATTGTTCTCACGAGTTAAAAGTTTAAGATTCCTAGATTTTGTCTTGAATTTCCTAATGATTTAGCATTGTATGCTTTTCCTAGTGTATCTTTTTTGTAATGCAATGTGAAGCCTCAGGGGACTTCGACCATTAACGGTTCTAAGTGCAAATTAGGATGCGTGGGTGGATGGTAGTGAAAACGCTGAAACTGTCTCGTCGACCCATCTGTACACAGTGACATGAAACCTTTACCCTTGGTGAGTCACTGCCTTGAAATCTGTTCGTCTTCCAGCCTCGGTTTCTGACCAAGTGGAAATCACACGAGACCAAAGTAGAACTATTTTATAAACGTCTCTCTCTCTCTCTCTCTCTCTCTCTCTCATGATAGGCCCCAAAGCTATAGTCCCCAATAGAACCCCCTTCCCCTCCTTAATCCAGCTCTGGCAGTTGTGCATCATGGATACACTCCATCAGGCCAGACAATCAACAAGGATTACTACTGTCAAGTTTTGAGGGGTTCATGGGACTCAGTTCGTTGCAGAAGAGTGGTGAGTGGCAACTCCACCATGGCCAGGCACCATGCATGGTAACTTGATTTCAACATATTGAGGAGATACAGTAGAATGCGACGAAGCAGCTGTTCGCTATTTCAGAAAATGACTTCAAAAAATGCTTCGAGCAGTAGAAACAGCCTTGGGCTAAGTCTGTGGCTTCATGAGGGGCAAATGAAGAGGGTGAATAGGAATTTGCTAAGGTCATTAGTAATTGCTCTGCTGTTTGTTTTGTGCTACTAAGCAGGGGATTCCAACACAGAAAGTGGAGACTAAAGCTATACCAGCATTCTTAAGCCTGCCCTAGGGTAATGTGGGAGCAGGTCGTAGCTGACGACTACTTTGGTAGAGATGAGTCCAAGACAATGTTGCTGGCATGAAGGAAAGGAGTTAAGGAAAGGAAGAGGTATTGCATGCATGTTGGAAATTGGAATCGTACTAACTTGAACTGTTGAGGGGAAATGTGCAATTTAATCGTACTAACTTGAACATTTTCCCTCAACCTTAATACACGAAAGCATTTGCTTTAAGATCTTTTCTCCTAGGTATGAAATTTCCTTTCAATCAAGGTGTTTACCGGTGCTGGTGGCAGTGTGTCGTGCTCATTATATGGATATGTAACTCCTTCGTATTTACTAATTTTATTAAAAATGGATGGACGGAACATTGGCAAAAAATGACTCCAAACTTTAGATTCTTTTGTATTCCAAAAAGTACAAAATCTTCAAGACAGGTTCCAAAATTAATGAGTATGTATCCAGGAGGGGAGAGAAGGGGATATTGCAAATACCTGTGCAGCCTGTAGAAAAAGAAAACAAATTCTTTCTTTCGGTGTTTTATAAATAAAGTTTCTATCAAACTTGCCCTAGCAAAATTAATACTCGCCCATCCTGATTTCGAAGTCTAGGGATTTCCCTGCTAAGGAGAATGCAATCTTAACCCCACGGAGTATCCACCACCTATAGTTTTATTTTGACTCTCGTCAAGAAGAAAAGAGTTTGCATTGTTTTTATACTCTCAAACACTTATAATCAGTAAGACCCTGACTGCGTGCTCAGACACTATCGTTTCAGTCATACAGTATTTTTTCTTTACTACCACGAGCAACTCTTAGAGCTATAAGCAGCCGCCTGTCCCTAATTTCGCGCCACTGGTTCGGGTAAAGGACAGATCCGACATCATTGGCCAAGCGCATCACCCATACCTCTTCCTTAACACGAACCAGGCCCAGGCTAGAAGAAATAGTCAGAGACCAGCACCTCAGACAACTCGACCTCCGGGCTGAGCATTTCTGTAGTATAAACATTTGATTAAGAAAGGAGTATGTTAGCATACAGATTTCCCCGTTTTTGCATACATGATCATCGACAAAAAATCCTTGCTCAGCTTCTCTTACCATCTAACCACAAAAAGTGGTTTAGCGCCACTAAGCCTATAAAATTAGTGCCTTAGCACCACTAAGACACACTAAGCCTTTCTACATCACTGGGTGAGTGAAAGAAACAATATAGAAACTAGGCAAGATGTATAATCAAGCAAATCCAACTGTCTTCACCACGGAGTATAGAAGCTGTGCTGTTGTCCTTACTCTAAACCAGAAAAAGCTTCCTTTTTTTTCAGAATGTACAAGGTATATACCCTTTTGGCCTCTTTCTTCAAAATATAGTAATCACAGTAAGCACTCCAAGAAATCATTTTCTAACAAAAATGATAGATCAGTGTACGTTAAAAATGTTAGCCATTCAAAAAAAAAGAAAACCTTAGAAAAAAAAACCCCTCATATTTTCACTTAAAAGCAATAGTGGGACTGCTTTTCAGCACCTCACAAGAACTTGAATTTAAAAGTAAAGTGCTTCGAACTTTCATTTTTCAAAAAAGTGAAATTTTAGATGCATTCTTTATTTTCGTAACACACAATGAATGCAAATTAAATCCTAACTTTTACTAAAGACTATCATTGTATGAACTTAGAAATGAAAACAAAAAAGAGCCACTACGTTGTTGTTGTTTTTTGGAAACGCGTACTTTGTTCCACCAATCTCTCATGATCAGAAGTGTCTTTCATTTTTGATGCCTTTTTTCTCAATTCTCGTCTAACCGATTTTGACGAAATTTTAACACAGGGACTTCTCCAAAGAAGATTTTCAGTGTTCCTTTTTTTTTTATGAGTTCCAAGTTGAACATTTTGATTTTTAAATGTGGTGAGGGTAAATTTTTTCTCCAAATCTATTAATAGTATTTTTAAATCCCTGTATTAAAAGGTGTACTTAAGTTCACAGTAGAATAATCTATTTCGCTTCTGTAATAAGAAACGGAAGCGAAATAGATTATACTATTCTGGGTGCATTTTAAAAGCTAATTGACTTGATCATCGGTTTCTTCTGTGTCTTAAGTTTGAAAGCAATTATTCAATGGTGTCTTGAGGAAATGTTTCTTGCGTTGACATTGGGCGATATGGCTTCCGGGTCCTGTTAATAATAAACGGGAGATCAGTGTTTCACATAAGAAACAGAAGCGAAATAGATATACTGTACTATTCTGGCATGTCTGTCGTATTATGGAAATCTTATGTCAGCTCCTGCTGCATATGCTCAATTAAAGAGATCAGAATTTTAAGACTGAAGATGAAAAATGAATATAATAATTCATTAGTACCATATTGCTGAAAATTCTGGATGTTTGGAGAAAATACACAATGAAGAGTATTACTGTCTACTTGTGACTTTTACAAAAGTTTTCAATGTTTGTTCAAGTTCCATTCTATGTTTCTTTCTGTCAGCATACGTAATGGTATTACTGACCTCTTATTATCAAAATAGAACAATCAAAAACTGTTACCATTGCCGCGTATATCCATAGTTTTATGTGCTAACCACACGAACAGAAAAAAAAAACCATCCGTAATTGGCATTTTGGCAACGAATATCCACATTCGCACTGACCTTGAGTGCAGTCTTTAACCTGATGGTACATGATCTGTAATCATAGATTTAGACCTCAAATGTAGAGAAGAAACTATAAGTGTACATAAATTCACTTCCGTGAAAGTTCGCTCTTAGAGAACAGCCCTTGTTTTTTTTGGGGGGGGGGGAGGTGCTTAACGAACATCGTGAACTCTGTGTGTGATTAGTAGTCGGTTTCAGTAAATGGAGAGCGAGTGCTGTAAGACAAACACAACATCCATGACTCATCGGGATTCGAACATGTACCCTTTCGCACGGATGATCGGAAGCCATCACTTAGACCACTGCGCCAGCTATCGTTATGCCATCATGTAGCAAGTTTCGGAGTTCGACTGAGGACGAATAGTGGCTTATCGCGACAGAGGTTTATCGTACAGAGACATCGGCGCCCGTGTGGGACGACATCCAGCCACAGTGAGGCGAGTATGGACTCTGTGGGTGCAGAAGGGACGGACGGACCGACATGAACGATTGCCGAAGCCGCAGCACACCACCGAACGAGAGGACCGTCATGTTGTGCAGCGGGCATTGACGGCTTGCACCGCCACATCACGAACGTTAGCGCAGGAATTAGGGTGCGTTGCGCAACAACCTGTGTCAGTACGTACCGTTCGACGTCGTGTGCAGGACCGGGGACTTGAAGCACTGCGCCCATTGCTCCGATTACCATTGACGTTACACCACCGGCGAGTGCGGCGGCGGTGGGCCGTTGAACGCCGCACCTGGACTACGGAATGGCACGACATTGTCTTCTCCGACGAATCCCGCTTCTGCCTGCAACACCATGATGGTTGGATTCGCGTGTGGCGGCACCGCGGCGAGAGACTGTATGGCGCCTGCATTATGCATCGCCAGACCGGTCCGTCGCCTGGCGTTATGGTTTGGGGCGCAATTGGATATGACACCCGCACCCCTCTGGTACGCATCGCCGGTACACTCAACAGCCACCACTACATCTCCGACGTTTTGGAGCCTGTAATTCTCCCTTACCTGCAGGACCTGCCAGTAGCCACGTTTCAACAGGACAATACGCGCCCGCACGTGGCACGCATTGTGCAACAATTCACGGCCCACCAAGTGCCGTGGCCCGCCTGTTCTCCCGATATGTCGCCCATCGAACACGTCTGGTCGCTGATCGGCAAGCACCACCCGCGGCTACGCCTGATGAACTGTGGCAACGTGTGGAAGCCCACATCCAAAGCCTCTTTCGTTCGATGCCGCGGCCGTTATTGCCAGCCAGGGGGGCCACACGAACTATTGATGTCTGCGTGTTCCGCAAGTCGCACGGGCCTGTAAGCTCAATCGTTTCATTTTTTTTTTTTTTTTTTTTTGATTGGAGGTTTAACGACCACCGTGAGCAAC
Organism: Macrothele yani; assembly: GCA_039090855.1. Lineage (NCBI taxonomy): Eukaryota > Metazoa > Arthropoda > Arachnida > Araneae > Macrothelidae > Macrothele > Macrothele yani. The sequence continues at coordinate 71,773,377 of CM077011.1, read as the reverse complement.
TCAATGGGCTATAAGCAGTCGCCCGTCCCTAATTTAGGGTCACTGGTTCCAGGGAAGGGAGAGAGCCAGTGCCGTAAGACAAACATAACATCCATGCCTGACCGGGATTCGAACCCAGACCCCTTACGGACGAATGATCAGAGGCAGCGCCTTAGACCACTGCGCCACCGGGGCGGCCGTTTCATCTTTGTATCTGTTGTTATGTGTCCAGTAAATCTGGCTTTGCTATCTCGTGTCCTTCTTGGTGTTGCATTTTGGGTGGCCAGCAGTGTAAATTTGAGTTTCAAATTCAAAGAAGATTGCCTTTCGATCGAAATTAGCTGCTGGTTAAAACGATCTTTCGATGAATTGAACATTCGATAAAGTGATCTTTCGGTGAAGTGAAATTTTCGGCGAAATGAACTTTAAGGTGAAGTGAACGTTTCGATGAAATAAACCTTTTGGTGAAATTAACTTTTCGGTGCCGCCCTGGTGGCGCAGTGGTCTAAGCGATGGCCTCTGATCATTCGTCCGAACGGGGTCCGGGTTCGAATCCCGGTGAGACATGGATGTTGTGTTTGTCTTACGGCACTGGCTCTCTCCCTTCCCTGGAACCAGTGACCCTAAATTAGGGACGGGCGACTGCTTATAGCCCATTGAGTTGCTCACGGTGGTCGTTAAACCTCCAATCAAAAAAGAAAAATTTTTCGGTGAAGTGGACCAAACCCTTGAATTTCCTTATGTATTGAGTGATACTTTTCCGTACTGTATTGCATAGCTCTATATATTCCACTTAGGAAGTAACGTCTTTATTTGTCCTCATCTCCCTTCTCTTTTGCATCAACACTTTTGTTTTTCCTGAAATTTTCTTCGTATGTAACTTGTTCTTAGTACCGCCTATTTTTGTTGCTAATTCCATAAGAGCCTGCACACGGCGATTTCATCGAGAGTAACCGCCGTGTGCAGCGCGGACAGCAGCTAGACGGGCTGGGAGTGACTCAATAATGTGCTGGAAGGTGTTCACAGGTATGTGGAGCCATGCTGACTGCAGTGCATCTCACAGCTGCTGGAGGGTGCGTGGTGGAGGATCCATAGAGCGAACAACATGATCGAGGTGGTCCCACAGATGATCAATTGGGTTCAAGTCTGGGGAATTAGGGGGCCAGGGAAGTACTACTTTGAAGTCTCCATCGTGTTTTCCAACCACTCTCGGACCTTTTTAGCTCTGTGACACGTCGCATTGCCGTGCTGGAAGATCGCATTCGTCACAGGGAAGACAATCAGCATGTATGGGGTGTACGTGGTCTGTAAGGATGAATTTATAACGAATTCGGTCCATAGTGCATACCACAGGTAGGAATGGACCCAGAGTATGCCACGAAAACATTCCCCTGACCATAACACTACCCCCACCAGCTTGTGTTCGGCCAACAATGGCCGAAGAGGGTTTGTTCTCCGATGCTCCTTGCCTTATACGCCGACGTCCATCCGTTCGATGAAGCAGAAAACGTGACTCATCGGAGAAGGCAATCCTTTGCCAATCAGCGGAGGTCCAATTCCGATACTGCCATGCAAATGTAAGCCTTTTCTGCCGATGCCCCTTCGTTAGCATAGGTGCAGTGACCATCCGTCTGCATCGTAGCTCCATAAGCAGCACGGTTCGCTGAATTGTCGTTTTAGACACACTTCCAGTAGTCCCCCTGGTTTATTCGGCCAGAGAGTTGCTCCACTGTAGAGTGTCGATCGGCCCTCGTGCACCTTCGAAGCCGACGTTCACCTCTCACATCAATGGCACATGGTGCTCCGCAGTTTTAACGTCGCTTATTCACAATGGTGCCATTTCTCCAACCACGATACACTTTAACCACAGCAGCACGCGAACAGTTCACAAACTGCGCTGTTTCAGAAATACTGCCACCCTTGGCCCGAAAGCCCATAATCTTCCATTTTTGCAAATCTGATAAAGCGCTCCTTTTATCCATGACAGCAACGAGTGCTATGTTTTCAAAATGCCTACATCACACGTTATGTACCCTCCAAGCCAGCTCACGACACGTGCCTTCTTTCATTGGCTACGCACTGTTGACGTTAAAAGTAGGTGGTGGTCACAATTATGTGACTCGACTGTATATATATTCTGATGACAATTCATTAAATTTTATCTTCAAAGTTCGATGGCATTGTAGTTCAGTCAGATGTTTTTTCAGACAGTAAATTTTGCGAATCTGTAAGAACTCGACGAAAGGGTTCCTAACCCATTCATACGTTTCTGATGGAAAAAAGGAAGTACTGGTCAATCTTGTTTCTGCGATTCCAAATAATTGATGATTGTTGGAACAACGTATCGTTATCTTTTGCCCTGACTTTCGAGCAGAAACAGAAACATTTAAATATTGACACATGAATTTGGTTTTTCTAACGCTTGAGTTTATTCCTGAACGCATGAAGTTTGTCTGTGAAAGTTAAAATGCTTTCTTTTAGACCCTTCGCGCTTGGTGATGTTAAATACACCTATGTCATGGTAGCCGTTGTTTTGCTTGTGATTCCTAGAGTCACCAAAAATAATCAAAGAAACCTTAATCGGCAATAAAGTGCATATTTAACTTTGCAGGGTTCGTTCATGTGTTTCTTAATATTTTCCCCACAAAGAATGCACAATGGAACTGCGGAAGTTTCGTCCCTAGTCCATGCAAACCCATGGATGTCATTCTAAAGGCGTCCTTTTAAAAAAATAAGGAGGTGCTTCTGTTATTCCTATGTCCGTCTGTGAACACTACATCTCTGCACCTACTTGTCTGATTTGAAAAATTCTTTTTGGGTTGGAAATCTTAAAATGTGCAAACGATTATCCTTCATAATCATCATCATCAACAACCATGGAAAGAGCCCGTAGGTGTCCGATGCCAGGAGTTTCAGAGTACATTCGTCTTTTCACCTTTACTACAAGCGCATCGACACTTATCTGGTAAGTCCAGGCATCCTAGGACAAAGTGTGTCCGGGACCAACTTGAGAAGGTACCACTTGAGCATTTACGTCTGCGGGAAAACCGCAGTCTGAAACCAACTGCGCAATGGGTTTATGGAACAAACCATAGCGCAGTTGGTTGCAGACGGGTGTTCCGATTCTGAGCCGACAGTACCGGAATTCGAACACTCAGTCTGAAACGTCTGCCTCCCACACAGTGCACAGCGACTTAACCAACTGCGCTATGCTGGTGGTCGATTGTCCTTATCTTTTATTTTTTCACCCGACGCATAACTTCGCCGCAAAGGGGCATAAATGCAATTGACATAGAATTTAAAATATGTTATATTCTAATCATTGACTCTAAAAATTAAGTTGAAACAATTGTTTTTTCTTTCTATAAATTTTAAAGCGAAGAGCATTTGGCGTACAATTTCTATTTCAAGTAATGCACAGTTTCTCCTGCAACACAGAGTAAATGTAATTGCATTTTTCTCAATATCTCTGCTTCTAAAAGTTCGAATTGAAAAATCCTTTTTGCGTCGGATGCAGTTCGAGCTAAATTATATTTTGCTTATAAATTCTAAGCTTTCCCGACGAACAGTTTTGCACGTGGGAGGGTTAACTGCATATATCTGTGTCCGGTGTATTCGCAGTAGTACGTCGCTGTGAACATCGGCAGCTGCGGGTTTGCTTATAATTTGTTGGTTTGTTTCGGCATTTTAAGTATCGAAGCCAATATGGAGCCTTTTGTCCCAAATTGAGGACAACTGGTTTCAAATAATGGTCAAATCTAGCACTGTAGGAAAAGCACACCACTTATGTCTCATCCAGAACTCGAACTCAACCCAATTCAGACAATTAGCCAGAAACCACACCTCTGACCAGTCACCACCGGGCGTTATTTCAGATCAGTGAACCATATATTAGAAGTCCTGTCGTATACCTTGAACCACTGATGCCTTATATTAGTGTTTATTAACCAGGAGTCCATAGACTATCAATGAAGGTAAAGAATCCTACGGACTACGTCTGTATTTGAGCAACTGCGCTAATTGGACTAAATCGTCGTTGTCACTAATAAGAGAGTATAACTATGTAGATGCAGTTTCATGGAGTCTCAAAACTGATCCGTCTGACTGACTGACTGCCAGGAAAGTTCCAGATCTGTGTCTCGGACAGACGTCGGATCTAAGAACTGTATGTAGTCTAACTTTCAGTTTGTTGTATGTGGACCTCCTCCATAAAATATCCTTCACCTACTAAAGAACAATTTATGATTTTCACTGTTCGTTTCACTCAAAACGTATTAAAGAGAAAGAACTATCCGCTTACTTTGAATCCTGTTGGGCACCAGTCCACAAACTGAATTGTCCTCTTGGTTTTGATTGTAGCAATGGCTGCATTTGCGTCTTTAGGCACAACGTCTCCCAGGTACAGCAAACAAACAGCCATATATTTGCCGTGTCTAGGGTCACGTTTTACCATCTGATTAGCTTGCTCAAAACAGGCATTAGTACTCTCGGAAACAGTCAGCTGCTCGTGATAAGCCTTTAACGCCGAGATCACGGGAGCGTAGGTTGCCAGGGAACAATGAATCCTTAACAAGTAAAAGAGAAAAATGAAAAGAGTTAGTCAGCAAAGCAACGACTATTCTAATATCACAATTGAACATAAGGTTAATTAAGTCACAAAATTAATAACACACTATGATAAACTATACCTTAAGTGTTTCTTATTAATTTTGCAAGTCACTTATTTCTAGCAAAAGAGGCACTTTATAATACACTGCCGGACAATTGCTAAGGACGGATGACATTAGCAACCGTAAAATGGAAGGCAGGAAAATGTGGAAATTAGCATAAGTGCGGGATACAGTAAGACGTGTTGTGCGTATGCAAATTTTGGATTGCCGAACTTGTTCGTGACGTCATAGAGCTGATAAGAGATATAAAGGATTTGACACGTATTGACCGTTGTTGTTCAAACGCAAAGTTGAAAGGGAAACAATCAATTGACGAACTTGCAATTTTCAGTATGACTTGCCGACATCACCTAGATGATTTTACGCGTGGCCGTATTATTGGCAAGATTGAAGAAGGGCGAAAAATAACAGATGTTGTCAGGGAGTTCGACGTCAGCCATAGTGTTGTTTCAAGGCTTTGGAAATCATTTCAAACAAATGGAGAGTGTAGCAAACGTCACGGGGAGGTCGTGTTCGCAGTACGACACCTGCAGAAGATCGGTACATAGGGCTATCAACAAAAAGACACCGGCGCAGCACAGCTAGTGAGGTAGCAAATCAGTTTATGGCTGCTACTGGCAAGCGGATCTCCTGAAAAACTGTCGCCAGACGTTTGCATGAAGGAGGACTGTACGCCCGCCGTCCTGTTGTGTGCACCCCATTGTCCAGACGTCACCGTACCGCCCGTTTGCAATGGTGCCATCAAAATCGCAATTGGACTGATAACGACTGGTCTGCTGTCCTCTTCTCAGATGAGAATAGATACAGTCTATCGTCTGATTGTCGACGACAACTGATCTGGCGTGATAGTGGTACTGCATATTGTCCAGCAAACATACAGGAAAGGGACCGATATCCGACATGTAGTGTCATGGTATGGGCTGGCATCATGATCAATGGCCGTACGTCCCTCTATGTGCTTCCAACTGGGACTATGACTGGCCAACGATACATTAATGATGTTCTGCTACCTCATGTTCGCATGTTCCGTGGTGCTGTCGGGATAGATTCATTTTCATGGACAACAACGCAACATGTCATCGAACAGTCGCTGTCCAGGAGTGTCTTGAGAGCGAGGATATTCAACTCCTCGTATGACCAGCACGTTCTCCAGATCTCAATCCCATTGAAAATGTGTGGGATGCTTTGGGGAGGAGTCTGGCTGGTCGCCAATGCCATCCAATAAACAAGGACACCCTCATCCGTGCACTGACAGAGGAATGGGATAAATCACCCAAACAGCTGCTTGATAATATTGTGCAAAGCATGACACGACGTGTGGAATCTTGCATCGCCCTCCATGGTGGCCATATTCCGTATTGACATCTTATGCCGGAACGCCTGCGGACGGTAATTGCATTTATTTTCACGTTTACGTATTCTGCACAAAATGGCCTGTTTGTCCCTTGAACACGTTCCAAAGCCTTCTGGATTTCAGAGCACAATAAATTGTCTTTCTTGTAATGTCCTGGCATTCTGACATTATTTTATTTCACTTGGCATCCAACCACACTTACTTTTTTATGCGCTATATGGCCGTTTATGATCCGTCCTTAGCAATTGTCCAGCAGTGTAATTACATAGTCTTTTAAAATTTCTCGAAAGACGAGTGGTTTAAATGGTGGACTTTGAGTTCACTGGGATTCTAACTCTTACATCCTGGATAAGACATCCTCGTTGCATTCTCTCTGAAAGAGTGGTCCTAAATTTGGATGGCACGTTTTTGGATGTCGCCGCTGCTAGATCTTGCTGACGTCAAGAATCGACGATATAGCGCTTTCCGCGGTCTCTGTAACGGCAGAAGAAAATTCTCAACGCATGCTTATTAAGCTCAGCGTTTGATGACTAACCCTGATTGTTACTAAGCAACGAACTACGTCACGATTAGTTCTCAACCCCACTGATTATCTGAATTTTCTTAAATGGAATAACGTTAAATGTTTGAGACTGCGATCACGACTGTTCTACCGTTTTGGCCGCTTAAATTAAGAATAGAATTTTGCATATACTCTTGTTCCGCTGCCTCGAAAAGCCGTGGTGTTTCGGAAACCACTTTAAGTCAATAGTCTAGGGGTACAGACTCGTCTTTTAAAAAAGCTATGGCAGCCCTAGTGGCTCAGTGGTATAACCGCTGGCTTCTGGCCATCTGTCCGAGATAGGTCCACGTTCAAATCTCCGTGAGGCATGGATGTTTTGTTTTTTCTGACGGCATTGGCCGTCTAGTTTCCTATACCAGTGGTCCTAAAGAAGGGACGGGCGACTCCTTATAGCCCATCGAGTTGCTCAGTGTGGTGTTAAGACCCTTCCAAAAGAAAAAGTCTATATTTACTACAGTAGACTCTAACTTCTTCCTTATTTCATTTGCAACACTCAGGGTACCCAACCCGAATCACAATATTTTGATTTCCCCGACACATGAGATGTAGGAAATCAAAACTAAAACTAGCCAGAGAATCCATCCGTTTCTCAGCCTCTTTTTCTGAAATTCTTCCGAAATAGCTTTTTGTGTGAAGGCTGTTGGAGCTATTTTATCTTTGTTAATTATCTTTGGTTGTACTACACTCGAAACTGGGCCATATAGAAACTGAAAAGCCATGACAATAGAGAGATGATTTTCCTCTTTCGGTGATGTCAAACGAAAACAAAGGCTTCTCATTGGTCCAAACGCTGTCGTGTGTGACGTCAAACACAACACCGCCGTATTAGGTCATGTATCCTGAGATCCTGGTGGGAAATATTCAGTATGTGATTTCTAATTTTTGGTGAAGAACGTTTTGCCACCAGGTGGCGTTAGTATATATTTCTCTTTTTGATATATTTCTAGCTATATTTGCGCTTCTGGAAACCCGATCAAAAAATTATTTTGCAATCAGATACCTCTCCTAACGAAAAATCTTTTAAGAATAACTTATGCTTAAAATAATGTATAGCTTTTTTTTATTTACTTTTTTTTGTTAAATTTAGTGTTTTTACTTCTAGAAAATAAGGGGAGTATTCTGAGCAAATGTCTAAGGGACAAATAGAAAGACACCGTTTTCGTAATTATAGATTAAAAAGATAGAGAGAGAGAGAGAGAGAGAGAGAGAGAGAGAGAGAGAGAGAGAGAGAAAGAGAGAGAAATAGATTCCTTGCCAGCTTAAAAATTAATATTCATAAACAGCTTTATGACAGCAAAAATTAAAAAGAGATAAAAAAAACAAACGATGTAAGTAAGCTAAAATTGTGAATATAATTTGCTGCAAAGTCGATGTATTAATTGTAGTGCTACACGTACAGTATGTACCTGAAAACACTTTTTTTTTTTACTGAAGATAGCATCAGCGTCGGGTAAAATCTACATAAACGGATTTTTTTGCCAAAATTTCTGTCAAGCGTTTAAAATTTTCGATATCCGTATGGTGATTAGCCACCCTAATAGCTCCCCCTCAGTTCTGATCTGCTAATGTCGCTACTGTAAAGCAAGGATCGGAAGCATTTAAAACTGAAAGCCAGATAGTAATTTATAATATCTAAATGAACAAAATTCAGAATTTTGAGAGCAACTAATTATTGTATAGAATTATAAGCCCAGGAGATTTGGTATTTAAAAATGACAAAACAAACAAAAACAATGCGATTTTCAGTTATTTATGTTGAAAGAGCCTGGAGGTAATTATAGTATATACAGAGTGGCTATAAATGAAGTATATAGCGTCAGTATGCTATAAAAGAAAAAGGATAGAAAAAAACTTACTGTAAACGTCAAGAGACGTGGCAAGTGTTAAAGCTTGATAAGTCAGATGATAGATGGCGCCAGGTGCCTCATGTAATGAAAAATCTCGTCAAATACGGAACACAATAGACATGGCTTCCCCAATAGTGAAAGCAGCTTGTGTGTTTTGGTTTGCGGAGTCAAAATCTGTAACAAAAGTTCAGCGTAAGTTCAGAACGGAGCGCAAGAGACAGCCGCCGACACGAAGGTGCATCGAACTATGGGTTGATAAATTCAAAGCAACAGGAAGTGTCTTGAAAAGCAAAAGCACTAGCAGACCTTCCATTTTGGACGAAAAGGTGGAAGACGTGCGTAAGGCTTATCTAAGGAGTCCGAAGAAGTCCGTCCGCTTCGCCAGACGTGAACTGGAAATACTCCGAGCAACGGTCCACAAGGTCCTTCTTGCATAAACGTCTACGCCTATATGCATATAAAGTGCACTTAGTGCAAAAACTTCAATCAAATGATCAACCACGTCGAAAAGCATTTGCAATAAACATGTTTAATCGCATTGGCGAAGACCCCACACTTCTTTCACAGATCTGTTTCAGCGACGAGTCGACATTCCGTGTTTCTGGCAGAGGGAATGAACATAACTGCCGATTCTGGGGCACGGAAAATCTCCATGTGGTCGTAGCGCACGAAAGAGACAGCCCGAAGGTTAATGTTTGGGCTGGCCTAATGGAAGACAGAGTGATAGGGCCCCTTTTCTTCGCTGAACCAACCGTTACTGGTAGGGGCGGATTGGTCCACCGGGATATTTCCCAGTAGATGACTCAAGAAATGGCCCACTTCTTTTTTTTTTTTTCTTTTTTGTCTGAATTTTGGGAACGGACGTACAATTATTTTGCATTCTATGAATACTAATCATTTATTTCATTGGACTTTTATTTCTCCCTGAAAAGTTATTTCCATTAAAAAAAAATAAAAATAAAAACAAAAATTAAAGAAAGAAAAAGAAACGTTTTCTTCTATCTTTGTTGGGCGTTTGCTCTAGAAGGACAAAGCAAGGGTCTCTGTATTTACATGCGAAAAGCGCTGCCGGATCAAGCAAGCTTTTATAAATTAATTAAGCTGAAGGTAACTACTGTTAGACGTAGGTCGTTAGACTTGGAGCCTGGTATGCTGGCATGCTCTACCCTTTTGTAATCTTGAAAGAGACATTTGCACCATTGCGATGACACATCATCCCCACTCCCGTTATCCACAGACTGACATCGAACACAAAGCGATTCTCCCTCGGAGATATTCCGACATTCGTATCCTATCCAAGTTCTCCCCTTTTGCCTTAAGCAAATAGCAAAAACACTGCTGTATTCGGCGTGACAGCACGTTCAAAGATGGCGATAGTGAGGATGCTGAGCGAATTCTTTCTTTTCTCTCTGTGGCGTGGTGCATTTTAAATCCATAGCTACTATACCGTGCTAATTAATTGGGACAAGCTATTTTATTCTCAGAATTGTAATGTGATCGCCAGCTGATGTCGGAACCCACGTAAACCGGTTTTATCAGCTGTGAGGTGGTGTGACTGTTAGAACTTGATAGTAAGAAATGTGGTTTGACCGGTTTTAAACAGGAAATAGGCACTTCAGCTTCAGTTGTGAGCTTTTTTGTGTGACAGGTGTATGTTAGTTTTTGCTCTCTGTGAGTACGTGTTGCTTTCGTGTATCGAAAAATTGATATTTCCCCAAGGAAGCATGCAAAAATAATTGCTCTGAAGGATCACACTTCTATGACAGTGAGAGATATCGCTTTTGCAGTTGGTGTAGGAAAATCAAGTGTATTAAGACTGCTTACGCGATACAATGCATCTGGATCATCGTCTCCAAAAAGGAGAGGTAAATGTGGAAGAAACCGGAAAACAACTCCATGAACCTATAAATCTCTAATCAGAAATAGTAAAATTAATAAAAAAAAAACAAAAAAAAAAAACAAGCACCGACCTTCAAAGAGATTTATTGGCTAGTGGTTGTGATGTTAGTGATTCAACTGTACGCCGTAGGCTTCTGGAAGTTGGCCGGAAGGCAAGAAGACCAACGAAAAAACAATATTTGAATGCGAAAATGAAGATAAAACGCTTAGCATGGGCCAAAAAATATAAATCATGGACTGCTGACGACTGGAAAAAGGTAATTTTCAGTGATGAAATTTATTTATTTGTGCAGGGTTACCAAGAAAATGTCGTTAGACGAAGCCCTTAAGACCTGAGCATGTCAAACAAACTGTAAAACACCCTCTGAAACAGATGTTTTGGGGTTTTTTCACATCAAATGGCACTGGAAGCTTAGTTCCTGTTCAAGGTATGATGAATTCAGCCAAGTACGTAGAAATATTACAACGTAGGATTGTTCCATTCTTGCAAACTTTTGACAGGGCATTTCAGCATGACTTGGCCCCACGTCACAATTCGAAATTGGTCAAGAATTTCATGCTGGGAAATCAAATTCATTTGCTTGATTGGCCTGGAAATTCACCAGACTTAAATCCCATCGAAAACTTGTGGAATATTTTGAAGAGACGTTTAGGTAAAATGGACTGTACAACCAAAGAACGCTTGATAACGAATGCTATAAAAGTGTGGTTCCACGATTATGAAGTCAAAAATATGTGCACTTAATTAGTGGAGTCAATGCCAAAACGAATTCAAGAGGTCATTTCTGCTAAAGGAGGACATACTTCATACTACTACAGGTATTTATCAGTGTATATCAAGGCATAGAATGAAATAAAAGGCATATTTTTGGAAAAAAGAGTGATTTTTTACTTTGTCCCAATTAATTTGCACCAATGTTTATGGCGTAATTTAGGGTTCGGTGAAATTGTGAACTTGTGAACGTCTTTGTCTATTCTATTTTGAAGGGAAACTCAAAGATAATTCAGTTTTCTTGTATATACTTCTGTGTGTGTGCGGGCGCGCGTGCGTGCGTGCGTGCGTATTACACATTTTGAAATGTAGGGATGTTGAGATTTTTTCATGGGGGTATGAGGAAATTTGGGGGTGGGTATAAATCCCTGCTATAGGGGACCATAAGGCTAAATATTGCGGCCTGGTTTGGTCGTCCCAATCCACCCCTGGTTACTGGCATAACGTACCTGGACATGTTAGAATAATTCACAATTCCACAACTCCAGGATATTCAAGACATCATTTACCAGCAAGATGCAGCGCCTCCGCACTGGTCTTTCGATGTACGTAGATCTTTAAACCACCATTTTCCAGGGCTTTGGATTGGACGCGGGGGTCCTACGGCATGGCCACCCCGTTCTCCTGATATTACCCCATGCGATTTTTTTCTTTGGGCTTTATTAAGGACATTGTGTACAAGAAAAGGTCACATCTATCACTGAGCTCAAGGAACGTATTAATGCAACCGTCCTCCTTATGACATTCTGCAGTGTACGTGGATGGAAGTGGACTATCGTTTAGACATCCTGCGAGCAACCAACGGAGCACAGTTGAAGACCTACTGACACTTTTAAACAAACTTTAACAGTTACCATGTGTTTTGGCATTAAAAGTAAGCTGTTATTTATTGTAGTTTTTTTTTTCAGTAGCATACTGAAGTTGTATACTTCATTTATGGACACCCTGTGTATTTATTTTTGTACCTCTAACTAAGCCAATTAATTTATGCTTTAATTCTGTATATTTTACGGGTAACTCAAATACATGTATAAGACTTGGGAGGCATTTTTAAATGTTTTTTTTTTCTTCTCTTCCTTTTGCAAAATGCGACGGTTCGAGGAAAAAGATATTTGTCCGGGCCTACTACCCAAAACACATTTAAACTTTCTTATATGCTATCCTTATCGTAAGGAATATAGTAAAATAAGATTTTTTTTTAAATTTGAATATTTACGTAACAGCAAAAAAAAAAAAAAATCAAAATCGTTTTATGTACATTTTTTCAAAGTGATCGTAGTTTAAGAGCACTAAATGAAGTAAGTTGTGAAAATCTCAACGTAGCAGTGTCTACATAACAAACCCAAAGTTTTTAGTGTGATGACTTTAGCAGATTGAAAAAAACGTATTTTCAAGCTCGGTGAAATAAGTATTAATTACTGAGAGACATTATTTGATATTGTTTCCCCTTTTGTTGTTTTTTTAAGAAGATATATTTTCGTGAGGGAAAAATACAAAACAAATCGAGCTGCAGTTTTACGTGCCAAGCGCGGTATGCGGACCTGGAGTCGCTGGTTCCCGAAACCTGACTTAGGATATGTGATATTCATGGACAGGTTATCGTGACGGTCTCGTATCGGAAACTCAAGGGATCAGCTTCGATCTATAAACCAAAAAAAATATCGCCTACCTAAATTCAGAGTAAAGGTAGAGAAAAAATAAAATTCCCAAGCCTTGCTATTTTCTTACCGGTTATGTACTCTGGTCAAATTGAGTTGGTTGCTAAAACGTACGCAGTAAGGAGCTTTTTGAGGCGTAATAATATTGGAGGAAACGTGTGGCGCGTGTTGTGGACAATAAAGGAGAACGTGTTAGTATTTAGGTTCCAAAACAGATCACACCTGTACGCGCACGTAACTCGTTCAGAATTTTAATATTTTAAATAAATGGATTTATTTCAGGTAAGTAACTGCAAAACTTTCTCTATTTGGATTCGCGATACTTCTTCATATACACTGGCATGCAAAAATTAAGGACGAAGAGGAGAAATTAGCATAACAGCGGAACGAGCAGGCAGAACGGACCGAAAGACCACTCAGGAGATAAACTACTGAGAGTACGGTAAGGCATGCGCATATATGCAGCATGACGCACGGGGTCGGAAATATATAAAGCACACGGGCGGTGTACGCTCAGCAATTCGGTGAAAGCTATTGCACGGTGTGAACGACGTCGAGTTGCTGCCACCGTGTGATATGGCCAACAGTCAATCCAGTAGACTACATCTGGATGACTTTACCCGAGGTCGCGTCATTGGGAAGTTGGAAGAAGGTCGAAGTGTGACTAGTGTGGCCGAGGAGTTCGGGATTGCTCACAGCATCGTTTCACGAGCGTGGAGAGCATTTAAAACGACAGGAACAGCTGTCCGAGAGTTTAGCAGTGGTCGTCCAAGAGTAACCACGGCGACGGACGACCGGTATATTGTTCTACAGGCGAGAAGAAACACGGCAGACAGCGGAAGAAATAGCAAGGCACATGCAACAGACAATTGGACATCCGTTATCGCGTTTTACAGTGGCCGTGGACTGCACAAAGGTGGTCTATTTGCACGACGACCAGTACGGTGTATGCCATTAACGCCTGCTCATCGGAGACGGCGGTTTCTGTGGTGCCAGGAACACAAGAACTGGACACATCAGCAATGGGGTCGAGTTCTTTTTACGGATGAGAGCCGATTTAGTCTGAAGAGCGATTCTGGACGTACACACATCTGAAGAAAGCAGGGAACTCGCAATCACACCTCCAACATCATCGAAAGGGACCGGTTTAGAGGTGGCGGAGTTCTCGTTTGGGGCGGTATCATGCTTGGTAGCCGTACTGACCTCCACATCTTCCAAGGAGGTTCAGTCACTGGTGTCCACTATTGCACCGAGGTTCTCCTGCCTCACGTGCGTCTGTTTAGAGGTGCTGTGGGTCCTGAGTTCCTCTTCATGGACAACGCTGCACCTCATCGTACAGTGGCTGTCGCAGAGCTGTTGGAGAGTGAAGATATTCAACGCATGGATTGGCTCGCTTGGTCCCCGGACCTAAATCCAATCGAACACGTGTGGGACCTTCTCGGGAGACGCTTGGCAGCACGTCATCAGCCGCCAGCAACGATTCCGCAGCTGCGATTGGCGCTACAAGAGGAATGGGCCGCGATGCCTCAACAGCTCCTTGACAACCTCGTCCTCAGCATGGACAGACGTTGTAAATTCTTCAACGCAGTCAGGGGTGATCATATCCCCTACTGAAGACTGGATTTTTCTTGGCAGCCGCCTGTCACGTGGACATTTCTGTCTTCTGTCCAGTTGTGCTCGAAGCTACCTTTTCAATAAAGTGCCTTTGTATCCTTTGGATTCCTTGTTTGGACGGCTTTGCTCACTTGTCCCATATTCTTACATCTTGGGGATCTTATGGTATGATTTGAGTAGATGTGGAGCACTTCTGCACGACGTCACATTCGAAAAATCGTCTCGTCCTTAAATTTTGCACGCCAGTGTAGTCATAATGGGTTAACAAGCGGCTAATCTGAAATTAACTAGCATGAGATAATTACTGGATGCAAAGATTTAAGGAAATACTTCCGAAGAATTTTTTTAAGTTCTTCGCCAGCAGTTGCCTTCGGGTTTGTTTACGTTTTACATTGCGGTTCTCCATGGTCTGAAACAGTTTAGAAGTCCAGCTAGATGTATTCCGTGTGAATTAAGCATAATGTATAGTAAAAAATATCATATTCCTTAAATCTCTTAAATCGCACCTGCGGAAATGAAACAGGAACTTTGTTGGCCCACTTCTAAGAAAGAAAGTTCTTAATACAGCATCGGCATAATGGTGTACTTTGTGGCGCTTTTTTTTTTTTTTTGATAAATGACTGAATTTTTAAAATTGCATCCTGTATCACCGTTTTCCATGTTAAAAATTGCCTTTGAGGTGTACACCTGAAAAAAAAAAAACTAGAATGAACTAGAATAATCAACAAACTAGAATAAAGCATAAGCCAAATGCTGAAATTTCATCGGTCTAAAAGGCAACCATTCATTTTCAATTACGATGTCATCTTGTCAGATGCTATGGTTTTAAATGGCGCTCTCAAAAAAAAGTAATAATAAAAATAAAAAACTTCAAAACAACTGCATCGTAAATGCATACATTATATTGATTGAATCATAATTTAATTAGTTTTGGGAACCTCAAATCACGATTTACTTAGTTTTCATTAATTTCTTGAAAATGAGTGGTTTTCTTGAAGCACAGCTAATTATGCTGTCCGTGTGACTGCGTAATCAGAGGCCCCAGACTAGCTTATCCTCTTATTAGAACCCCACCTCTAGGAGGGATGTATTCCTTCATGCTCAAGGAGCTCGTTATAACCCGAATAAAAAAAAAAAAAAAAAGGACTAACTATTCCTTTTGATACTTTCGTCTGATAAATTGATAACTTTTCTCTAATTTTTTCGGAATTCTTAATTTGCTTACATAAAACCCTTCCGTTGAAAACTTTTCGAAAATGGCGCGTTCAGCAACTTCGTCCGAGAACCGTTTTGGAAAAATTAAAGATAGCGGCCTGAATTCAAAATGAAGAATCATCTCTTATTTTAAACACATCCTTTATTGGAAGATTGGACCACAACGTCTCCTTAAAATAACTTTTTTGTGTAAATTCCTTTTTTCTTTCTCTCTCTAAGATGGTTTAATAACATCTGATCTGATCATATCTAGAGGATTTTAGGAAGGGAGTATCTGACCCCAGGTCTTAAACAACCCTTAGAAATAGGAAGCCAGGAGATTTGGGCTTGAGTGCCCGATAGGAAAGTGACACGGAAACGAAGTACAAAGGGGGAGGAAGACGCCCTTATTTATTACCGGGAAGCTGGTACCCGGGGTCCGACGGCTTAACGTGCCCATCCGACGCACGGCGGATATTTAGTGGATCGAACCTGAGGTCCTTTCCGTGGCAGTCACGAACGTTGCCTACTAGGCCACCCGCGGCCCAGGTTTAATAACAATCATGACCATCTGGGATTATAGCCAGTCGCGGTCACCTGAATTCCGCGGCTGGTTTCAGGAAGGCGGCAGTAGCGTAGGACGAACGAACGCGCCACCCGTGTCTCATCTACGGCCAGATCCCAGCCCCGGCTCAGAAGATTAGCCAGAATCCGACACCTCAGACCACTTGGTCACGGAAGTGGTACGGGTTAATTTCCGCTTACAATCTCGCCCATTTTGTCTTGTAGGAAACCCTAATGCGAATGTTATTGCATGCACTTCTTGTTACACCCGAATCACACCGTGGGACTACTTTTGTGTATGTTTATGCCCCAGAAATAGCCACTCTCATCATTCTATGTTACTTTACCTTTTCCTTTTTCCAGTTTTTAGGTGGGAATGCAGTCTGAAAGGACAGTATTCCTTTACCCCGAACCTCATGTTAAACTGTCTGGTTCGTGACAACGTCCCATGTTTAGCCTTTACAAAATATAGGTTTCACTTTCGGAATGCTTCACATGACGGTCTGGTGGCGCAGTGGTCTAAACGCTGGCTTCTGTCCATTCGTGTGAGAAGGGTATGAGTTCGAGCCCCGGTGCAGCACAGATGTTGTGGGTATCTTATGGCACTGGTCCTTTCTCTTGCCTGTAAACAGTGACCCTAAACGAGGGACAGGGGACTGCTCATATCCCTTCGAGTTGCTCACGGTGCTCGTCAACAACCTCCCCCCCCCCCCCCCCCAAAAAAAAAAAACGTTGGTTTTGCAATTTTTTGTGTGAGACATTCGGAGCTTGATAAATTTTTCCGAAAAGAAATGGTTAATGAATACGGGATCGTTTAAAATTAAAAATACTCTGACATTAAAAAAGTATCCCGAAAATCATCTTAACAGTTTCTTTTGTTTTATTACTATTTTTTTTTAATCGTAGGAGAAGAGCTGAGACAGATTAAAAAAAAAAATTAAAGCCCGTAAAGAAAAAACACAAAAAAAGTCATTTAACGGGACAAAAAATAAACAAATAGATAAAAATATGGAATTATTGATCTCAAAGACTACAGCGGACAGAGCAGGTGCTCGGATAAAGCTATCAAGCAGTCAAGAAGAAGTGAAGGTAACTATGGGTCTTTTTGGTACTATTTTGGAGGTAGTAATGGCGGCGTTAGAAGGGTGGACGTAGCGGAAGAAGTTAGAAAGCTTCGGTTGAGGCGGATCGCGGAAGGGGAACGGGAGCTTCGGTTGAGGAGGATCGCGGATGGGGTACGGAAGCTTCGGTTGAGGCAGATCGCGGAGAAGTTGCAGGAGTTGAAGCAGGCTCAGGGGTTGGCTTAAAGGTTGAGAATTGTGGTCGGTACTTGAACATAAGTGGAGATCGATTAGATTTGGTGAGCTAAGGTTATCATCAGAGAGAAAAAAAGAAAAAATCCTGTATGAAAAATTTGAATTAATGTTTTTGTTATATTTATAGTTATATAATATATATATATATACAGTACTGTTGTTTATGTTATAATATGTGCTTGTAATTTAGTTTTTAAGCGTTTTCGTTTTCACTGTAATACCCTTAGAGTAGGACTCTTATTTAAGCTTCGGGCAAAAAAAAAACAATTTAAAAACCTACGTATGGCCTAAAATTTTACAAAATCGAAAAAAAAAAAATGAAAAATATTCCTCACGAAAATTTCTAGAAGTAGCTAATTTAAAAAACAAGCGAAATTTACAAGAATTATTCAGTATTATCAATATGTTTGTCATTCGGAATTTTTAAATTGTTGAAAATTTATATTTCCTGTAAAACTTGTAACTCACTAAAAGTTCTTATTTGGAAAATTATCTAGGAAATCAGATTGATTCATATTTGACGGAGGTCACGGTAATTGTAATATGAGCTGTTGACGTAACCCGTTTCTTATTGGGATGCTGGCATTAAGTACATCCGAGTTATTGTAGTAAATAATCACTGGTGGTCTTACTATTCCGAGGAATAGTTACCTGAAAACATTCTGCGGAATGTTGCTGGAAATATTGTGTACATTGCTTAAATGTACTCGGTCAGTGAGGATTGAAACATGACTTGGATGGGCTTGGTACCGGAGTTTTGACAAGGGCAGGTGAACTGTGGCTACTCATTATCACATCATTTTGGCCTCGTGCTTCATGCAGAAATATCACGTTCTCTTTCCTTACCCTTTCGGTCTATTATTACTTGCGGCTTTTTTCTGTTTCTATGTCGTACTCTGTTTATGAATCCCCTTCTTGTCTCTCTCTCTCTCTCTCTCTCTCTCTCTCTCTCGCTCTGTTCCTTACTGTTTCTCTCACATTCACCATCCCTCTCTCTTTGATCGTATTTCTAATTTCCGTCTATATCTGTTTGTTCCCTTAAAATTCTCTATTTCACTTGCATGTACACTGTCGGAAAGTGAAAAAAGAACACCAAAAAGGAATTGGCGGACGATCATGAAATTTACATATGTTAATTGGGTCGAATTTACGTAGGTGTGATGTTAATTTCGTGACCAACCGGTGAGCGCTTACGCCACAGCACGGCATAATATGCAAATTATCGTCGGTGATATTTAAGGAGTACGGCAAAGTGAATGTAATCAGTCGTCGGCGTACGGGCACGTGCGAAGACCCTGAAAAAGCTGCAATGCCTGGACACGGAAGACGTGTACGATTTCATCAGTTATCGGACTTTGAGCGAGGTCGTCTAGTCGGACTCCGCGAGGCCGGGTGGTCGTATCGTCGTATTGCGGAGCGAATTGGACGGGAAGTATCGGTGGTAGTACGATGGTGGCGTAGATGGTCCGAGGAACATTCCCACACGAGAAGACGTGGAACCGGGAGTCACAGACGGACTGATGAGCGGACCGATCGACGCATAAGAAGAGCGGCGTTGTCAAGCAGAACATCCACTGCGACGCAAATCCGAGCTGCCGTTACACCTGAGGTGATTGTGCGAACAATCCGCAACCGTCTACTGGATGCAGGACTACGTGCACGTCTCTGGCATGTGTACCTCTGACATAACATATGTTAAAGAGCTACATAATTCGAATGATGAAACGAACGTAACGTTTTGTTTATGTAAATTAATCATTCTATATTAAATACTAGCTGATAATACTAGCTGATTAGTGTCAAATCAAAGTAATTTTATTTACAGGTTTTTAAAAGTATAAGTACATTATACAAATTATAAAGTAAACTATTTTACAAATTCACTATAATGTTAATTTAACACAAAACTTGATTATAAACAACATTTTTAGTTTTACCTCCAGGAGCAAGAATAAATAAATTCTTGGGTGAACCCACCCTTAAGCAAGCAACATAAAGTTGTCCATGGAAGAAACATGGTGATCTCAAATCCACTCCGCAGTACTTAATAGACTGCCCCTGTGACTTGTTGATCGTGATCGAGAACGCAAGTCTCACTGGAAATTGCAAGTTAAAAGGGAGATCCGTCGGAATGAGTGGTATCCGTGGGATAAAAACTGTTTCACCCTCTCCCTTTCCTGTTATAATAGTCGCTTGAATTACATTGTCCAGCATCTTCTTTACACACAGCCTTGTGCCGTTGCAAAGTTTTGGCCGGTCGAGGTTCCGTAGTAAAATAATTGGAGATCCCACTTTAAGTAAAAGACGATGTGGTGGTGGCAATCCAGCCGGATCAAGTGAGTTTAGGAACTCTGGTGGGAAATTGACGACCTCATCGGCATCTACTACGGTATCGATAGACTTGTATTCAGTGACTACGCCTGGTAACATGACAAGTATTTGATTGTTTATTTCGTGGACGTCTTCATTTTTAGCAGAAAGAATGGTCCTCTCTCGCAACCAGTTCAAATTGTGATAATTTTAGAAAAACAGCCGTATAGACTGCATCTATTAGCTCTGCGACGGACGACACCAGATTACAAAAATCGGATGGCAAATTTATCTTGCTAGAAGATTCGACTGCTAACTACTTTCTTCGATCGCCAGTAGTTTGTTTGAGAAAAATTGAGCACTGTCATCCCCCAGATGTACTCTCATGTTTTGCTTTAAAGTTATCTTTCGCACATGTCTCCACAAAAATGAATGTTTTAAACATGCGTGGATCTCAACGGCCGGTGTTGACTTTGGGATGACGGACAGAGTTTGACGAAAGTATCCACAGAGGAGTGCCAGAGCTCCTCCCATCAGGTTGTCGTTTTCTCTCAGATCTCTCAGAGTGACGTCAAGGGCCTCGAGAGCTTCCTTGTGAGACATGGTGCATTCATCCCATACGATTAATTTACATGTCTTGAGCACCTGCGCCCAACCACTTGCCTTGCGTATGTTGCAGTTAGGATTTTTCTGCTTGGCGATGTCAAGTGGCAACTTAAGTGCGGAATGGGCTGTCTTCCCTGCTTTCATTAACGTCGCCGCAATTCCTGAAGAGGCGATGGCAAGAGCAACTTCTCCCTGAGCCCTGATTTCGGCCAGAATTAAATTAGTTAAAAATGTTTTCCCTGTGTCCCCAGAAACATCAAGAAAAATGATACCACCTTGTTGTTTCGCTACCTGATCCATGATAATTTGGTATGCTTTTTTCTGATCTTGATTTAGAAGTGGCTTCTTGTCCGCGACGTATGCACTCAGCTCTTCGACGTTGTAGTTCTTTTCTCGTACGTAATCTGCGTGAAGTACGTCTTGTCGGTCTCGTACTGGTGCAGGCAGGCCGAGTTGCAGTAATGTTTTATTGATCATGGCTACACATTTGTCCTCAAGAATAGAAGAACAGTAGAGTGTCTTTCGTGAATCGGAAATCCTAGGATTCGCCAAACTGCCTCGTTGCTGCTAATGTACCTTTCCAACTGATACCGCATCACTTCATCGTTTTTTCTCTCGCTGCTTATGCCGAAAACAGTCATATCACTACCTTTGTTAACATACTTGCACACATATTTACAGTACTCCACGTTGATGTGTGCCTGAAACATTTTTGACAGCAGCGGCAAAAATGGCACAACCCAGCTATTGTCGATATCTATTTTTGTATTGCTGCGTATCTTTAGTTTCGCAGTGAACCCTCCATATTCTGGAGCTCGCCGTCTATATAGAGGATAACCGTCATTTCCGGATTGTGTCTCTTTAATAAATTTTCTTGGGTATTTCTTGGTACAATTTCCGTCCTTCATACACGGAGAGTTGGGATTGAGATTTCCACATGGTCCGTGGATCATGTTTTTCGTTAGCACTGCGAAAAGTTCAGGATCTTGTGTTGGGTCAGGCAACTCAGCAGATATAACGTCATCGATTTGTGTGGGCTGAATTTTGTCCGCCAACCAGATTAAATTGTGTTGTGAGTGTAGCAGTCCTCGCTTTTGCCATTCAATCGTGTACATCCAGCATATTGGCACACCAAAGACATGACCCTTCGTTATAACGTCAATTATTTTCAACTGCTTCTGTTTAAATACTCTCGCAACCAAGTCGTGGCGCTCACTGGGTAATTGACCATTGGTAAGCATCTCCTTGATATCTGTCCAAGCCGGATTGCAGGTGAAGGTGATAAATAAGTATGGTCTCCCGTACGTCCTCACGTACGTCATAACATCTTGCATGTATTCGTGCATGTGTCTGGGACTGCCTGTAAATGTAGCTAGTAGTATGACTAAGACACCGAGGTTTTCAACGTTCCCGTCATTTGCCACGGCATCTCTCCGATGAATATATTCTTCAACTCTCAGTTTACGTTGATTTAGAGGAATGTAAAGAAGACGCTCACTCTCGATTTTTGCATACATATCAACGATGAATTGATGAAACAATTGTCTGCAGTTTAAGATGTGGTTCTGTTCAGTTTCTAGAACCATTAGTCTGCATGCATAGAAATCCATCGCTAAAACTTTCTTACTGGTTGTTTCACCTGTTGTTGGGTTGACCTGCCTCAGATTAAAATGATATCCATCTTCACCACGGGGGAATATCACTGGGTACTGTAGATCATCATAAGATCGATGTGTTTCTGAAATGCGCTGCAATGATTCGCCTCGTCGTTGAATTACGATATCCCGTTGATCAAACTCATCGCCTGATATAACCACCGCGACTTCATCTACCTGAGGAGCATTGAAGCTCCACTCGTGTTCGCCTGCTGGTCTTCGGTCTGTTCTTATGACTACTTTATATTCATCCGTTGGCATACGTTCCAATGCTGTTTTAAACGTTTTAATAAGACCATTGTGCTCCTGAAACATCCTTTGTAAGTTTAACACAATGTGGCGTCTTGTTCCTGAGATGTAGGCGCACCTCTGGTCAGTTTCCGTTTCTCCGTTTCCAATAAAACATAGTTGTAGAAATTTTGGTGGTTGATCTGGCAGCGGAAGCAATGATCCCGCCTTATGGTAAATCTGCCCTTGCACGTCGAAGGAAATCCGGGCTGTTCAACAACTGATGTTGCGCCGAACGATGTCATTTGGAAGCATGAGTTGTATTTTCTCATGCTACTAAGAAAATGCTTCGACTCTGACCTATCTGCTGATGTGTAAGTCAAAAGTTCTTGTGGTGGTGGTTCCAGTTGACAGAGTTTCACTTTCCCATTTTTTCACCAAATACCAGGAGACTCTGATTTAAACTTTTTGGCTTGACAGTAACTACAAACCATTTCCATTTTTCCGATGGTAACACTTGCATGCTGCGAGTAGTCTTTATATGGATCATAGTGGAATCCTTCCAATGCTAAGCTAAAATGTTGCGCAGTCCGTGATCGTCTGGCTCTATCTCCCATTTCCTGTACTCTGGTCTTACGCCGTTGTACTGTCTCTGAAGCTCTAGATGTAGTAGCTCTATCTCTATTATCCTGTAGTCTGGCCTCACGCTCTTGTACTGTCTCTGAAACTCTAGATGTAGTAACTCTCTCTTATCCTGTAGTCGGGCCTCATGCAGTTGTACTGTCTCTGAAGCTCTAGATGTAGTAGCTCTCTTTCATATCCTGTAGCCGGGCCTCACGCTGCTGTACTGTCTCTGCTCTCTCGCGCAGCGTCGCAAGTCTTCTATTCATCTCCTCAGGAGTTTCTTGTCTACGCTGTTGTTTCATTTTTTTAACCTTTGATTGCACTTGGCCAATCGCCTTACGTTTCCTTGGAGGCATTGTTACAGCAATGAAATCTATTATAGAACACAATAAAAAGCTAATAAAAACATGAGGAAAAAACAAATTTAAAATTATGAAGTACTTACATCCGTGTAGAAATAAAATGAAACTGTCACATTCACTGAAAGATGATAAACTGGAAGACTTGCCGAGTTAGCTTCCTTTAAATATGACCATCTAAGATTCGAGTGGGTGCCGGATTTTTCTCGAACGTCATGAGTCCAAGACCGGTACATAATGATTTCTAAAAATTTCCAGAAGGTTCTACAAAGTTATATTCATTTCACAACCTTCTAGAAGGTTCTACAGAGCTCTATTCATTTCCACAACCTTCTAGATGGTTCTACAGAGTTCTTTTGATTTCTGCAAATTTCCAGAAGGTTCTACCGACACCGAGTTCTATTCGTTTCCACAATCTTCTAGAAGTTCTACAGAGTTCTATTCGTTTGTAAAAATTTCCAGAAGGTTCAACAGAGTTCTATTCGTTCTATTTGACTAAACTTGGGCTTAAATGTCATCGGGACTGTCACCAATCAGCTTAGCTACCCCGAAAACTATGGATTCGACACCAATCTCGGTCATTTTGGACATTTTATTTTTCACCCCTTCTCACCCCCATGCCGATGGGGGTTGAACTTAGGTTTAAACGGCATCGGGACTGTCACTATTCATCTCAGCGGCCCAGAAAACTATGGATTCGACACTAATCACTATGAAATTGACACTAATATCGGTCGTTTTCGATTATTTTTACATGTCACCCTTCCCACCCCATCCCTAGGGCTGCTAGGGGTGTCTTACTCCTACAGTATTTTTTCCAGATAGTAAGTCATATGTGTACCAAGTTTGGTTGAAATTGCTCCAGGCGTTTCAGAGTTACACACACACATACACACACACATACACACATACATCCATTTTTAACGCTTTCCAACCGTAGGTTGAAGAAGCGTATAACCGGTATAGTCACGTTCCTTTCGAGCTCTGAGTTTGTGCCCAGTTTTTGGAAGTTTATAGTGAGTGTTTGTTCCTATTTTTGTGTTCCCCTTCAAGAAGAAGATCTGTACATTCTTTTTGCTCAGCTCCCAAGTCGGTGAGTTGCATATTTTGTTTGCATTCAGCGTTTTATTATTTTCGATCAAGCTGATCGATCCTTAAGTTAGTCCTCGCCATTTTCAATGGCAGGCACTGAGAAGGGGGATGTCCACGCCCACATCAGTGATGCTCATTCAACCTCCTCCTCCTCCTCACTCTCAGGAGACCAATCAGCATTTATGCCTGTCGGAGACGTCATACGCATTCAAGATGTGACGCGCGACTCCTCTGCAAAAGCTCAATCTGATATCCCTGTCCAGGAGAGTGACGTCACCTTGACGCACGTCCCTGATTCATTTGCCGAAGCTATGGATGTGACCGATTGCACGGTTGCGTTGCCTTCTACTGGCTCAACTCAGTTTACCAAGCCGCTACCAGCAATCAGCACTGTGTCGTATCCTTCCGCTGCCAACTCTATGTCTCTCACTTACTCCAAAGTGACCTCCGGAGCAAGAGTTCCTTTCAAGTTTATTGCTCCCGTTTTTCCTGACTCTTACGTCAGTGTTGAGGGTAGTTCTGCCACCATCGATATCCCAGAGGATTCCCCAGCCGGGAAACAATTTTTCTCCACAATGGATTTCGGTGTCTGTTTTGATGCATTACCAGACACGAAACTCAAGGAATATAGTATTGCCCTAAAGAAGATGCTTCCTACAGGAGCTTATATCACTCATATGGCTCGAAAGCCACGAGCCGTATTAGTGTATTTTGCCCGTAAAGAACATGCAGACCTTGTGATGACTGCTGGCTTATCCATCAAAGATGTGCATCTTCTGGCTGAACCTGTGGCGCCGCGACCTATCCAAGTCACTTTCCACCCAGACCCGCCTGAAGTCTCAGATGTCGCTCTATGCACTTTACTCAGCAAATTTGGCCGAGTGGTTGGACCAATAACGACCCTTTCGGCGGCGCCCAGAGATCCCGATGACAAATCCATTGCAGGGTTTCGTCGAAGTGCCCGTGTCATATTTCCGTCGGACGATCATCTGCTTGCGTGCCCGAAGATCCTAACCGTACGGTGTGGCCAGCAACGTCGGAGAATCGACGTCATTACCTCCTTGCACTGCACGCTTTGCCATGGCGAAAACCATCTTCGCGTGCACTGCCCACATTAAGTTCCACCGACTCCGACTGGCGCTCCTACAGGTACTGTTCCTACCTCGAAGCGTACTACACCATCTACTTCAGCACAGCAGGCCTCGGAGCCAAGATATGATGAAAAAAGTCGGCTTACAGACGTTGGTCAACGCAACGCTCCCACAGCCGCTTCCTCTTTTTCACTAGAGGACTTTCCTACAATTGCCTCCTCACTCCCGCAACGTCGTCGCTCCACCACTGAGTCCCTTTCAGAGGGTTTACAACCAGCTATTACCACTGGAACCTCCGAAACAGCTGATGTGGAGTCCGTTGGTCCAGAGACGCAGTGTGAGGATGAGACGACCGAGCCTCCACTGAAGCGCCGCGGCTCTGGCCGCAACAGGCGAGTAGCGAAGAAGCAAAACTCTACTTCACCTCGTTCAACCTCCCTTTCCAGAAGTTCTCCTCGACACACCTCGCCAGTCGAAGTCTCCTTTCCCACGGTCGAAGAGTTCGCTGCATTTCTCCAGACAGCCAATATACCTCCCGTACCACTCTCATACATTGATCTCCATACATACTTAACGAATCCGACAAGCTACGCAATAGCGCGTGCCTTAGCAGTCAAGAATCCATTGCTTCGCCAACTTGTGCCGGAGCAGATCTTCAATGTGTCGCATTTCTGCCACCAGAATGTTCCCACCCATCCGTGGGCACAAATTTTCTATAATCGTCTCAAGTCTTTTCCTCCAGCTCTGAAAGATCTTCAGCTAGAGGCAAGGAACCCCACAATTCAAGATCGTGTCACTTAATTGCAGGGGATTCGCTTACCCCCTCAGCAACTCTCTAGCATATGAAGACCTCAACCCGTTGGGGGCTGATATTCTCCTCCTTCAAGAGACAAATTGCAAACCATCTACCGTCTATTCTCGATGGCGCCAGTGGAACTTTGTGTTTCATCACGCCTATGGACTAACATCTCATAGCGGTCTTGCCATCGGCATTAGTCATACTCTCAATTCTATTATCACATCCATCTCTGTGCGAAATATTTGTCGAGATCTCTTACAGCATGCATCCTTTACCATCGCGTCTTCCAGATATCATTTATTCAATATCTATATTCCAGGCACTACAACACATTTATCAGTTCTCTTCACGCGTCTTCGCAGAGCACTTCGACCGTATCCCACCGTCAGACCATGTTCTCGTTGGTGGGGATTTTAACTGTACCCTGGATCCTCTTCTGGATAGGTCTTCTACAAATAGAGAGCGCCGCCATGCCCTGGCGAACCTGCTCCAGACAGTTGTCACGAACAACGCTCTTCATGATGTACATCGGCATATTCATCCATGGTCGACTAATTACACTTGGCGCTCCTCTCATGCGCAAAATCCTTTCTTAGCCCGCCTTGACAGGTTTTATGCCTCCAGTACTCTACTTCCTGCCGTGACAGAATCGAGTGTGCATCCCACGGCCTCATCTGACCACTGCGCCATTGCCATCATAGTCCATACTGCACCATTCAAACCCAGGATAATTCGCCCGTGGACATTTGATGATGCACTTCTCTCCGACCCGGCATTCTGCTCTTCGGTCCGGTCATTATTGATTGACAGACGACCGCAGCTTCAATCTGCACTCTGCGGATTAAATTCTTGGTTGGAGATCAAGCAACAGCTCGTTCTGCATGTCCGAAACTACTCTTTCCAACTAAAGACACTCCAGAACATGCGCCTAGACTATGTTCGTTCAATGCTATCCATGCTCAGTCTCGGTGATCCTCTCTTCTCCTCCTTTCAAGAAGAGCTTCGATCTCTTCTCACTCCTCTGGCGCAACAAGCTTTCCGCCGACTTCGTTTGCAACACCTGACGCCGGATGTTCACAACTATGAGTTCCTGACGTCGGTGGAAAACACCCGACGAGCTTCGTCCATACTTCATCATCTACGCCTTTCTTCTGGAGAGGTATCAGATGAGCCGATTGCGCTTTGTTCCCATGTCCGTCAGTACTTCTCCATGAAGTTCAGTGAACCTCCTCAACCATCCTCTGCAGCAATGGATTCTCTCCTTTCTAATCTACCTCAGGTTCCCCCCATCTCGCTTCTTCTCTACTCCTTTCCCTCACGCTCTCTGAACTAAACACTACATTCTTTTCTCTGAATTCTAGTGCCGCTCCGGGTCCGGACGGCCTAACCTTTAGCTTTTATAAAACGTTTCTGCCTCTTCTTCTTCCGTTTCTCCTATCCGCTTTCTCTGCTGCCTTTACTTACTCTCCTCTCCCGAGGGGATTCACAAATGCATACGTTGTCCTTTTCCCCAAAAAAGGTGATCTCCTTGACTTGGTGAACTGGCGCCCAATTTCCCTACTGAATCTCGACTACAAACTTTATACCAAGCTTCTTTCACAACGACTAAATCCCATCCTCACTTACATCCTCTCCCCTAACCAGACTTACACAGTTCCCGGCCGTTCCCTATCTCACAACATCCATCTCCTGACTGATCTAATTCACCTTGCGCGCTCCCGCTCTGAACCCCTCGCCCTCCTCTCTTTAGACCAACAGTCCGCCTTTGATAATATCTCCCACACTTATCTCTCCGCCACACTTCTCCGATTTGGATTTCCATCTCCGTTTATTTCTCTCCTCACCTCCCTCTACCAGGACGCCAGTTTCCAGGTCAAGTTGCCCACCTTTCTTACAGCACCAATCCTCTTCCGCCGTGGAGTGAGGCAAGGCTGCCCACTCTCCGGTCAACTTTTCGCTATAGCCTTAGAACCTTTTCTCCGCTCCGTTCAACGCTCCTTTCAAGCCACCCTGCCGCCACTCATCGCCCGCACGAGACACCATGTCACCACTTCCGTGGCGTATGCAGACGACGTTACCTTCTGTATACGCCTGGATTCACAGTTCTCTTTGCTCCAAAGTCTTTTCGCCGATTACGCCTCCTGCTCCGGAGCTGCGATTAATACAACCAAAAGCACAGGCCTGTGGTGCGGCTCATGGGTTGACCGTTTGGATTCCCCATGGGGAGCGCACTGGTCTCCAGCCTCTCAACGTTTCCTTGGCATACATCTTGGCGTCCAAGGTGAAGCCTCCAGCACAACGTGGAATACCATCCAGCCACGTCTTCATCGGTCAACTGCGTTTTGGCGAAAAGCGCAGTTCTGCACCTCATATTTTCAACGTGCACGTCTTGCGCAAACCTATCTTCTCTCCATGTGCACACATTCCTGGCTTGCTACTAAATCTCCACTTCTTCGTCTCAATGATATCACTCGCTGCTTCACCTCAGTTATCTGGACCGGACACCACTGGCTCAGTGCCCCCAAGCTCAGCCTTCCTCCTGACCAAGGAGGCATTGGCCTAATTGACACACGACTGTACTATCAAGCTCTCCGGATTACTTCGTTCCTCCGTCTTCATACCTCACCTGTTGCCGACGCCGTTACCGCAAGGAATGTCATCACCTCTTCGAGCAACACTAATTTCATTTTCACTTCTTTCATTCTAATGGACCTCCTTACTACCCCTCACTCTCGCCTTCCTCCTGCCTTACGGGAGACTCTTACCTTTCTCCGCTCTCTCCCGCTCACTCGATCCCCACCCAATTCCACCACTGAAATCCTTGCCGAACCCCTGTTCTTCTCCTCTCTTCTTCACCCCCCTCATCTTTCATGCTTCGCCTATCCTTCTTGGCTCCGAGTCGGAG
Organism: Macrothele yani; assembly: GCA_039090855.1. Classification (NCBI taxonomy): domain Eukaryota; kingdom Metazoa; phylum Arthropoda; class Arachnida; order Araneae; family Macrothelidae; genus Macrothele; species Macrothele yani. The sequence continues at coordinate 71,744,279 of CM077011.1, read as the reverse complement.
TTGTAACCGTCAAAGACCTTGTAACCTCAGATCTGTTCTGGCGACCCTACGCCAGCCTCCCACCCACCGTTCTACTTTCACCCTCCTCTCGCTCTGTCTATAACTCCCTACTCTCTACCATCATTGCTAAGTTTCCTCATCTCGCAACCACCACCGGCCTGACCTTTGTTCCTTCCGCCTCCCTCCCCCTTCCTTTCTTTCTTTCAGTCGGCAGATCTACACTTCCACTATCCTCTCTTTCAACCTCAGTTCTCTATCGGTTACTTTTAAAATCCCACTCTCCTTCTCCCCTTCACATCCCTGATGTCTCCCAATCCTCTCTCACCGCTGTCTGGTCTGCTACCCTTTCTCCTCTTTCAGCTCCTCTTGAAATAAACACTCACTGGCTTTTTCTCCACCGCCGTTTTCCCGTTCCATCCATCCTCCACCGCATGACCATTCTTGACTCAACTCTTTGCCCCTTCTGTGCTCAAGAAGCTGATGTCTCTCACGTTTATCTACATTGTGTCATCCTCCTTCCACTACTCCATCTTGCATTTTCCATTGCTCAACGTTCAGCCACAACTGATCTTCCTTTCGATGCCTATAAGACACTCCTCCTGCAGGTCTCTCCGCCAGTCAAGCTTCCACCCATCTGCTCATATATTTTCATCCTGGTGAAACATGTCATTTACGTATTTCATCAGCGCTGCCGAGATATCTCATCTCCTTATACCATCCACCAAGCTTCTGTGGAACTTCTGTGCCACTTTCGGGAGCGTCTCCTCTCAAGACTTCGTCTAGAGAACCTTGTGGCCGTCGCCCAACAGAGAGAACAACATTTCCGTTCCACCTGGTCTCCAGCCGCTTCCTGGTTCGCCGGCATGCCAGCGACGTTACAACTGACTGTCGGTAGTTTATAACCTCGTTGCTCCTAGCTGTGTTGAACTTCAGTTCAACGTGCATGCTCACCATTGGTTTTCGGAATCAAACTTCAGCATACAGCTTATATCTTCTAACACATGTGAATATATATGCACCATACTGTACAAATGTATATAGTCTTACTTGTTTTCTCTTTGATTATAATTTTTTTCTACCAGTACTAAGACATCGTAATTCCGTTTGCCTTAGGTTTCACATTGTCTACTTTGTCATCTACAGTTCTCCTTTTGTACAGTGCTTCATTATAATATTCTCGTTCTGTTATTTGTCAGCACTATAATATACTTATGCTTCGAGACGAAATGTTTCGACAATCTCTCTTATTGTTCTTGTGCAAAATGCCTGTACCTCTTACCACGAGGCTCCTTTGTGAATCAATACATCGTGCTGTATATAATGTACATAGAATTTTAGAGTTTTGTATATTTTACCGTACAATATATGTACCAGGACGCCCATGTTCGCCTCCTGAACCCAACCTTGTTAATAAAATTGTGTTGAACTGAAGAAGCGTATATGCTCCAGCTTTTTCCGTCCGTCTGTCTGTCGGCACGATAACTCACGTAAAAATGGTTCGATTTCGATGAAATTTTAGTATGTGGTAGGGGACCACCAGGGGACGAACCCTATTGAAAATGGGTGAAGTGGGGTCAAAGGTCACGCCATAAGAGCGGGATCCATTTCATTGTTTTTATGCGTCATAACATGCGTAAATATGGTTCGATTTCGATGAAATTTCAGTATGTAGTAGGGAACCACTGGGCACGAACCCTATTGAAAATAGGCGAAATGGGGTCAAAGGTCAGGCAGGGCATAAGAGCGGGATATATTCCATTGCCCTTATGCGTCATAACTTGCGTAAAAATGGTTCGATTTCGATGTAATTTTAGTATGTGGTAAGGAGCCACTGGGAACGAACCCTATTGAAAATTGGGAAATTGGGGTCAAACAAAGGTCAGGCAGGGCATAAGAACGTGATTTATTCCATTGCCCTTATGCGTCATAACTTGCGTAAAAATGGTTCGATTTCGATGAATTTTGGTATGTGGTAAGGAACCACCTGGGAACGAAACCTATTAAAAATGGGTGCAATGGGGTCAAAGGTCAGGACATAAAAGCGGGATCCATTTCATTGCCTTTATGCGTCATAACATGCGTAAATATTATTCGATTTCGATGAAATTTTAGTATTTGGTAAGGAACCACCTGGGGACGAACCCTATTGAAAATGGGCGAAATGGGGTCAAAGGTCAGGGCATAAAGGTGGAATCCATTCCATTGCCTTTATGCGTCATAACATGCGTAAATATGGTTCGATTTCGATGAAATTTTAGTATGTAGTAGGGAACCACCTGGGCACGAACCCTATTGAAAATGGGCGAAATGGGGTCAAAGGTCAGGACACTGGAGTGGGATCCATTCCACTGCCCTTGTGCATCATAACTTACCAAAAAATGTTTCGATTGCGACAAAACGTTATCATGTTGTTCCGGAGCTATAGTGAACCGGTTCTGTTGAATATCAACGAAATTGGGTCAAAGGTCATTGCACAAAAGCAAGATTTATTCCACAGCCATTATTCTCATAACTTGCGTAAAACAGCTTCTATTGCGACAAAACTTTAGTATGTTATTCTTGAGGTGTACTGAATCGGATCTGTTGAATATCATCGAAATGGGGTCAAAGGTCAGGACACAGGAGCGAGATTTATTCCACAGCCATTATCCTCATAACTTGAGTAATAATTTCTGGTATGTTGGAAAGCGTATCATAATCAATGCAATGCATGATTTTACTAACTTGTTATATATATATAGATAGTTCGTTCTTATGCATTAATTTATTGAAAATATATTTTGACGAATTATGTACTCTCTTTTTGAAGTTTTACTCCACAATCCATTGTGTATTAATATCTACTTCAATGATCGTGAAGTATTAATATCTTCTTTGCTAGATTTACTCAGGCAATTTTGAGTAAAAAAACAGGTCTGCTAAGTGAAGGCCCATGTGGCTTCTTGAGAGATATAAGATGCTCAGACGGGCTGACGAACCTTTTTGAGAGTTCCTGCCCAAATTTGCTATAATCTAAAAATTTCTCTCGCGCGCTCATGCAAATTTTGAGCAGTAGTTTGCTCTATGCTGATGACCTAGCGCTGTCGTCTGACAGTATAGGAAAGTTTCGATGTAACTTCAGTATGCTGAGTATGGCGTGTGAAAAACTTGGGATCAGTATCATGATAAATCTGAAACAGTGGTTGTTAAATGTATCCCAATGATCACTAATTTTGTAGTACAGGAAAAGAGCCTACAACAGCTTTAATTATCTTGGTGTGATTAGGTTGAAGAAACTAAAGGTGAGAAAGTCTTTTATCAGCTGTGTAACAATGTTTTCACTCAGAGGTCGATAGGATAATATTGGATAGGATCTACAGAAGAAAGTGTCTGACCCTAGGTCTTAAAGTGCCACTAGAAGTAGAAACCTATGAGATTTGTGCTAGGGTGTGTGTGTGTGTGTGTGTGTGTGTGTGTGCGTGTGCTAGATAGGAAAGACACGTGGAAGGCTGCAAGAGAAAGCAAAGCTCTTGTGTCAGTCAGTTCTGTCCTCTGCCCTGGCGTTAGCAGATGAAAGGATCTTGATTATAAGTTGCTTGATGAGCAGGGGAAGGAAACTCTGTAGGCAACAGAGCTGGAAAAGAGAGGCATTTTGCAATCTAAGTGATGTCTCATACCTTTCGGAGTCATGGTGTCTAACGAAAGATGGATAAGGAGCCAGGCAATTAAATCAGTACATGCGTGGAAGATTTTTATCAGTTGCATAAATGTGTTTTCAATCAAAGATAGACAAATAAACACACCATGTATAAAATACACCGTGTGGTCCAATTCTTTATTACAGCTGGGAAAGTTTGTGAAAGGGTAAAGGACTGTACATAGGATGGCAGAAGCTGCGGACATAGGGAGAATGAAATATTAGGGGAAATAGATGTTCCAGAAGCAAAGCAGAATTATACTTATACAGATATTAGAACTGAGTTTGTAGAAGAGAAATTTAATAAGAGTATATATTGAGAAAGTTTGGACATTTGTGTGGAATGGGAAATGAAAGATTGTCTAAGCAGGTGTCAGATTCAGTGTTAGAAAAAGGAACAAGATTACCTGAAGTTGGGAAATGAATTGATTTGAGGAACAGTATATGTTAGAGGAAGGAAATCATACAGCAAAGAGAAAGAGATGGAAAATATACATTTCATATACGAGGTCCGATCAAAAAGATCCGAGACTAGGCCGATATACAACAAAGTACTCACGCTACTTAAGTCTGGCTATGATCTCCATCAAAGTAGTCTCCTTGGGCAGCTACAGTGGCGCACAAACGGGGAGGGTCCGCCGGGTCCGGGCCCCTCCCAAGAAAGCCCGAGTCCTTAAAACAAATTATTTTCTTTTAAAATACATTCCGACTATGGCTAAATTAGAAAAAAAAATAGATTCTGCCCGTGGCTTTATAAATTTAGTATTTTCGTTATACACTATCTACCAACTATCTACTAGTGATCGTTATACACTATCTACCAACACGTAATTGGACACCTGTGATAGCAAAGGAAAACGAAGTTTATTCATCTTCAATAGTTGGTGGAGCCTCCACGAGCGGCGATTACAGCTGCGACCCTCCGGGCATACTCTCAACCAGGTGTTGTACGACGGCTAGTGGTATTTTCTTCCACTCGGCTTGGAGAAGACAGGTCAGTTCCTTCACCGATTTCGGAAGGTGGGAGCACCCCTGAAGTCGACGCTCCAACTCGTCCCAGAGGTGCTCGATAGGCTTAAGGTCCGGGCTCTGCGCAGTGTGGCGTAAAAGTCTCTTCGACTTCTACGCTGTTTTAACACGTCAATACACTAGGAAATAGTTCCATAAATGAAAGAAACCTTAACTGCCAGACGAAACATGTAAACAGAAGTCAACTTACGGAAAATGTTCTTTATTCACGATGGAATGCACTACACTCTCCACACATTTATCACACCACTCTTTTCAATATTCATCAATTCATAATACAACGTTCTCATACAACTCTCTCGACGGTACAACGCTCGTAATAATCGCTCTCAATACTCGCTCTCTATAATCGCTCACAATAATCGCTCTCTTACAACAGATCAGTCGTCCCTTTTTATCTCTTGCTCTTATCTTATAAAAGGCATACGTCACGTGCATTCAACCTCAATTGTGTTGCCAAACGTATTCGTTTGAGAGAAAGATATTTCGTTAAGCGTGAAGAATACTGAGAATAAACTCAAGATTTACATAGGGAAAGAAACTAAAAAAGGAAAGTTAATCTAGAATATACGTCACATCATCTCCCTCGTAATTTTTTTTCCCCAAAAAACCTATCAATTTTGTAGAGGTATCCTTTCAAACAATCTAATCATTCATTCAACCTTTCAGATAAGAACTTACAACATAGATGAAGAGATTGGTTGATCTGTTGCTGTAACTGACTTCTCAGTACATACAGTCTGTAGATATCAATAGTTCAATAAACATTCATAGAAAACTTTCTGTACGATTTCAAATCTTCATTTTATACTTCGTGATAAATACTTTGTCAATACGTGTGGAGAACACTCATCAATATACATATAAGTAGCATAGTAGTAAAAAAACTGCGCATGGCAGGAAAAAAAAACTACAACAGTTTTAACGTGATTAATTACACATTCGTCCACTCCTGATAACTTCTCAGGGAAGACAAAACATTCAAACTAAGTTAAGTGAATATTGTAATACAATGTAAATTTAGTTAGTTGAAAAAAAAACTGCACTTGCAGACAAAAATTCAACACCAACTCAACAAGTGCCAAGCACAAAAAAAAATGTTAGACATGGAACAACAACACAAAACCTTTAATTGAGCACTTGGTGGCCAGGGCCGACTTCGAACTACTCCCATGCATTCGCACATCGAATTTTGAGATGGGATAGGGGAAACCCTGGAAAACCCTATCCTGGGAGTGAAATCTTTATAAATATCAACAAAGGCAATGTTGAATTTCATGTTATGCTGAAAAGACAACATGCACAGAATGAAATGGCAAGCATTTTGTATTAAAAAAATTAATGTGGCGCCACACCAAAAAAAAAAAAAAAAAAAGAAAAAAAACATTACATACTGACAAGATAATGCATGCGATATTTTGGCTTCAAAGTTTGTCAAAAAAAGTTCTGTGATGTTTTAAGCACAGAGAAAAGTTCAAATAAATGGCTTTTATAAGGCAAAGTTCTATGATATTTGTTTGTCCTCACATTTTGCGATAAAAGTTCAGTGATTTTGGTTCTTCTTGAGGACAGAAAAGTTCAAATAAATAGTCTTTACAGAGCAAAGCTCTATATAGTAAAAGTTCCTTTGCGCTTGAAGGTCAGTTTAAAAAAAAACTTTTAACAGTACCTGTTGCTCGCAAAGAATACCCGTGTGCGGACACGCTTATGTTGTTGTCGGGGCGACAACGGCACTCTCGAGGCTTCACGCTTCGCAGGCTGAGGTTGCAAGTCACTGGATCGCCGGGATGTGTCAGGAATTCCCGCGGACAAGGCAAGCTGACCAGAAGAGGCAGGGTCATCAGGCTGTCGCAAGGAAGTCTCAGGCTGGAGCGAAGAGGTCTCAGGCTGGAGCGAAGAGGTCTCAGGCTGGAGCGAAGAGGTCTCAGGCTGGATCAAGGAGGTCTCTGGCTGGATCAAGGAAGTCCCAGGCTGGCTTGGAGATGAACCCAGAATATGAGAAGGATGAAGATCCGGTCGTTTCCTTGGTGGTCGAAGAAGCGGTGTGTAACTAGAAGGGCGCTTCCGTGAACGACGAGGAACGGTGGAGGAAGGTATAGGCTCCGTCCGTCCCGAGCGAAGATTCCAAGGACGAAAACCTGGCGGATGCAAATGCTGGACTCTATGTCTGGATTGTAGCCCAACACTAGAAGTTGCACTAGGAGAGTGTGGAACAGTAGGGGAAAATTCAGGCGGCGGACGCTTTGTAGGTTGAAAATGGCACAGATGGCGAAAGAGGACGTTTTTGCCCTACTGCAGATGGATCAAATGTTCCTGAAGTAGGAAGCTGCTAAGCAGAAACAGAAGGAAAGATTTTTGTTCTTGGAGACTGAAGAACCTCAACAATATTGTCTGATGATTCAGATTCAGCAAGAAGTACGACTCTTTTAGGCACAGGAGAGATGGAACTGCCTGATGATGAAATGTCAGTTCTTGTTCGTTTTAAGTTTTTTGATTTAAAACCAAATGGAGGCACTATACGTGAAGAAGTAAATGGAGCGATTGCAGTATGAGAAGCAGATGAAAAAGAACCTCGTTGCACACGACAAGAATATCCAGAGGAACTGGAAGCTCTAGAACTCTCGTCTTTTGAAAAGGCAGGAGACGGAGGAGTTGAAATAATGACAGCACCCGAGTGAACAGAATAATGTCAGAATCTGAATCGTTAAGAGTAGAAGCAAAGATCCGCTCAGACGAAGGTAGAGAATCGGACAGGACAGAGGTGGGGTCAATAATTTCATCATCATTTATACATTCTTGTGAAGTCCCACCCTCTGCCTGAGGATTCCTACTAGATTTAGGGTTAATAATTGCATCAGTGCTTCTAATAACCCAATTTCCTACATTGCTGAACATGGGCATAATGTACCATCTGGCTTCTTTAATATGACATTATTATTGTACACTTCCACCAATTCAAAGGGGCCTTCATATAAAGGTGCAAATTTTTTAACGAATGTGTGTGCAACGGAGGATTGGAAATGAGTTTCCAATAAGACCAGAACTCCAACTGCGAGATCTGGTTCCCTCCTTTTCGCATTATAGTGCCTAGCTTGGCTTAATTGAGCTCGACTGATAGCAGTCCGTGCCTTTTGCGCAAGTAGTTTTACAGAATCAGGTGTTGGTCTTTGGTTGATCTCATCGATAATGCCAGTTAAATTCTCAAAAGGGTTGCGTATTTTGCGCCATAGAAAAAGTTCAGCTGGCGAAAGACGCGTTGATTCATGAAATGATGAGCGAAGGGCAAAACAAAATATTTCAACATGTTCGTCCCAACGCTCATGATTATTACCAATGAAGGTTGAGATCATCTTTCGTAGTGTTCTATTCACACGCTCAGCCGGATTGGCTTGAGGGTGATATGGACTTATGAATTTACGTTTGATTTGAAGCCTCGCACACATTCGCTCAAATAACTCCGAAATGAACTGAACCCCGTGGTCCGAGACTACGGTACGGGGACAGCCAAATCGAGTGAAAACATTATGTATTAGAATATCACATATTACATCAGCTGTAGCTGCTTTAATGGGGAATGCTTCCACCCATTTAGAAAAATTATCTGTAACAACTAAAATATAACGAGACTTAGTTTTAGTTGATAATGGATAAGGGCCCAATAAATCTATTGAGATAGTTTCAAAAACATAATTATTTGAACTACAAATAAGGTGACCGGCCGGTCGTTTATTATCATAATTGTACTTTTGACAGTATTCACATGAGCGAATGTCTGCGAGTATACTATTGTACATGCCCGGCCAGTAGGCTACGTCTCGGAGCTTACTACGAGTTTTTCGTATGCCTAAGTGGTCGGCAAGAGGAATATCATGAAATTCGTATAATAAAGCCATGCGAAGAGACTGAGGTATCGCAGGGCGGTACTCAGCTCTCGAGTTTACAAATTTTTTATAATACAAAATACCATCGATGATCTCACAATTTCGACTACGACCCGCTAAAGAAGGTTCACTTGGAGCAGAAGAACCAGCGAGTAAGAAATTATAAACTTCCCCAAAATCTGGATCATTCGGCAGTTCAGAAATTATTTGCTCCCTTGAAGTTATTTCCGAAAGAAGAAATAGGGAGTGAGGTTCAGTATCCGCCTGGACACCAGAACTGACCGGACAGCTAGACAGTGCGTCAGGCAGTTGGTTTGACTTGCCAGGGCGATACTGAATTTGAACATTATATTCCTGAAGTCGAAGTGTCCATTTTAACAATCTTCGAGATAGATTCTTTGCTGTGGTTAAATATTGTAATGCCGAATGATCCGTAATAACATTGAGAGTTAAATGATTGAGATAGCATTTAAATTTGGTGACGGCAAATAAAATAGCTAAACATTCTCGCTCAGTAGCAGAGTAATTACGTTCTGCTTTATTAAGAATTCGAGAGGCATGTGCAATAGGATGCCCTCGTTGAGATAGAACAGCTCCTAGACCAACACCTGATTCATCGGTAAAAATATTGAACATTTCTGCATGGTTAGGAAAGGGCTAACACAGGTGGCGAAACCAAAACAGGTTTAAGAGTATTGAAGTCAGTCTCTGCCTCCGTGGACCAAGCAAAGTGTTTATATTTTCGCTTCAAAGCGAATAAAGGTTCGCATAGAGTAGCGTACCCCGGAACGAACTGTTGTTACCACCCGGTCATGCCTAGGAAATCTAGACAATTCTTTGGCAGACTTAGGCCTCGGAAAGTCTGAAATTGGCTTGACCTTTGAGTCGTCAGTTAGAAGACCTTTAGGGGTAATTTTCAATCCGAGATATACGAGTTCGTCCCGGCCAATTTGACATTTGCTAGGCTTTAACGTCAAACCTGCATTATGTAGCAGTTGGAAAACTTGGTCCAACAGAGACAGATGCTGTTCAAAAGTCTCAGAAGAGACAATGATATCGTCCAGATAGACATGGACATTAGGTCCGAGCACAGGACGTAAGACTGAATCAATTAAGCGCTGAAACGTTGCAGGAGCATATGCCAAACCAAAGGGCATTTGTAAAAACTCATATGCTCCAAACGGGGTAATAAATCCAGTTTTTTCAACAGAATCTGGGTGGACAGCCACCCGCCAATAGCCACTAGCTAAATCCAACGTTGATAGCCAGTTTGTTGACGATAAATCCTGGAGAATATCGCTAATTATAGGCAATGGGTAATTGATAGCTTTGGTTACCGCATTGAGTTTTCGGTAATCTATTACGAAGCGATATTCTCCAGATTGTTTTTTTGGAACAAGAAAAGCAGGTGCTGCCCAAGGACTAAGTGATTCTTTAATTATCCCCGAATGGAGCATGTCCTGTATTCGTCTTTGGAATTCAGCTTTCTCCTGGTTCGGACATGGATAACGCTTACATGCAATGGATTTAGCTCCTTCTGTATCAATAGTATGAAACACCACCTGCGCAAACCCTGGTTTATCTGAAAATAATCCTGGTCTGCTGCGTAAAACCTGACCAAGTTCACTTTTATGTTCAGGCAATAATCTGTCACTGGCAAAAACTGCAGAAAAATCAATTGGCTGTTCTGGGTTGGGAGGACTAATCTCAGGCATTAAGATTAGGCCATGTTCGAAATCAAGTGTGAGCTTAAACATTTTAATGAAATCCACCCCCAGAAGGCAATCCACGGGTAACTCTTGGATTAAAAAGAAAGTATAAGAAACTTGAACTTTGCCAATCTTGGCAGGTAAATTAACTGATCCAGAGATTGCAAAAACATTATTGTCGGCACCTCGCAGACATTGCTGGGAGGGCTCGACTCAAGCATTAGGAAAGGTAGCAGCACAGAAATCAAAAGTTAATGCCGAGATGTCAGATCCAGAATCAATTTTAGTCGACACCACCACTTGGCCCAAGGTCACAAGAATATCAGGCGGAGCTTGAATAGTTAACAAGAGAGATTTGAGGTCTTCAGAGAAACGAGGAGATAGACTCGACCCATCTACCTCCTGTTGAAGTTTAAATGGTCATGAAACTTATTAGAATGTCTATATTGGTTTCGGAAATGTGGCGAACCACCAGGACGTGCTGAATTGTAACGTGCAGGAGAGGCAGCATTATTATCATTAGGCTGGCCTTGCCCCCTAGCACGGTGTTTTGGATATGTCTGGTCAACCGGGTAGTAACTATCCCGGGGACGAGAAACTTGGGTGTCCTGATTTCCATTATGGCCAGGATGTAGCACCTCTGGTACCCGACGATGCGGCGGCACGTATCTAGACTGCTGATAGGTGTTTCTAGGCTGATTGAAAAATTGTCTTTGACGAATGTTCTGTTTTGGCTGTTGATACCTGTTGTTTTAAATATGAGGTTCATGGTACTGCGTAGGTTGGCGGTACTCGTGAACCTGTGAAGATTGCCCTTTGCTGTGGCGGTCTTCATAGACTCGAACGAGTTTTAAGCACTCGTGAATGGAGACAGGAAGTCGAACTTCCAGATAATCCTGAAGGAAGGAATCCAGCTGCTTTAACAACGTGTCACAAATCTCAGAATCGACTGCACGGGATCCCATAATTTGTAAAGTCGAACTGTTTCCAGGGAGAACGAGACTGGGTTATCTGACGCTCGCTGTCGCCTGAAAAACAGTTCTTGTGCAAGGCCGATCTTATTGGTGCCAAAAGGAAAGACATCCAAAAAGTCAGCTCGAAATTGCTGATAGGAGCCCTCTGGGTTCATTCGACGCCACTGCCTGTACCAAACCTTTGCCGTGTCTTGCAAACATGTGCCAGCAATAGGTATCTGACAGTCTTCAGGAACATTATAAAGGTCAAAATGATCGTCCAGATCCTCCAAAAACCTAAGCGAACCGCCGTTTCCCCTAAATATAATAGAACCCGCATGGGGTACGTAATGAGCAAGAATTTTGCTCCTTCTCAGGGGGTGGAGTAAATATTTATTGAGGCACTGCGGTCGAAGCACGCGGTACATAAGCTTCGTACCTCGCGTATTCGCTATCTGATAAGTCAGAACCGCAGGCCTGGTATAGAGCGCTTGGTGAGTTATGAGGAACTCTATAACGCTGAGTACGTAAATTGTCAGCTGTAAAGTTATGAGCCTCATGGTTATGTTGATAGAAGAGACCGATAGGATCAGTTACGTTATCCATATTCCGTGACTTCTATGAATCTGTTCGAGGGAAAATTCGGGCGCCAATGTGGCGTAAAAGTCTCTTCGACTTCTACGCTGTTTTAACACGTCAATACACTAGGAAATAGTTCCATAAATGAAAGAAACCTTAACTGCCAGACGAAACATGTAAACAGAAGTCAACTTACGGAAAATGTTCTTTATTCACGATGGAATGCACTACACTCTCCACACATTTATCACACCACTCTTTTCAATATTCATCAATTCATAATACAACGTTCTCATACAACTCTCTCGACGGTACAACGCTCGTAATAATCGCTCTCAATACTCGCTCTCTATAATCGCTCACAATAATCGCTCTCTTACAACAGATCAGTCGTCCCTTTTTATCTCTTGCTCTTATCTTATACCAGGCATACGTCACGTGCATTCAAATTCAATTGTGTTGCCAAACGTATTCGTTTGAGAGAAAGATATTTCGATAAGCGTGAAGAATACTGAGAATAAACTCAAGATTTACATAAGGAAAGAAACTAAAAAAGGAAAGTTAATCTAGAATATACGTCACAGCAGGCTAGTTCATTTGATTAACATCATTGTCACCATACCAAGCCATGGTGGACCTCGCAACATGACAGGTGGCATTGTCATCCTGAAAGTAACATGGGCCCACCCCGTAAAACTGCCACAACGCAGGAAGCGCATGGTCATCCAAAATGGTGCAGTAGGTCTCGGCGTTGAGTCTACCAGGAATTGCGACCAAGGGTCCCGTGCCATACCAGGAGAAACACCCCCATAGCATAATTCCACCGCCGCCGAACTTCACAGTTGGCACAATACATTCCGGCAGGAGGCGTTCTCCAGGCAGACGCCAAAGCCAGACCCTGCCATCCGAACGGTAGAGGGTGAACCTTGATTCGTCGCTCCACAGAACCTGTTTCCACTGTTCAACGGTTCACTGTCGACGTTCTTTGCTCCGCGTTAGCCGAGCAGCGCTATTGGACTTGGTGATAAAAGGCTTGTGGGCGGCAGCACGTCCATGATAACCGAGCAGATGGGCTTCCTTACGGATGGTATTCGTCGAAAGAACACTTCCGGATGCCTGTTGAAACTCCTCGCGGATGTGGCCCATCGATTTGGTGCGGTTCTTCCGAATTTCTCTGGCCAGCACCCGTCGGTCTCTAACTTCCAGTTTTGTGGGTCTGCCGGGTCGGGGCACATTCTGACAGTCACCTCTCATCTTCCACTTGTCAATCACGTAGGCCACTGTCGATTTTGGGTACTTCAACTCGCTGGATATGTCACGTATGGATCGGCCATTTCTGTGATACCCGACGATTACACCTTTCTCGAAATCAGAGAGCTCCGCACTGCTAGGCATCTTGCATGCGACTGGTTGCGTTGTTGTTTCCCACACGATATTTAACGGCAGCGGCCGTAACGTGTATCAGGACCGCAGATATCGTCGATTGCAGGGGTGTCCAATTACTTGTTGGCAGATAGTGTATTTATAAACGGCTTATGCTCAACGGTTACTAAATTTATCTTACTTCTTCAGATAATTGTTTTTAATCTGTGTGTTCATTTATGCTAACATTCATTAAGAACGTACAGTACATACATACACTGTATTATCAATAGTATTCTGACGCTACCAAATATTTGCATAAGTGCAAAGAACGGTTGAGCAGGAAGGTGCGCTCTGTGTGAGTGGAGAGGTACATATACTATGTATAAAGCTGAGATGATTTGTCGTGTTATTAGTAATTTTGAATAGATATGCCGCGTGGACGTGAACTTTCCGAGTTATAGCGTGGGCTGGTCATAGGATGCCATTCGGGTAACGTTTGCATACGGAGCATTTCAACCAAGATAAACACACCAAAATCAATTGTAAGTGATGTCGTGAAGAGATGGAAGCAGGACGGTGCAACGAGAGTAACAAAACGTTCAGGAAAGCCGTGCAAACTGATGCAACGTGACATAAAAGCCATGGTAAGAAATGTTGAGAAATCCTGTTCTTCCTCTGCCGTTTCCATCGCTGCTGAAGTAGGAAATGCTTGTAATGGCTCCGTTAGTACCATAACTATCCTCACAGAGTTGCTCAGTGTGGGTTATTATTCTGTAGCAGTGGCACACAAGCCGCACATCACTACTATGAATGCCAAGCGCCATTTGGAGTGGTGTGTCTCCCGTCGTACCTGGACCGTTGGCGACTAAAAAGCTGTTCTTTGGAGTGATGAATCAAGTTTTTAATTTTTCCAATCTGGTCGACGCGTTTATATTTAGCGACAGCACGGCGAACGATTTTCGTCGGACTGTTCTTCCAACTGTTAAGTTCGGCGGAGGTTCCATCAAGGTATGGAGTTGTTTTTCGTGGATGGGACTCGGGCCGTTGGTTAGTATACCACAAACCATAAAATCTGAAGTGTACCTCGACGTTCAGCATAATTCTGCGCTACCAACAATATGGCAATATTATGGAAATGACCGTTGTCTCTTCCAATACGATCCGGCTCCCTATCACACTGCACGGCGTGTGCAGGACTAGTTTCTTGAAAATGAGGAGATATTGTTAGACTGTCCTGCTTAGAGTCTTGATCTTAACCACGTAGAACACCTCTGGGATGAACTGGAGCAACGGATATGAAACCGACCACAACGACCGTCGTCGCTCTCCACTCTGGCAGCAGATTTACAGGAAGAATGGCGAGCTAGCCCTGTCGAGAGCAACTGGAAATTCGTTGATAGTATGCCTCGACGTGTTGCCTATGCCCTACAAACAAAGGTGGACAGACTAACTACTAATTGCGATAATAATGTCATTTGTCCCAAAACATTGTGGTGTCCGAATACTTTTGATAATATGATAATATAGTGTACATTCATGTATATATATATATATATATATATTCTATAAAGAAGATACCTAAGCAAAAAAATACACATATAATTTTGACTCACACCTAGTACAACATAGAGAAGGTTATGTATCTACCTGTGTGAGTAAAAGGAGAAAAGATAAAAAAATAAAATAAAACAACTGAATGTAGAAGGTGTCGAGAATACTGAGCCTTGGCTTTATCAAGGACAACCTTAGTGCTATGGATATGACGGTCCTATTAAAACAAAAAATTAAATAATATAAACAAAATCACAAAAAAAGCTTAAAAATCTGTTTATAAAAGAAAATAAAAACAAATAAAAAAGAAAACTAGTTATTCATCACTAGGATAGCTATACTAAAAATAGTAAAACCAACATTAAAATTAATAAGATTCTGATTAATCTATAGAAGCTCACTAAGGTGATTTAATACATGCAAAGATTATTAAATACACTGCTCGTGTATTTTATAATATTTCTCATGTATTCTGGAGAGTTAATTCTGCTCTTTCTGATCATACAGATCCACAGTCTTAAGTTTATATATATATATATATTTTTTTCTCTGGTTAAAATCTCCACGCGTTGGTTTCTTGCTGTATGAGGAGGCCATCAGCCCCACCCCACTGCTCCCCCAGTTGTCTAGGGAGTGGCGGAAGAGGTCAGCCATGTTCTTCTCTTGTGAGGAGAAAAGTTTTTGTCACACAAGAGGTAAGCTCTCTTCCTTGTTTTTGGGTTCTAGGTTTTATAAGTTCAATGTTTGTACTTCATGTACTTTTTCTCTGTCAGTTTTTTAGCTTTTCAGCTTTTAGGCATTGGTTTGTCTGTTAACATTTTTGCGGGTTTTAACTCTTTCTTTTCTTTGTAACTTTGAGCGTCTTTTGGGGTACCTAGGAACAGAAGATGGCTAAGCTTGTTCCTTTTCTATGCGCTGTCTATGCGCTGTTTTTTCAAAGTAGTTAAGTTCTTAATAACTAATTAATTATGCACTTAAAGCACTGCTAAAATACTTTGTACATATTGCAACTAACTGTTTAAGGTATATAACTTTCACAAAGTTTTCTTTAGTTAATTATTATCTTTAACTTATTCTCGTTTTCGTGCTGTCATAAGTTGTAGAGTAGGGTTTTAGACTCAAGTTTTCTTTCAAAAATCTGTTCGTTAAAAATTAATATTTCCTTTTAATTGCAATGTAAAAATTTGGATTTCTTTTGCATTGATTTTCAGGTTTAAATTCTCTCTCAAACGAACTTGGCATTTCGTTATGGCTGAAAATCATTTCTAATTATTATGTCACTCTCACAGCTTGAGTTCTCTTTAATCTTCTTCTCTCTGTTTAATAGTAACAGATGAAGAGCATGGGTCGGGCCAGGAAGGTTAATGGATGCAAGCAGAAATTGTTAACTAGTGCTAGGTCATGCAACTCTACGGAGGACATGACATATATATATTTTTTAAACTATTTTAGGTGTGAAAGTTACTTGCATCTATGGCCTTGCAGAAACCCATTTCCAACTAGGTCTTTGTGGAAGTGAGAAAATGCAGAGTTTTTGCTGGTCCTGATAAAGCCAAGGCTCAGTATTCTCGACACCTTCTACATTCAGTTGTTTTATTTTATTTTTTTATCTTTTCTCCTTTTACTCACACAGGTAGATACATAACCTTTTCTATGTTGTACTAGGTGTGAGTCAAAATTATATGTGTATTTTTTTGCTTAGGTATCTTCTTTATAGAATGTGAATTCTGAATTTTCAAAACTGCTGCGTTGCGCGTTTTGATTTTCAGGTTATTTTGCAACCTTCGTTTTAAATTCTAAAGTTTTTCCTTAGTCTTCAGTTTTGCTCTTAAGTATATATATATATATATATATTCTATAAAGAAGATACCTAAGCAAAAAAATACATATATAATTTTGACTCACACCTAATACAACATAGAAAAGGTTATGTATCTACCTGTGTGAGTAAAAGGAGAAAAGATAAAAAAATAAAATAAAACAACTGAATGTAGAAGGTGTCGAGAATACTGAGCCTTGGCTTTATCAAGGACCAGCAAAAACTCTGCATTTTCTCACTTCCACAAAGACCTAGTTGGAAATGGGTTTCTGCAAGGCCATAGATGCAAGTAACATTCCCACCTAAAATAGTTTAAAAAATATATATATATAAGTCATGTCCTCCGTAGAGTAGCATGACCTAGCACTAGTTAACAATTTCGCTTGCATCCATTAACCTTCATGGCCCGACCCATGCTCTTCATCTGTTACTATTAAACAGAGAGAAGAAGATTAAAGAGAACTCAAGCTGTGAGAGTGACATAATAAATAGAAATGATTTTCAGCTATAACGAAATTCCAAGTACGTTTGAGAGAGAATTTAAACCTGAAAAACAGTGCAAAAGAAATCCAAATTTTACATTGCAATTAAAAAAGGAAATGTTAATTTATAACGAACAGATTTTTGAAAGAAAACTTGAGTCTAAAACCCCCTACTCTACAACTTATGACAGCACGAAAACGAGAATAAGTTAAAGATAAATATTAACTAAAGAAAACTTTGTGAAAGTTATATACCTTAAACAGTTAGTTGCAATATGTACAAAGTATTTCAGCAGTGCTTTAAGTGCATAATTAATTAGTTATTAAGAACTTAACTACTTTGAAGAAACAGCGCATAGACAGCGCATAGAAAAGGAACAGGCTTAGCCTTCTTCTGTTCCTAGGTACCCCAAAAGACGCTCAAAGTTACAAAGAAAAGTAAGAGTTAAAACCCGCAAAAATGTTAACAGACGAACCAATGCTTAAAAGCTGAAAAGCTAAAAAACGACAGAGAAAAGGTACATAAAGTACAAACATTGAACTTATAAAACCTAGAACCCAAAAACAAGGAAGAGAGCTTACCTCTTGTGTGACAAAACTTTTCTCCACACAAGAGGAGAACATGGCTGACCCCTTCCGCCACTCCCTAGACGCTGGGGGCAGTGAGGGTGGGGCTGATTGCCTCCTCATACATCAAGAAACCAACGCGCGGAGATTTTCAGTTTTGCTCTTATATATATATATATATATATATATATATATATATATATATATATATATATATATATATATATATATATATAACCAACCTTAAAAAACACCATAATACTTTCAAGTTGGAACTGAAGAACAGATTCTCTGCTTTAGAAGGCCTAACATCGGAAGAAGTGGATATTTCGGAAGTTAACAGAAAAGTAACCAAAGCTCTAATGGAAACAGCAACAAAATTAGCTGGGTCTAAAAACAAGTTGCATGTGAACAAATTATCAGGAAAAACCAAAATGTTAATGCAAAAAAGAAGAGAGATGAGGACAACTAAAGTAGATGTGACTTCCAAAGTGGAATATATAGAGCTATGCAAGACAACACGAAAAAGTATCACTGAAGACGTAAGAAAATTCAACTGTGAGCTAGTGAGGAAAGCAATTGAAAACAACCAAAGCCTTAAGATAGCAAAGGGACATCTCAGTAAGGGAAGAAAACAGATTATGGCTCTGAGAAAAGAAGATGGTTCTATAACAAGAAATAGAGGCGAAATTTTGACAAGAGTGAAAGATTTCTACTCCAAATTATATGAAAGGGATGATACATGTACTCCAGACATCATGAAAGGTACCAGAGTTCTTCCAGTCCTCCCAGCAGAAGTTGCTCATGCAATCAAGAGCATGAAGCGAGGGAAAGCTCCAGGAGAAGATGGAATTACTATAGACATCATACAAGAAGCAAGTGGAGAAATTGAAACAGTACTCGCCCAAATTTTCACTCGATGCCTTAATGAAGGGAAGATTCCTGAGGATTGGAACAATGCTACAATGATCCTGCTACATAAAAAAGGTGACATTGAGGATCTTAGGAACTACAGACCTATCAGCCTCCTTTCAGTGGTTTATAAAATCTTCACTAAAGTTCTTTCACACCGCTTGAAGGTAACACTGGACATGGCTCAACCGAGAGAACAAGCTGGATTCAGGAGTGGCTACAGCACAATAGATCATATCCACGTACTGAGAGAACTGATTGAAAGAGCGAGGAATATGAACTTCCATTGTGCATGGCTTTTATCGATTATGAAAAAGCCTTTGATTCGGTGAAACCATCAGCAGTTACCATGGCTCTGAAATCCTGCGGTATTGAAGATGCATACATTAATATTATTAATAACATCTATGAAAATGCAAGTGCAAAGATTCGGCTGTTTGAAAATACAACACACATAAAAATTGGAAAGGGAGTGAGACAAGGTGACACCATATCTGCGAAGCTCTTTAATGCGACATTGGAAAATGTCTTTCAATCACTGAACTGGGAAAACAAAGGGATAAAGATTAATGGAAATTATCTAACCCACCTTCGTTTTGCTGATGACGTAGTCATTTTTGCAACTACCCCATCAGAGCTGCAGAGTATGATCCAGGAACTTGCTGACAAGAGTAAAGAAGTGGGATTAAAAATGAACTTTCAGAAGACAAAAGTGATGTTCAATGCTTTTACAAGAAATGAAGATTTATCGATTGATGGAGAAAAACTGGAGATAACAGATACGTATGTTTATCTTGGACAGCAGATATCAAGTGAGGGTCACATTGATGAAGAAATTAATCGGCGTACAAAACTTGCCTGGAGAGCTTTTGGAAGAAACAGCATAATTTTCAAGAGCAATATGCCATTATGTCTTAAAAGAAAAGTGTTTGATCAATGCATCCTTCCAGTGCTTACGTATGGTGCAGAGACGTGGACCTTAACTAAAAGAGACATACAAAAGCTGCAGACAACTCAAAGTAGCATGGAGAGGTGCATGCTTGGTATAACCAGGAGAGATAAGAAGAGGAACTCGTGGATCCGAAAAATGACGAGAGTGGAAGACATCATGATCAGAGTTAAATCCCTGAAATGGCAATGGGCTGGACATACTGCCAGAAGGACAGACCATAGATGGACAGCCGAAATTTTAGAATGGATTCCAAGGGACAGGAAAAGACCCAGAAAAAGACCACATGGGAGATGGGTGGATGAAATTCGTAAATATGCGGGAGTGACATGGAGGAGACTGGCACAAGACAGACCGTTGTGGAGGAAACTTGGGGAGACCTTCGTCCAGCAGTGGATTGATAATGGTTGACAATGATGATGATGATGATGATATATATATATATATATTTAACTTAGCCGTAGTCAGAATAAGATTTACAAGTATCTACACTGGCGAAAAGTGAAAAAAGAACACCAAGAAGGAATTGGCGGACGATTATAAAATTTACATATGTTAATGGGGTCGAGTTTACGTAGGTGTGATGCTAATTTCGGGACCAACCGGTGAGGGCTTACGCCACAGCACGGCATAATATGCAAATTATCGTCGGTGGTATTTAAGGAGCACGGCGAAGTGAATGTAATCAGTCGTCGGCGTACGGACACGTGCGAAGACCCTGAAGAAGCTGCAATGCCTGGACATGGAAGACGTGTACGATTTCAGCAGTTATCGGATTTTGAGCGAGGTCGTATCGTTGTATTGCGGAGCGAATTGGACGGGAAGTATCGGTGGTGGTACGATGGTGGCGTAGATGGTCAGAGGAACATTCCCACACGAGAAGACGTGTAACCGGGGGTCACAGACAGACTGATGAGCGGACCGATCGGCGCATAAGAAGAGCGGCGTTGTCAAGCAGAACATCCACTGCGACGCAAATCTGAGCTGCCGTTGCACCTGAGGTGACTGTGCGAACAATCCGCAACCGTCTGCTGGATGCAGAACTACGTGCACGTGTGCCTCTGGCATGTGTATCTCCGACTTCAGCTCACCGTCAGGTACGGCTGCTGTGGTGTCGCCAACGTCTGCACTGGAGAACGCAATGGCGATCTGTCGTGTTCAGCAATGAAAGCAGATTCTGAGGGAGCCTCCGATGGCCGTATGCGTGTTCGCAGACTCACAGGGGAGCGTCTTCACCCTTCTTGCATCCGCCAGCGACACACAGGGCCTACACCTGGTCTCCTGGTGTGAAGAGCGATCAGCTATCACTCCCGTACACAACTAGTGTTTGTACCGGCTCCTACATCAACAACATTCTCAAGCCAGTTGTTGTGCCATTTGTAAGGTCGGTCCATCGTGGTGTTTTCCAGCAAGATAACGCACGCCCACACACGGCACGTGCAACGCAACATGCACTTCAGGGTGTGAGACAACTTCCATGGCCTGCACGTTCACCGGATTTGTCCCCCATTGAGCACGTGTGGGATTTTATGGGACAACGACTTATCCGGTCTCCACGGCCAGCCACGACCATACCCGATTTACGCGTCTAGGTTGAGGATGCTTGGAACTCAATACCCCAAACTTACATCCAACATCTGTACGACAGAATCCATGCCAGAATTGGACAGTGTGACGCAGTTCATGGCGTTTCAACCTCGTACTAACCATGTTACATGGAAATGTTATTTTTCAGTTTACCAGCAAATACAGCTGTATTTTGCCATAATGTTATGATCACGTTATCCTTTACATTCCGTTATTATGCTGTATAAATTTCGTTGGTATCAGACGTCTCCTTCTTGGTGGTCTTTTTTCACTTTCCGGCAGTGTATATGTATTAAAAATATAGCACATTTTGCTTGTCCAGTAAATTTTTTGTTGGACCCCACCCTTGATGAAATTCTGTGTGAGCCACTGGGCAGCGATACACAGCTGCCAGATTTTTTGCCACGGTTGTAACGCTCCCTCGAAGTCCTGTTCGCGAATCGTATCAAGCACCGTATGCAATTCGCGCTGGATCTCGTCCACGGTTTCAAAGTGGCGACCCTTGAGCTTCAGCTTCATCCTCGGGAGCAAAATGAAGTCGCAGGGGGCCAAATCCGGCGAATAAGTCGGGTGAAGAAGGGTAGTCATGCTGTTACGGCTGCAAAACTGGCGTGTTGCTAACGCTCTGTGAGCTGCTGCATTGTCGTGATGGAGCAGGAAATCGCCCTTGCCCCACATTTCAGGTCGTTTGCGGCGAATGACATCCCTAAGACGCCGCAGAACATCGCAGTAAAAAAAGGGCGGTGACGGTGTGGCCCTGGGGAACGAATTCACGGTGCACAACCCCACGAATTTCGAAAAACACGATGAGCATGCTTTTGATTGCGGTCCGGACCTGTCGGACCTTCTTCGGTCGTGGAGATGCCGGGCTCTTCCACTACGGCGACTGTTGTTTGGTCTCCGGGTCGTAACCGTAGACCCAAGTCTCGTCCCCAGTGATGACCCGCGACAGGAACGTTGGTTCCCTATTTGCCGAGTTTGACGCAGAATTTGATGTTCGTCCGCTGCTGTAGTTTGCAGTCCATACCGAAATCGCAGTTGTGTTCTGCACGTGGTCACCAAATATCATGTAGCACAACTCCCGATGTTCGCAGACCGACGCCACTCGGCACAATGACTCATGAAGATCACTGCCATCGACCGCTGCTCGTGCATTCACGTGCTGCCATCTGTTGGCGCGCTACGTACCTAGTCTCGGAACTTTCTGATCGCACTACGTATACATGTAAAAGTATTAATATTTATATACTATGTTGTATGCATTGTGACGTACTACAGAGGTGAAGCACATGTGAAGACTACAAATCTACAGCGATACATTCCGTCGGTGTAGTTTTGTCGGTTAGAACAAAGGGCTCCTGAGCAAGTAGGCGCAGGTTCGATCACGTCAACAACAAAAGAGTATTTTCACAGTATCTATGTATATATACACTGCCGGACAATTGCTAAGGACGGATGACAATAGCAACGATAGCAATCATAAAATGGAAGGCAGGAAAATGTGGAAATTAGCATAAGTGCGGGATACAGTAAGACATGTGCGTATGCAAATTTTGGATTGCCGAACTTGTTCGTGCCGTCATAGCGCTGATAAGAGATATAAAGGATTTGACGCGTATTAACCGTTGTTGCTCAAACGCAAAGTTGAAAATGAAAGAATCAATTGACGAACTTGCAATTTTCAGCATGTCTTCCGGACATCACCTAGATGATTTGAGGCGTGGCCGTATTATTGGCAAGATTGAAGAAGGGCGAAAAATAACAGATGTTGCCAGGGAGTTCGACGTCAGCCGCAGTGTTGTTTCAAGGCTTTGGAAATAATTTCAAACAAATGGAGAGTGTAGCAAACGTCACGGGAGAGGTCGTGTTCACAGTAAGACACCTGCAGAAGATCGGTACATAGTGCTATCAACAAAATGACACCGGCGCAGCCCAGCTAGTGAGGTAGCAAATCAGTTTATGGCTGCTACTGGCAAGCAGATCTCCCGAAAAACTGTCGCCAGACGTTTGCATGAAGGAGGACTATACGCCCGCCGTCCTGTTGTGTGCATCCCATTGTCCAGACGTCACTGTACCGCCCGTTTGCAATGGTGCCATCAACATCGCAATTGGACTGATAACGACTGGTCTGCTGTCCTCTTCTCAGATGAGAGTAGATACAGTCTATCGTCTGATTGTCGACGACAACTGATCTGGCGTGATAGTGGTACTGCATATTGTCCAGCAAACATACTGGAAAGGGACCGATATCCGACATGTAGTGTCATGGTATGGGCTGGCATCATGATCAATGGCCGTACGTCCCTCTATGTGCTTCCAACTGGGACTATGACTGGCCAACGATACATTAATGATGTTCTGCTACCTCATGTTCGCATGTTCCGTGGTGCTGTCGGTGATAGATTCATTTTCATGGAAGACAACGCAACATGTCATCGAACAGTCGCTGTCCAGGATTGTCTTGAGAGTGAGGATATTCAACGCCTCGTATGGCCAGCACGTTCTCCAGATCTGAATCCCATTGAAAATGTGTGTGATGCTTTGGGGAGGAGTCTTGCTGGTAGCCAATGCCCTCCAATAAACAAGGACACCCTCATCCGTGCACTGACAGAGGAATGGGATAAATCACCCAAACAGCTGCTTGATAATATTGTGCAAAGCATGACACGACGTGTGGAATCTTGCATCGCCCTCCATGGTGGCCATATCCCGTATTGACATCTTACGCCGGAACGCCTGCGGACGGTAATTGCATTTTTTTCACGTTTACGTATTCTGCACAAAATGGCCTGTTTGTCCCTTGAACACGTTCCAAAGCCTTCTGGATTTCAGAGCACAATAAATTGTCTTTCTTGTAATGTCCTGGCATTCTGACATTATTTTATTTCACTTGGCATCCAACCACACTTACTTTTTTATGCGCTATATAGCCGTTTATGATCCGTCCTTAGCAATTGTCCAGCAGTGTATATATATATTTAATAGTCTGAGAAAAAAAAAAGAAAGAAAGAAATTCCAAATATGGTAGTCGAGCACAGGCGTGAGATGATATTGTAATTTCATTTACTATGATGCCCTGTTTTCAAGATAGGTGTACCTATTCAGTTAGGCAGTAGTGTTGTCTAACGTCCACCTCTTACGGCTTGTCTTCCCATATTTACTTGAAATGCACTATTGCTTTCGTAGGTGAAAAAACCACTTAAAACAAAGCGATATATAAAAACTCCGACGATAGAATGTACGATTCGCACAGTTGTCGAGTCGTCAGAGTCTGGGGCTTCTGTCGTTTTATGCTTCTGGGCCTGAGTTCAAATTCCGAAGCACTGTTTGTCCTTCCATTGCTGGTTCCCTTTCCTCTCTGAAGCCAGCGGCAGCAAATTGCGTAAGAAAGACCCGTTATAACAAAACTGAGAAGCGCACGGAAATCACGTATAATATTTTTTATTTATTTGTTTAACTGTTACAATAGAATCATTGAGTAAATTAGTTTACAGAGTAACTTAAAGTTTATAACAGTATGGGAAGCCTAAGAAAAGGCCTCTTTCAAAAGTCCTGACATAGCTCAGGCTTCCCAGTAATCATTTGATAACAGTCAAGTCAATTATATAATTATACATTGTTAAATTCTCTGCATGCTCATATAACATTTTAAACTGAGAATCAATTTTCTTATTGTTGAAGTATATATGATTTTAGTTTTTCTTAAATAAATTAAAATTGTTAATATTGGTTAATTCGTTTGGGAGTGCATTCCAGTACATTGGACCACTATATGTAATATTTTGCTGTGCCATTTGTGTTCTTGGTGTAGATGTTTGTAAAGATACTTTTGATCTTGTGTGATATAGATGTAATATTGGTGCTATTTTAATTATTTCAGTAAGATTGCAATTATCCGCTTTTATACGTTTAAACATAATTTTTCCCAGGTTGAAGTTATGCAATTGTTTAATATTTAATATTTTATATTTTTGTGGGTATACCTTAGAGTACCTAAAATTATTTATTTGTATAATATTATCCTTGTTATTATTAATTTTGAGATCAATTAGTCTAATGTATTTGTTTTGTAGTATTTGAAGTTTTTTGAGGTTAGTATTCGTTGTCTGGCCCCAGACCAGAAAGCAATAATTTAAATATGGATGAATCGAGGCATAATATAATAACATTAAGGTTTTAATAGTTAGGTTGTTTATTACATTACTGACTATTCCTATATTTTTAGATATTTTTGTTAGTATTGTATCTATGTGTCTAGTCCATTTTAAAATATTTGTAAAATGCAATTCCTAAGTAAGTAAATTTATCTATTATTTGAATTATTGTATTGTCAATTACCAATTTTTCAATTATTTGTAGAGTAGATAATTGCCGAGTAAATATTACTGCTTTAGTCTTTTCTAAGTTTATTAGCATTTTATTTGCTGCCATCCAGTTAGAATATTTTTCAAGCAGTATATTTGCTTTATTGATCATTTCATCAATATGATTGCCATAAATTAGAATAGTTGTATCATCTGCATATAAAATTATATTAGTTTCTTTATTTACATTGAAAATATCATTTATGTATATGTTAAATAGCAAAGGCCCAAGTATAGAAATCTGAGGAACTCCAGAGTTTATCTTTTTATGTAGAGATGAATATTTCTCAATTTGTGTAAATTGAGGTCTATCTGTTAAATAGTTTTTTAAGAAGTGTATATGAGGTGTCTCTTATCCCTATGTGCATCAGCTTATTTAATAGTATTTCGTGATTTAATGAATCAAATGACTTTGTTATGTCTAAAAAAATAGCTAATGTTAAGCTATGATTTGCAAGATTCTGTTGTATGTTCTTTTGAATTGTAAGTACTGCCATTTCTGTTGACTTATTTTGTTGAAATCCATATTGATACTGATTTAAAATTTTTAATTTGGTCAGATATGAAATTAATCTGGTATATATTAATTTTTCTAAAATCTTTGCAAAAGTAGATAAGTTTGCAATTGGTCTATAGTTATTTATTATGTTTTTAGATTCAGATTTGTGTTTAGGAAAAATGTTAGTAATTTTTTATTTCTCTGGGAAAATTCCTGTTTTAATTATGAGATTAAATATAAATAATAGGGGTTCAATAATAATTTCAGCTACATGTTTGATAACTTGTGGGTGAATTTCATCATAGCCTGGTCCAGTATTTGATTTTATATGGGTTAATTCAGTTAGTAGTTTAGTTTTCGTTATTTCCATAAGATATATAGAGTTAGTGTAAGTGATATTTTGTAAATATGATTTAAAAGTAGTATTTGTTTTTTTTATTTTTTCATTTATAATTTTTGGGATTGAAATAAAATGTTCATTAAATAATGTAGCAATTTCTGTTTTTGTTTGCTGTTTGCTTATTATTTTGATTAATTAAAAAGTCTGGGTATGCCTTTTTGGAAGAGTTTCCCAGAAGAAAATTAAGGTGCTTCCAGGTTTTTCTGGGCTGATTTTGGGAAAAAATATTTATGTAATAGTTTTTTTTGTTAATCTTATTGCAGAATTTAAATGATTTCTATATGTTTTAAAATGTTTAAAGTCTACTTGTAGTTTAGTTTTTAGGAATTTTGCATGCAGTTTATTTTTTTTGTTTATACGATTTATTAAATTGTTTGTTTTCCATGGTTTTCTAAATTTTTTTATTTTTTGTATTGTTATGTGTATGTAAACTAAAATTATCACGACAAATTAAAATACGGAATGCAGACAAACGGTGGAGTCAGCTGTATTTACAAATGCGTCGGGCATTAACATCGGACATTTCGGAAAAGTTATCTTGCGAAATGAGAGTAGGATTTGTCCAGAAAGCAGATCTGTTGGTCATGTCTAACACACACAGATGTCATTCATTGCAAGAAGTTCCACTGCTACAAATTTGCACGGATCGTAACTTGGGAAGCCCTGCGCGGCCCACAACCGAACGTCTTAGGCACTGCGCTTACTTGGCACGTTTCAGAAATACAAATTTATAGCCCGGTCAGGCACGTTTAAGATTTTCAGTTGATAACTGGATCATTTTTAAGACTTTCAAAACGTAGCCCGGACCGTTGATTTCAGTTAAAATTAATGAGCGTGCTCAGCTCGTGTTCCATTTTCTGTTTCACTCTGTAATATTCGTCACTCCTACGAGCAATTAAACTGTGATAGCTGTCAGCGCGACGGTTGGTTTTGCGTTATGAGAACGAGAAGAACATGGCTTGATTTCCAGCCGTTGTCAGATGGCACTTCGCGATAAGACGTACACTCAAAAAGAATATAACCTCGAATCCAGGTGCTCTATCTTCCTTTTGTTTAATACTGGTAGCAAGGTTTTGCCCTTACGGAAGCGGAACATCAGCATTTTAGAATTCTTATTTATTGTAAACAGCTTAATATGCCTGTGTCGCACAAAGGAATTATTACTTGTATCTAATATTTAGAATAAATTAAATGCAATGTATTTGTGCGGCAAGAAGTTGAGTTGTCGCTTGAGGGCTGCTACTGTAACGTATACTCTAGATTCACTTTCCTTTTGATTTTACTATCTCTGGTTATTTTATTTTTCTATGTAAATTATCTTCTTACTGAAAGAGATGTTATTTCTCCCGCTGAATGAGATCTGGCAATGAGTGTAAGTCATGACGTGGTGGTAGCCAGAATAAATAGGCGCGTTCAACGATACCAGGAGAGCTTTTGTTTGTGTTACGTGAGAGAGCTTTTGTGTTACGTGAGAGAGATTGTTGATGTGCGTAGGGAGAGCTTTGGTTATATGCGTAAGGAGAGCTTTTGTGTTTATGTGAGTAGAGCTTCGTTCATGTGCAAGGAGCTACGTTTTATTGAGTAGCTGTGTGTAGTGAAGTGTATGTTGGATCATATCAAGAGTTTCCCTAATAAAAAGTTGTTTCAGTAAGTACGTTTTTCTCAGTTCATAGTTTTGTCAGACCTCTGTCTGGCTGTTAGGTTTATTCCATTAAGTGTTGCTATTAACAACCAGCATAAGACTTTATTCATCTTAATTACTACTACAACATTACTACCAGTTATAAGCTTGTTCATTATTATTACTACACTACTAGCAGGCAAGTTTATTCATGATATAATTAACAACACAACAAGCATTAGAAGAAGCTTAGAAAAAGCTATATTCATTATACTACTTCTTGATTATGCCTAAGTGGTGTGAACTTGTTTCCGGTCTCGTCCTTGGCGTTGCTTTAAAATTGGGCGATAATTATTTTTAACGAGAATTTCGGCCAGATACACCGCAATATCGCAGCTCAAATTATGGCACAGTCAAAACAAGATTTCATTTCAGCCTTTCAGAGTTAAATTTTCAACTAGCTGGGAACAGTGGTATGAGTGGTGGTGATTGGGAAGAGAGACTGTAAGACGTCCGTATTTTTTGTTAAAAATCGGAATGATAGGTCTCTTGAAATACGTACATTTCGAAGGAATCAACTTTCGAGTGCAAATTAAACTTGATTTTGCCTTTTTGGGAGATCAAATTTGGTTTCATTTGATTTGTAAATTTGCATTATTAGTTTCGGGAGACAATAAAAGAGACACCTGATTGCGTCAGAAGTCAGCCCCCCATTTTGTCATCCTACATGCTTTTCCTTTAATTCAGTGGGAAAATATTAAACAGGATGATGATGATGTGGCATCTTAGGGATGCCGGCGGGAGCGCGCGCGGCTGTCTAGAATGATGATAATGTGGCAGCCTGACGACGACGAAGACAGCGCGCTGGGCTACTGACAATAATGATGTTGTGACAGCTCACTAATGATGGTGACAGCGTGCTGGGCTCTGATTTTTTTTTTTTTTTTACGTTATGGCTGCCTGACGATGCCGGAGAAAGCGAGCTTGGCTGCTGACATAATGATGTTGTGGCAGCTCGCTTGTCTCTGGAGAATGATGATGTGGCTGCCAGATGATGATGTGTCTTCTCGATAATGCCGGTGACAGCGCGCTCCGCTAAAGGTCTTCACGGATTCCACCCAGTTCCTAAATTCCGAACCCTACCTGGCCAGGTGGCAGGGCTGGGCTTTCTTTTTCGTAAATTAAAAGGAAAGATTCGGCCTAGGGCAGAGTGGGGCCTGGTTTAGAAGACTTAATATTTTGCTGCTGCATTCAGATAAAAACATGTCTTCTGACAAAATACGGACTGACTTGTGACACAATCAGTTGTACCTTATATTTCTTTCCCATGCTCTTAATTAACATTAGCAAATAAAATGAAACCTCATTTTATTTCGTAAAAGAAAAATCAAATTGCATTTTTTACTCGAAAGTTGATTTCCTCGGAATAGATATATTTGAAGAGACATTCCATTTAGAATATTTTCAATGGAAATATTGGAGTCCTATCAGGAACCTGTCAGGCACAAGTGTGAAAAAACCGCATCCAATCAGGAACCTCTCGGGCACAAGTGTGAAAAAACCGTACTGTAGTGAGAGTTAAACTAGTTAAACCCATCACCAACACACATGCCCCTTTTAAATGAAAAAACCGAAATCTGCGACGTTGAAATTAAATTTTGTTTAAACTTTTGTGATCGTTTCTGGTATCTTTAGTTACCTTTAAGAAGATGTAGGAATGAAGAAGATCGCAGAGTAAAACGGAAGAATTGGAAGTAGGACACGAACTGAACTCGTTCATTAATTAGACCTGAAATCATCGAGCCGGGCGACAAATTGAAATACTTAGGGGGCAGTGCTATAAATGGTAATTATGAAACTGACTGGTCCAGATTTCCCGAAATAAAGTCCGTGCAGATTGATGCATTCGACTGCAGACAGTGATGATGATGGTCTATCTGGCGATGTCGCCAACAACATGCTCTGCTGTAGAGAAGGTTTTTTTTTATTGTTCAAATAAAGCTACGTACAAAACAGCTAGTGAAACAAAGAGTTGCATGAGGCCTGAGTAGGGTCAGTTAAAAACTTTTTTTTTCCCGACAAAGGGATTCGAATCCACATCATTCTTCTCTGGAGCGACTGTTCTCCCAATTGAGCTACGCCTGCAGGCTTATCGCTACTTCATTGCGCATTCCATTCATACATCACACATTCTAGGCTCAATACAACAAAACTACATGTAATAAAAGAACGGTTTATAACACATATGTAGCCGAAGAACATAATAATAACACGCACCGTAAGGAACTACCGCAGCAATTAAAGCAAATGAAGACGCACAGCACTGGGTCCGAACTATACAAGGCACCAAATCATATAAAACATAATCTTAGCAAATACAAATATGCAAAAATAAATACACCCTGCAAACAGAACTCAGTACAGAGTAATACTGTCCAATAATCTGCAGTCAAATATGTAAAACAATACCGGAGTTGCTAAAATCCAATCAGGAACCTGTCGGGCACAAGTGTGAAAAAACCGTATTGCAGTATGAGTTAAAACAGCATACCGGTAGTTCGCTTGAAGACAGGATCGTAATCTAAGGATGAACTGATAAATATAATCAAAAGATAACCAAAGCAAAGTGTTCATCTGGCGACTGAACTGGAAGTATATTGTTGTTGTAAGAAGTATAGATAGCGTGTTTCACCAGAACAAAGGAATGAGAGCTTTTCGGTGGTAGGTTTGAGATGGTTGGGGGTAAAAATATTCAGTATTATGAGTGTGCTGATACCTACAAACATAAGATAAAACTGTCCAAAGATAATAATCACATGGATGATCTAATATGATACACCAGCTGCACATGTACTGAACAGTTCCAGTTTGACTGCAATAAGGGCACAAAGGAAAGGAAGTCTCTTGAAATGGAATAACACTGGAAGAACTGGGAGCTTGCCATGCAAGAATCTGCCTTGCTCGTCATTTGCAACTTTTCTGATAAGTGTAGCAGAAATATTCCTCCAGACCGGACGGATGGAAATCAAAATACACATTCGATTGGACGAGGGTGATATCGAACAAGCAAGAGATCTTGATACCGGTTGTGGGAAGGAATAGTGCTTAGACGACGAGGTTGAAACACTGAAGAGTAAAGGAAAGGAACATCATATTGGGCACGATGGATTCCCCGTGTCAGTTACACGGTCAGGGTAAAGCGTACGTCGAGCCAGTTGTAAATCGCGTAGCTTGACGGCGTTAGTCTCCACCCTGGTGAGGTAGAGGAAATGCCACTTAATGGTTTCCATCGAAGGGACGGAGTGACAAGTTGAAAGATAAACACCACAACAGCAGAGATCCGTGTAGAGTTGGCAAAGTATGCGTGATTCGGGGTGTAGGTAAATTGCGGCTAAATAATCTCCTTTTATCCTCAGACGTTCTAGGTCATTACAACCCCACAAGAAAATTGCGGCGGAAAGCTGAAGAGGATATTTCTGAACGTTCATCAAAGAAAATAAACGCTGCTGTGGAAGAAACTTCCGGCGCTTTAGAGACTGTGACGCGCCTGCCCCGCAGGACGCATACGACATAAAGGCAGATAGCAGCGAGGACGAACGTAGCTCAGTTGGTAGAGCGACTTGTTCCGGAATAAGTGGACTCGGGTTCGATCCCCGGCGTGGACCAAAAATGACGGAGAAGTTTACTTCATTATAATGGCTCCCGAACTTCCCGGATAACCCGGCCGTTAAAGATCTCGCAATGGTGTGATGTTCTTTCCACACCGCGAGATAAGAAAAATAAGAGAATTCCTTCTCCAGCGCTTCGAAAAATAAATGTGTGTGACGTTGCATTCCACACACCAGATTGACTGGGAGTTCTCAACTGCACGTTCTACAACGCATGGCTGCCTGCAACGATAAATGGTCCGGGATGACCCGTGGGCCATGCCCCCGGCCCTCTTTCGGGGGGGAGATGTGACGTGCCTGCCCCGCAGGACGCACACGACATAAAGGCAGATAGCACCGAGAACGAACGTCTGCGTAGCTCATTTGGTAGAGTGACTTGTTCCGGCATAAGTGGACTCGGGTTCGATTCCCGGCGTGAACAAAAATGACGGAGAAATTTACTTCGTTATAATGGCGCCCGAACTTTCCGGATGACCCGGCCGTTCAAGATCTCGCAATGGTGTGATGTTCTTTCCACACCGCGAGACTAGCGTCTGGGTACAGCAACAGAACAAACGCAGGAAGATCCACTCCGTTGTCTCATTGGCAGGAATAAAAACGCACGCAACCAATTAGCGTGCGCGAAAGAACAGAGCAATTCCGCATTTTTGGCGGGTGGAATTCTTACAGTCTTACTGCGGATTTTTGGCGTGTACAATTCTGCCTGTTTTGATTGATATTTAGCTGGCTGCATTTTCATATTTCGTGGTGACCATGCATACTGGAATTGTTCAACGTTTAAAAGCAGGCATTCGACAAAAACTGGGCACATCAGAAACAACTGAAAGTAAAACGGATGATTATGAAGCCTTATAATTATTAATTTTACAATTTAAATATATTTTGTTGAATTTGTTCCTTGTGATAAAATGGATATTCATGTTCATGCATCAGTCCGCGCACCGTTAATCCTGATTGGCCGATTAATAACCTTACACAGTGTTTCTGTTCCAAAAATTATTCGCCGCCCCGGTGGCGCAGTGGTCTAAACGATGGCCTCTGATCATTCGTCCGAAAGGGGTCCGGGTTCGAATCCCGTGAGGCATGGATGTTGTGTTTGTCTTACAGCACTGGCTCTCTCCCTTCCCTGGAACCAGTGGCCCTAAATTAGGGACGGGCGACTGCTTATATCCCATTGAACTGCTCACAGTGGTCGTTAAACCTTCAATCAAAAAAAAAAAATATTCAAAAAGTATAAATCACAGGTCTCTAGGTACACCCCCTTACTTTTTCAGACACTCTCCCTATCTTCCTGACCCCCTCCGAACCACATACACACTGTAAAAAACACATCCTTTCTCGATCATGTTCCAAATCCTGGGAAAATGTTTTTGCTTAGGGGCGCTGAAGTAAATCTTGCGAGGAGGGAGGGGGCGTTTTGCTAGTAACGCTACTGGTGGTAATGCATACATAGGATAATGACACGCGCAAAGCCACAATCTCAAACGCGAACAAACACTACGATTAACTAGTCTGATTGAAAATAAAGACACTATATAGCGGTTAAAGATATCCGAGACACTGCAAAAATTTGAGACGGCATTCTCGATGTGTGTAAAAAGTCACGCACGCATTTCAAACGTGCATATAAAGAGAATATTTGCACACAGTGTTGCTAGGACGAACATCACTAAAAATGAATATGTATTAAACTCATAGTAGTACCTGGTACTTCAATACAAACCTTTTTATATCCATCAAACGTACACATCAGAATTTGCTAGGACTAACATAAAAAACGCGCTATTCTTGCACACAGAGTTGCTAGGACGAACATCACTAGAAATGAATATGTATGAAACTCATTGTAGTACCTGGTACTTCAATACAAACCTTTTTATATCCATCAAACGTACACATCAGAATTTGCTAGGACTAACACAAAAAACGCGCTATTGCTCTGGCTATCTGCCTGTGTTTCACTAATCACACACAACACGCACGACAATTGGTTGCTTGCGTTTTTATTCCTGCCAATGAGACAACGGAGTGAATCTTCCTACGTTTGTTCTGTAGCTGTACCCAGACGCTAGTCACCGCGAGAAAGGAAAAATAAGAGAATCTCTTCTCCAGCGCTTCGAAAAATAAAATGCGTGTGACGTTGCATTCCACACACCAGATTGACTGGGAGTCTCAAGTGCACGTTCTACAGCAGATGACTGCCTACGACGATTCATGGTCACGGCTGACCCGTGGGCCATGCCCCCGGCCCTCTTTCGGGGGTGGGGGTGACGTGCCTGCCCCGCAGGACGCACGCGACACGAAGGCAGATAGCAGCAAGAACGAACGTCTGCGTAGCTCAGTTGGTAGAGTGACTTCTTCCGGAATAAGTGGACTCGGGTTCGATTACCGGCGTGGTCCAAAAATGACGGAGAAATTTACTTCGGTATAAGACCCTCACAGAAAAGGATATTTCTTGCGCTTAAAATATGCTGAATGCCAGGTATAAACAGAGCACACGACGAATGCATGCGAATCTTTTCATGCTCGGTTTAATACTCACTTTTATCATTTTCATCCAAACATATACAGTATAATTTTTATCGGAGTTCTGAAACTTTTTCAAACTCAAACATACTCCTATATTAAAATCCAAGGCTTAAGTGATGTCTCTCGGAGAAGGAAATCCAAAAACTGCCATGCAAAGGAAAGAACTGTTGTCTAAGAAAATAAGCGATTATAGAGGAGGATGTATAACCAGACTTGAATTGGTGAAATTTTTCATCATATATTTTTCAAAATATTAATTTTTGAGGTAAGCTAAGTTTGACTCCTGGAAGAGAAATGAAATTATCTATATTCAACTTTCCTCAAAAGCATATTCAAATTGTTTGTATGTGATGAGAGTGTTACTTCATCTTTTTCTCTTCAGTATCAGTAAGGCAAAAGTTTTTTTATTCCTTTTATACCAAACATATAAAGAAATATTTAACTTGGAAATTTTAGTTGATTTTCATTACTATAAAGATGTAGTATATTATGTTTTGTGTAACACAAAACTGGAGGGTGTGGATGTTAAAACAATGGTATTTATGCACTACAATAAACAGGTGGAAAAAGAAAGTAACTCAAATAAGGATTTGCTAAAACTTGCGTACTACTGTGTTTAGATCGGACCCATCCACAAAAGCAGCGGTCACAACTAGATTAGGCCAGATATCGAACTGGCCTAATCTAGTTGTGACCGCTGCTTTTGTGGATGGGTCCGGTAATCTGGTTAATTGAATTAAAAATAATCCACAGAATGCTCACCGCTTATCATCCACTACTGTAACAGATTTCTTAGAACCATTTGGTGAAGCTGTTACAGGAGCAATTGCTGAACGGCTGAAAGGTATTCCATCATATTCAGTCATGGCTGATGAATGCACAGACATCAATGGTCGTGAAGTGCTCAGCATTTGTGTTCGTGAGGATGAAGACAACAAATTCATGATTGAAGAAACCTTTTTACAATATCTGCAGTTACCTTACAGTCAGCAGAAGCAGGTCATATCACAGATGTGTTGATTACTGAGCTAAGAAAATATGGTTTGAATCCTGCGAACATCTCTGCAGTGTCATTTGATGGCGGTGACAATTTTAGCGGAAATATGAGTAGCGTCCAGGCGAGTCTGAAAGAGCATGCAACAAATTTATCATTTGTACACTGCCGAAGCCATTTTTTGCAACTCTCTCTTGTTCACAGCTGCAGCAGACAAAATCCTCATATCAAGAGAGTACTGAGCGTGCTTAACAAGCTGTACAGCACATTCAGAGGAAGCTACAAAAAGTTGTCAATTTTGCATATGGCAGAAATTCCGATTGATAACATGTCTCATAAACTTGTTCAACCAGGGGAAACGAGATGGTTGTCATATGAAGGCAGTGTTAAAGTATTCGTACAGCCTTATGCTTCTATATGTATAGCCTTAAAAAATATCTACATTGAGGAATGTGACTATTTGTATGATGCAGGCGAATTTCTGCTTCTGTTTCGAAAGAAATCGGCGATTTTCATCCTCGTGTTACTTTCTACTCTTTTAGCACCACTTGCTCGTCTCAGTAAATCCTTGCAGTCTTCCCAAGGGAACTTAGCGGAGGCAATGGTACTGATAAATTAGGTTCAAAAACACATTGAGGATATTGAAATCAAAGATTTGATGTTAGAAACAATGGACGTTTATACAAAAAGGCTCAGGAACATGACATAAAAATGAAAGATAACGACATGACTGATAAGGATTTGTTGAAGTTCTGTCAAAAGGAGGTGCAAAACTTTGATTTTCCGCTGCCATGTACTTTCGTCTTTTTAATCAGGTAAGTACATCAGTGTGGGGTATTAGCCCACAGCTGAGGTTCCAGTTGGTCATTCAACCTAAGGATTCTGGAACAAACCCCACTGAGTTCAGATATTTTCGCCAATATCACATAGAACTAGCTGGTACCTCTCCAAGATTCACAGAGGCCCTCGTTGCTGTTGTGTGGCATACAGCTACAAGAATAAAATTATACAAAACATGAACCACAGATTCTCTGACCAATTTCAGGAATTGGGAAAGCTGCATGAGCATGTGTGGAACCAATGAAAATGACATGAAGAACAAGTTTTAAAAACGAAATATTGAAACTCAAAGCAATCTTTTAATGCTTGAATGTGGTGCAGAAAGAAAAACCATGTTCCCTTCGCTGTCAGCTGCAGCTATGTGTCCTTTGCTGCTTCCTGCTGGAACTGCGTGTGTAGAAAGAACATTTTCGACAATGAACCGTATTCTGTCATCTGAGAAGTCACAGATGCTTCCAGCACATGTAGACGCCTTAATGAAAATTTCAACAGAAAGCTCGAAAATTCCCGAGTTACATGTTAAATTAACCCGGAAAGAATAACCCGAGTCAAAATCTCCCAGTCAAAATAACCCGGCGTCAAAATAACCCAACGTCAATAACCCGTTAGCAAAATAACTCGGGGCAAAAATAACCCGACGTCAAAATAACCCATAGTTAAAATCTGGAAAAACTCGTTTTTTTTTGTCTTCTAATAGCAACGAAAAGCAAAATGAATTTATTTTCCACTTGAGACGTTTGTTTTCCACTTTAGTATTGGACTAAATTACAAATCCTCAGGAAAAAAATGTCTTACCAACCCAAGAAGAGAATACCGGTTAAAATAGTTACTTAAGGAACATGGCAAAGTGAGTGAGGGAAACATTTCTTTGCATTAAATAAGGTGCCGATTTTTAAAGTTCTAAAAATTTAGCGATTAAAATATGACGAAAAGAAAGGAAAAGAATTTTAAAATATATAATTTTAACTTTTCTACTAAGCGATTAATTACAAATAACAACGGAGCATTTAATATAATTAATTTCCAGCTTTTTAATTAAGCAAGTTCCTTTAATGTTGCTGAAGTTTTGATTTGTTCGGCATAAAGGGATTTCTTTATGAGGTGCTACTAACATAATGTTATGGTGTTTTTCTTTCTC
Source organism: Macrothele yani (assembly GCA_039090855.1). Lineage (NCBI taxonomy): Eukaryota > Metazoa > Arthropoda > Arachnida > Araneae > Macrothelidae > Macrothele > Macrothele yani. The sequence continues at coordinate 71,707,167 of CM077011.1, read as the reverse complement.
TCGAATTTATTTAAAGAAGACAGTGCTACAGTTGCATATAATTAAATTTAAAAGCTATGATAGCTATCCTTGCACTTTTCCTTAAGCTAGTAAATATCCTGCTTAGATTAAATAGATTTGAAAAAAAATTTTACTTATTTTCTTTGAAATCTTGGTTTACAATAAATAAAATATTCACATGGATGTCAGTTTTCCCTGCGTGTATTGTTGACGCTGTTTTTGTTCTTTTTTTGTTTTTTTGCTTTGCATCTTGGCTGTAAATTTTCAAATTCAAAACGAATTTGAATTTAAAATTGTTTACAACACTTCTCCCGCAAGTGCTTCAGTTGTGTCGACCAAGTATCGACGGTCTACCCGTCCTTTGCAGTGACGTCACTACGTAAGGGACCGATATTTCCGCTGCGAGGTACGTGGGGTAAGCAAACATTTCTGTATATTAACCTTGCTTGTGCGGTGGCGGTCATAATGTCGACGGTCACAATGTCGACAGGGTCATAATGTCGACACCATAGTGCCAACAGGGTCATAATGTCGACAGTTCAAAATGTCGACACGGTCATAATGTCGACATGGTCAGGAAAATGCCCTCATGGTACTCCCATTTAGGCCGTAGAGGGGGTTTGGAAGGGGTAGGAGCCCCACCACCAGCATACACAATTTTCGTAAAATCTACAGTTTTTAATTTCGAACCACCGAATTTGATATACTATAGCATGGTACTGTAACTTAGACTGTAGATGGTTTTTGAAAGGGGTCGGAGCCCAGGGACAAGTGGCCCCCGCACCAAATTTTCGTAAAATCTAGAGTTTTCAATTTAGAACCTCCAAATTTGGTACACTATCTCATGGTACTCTGACTCAATCCGTAGAAGGTTTTAGGAAGGGGTCGGAGTCAAGGGTCTCCCACACAAAATGTTCGTAAAATCTAAAGTTTTCAATTAAGAACCACGAAATTTGGTATACTATCTCATGAAACTCTAACTTAGACTGTAGACGGTTTCTGAAAGGGGTCGCTACCAGAGCGGTCAGAGCCCCCCCCCCTCTCCCATCCCTTCCATGCAAAATTTTCGCAAAATCTACAGTTTTCAATTTAGAACAACCAAATCTGGTATGCTATCTCATGAAACCCTAACTTAGACCTTATGCGGTTTATGGAAAGGGTCGGGGCCCCCATACAAAAGTTTCGTAAAATCTACAGTTTTCAATTTAGAACTACCAAATTTGTTATAGTATCTCATGGTAAATTAACTTAGCCGGTAGACGGTTTTTGGAAGGGGTCGGGGTCCGGGGTCAATACTAAATTTTCGTGAAAAATTCCATTTTTTACTGTTAAGATTTTTTACTGTTAAGATCTGCAACACAATTCAGCACTACAATGCCCTATCTACGGTCTAAGGCGCTCTTTGGCCCTTTGAGGCCCTTACACCATAAACCACAAACTAATCAACCAGCCAACTAACCAACCTACGGTCTAAGTTGGAGACCGTAGATAACAATAATGTGCAAAAATATGCGGTTAATGGTGTATTAAAAACACAAATTAATATAGTTTAGCTTTCACTACCAACGGGCGGCTTATCAGGCAGAAATATAATGTAATGTAAATAGAGAGTTCCAGATATTCAAAATTCAAAACGGTAAGAAAAAGATGATCAATGCCAATGTCAAGTCGTTTGCATGCGACATCACATAGGTACATTGAATTTCTGTGTGGCCGTATTCTCAGAAGCACATGCCAGATGTACGGCAATTTTATAGATGAAGGTAAGTATTTCCATTCCTTTTCCTCTCTTTTTTTTTTTTTTTTTGTTTTGTTTCGTAAAATTAAATTTACTAAATCAAAACATTTAAAATCAGTTTACAGTAAAATTGCAGGAATATCTTTTTCATTCATTAACTTTCACCCGCTGAACTTGGTGATTCCACAAATAGTAATATGTACCTGGCGTATACCTGGTATTCCTGCAAGTACATATTATATTAATGATTTCTTTGCGTCCAGTTCAATCTAATATGTCCCTAAGAGCGTTTGGGGCCGTATGAAGAATATATTTCAACGTGAGTCGCTACGGTGGCGCAGTGGTTTAAGCGCTGGCTTTTGACCACTCGTTGAGAAGGATCCTGGTTCGAATCCCTGTGAGTCATGGACTTTGTGATTGACTTCTGGTACTGGTTTCCCCCTTTCCAGGAATCAGTGGCACAAAATTAGGAACGGCCGACTGCTTATAGCCCACTGAATTGATCACGGTGGTCGTTAAACCCCCAGCTAAAAAAAAAAGATTGCGACGTGTCCATTGCTTTTTGTTATGGAGCCGTATGAAAAATACGTTTTTGATATCGACGTGTCCACTTCCATGTAGGCTGGCCATAAAATTTTAGGGGACCGTACAAAATTGCACTTTTGTTTTCACCTTGTCAGCGCTTCGGTATATGGTTGAAGTATACGTATACATAGTTGGGCCATTTCAGCACGTAGTTTGGTTTATATAGAAAATAAAGATAATGTTACACTTTTACTCAGTTACAACACATCAATCCCAAAGGCCATTTCTTGAAATCTTTAATCAGCTATGTTCATATTCACAACGTTAACACAACATGTCAAGTTATCAATGTTGCAGTTTTACTCTGTCACAAAACCTTAATTACAAGACCTTAGGCGTAACCTTTTTTTAGGAATTTTTAGTCCGACGTATTCATATGGTTTCGATAACATGCCAAGGTTATGGTACAGCGTTTTGATCAGTTTTCAATCAACCGTGCTCATATACATAAAATTTTCATAGAAAGTCAAGTTTATTGTGTTGCGCTTTTATTCAAGTACAAAACTATAAACAGCCATTAGGCTTAGGTACAGGTCTTTTAAGTAATTGTATGACATGGTCATATTGATTATCTATGATGACAAGTCAGGCTAATAATGTTGCGCTTAGTAAAGATTTTTAAAAAGGGATAGAGGCTAATAATTATTGTTTGAAGCCTAAGTAAAAGCTCATTATTAACTTGACTTGTCATGCAATCCTTATAAATATGACATTTATTTTATTTTGTACATTTTACATAGCGTGTGCATTTCTTTTTTATGATTTGGCATTTGTTTTATTTTGTGTTGTGCTTGTTACATAGCGTTTCGTATTTTTGTTATGCTTGTGACTTGTGATTGCATTTTGAATTTTTATTTGTTTCACATTTTGGATTCCTTTTTGACATTTTATGTTTTTGACATGCTATTTTGAAAATTTTGTCTTTTTAAATTTTGCGTTGTGTTTTACATTCTTGCGTCTTCGGCAGAATTACATTCTTGAAAAATTTAAATACAAGTTAGTAAAAGGTATAACTCAATTAGTGAAAAATACCAGCACATTTTAGGAAAGGGTAGATTATAAGAAATTCCACTTTAAAAGTCTAGCACATTAACATTGTCTCTGTGCGCCAAAGAAGTTCGAATTCCTTTTTATCTTGCCAGCGTTTCTCTTCTAGGTGGATTTGTTGGAATCTGTGATATCACTCTTTCGATTTCAGCCGTAGTTGTTCTCTGCTCTTTCGCAATTTCAGTGATTATTTTATACAGTCCCAGTTTTTTCTCTCCCAGAATTGTTTCCCAGCCACTGTCTCATCCTTCAAGTTTGTTTTGTGTTCTGGGAAAGCCAAGTAAATTGTTTTCACTTACTGACCGAAATGTTGGTGGGAAAAGCGGAAGGCTTCTGCTCGGATTGTTTCTTCTGCTTCCACGAAATTTTCCAAGAACATAATTTTCCTCAAACCACTGAACTACAGAATCTGCATATTCTAGTAAAATTGATTTCACTTCCTCAAAAGCAGCTGGAATTTCATCAGATGAAAGGCATGCGAGTGCTTGCAAATGTCTGATTTTGAGAGCAAACTCACTGTTTTCCCCATATTCCGAGGCTATGCCAGAGGATGGATATTCCTCCGCACATTTTTTCCGAGATGAAACCAACAACATTTTTGTGTCCTGCTTCCAAATTCCTTTTTGGAAACGTTATAATGATAGCTATTTCAAAATCTATCATTATACGTATTGTGGTGCAAGCTGAATATCATAATCTGATGCACAGTCATGTAAATCCTGCAAAAATCTTGTATAATATAATATTCTTCATTCTTGTTGGAAGGTAACCCTTATGGGTTACTAGTGAGACAAATTTTTGCCTCTCTGGATTCGTTCCAACCATAGCATGAATCATCATCATCATCATCATCATTGTCAACCATTATCAATCCACTGCTGGATGAAGGTCTCCCCAAGTTTCCCCACAACGGTCTGTCTTGTGCCAGTCTCCTCCATGTCACTCCCGCATACTTTCGAATTTCATCCACCCATCTCCCATGTGGTCTTCTTCTGGGTCTTTTCCTGTCCCTTGGAATCCAATCTAAAATTTCGGCTGTCCATCGATGGTCTGTCCTTCTGGCAGTATGTCCAGCCCATTGCCATTTCAGGGATTTAACTCTCATCATGATGTCTTCCACTCTTGTCATTTTTCGGATCCACGAGTTCCTCTTCTTATCTCTCCCGGTTACACCAAGCATGCACCTCTGCATGCTTCTTTGAGTTGTCTGCAGCTTTTGTATGTCTCTTTTAGTTAAGGTCCACGTCTCTGCACCATACGTAAGCACTGGAAGGATGCATTGATCAAACACTTTTCTTTTAAGACATAATGGCATATTGCTCTTGAAAATTATGCTGTTTCTTCCAAAAGCTCTCCAGGCAAGTTTTGTACGCCGATTAATTTCTTCATCAATGTGACCCTCACTTGATATCTGCTGTCCAAGATAAACGTACGTGTCTGTTATCTCCAGCTTTTCTCCATCAATTGATAAATCTTCATTTCTTCTAAAAGCATTGAACATCACTTTTGTCTTCTGAAAGTTCATTTTTAATCCCACTTCTTTACTCTTGTCATCAAGTTCCTGGATCATACTCTGCAGCTCTGATGGGGTAGTTGCAAAAATGACTATGTCATCAGCAAAACGAAGCTGGGTTAGATAATCTCCATTAATCTTTATGCCTTTGTTTTCCCAGTTCAGTGATTGAAAGACATTTTCCAATGTGGCATTAAAGAGCTTCGGAGATATGGTGTCATCTTGTCTCACTCCCTTTCCAATTTTTATGTGTGTTGTATTTTCAAACAGCCGAATCTTTGCACTTGCATTTTCATAGATGTTATTAATAATATTAATGTATGCATCTTCAATACCGCAGGATTTCAGAGCCATTGCAACTGCTGATGGTTTCACCGAATCAAAGGCTTTTTCATAATCGATAAAAGCCATGCACAATGGAAGTTCATATTCCCTCGCTCTTTCAATTAGTTCTCTCAGTACGTGGATAGGATCTATTGTGCTGTAGCCACTCCTGAATCCAGCTTGTTCTCTCGGTTGAGCCATGTCCAGTGTCACCTTCAAGCGGTGTGAAAGAACTTTAGTGAAGATTTTATAAACCACTGATAGGAGACTGATAGGTCTGTAGTTCCTGAGATCCTCAGTGTCACCTTTTTTATGTAGCAGGATCATTGTAGCGTTGTTCCAATCCTCAGGAATCTTCCCTTCATTAAGGCATCGAGTTTAAATTTGGGCGAGTACTGTTTCGATTTCTCCACTTGCTTCTTGTATGATGTCTACAGTAATTCCATCTTCTCCTGGAGCTTTTCCCCGCTTCGTGTTATTGATTGCATGTGCAACTTCTGCTGGAAGGACCGGAAGAACTCTGGTATTGGTACCTTTCACGATGTCTGGAGTACATGCATCATCCCTTTCATATAATGTGGAGTAGAAATCTTTCACTCTTGTCAAAATTTCGCCTCTATTTCTTGTTACAGAACCATCTTCTTTTCTCAGTGCCATAATCTGTTTTCTTCACTTGCTGAGATGTCCCTTTGCTATCTTTAGGATTTGGTTGCTTTCAATTGCTTTCCTCACTAGTTCACAGTTGAATTTCCTTACGTCTTCAGTGATAATTTTTCGTACTGTCTTGCATAGCTCTATATATTCCACTTTGGAAGTCACATCTTCTTTAGTTGTCCTCATCTCTCTTCTTTTTTGCATCAACATTTTGGTTTTTCCTGATAATTTGTTCACATGCAACTTGTTCTTAGAGCCAGCTAATTTTGTCGCTGTTTACATAAGAGCTTTGGTTACTTTTCTGTTAACTTCAGAAATATCCACTTCTTCTGATGTTAGGCCTTCTAAAGCAGAGAATCTGTTCTTCAGTTCCAGCTTGAAGGTATTATGGTGTTTTTTAAGGTTGGTTATGTCAATACATTTTGTTTGTCTTATGAGCTTGCCACGTTCGAGTTTAGTGTTGAGGTGCATCTTACATCTCACCAATCTATGGTCACTACCTGTGTTGAACTTGTTTAGCACAATGCAGTCTTCTATGACGAATTTTTTGTTACACATAATAAAATCAATTTCACTTGTCGTCCCGTTTGGATGTTTCCATGTCTATTTCCTGTGTGGTTTTTTCTTGAAAAAGGAGTTCATGATGAAAAATCCTTCTGCCTCTGCAAACTCTACGAGCGTATTTCCACGCTTGTTTCTATTGCCGTGACCAAATTTACCTACTGAAGTTTCAATCTGTTGCTGTTGCCGTATTTTTGCATTGAAATCTCCCATAATTATCTTAAAGTGCTGCTTACCTTTATTTTTTAGATAACGAATTTCCTCATAAAATTCTTCCATTTCTTCTTCAGGATGACTTGTGGTGGGTGCATAAGTTTGAATAATCTGAGCCTGGTATCTTCTCGAGAGTTGGATAACGAGTCGTGCAGCTCTGTCAGAGGAACTTTCAACTTCTACAACTTTATCCTTCAGTTTCTTGTTTATTATAATTCCAACACCACTAGTTCTGCTAGTATCTGTCCCACGATAGTAGAAGAGATGTCCACTTTTCAGTTCAATGGGATCTTCTCCTTACCTCCCCACCTCACTTAGCCCGACGATGTCCCACTTGATCCTTTGTAGTTCCTCTTCCAATTCAAGAAGCCTTGAATCAGAAGATAGGGAGCGTCCATTATACGTAGCCAAGGTCAGCATCAGATGGCAGCCTAGTCCGGTCCTCCGGGGATTCTTAGCACCCTCTGCTTTCATGTCGCACTGGCCGCTGCCTTGGCTAGGTACATTCCAGCTGCCGGAGACTGAGGGCCAAGATTTAAGTTGTGGAGTCATTTTGGAGGGGTTTGGCCATAACTCACCACGCTGGCCAAGCGGGTTGGTGAGTGTGGGATAGCATTTCCTTTAATCTCGATGGTTTAGTTATACCGCTACTGACGGTCATCACAGGCCCTTTAGTGGGAACAGGATGCACCACGAGAAGGCAGGGTTGACATTTGTCAAGGAGAGGCTGTGATGTTACGCATCACCTGACCTTACATCCCTAATGAATGGTATATAATTGCCTAAATAGGGTTTGACAAGTTTCAAAAATCCAGAGGTGTGCTTCTTTAAGCTTGCGTAAATTATTTTCTGTTGAAAATAAAATAATTATTTAATCTCCAAATGCACTGTCTCTGCCAAGAAATTTTGCACCATCTCTTTCCTGTAAATCTGTTGGGACATCGATCCCTTCAAAGTTCGTAGGCTCCGCAGGCATGTCTTCTCTTCGTACTCGTTTTACAACTTGCCTTAGTGCATCCATATTAGGCATGTAAGCTGCATTTACTGTAGCCATTGACGTTGTCACGGTTTGAGTAATTTGTGCAGGGGCTTCGTCCATATTTATCGCTTGTTCTTTTACTTGCGCTCTTGTAACAGCAACATCACGTTTCTCCGGTCTTGGAGCATGATTATGTAGTTTCTCATTGCGCCTCCTGTGTTCATCTCCGATAAGAATAGTACTAGCAAAGCCAGTGCAGTTTCCATAATTTCTTTCAATACAGTGCCAATGCCATAAATCACCCCGCACTCTGTAATGGCAAAATAAATACCATTTCCATTTCAGCAAATCATTTCCTTGTTGTGAGTTAACTATGTTGCATACTTCACCTACATAATGCCTTCGGAAAACAATGCTTTCTCTTCGAAAATATTTAGAATGACATATATCTACTATTATCACTTGACAACGCACAACAAAGGTTTCAACAAGCAAGTTCTCTGTTCGCCAGTCAACTACGAACTGATGAGCAACCATTCAATAAAACACTCAGAATACAGACGATCACGTGAGGCCTGTTCCTCCAGTTAGGGTTTAGGCGAAGTTCAAGATTTTCGTACCTGCGGTCACAAGAAGAGTTAAAGTTTAGGGATCGGCATCTTATCTTTTGTTTTTCCAAAAAGCAGAGCTACATGTATTTTACTGCAGGAACTCTCCAAGCGGGGGTCAACGGATTCGTAGCACCCGGGTGCCAGGTACCAGGGGCGGCAGCAGGCGCAGACTGGGCCGCTAGGCGCCATGCTAATTCTCAAAAATAAATTCAAATTGTTTTGTGTGCTGCACCATGCATATGAAAGAAAAGTGTTATACTGAAAGGACAATTTGTTTACTCCTTGACGTATTAAAAAGAAGACCTACGTCCTTACGTGCCAAATGGTCTGTAAGCCAAACAGTTTTTCATGCAACACCTTCCCCCGACTTTCAAGTTCAGATCCGTCTCGCTTGACTTATTTCATGTATCGCACCTCGCTTTCGCTAATTGTTGTTAATTGCCGTGAAACGGGTGTTTTACGTTGGGGCGTATTCCCATGTGTCCTGAAGACTATACTGAATGCGGTAAACCACAGAGGAAAGGTATTCCATCAAAAGCAACATAAATCCAGTGCCAGAGCAGAACTTTGTTCTTTGGCATTGCCATCCAAGCAATTTACGCGAAGTAGGAAGTGTGTTTCTTTACTATGACACCAGGAGATTGTCACGGATTCTCAGGCAATTACGATGCCGATGTGTCCTTAGGACTTCTCTTTCAAGACGTCCAAAAGCCGGCACTAAAGAATGGGGAGGGATACAGAGCGGTTATTCTTTTTTGTTGGAGTTAGAAATTTTTAAGCTCATTCTTCCTCAAAACTTTTCCTGCTGACTAGCAAGTACTGTCTGATGCCTCAACCATTGCCCAGATTTGTTGTTTTTGTTTTCACTTTTTCAGTTAACAGCAGGAAAATGCCTGAACTGTGCTGTTTCAGTTGGAAATATTGTTTAACTTCAGCAACAGGGCTTCATATATCATTGCAAAATCCTTCGATACAATAGACATATCTTACATAAAGAATTTACATGAGAAAATAGAGTAATAATAAGGAAAATATTCTAAAACCAAGAAAAGAGATTGCGGAGCCGAAAAAGCTAGGTAGAGGAAACAGAAGGCTTTGAGAAAAAGTTAATATTTAAATCTGGAGTTGCTTAAGGAGTAAGTAGTATAAGTCAATACAAAAACATGTGCTGTATTAAAAAAAATGTAAGCAAGTAGGCATCGGGAGTGTCTTTTTTTCCCTTTTCATCATGTGGAAATTACAACCACCACAGAAAATAAATTTACCAAACCATAACAAAAATACCCATACAAAGTAAAATGCCCAAAACATAAAAACAAGTAACCACACAAAATGAAATGCCCAAAACATTGGTAGGAAATTCTGTTAAAAGCACAATGAAGATAAAAAATAGGTAAAAAACATATGTTTTCTGAACTTAATACAAGTGTCAAAACTGAAATAAAAAGAAATATTCCAAATTTCATTGTTACTTTAGATATTTTGACCTGTCGACATTTCGTAAATTGCACTTGCACTTGGTCAAAAAAATATACTTACAAGGACTCTTTAGTAACTTTTAATCGCTGTGGTCATATTTATAAGGTTTTCATAATAATCAAGTTAATAATGTTGCGTTTTCACTTAGGCACCAAATATTAATTATTGGCAGCTAGGCCTAAGCCTTTTAAAGAATTTTAATAAGCGTAACACTCTTAAATTGATTTGTCATGAAAAGCTCATATGATCACGGAATTATAAAATTACTAAAAATGCATATGCCTAGGCCTCGGGCGTATCTATTAATGTCTTGTGTTCGAGTAAAATTTCATCATAATTAATTTGATTTTCTATGAAAATTATATAAATATCAGCTCGGAGGACTGAAAACTATCAAAAACCCCTAAGCCTAGGGTCTGCTTAATAGTTTCAACCTCAGTAAAGCGCATTGCTAAAATCTTGGAGTTCTCTGCAAACCTTATGAAAATTAGCACGGCGGACTGAAAATTGCTAATGAGGCCCAGGACTAGGGCTTTATAATTATTGTTTTGTACCTGACTAAAAGTGTAACATTATCTTTAGTTCCTACTAGCGGAAGTACCCGGTATTTCACGGGTAAATATTACTATTTGTAGAATCACCAAGTTCAGCGGGTTAAAGTTAATGAATGAAAAAAATATTTCCGTAAATTTCCAGTAAACTTATTTAAATATTTTGATTTAGTTAATTTAATTATACGAAACAAAAAATAATTTACATTACATTGCATTCCTGCCTGATAAGGTACCCGTTGGTTGTGAAAGCTAACGTTTATTAATTTGTGTTTTTAATAACCATTAACCGGATATTTTTGCACTTTATTGTTATCAACGGAATCTAACTTAGACCGTAGGTGGGGTAATGAAGTGTTGAATTGGGTTGTAGTTCTTAAGAATAAAAATGTAATTTCTGAATTCATTTTCACCCTGGCACCCGACCCTTTCCTTTTGTACTCTAAGTTAGAATACAATGCGGTAGTATACCAAAATTTGGTCGTTCTAAATTGGAAACTATAGATTTTACGAAAATGTGTATGGGGGCCCATAGACCACGGGCACCGACCCCTTCCAAAAAAGTCTACTGTCTAAGTTAGAGTACCATGAGGTAGTATACCAAATTTGGTAGTTCTAAATTGGAAACTGTAGATTTTACGAAAATTTTGTATCGGGGCCCTTGACCCCGACCCGTTCCAAAAACTATCTACCGTCTAAGTTATAGTACCATGAGATTGTATACCAAATTTGGTGGTTCTAAATTGAAAACCGTATATTTAACGAAAATGTTGTATGGGGCCCCTAGACCCGGGCCCCTACTTGCTCCAAAATCCATCTACCGTCTAAGTTATAGTACCATGAGATTGTATACCAAATTTGGTGGTTCTAAATTGAAAACTGTAGATTTTACGAACATTTTGTATGGGGGCCCCTTGACCCCGGGCCCCTACTTGATTCGAAATCCCTCTACAGTCTAAGTTATAATTTCATGAGAGAGTACACCAAATTTGGTGGTTCTAAATTGAAAACTGCAGATTTTACGGAAATTGTGTATCGGGGGCCCCTTGACCCCGGGCCCCGACCGGTTCTAAAAACCTTCTACCGTCTAAGTTAGAGTACCATGAGATGTATACCAAATTCGGAGGTTCTAAATTGAAAACTGTAGCTTTTACGAAAATTTTGTATGGGGGTCCCTTCACACCGGCCCTTATTTGTTCCAAAATCCATCTACCGTCTAAGTTAGAGCATCATGAGATAGTATACCAAATTTGGTGGTTCTAAATTGAAAACTGTAGATTTTACGAAAATTTTGTATGGGGGGGGAGTTTGAACCCGACCCTGTTCCAAAAACTATCTACCGTGTAAGTTATAGTACCATGAGATTGTATACCAAATTTGGTGGTTCTAAATTGAAAACTGTAGATTTTACGAAAATTTTGTATGGGGGCCCTTGACCCCGGGACCCTACTTGTTTCAAAATCCCTCTACAGTCTAAGTTATAATTTCATGAAAGAGTATACCAAATTTGGTGGTCCTAAATTGAAAACGGTAGATTTTACGAAAATGTTGTATCGGGGCCCCTTGACCCCGATCCCCGACTGGTTCCAAAAACCATCTAACGTCTAAGTTAGAGTACCATGAGATGTATACCAAATTTGGTGGTTCTAAATTGAAAACTGTAGATTTTACGAAAATTTTGTAGGAAGAGGAGGCTTGACCCCGACCCGTTCCATAAAGTCATCTACCGTCTAAGTTTGTGTGCCATGAGGTTGTATACCAAATTTGGTGTTTCTAAATTGAAAACTGTTGATTTTACGAAAAAAATTTATGGGCCCCTCTTGACACCGGGCCCCGATTTGGTCCCACAACCATCTAATGTCTAAGTTAGAGTACCATGAGATTGTATACCAGATTTGGTGGTTCTAAATTGAAAACTGTAGATTTTACGAAAATTTTGTATGGGGGGCCCCTTGACCCCGGACCCCGACCCGTTCCCAAAACCCTCTACCGTCTAAGCTAAGTACCATGAGATTGTATACCAAATTTGTTGATTTTAAATTGAAAACTGTAGATTTTACGAAAATTTTGTATGGGGCCCCCTTGACACCGGGCCCCTATTCGTTACCACAACCATCTACCATCTAAGTTAGAGTACCATTAAATAGCATACCAAATTTGGTGGTTCTAAATTGAAAACTAGATTTTACGAAAATTTTGTATGGGGGGCCCTTGACCCCTGGCCCCTACTTGTTTCAAAATCCCTCTACAGTCTAAGTTATAATTTCATGAAAGAGTATACCAAATTTGGTGGTCCTAAATTGAAAACGGTAGATTTTACGAAAATGTTGTATCGGGGCCCCTTGACCTCGGGCCTCGACTGGTTCCAAAAACCATCTACCCTCTAAGTTAGAGTACCATGAGACTTATACCAAATTTGGTGGTTCTAAATTGAAAACTGTAGATTTTACGAAAATTTTGTAGGAAGAGGAGGCTTGACCCCGACCCGTTCCATAAAATCATCTACCGTCTAAGTTTGTGCGCCATGAGGTTGTATACCAAATTTGGTGTTTCTAAATTGAAAACTGTTGATTTTACGAAAAAATTTTGTGGGGCCCCCTTGACACCGGGACCCGATTCAGTCCCACAACCATCTGATGTCTAAGTTAGAGTACCATGAGATTGTATACCAGATTTGGTGGTTCTAAATTGAAAACTGTAGATTTTACGAAAATTTTGTATGGGGGCCCCTTGACCCCGGACCCCGAATCGTTCCCAAAACCCTCTACCGTCTAATCTAGAGTACCATGAGATTGTATAATAAATTTGTTGATTCTAAATTGAAAACTGTAGATTTTCACGAAAATTTTGTATGGGGGCCCCTTGACACCGGGCCCCTATTCGTTCCCACAACCATCTACCGTCTAAGTTAGAGTACCATTATATAGCATACTAAATTAGGTGGTTCTAAATTGAAAACTAGATTTTACGAAAAATTTGTATGGGGGGACAATTGACCCCGGACGCCGACTGCTTCCAAAAAGCGTCTATGGACTAAGTTAGTTTCATGAGATAGTACACTGCCGGACAATTGCTAAGGACGGATGACAATAGCAACGATAGCAACCATAAAATGGTAGGCAGGAAAATGTGGAAATTAGCATAAATGCGGGATACAGTAAGACGTGTTGTGCGTATGCAAATTTTAGATTGCCGAACTTGTTGGTGACGTCATAGCGCTGAAAAGAGATATAAAGGATTTGACGCGTATTGACCGTTGTTGTTCAAACGCAAAGTTGAAAGGGAAAGAATCAATTGACGAACTTGCAATTTTCAGTATATCTTCCCGACATCACCTGGATGATTTTACGCGTGGTCGTATTATTGGCAAGATTGAAGAAGGGCGAAAAATAACAGATGTTGCTAGGGAGTTCGACGTCAGCCACAGTGTTGTTTCAAGGCTTTGGAAATCATTTCAAACAAATGGAGAGTGTAGCAAACGTCACGGGGGAGGTCGTGTTCGCAGTACGACACCTGCAGAAGATCGGTACATAGTGCTATCAACAAAAAGACACCGGCGCAGCACAGCTAGTGAGGTAGCAAATCAGTTTATGGCTGCTACTGGCAAGCGGATCTCCCGACAAACTGTCGCCAGACGTTTGCATGAAGGAGGACTATACGCCCGCAGTCCTGTTGTGTGCATCCCATTGTCCAGACGTCACCGTACCGCCCGTTTGCAATGGTGTCATCAACATCGCAATTGGACTGATAACGACTGGTCTGCTGTCCTCTTCTCAGATGAGAGTAGATACAGTCTATCGTCTGATTGTCGACGACAACTGATCTGGCGTGATAGTGGTACTGCATATTGTCCAGCAAACATACAGGAAAGGGACCGATATCCGACATGTAGTGTCATGGTATGGGCTGGCATCATGATCAATGGCCGTACGTCCCTCTATCTGCTTCCAACTGGGACTATGACTGGCCAACGATACATTAATGATGTTCCGCTACCTCATGTTCGCATGTTCCGTGGTGCCGTCGGTGATAGATTCATTTTCATGGACGACAAAGCAAAATATCATCGAACAGTCGCTGTCCAGGAGTGTCTTGAGAGCGAGGATATTCAACGCCTCGTATGGCCAGCACGTTCTCCAGATCTGAATCCCATTGAAAATGTGTGGGATGCTTTGGGGAGGAGTCTTGCTGGTCGCCAATGCCCTCCAATAAACAAGGACACCCTTATCTGTGCACTGACAGAGGAATGGGATAAATTACCCCAACAGCTGCTTGATAATGTTGTGCAAAGCATGACACGACGTATGGAATCTTGCATCGCCCTCCATGGTGGCCATATCCCGTATTGACATCTTACGCTGGAACGCCTACGGACGGTAATTGCATTTTTTTCACGTTTACGTATTCTGCACAAAATGGCCTGTTTGTCCCTTGAACACGTTCCAAAGCCTTCTGGATTTCAAAGCACAATAAATTGTCTTTCTTGTAATGTCCTGGCATTCTGACATTATTTTATTTCACATGGCATCCAACCACACTTACTTTATTATGCGCTATACAGCCGTTTATGATCCGTCCTTCGCAATTGTCCAGCAGTGTATATCAAATTTGGTGATTCTAAGTTGAAAACTGTAGATTTTACGAAAATTGTGTGTGTGTATGGGGGGAGGGGGACTTGACCCCGACTCATTCCAAAAATTATCTACCGTCTAAGTTTGAGTACCATGAGATAGTATATGACGCTGGTTATTAAGTCGTGGGTTATTATGACGCGGGTTATTCTGACGTACAATAATTGTGACCTGTGGTTATTGTGTCGCAGGATTATTTTGGAACGGGTTTTTTCACGCTGGGTTATTGTGACGTTGGGTTATTTTTGTAACGGGTTATTTTAACGCGGGGTTATTGTGACGCTGGGTTATTTAGACGCCGGGTTATTTAGACGCCGGGATGTTTTGACTGGGTTATTACGACGCGGGTTATTTTTTCCGGGTTATTTTGACGGTACGCCATCCTAAGAGCCCAACCCATGAAGATGGTGAAGTGTACAATCAGTGCATTGAACAAGCTTATCACAAATGGCTTCAAAAGGGACGACGAAATATTTAAAAGATAAAAATGCTTCACAACCAAAACATTTCTTTATCTTTTTAACAAACACTGTAATTGTTATTTTTAAATTATTATTAAGTGAATGTATGCGGCAAAATTATTATGCAGAAGCTAACCTCATTTGTCATGGAAAAATTACATTTATTGTACAAAATGCCGGGTCATAGCTATGTTTTACATTTGGCAGCTTTACATTCAGTATTTTCTACCATAATGCAATAATTTTACTATTTTTTTTTTAATTCGAAGTCTATGTGCGGTATACCGTCCCCTTCAGAAAACCGTGAGAGCGAGGAGCGACCAGGGCAGTCATACATAGTGAAGGTTAATCGAGGCTTGACTATATTACCTATTTTATAAACTTCTTCGCTTCTCATGCTGATCTTCCTTGGGAGGCGCCTTGGCTTTCGCACTCCTCGCTTCTGTTTCCAGACAGATGATATAATTCCTCCCGCTTTGGAATGTGGTACCCCTTATTAGCGGACAATTTAAAAAAAATATGTACGCAGGTGAATCAAAAAGTAAGTTACACTTAGCGCCATCTGGAGTGAGACTGCAGTCAGACCGTGTGTGCTTGGGAGCGAAGTAGACAATACCTAAGAGTTGCCGACGGGAGGTGTTTTAGTTCAGTAACTGCGTAAGGCGTGAGCAGACGGCAGTTCGCAATGGCGCCTCAACTGGATCCTTACTCCAAATTGGAAGTGCGAGGAGCCATTCGATTTTTGTGGGCTAAGCGCCTAAATTGAATGACATCCATCGTGAAATCTGTGCTGCGTACAGGGGAAATTCACGAGCAGCTGGGATACCAAGCCGATGAAGCTGTGTAAACTGCGGTCTTTAACTGGCTGCACCAAACTGGAAGAGACTTTCTGTACAGGTACGGAAAAGTGAATCACACGTTCCGATAAATGTTTACAGAGCTTAGGCGACTATGTTGAAAAATTAATAAATGTTGTACCTTTAAACCAACAAACAACCCTTAAGTATATCTCTTTATGTGTTTTTTTTAATTCAGCAGTGTAACTAACTTTTTGATCCGCTCTCATATATATAGCAGTCAAATGTTTCTAAGGAATTTGGCACTCCCTTTTAGCTGGCAATTAAAAAATATGTATGTAGCAGTTAAATGTTTCTTTTTTAGCTTTCTTGTTTAAAGTCAGTCATTGCAACCATAAAACATATGCACGTATCTCTTCATTTTAGCCTACTGCAAAAATACTTTTGAATCATATCAGCATGCACAAGATTTGCGAAAATATCAATGTCTACTGTTTCAGCAACCCATGTTAATAAAAAAAAAAAAAAATAGCCATGTGAAGCTTTGCAAAAAGATGTTCATTTCTAACCGGTCTTAACTATAAAATATCAACCGTACTCACTTTTGAAGTGTTCCTCAGTTTTTATTCTGCATATGTTAAAAAACAAATATTTCACTACAAAAATGTTTAGCCTCGGAAAATTTTTCTTTCATGCAACACCCCCATCCAAACTTTTTCATCACCCCCAATTTTTAATTCCTGGATAAAGCCCTGCTCAAGTCCCTTTCGTTAATACCTTAAACGTGATCTGGTGATCTGCTGGTAAATGGCCTGTTGGCCAAGTCGGCAGCGCGCCTTTCGCTCACGCACACCATCTCGAGCTCGATGTGGAAAAGGATTCCCTGCACTTGGTAAGCCAAAAAAAAAAAAAAAAAAAAAAATGTTCTGTAGTGCAGCTTGTGAATTTTCAATGGGTTGTACTTTACTTAAAGAAGTCGAAAAAAGGGGTGGGGGTGGTAGGCCCTTCTAAATAGGGACTGAAGAAACTCGAAATTCTTGGGAACTCTGGAAATTTCTATGTAAAAACACAATACTTTAGGCTTGTTTTAAACTATGCTATGTGTTATTTACGCATACCACTTCTATAGAAATAGAAATAACGAGGTTACGACAAAATAAAAGTGCCGCCCCGGTGGCGCAGTAGTCTAAGCGATGGCCTCTGATCATTCGTCCGAAAGGGATCCGGGTTCGAATCCCGGTGAGGCATGGATATTGTGCTTGTCTTACGGCACTGACTCTCTCCCTTCCCTGGAACCAGTTACCATAAATTAGAGACCGACGACTGCTTATATCTCACTGAGTTGCTCACGGTGGTCGTTAAACCTCGAAAAAAAAAAAAAAAAGGAAATTCAGAGCTCGTGAGACTTCAGGCTGTTTTCTGAAAAAAAAAAAAAAAAATCTATCTACAACGATAAAAGAGAATATTTCTATGTACAGGGGCGGATTACCCTACCAGGACATCTTCTGGTGGACCACTCGAGTAATGAGCCACTTCGACGTGTTCTTTTTGTCTGAATTTTTCGGAAAGAACGCATAATTATTTTGGTACATATGAATAACAGTCGTAACTCCATTTGAGCTTCCTGTCTGACAAGTTATTTCCTCGAAAGAAAAAAAAAGTTGGGCATTTGCTCTGAAATGACATAACTTGTGCGAGAAAAGTGCCGCCGGGGACTAAGCACGGTGTTATACACTGAGTGGCCACTTTATTATGACCACCCCCTCAGTACTTCGTTGGGCCACCTTTTTTGCCTTTAATACTGCGTCGATTCTTCGTGGCATGGACTCCACGAGATGTTGATAGGTGGTTTGTGAATCTGAGACCATGCTTGATGAATAGCACTTTCCAGGAGTGTGAGATTGCAGGGTTGTGGATCCAGCTGTCTGATGGCTCGTTCAACTTCATCCCACAAATTCTCAATGGGGTTGAGATCTGGAGATTATGGGGGTCACCTAAGCAAAGTACACTCACCATCATGTTCCTGAATACTAGCACTCTGGCAGGACGCATTATCTTGTTGAAAGTAGCCATCGCCATTGGGATAAACCATCAACATGATAGGATGCACTTGGTCCGCAACGATGTTTAGATATGATGTGCCAGTCAGACGTTGATCAACACGAATTAAAGGGCCCAAAGCATGCCAGGAAAACATACCCCAAACCATACCCAGCAAAAACACAAGTGCTGGGAAACTGCTGGCCACCAGCTGGCAGTGATGGGTCACTGCTGGCTGAAATCTGCCGCTCACGGCCCGGTAGTGGTCCGTTGGTGGCAGCGCTATCAGTTGGCGAGCCATTGATGGCCCTGCAGCATCGCCGTGAATTGTGGGCCTCCAAGCAAGTGCCACTAGTGGCCCGTTGCTGGCAACCAATGCAACCCACAACAGCAGGTGGAAGCATCGGGACTGCGCATGCGCAGAAGCAACACTTGCTGTGTCTCTCATGGTACCAGTTAGTTGAAGACGGCGCTTGTGTGCCATCATGTTATTTTAGTGGATGTTAAGAAAAAAATCCATATGTGGAGAGGCGAATTAATTTCCTAATGAAATTTTACGTCGACGAAGATATCAGATTAAGTCGTGAAATACTAGATTACAGCCATGAAATACACCCACTCCATTCCCATGAATAACAATTCATGGAATGGAGTGGATGAATAACAAGAAAAAATTTGAAACCGCTTGAAACACATATCCTGGAAAACCATTAAAATAGCGTTTGTTGGAAAAAAAAAAAGAATTATACGCGTACGAAATTTATTAATTATTTGAAAGAAAAAAAAAGCAACGCTATGTGGTGTACTCATCCATGGGTTGAATACACAAGACTGGGAGGAATTCGCTTCTAAAAATAACGAGAAGTAAAATAAAATATCTTTTACTCTTTAAAACAAATGTAGCTTCGGACAACGGAAAGGAAAGACACAACGTTAAAAATGTAACAGAATGTGACATGAACCTGGGTAAATATATATTTATTCAACAATCTCTTTTCAAGACGGCAAGGACAGTACAAAACTTTGGAAAGCGACTCTAAGTATGTACACGCCTTGAAAATGAGTGAAGTTCCCTTAAGGTAAAAAAAAACTATCGTTACGTTGAAAAAATTAATTTATCAATTATATGAAACTGACTTTTATGAAAAATACCTCGCAATATTATAAAATGAAAGAGGGAAGCATTCGTTTACAAATTGCATGCCAAAGAGATAGCTTCCAGCACATAGACGAGCGTTGTGAATTAGTCCGGTCGGTAGCGAGCGTGGCTTCCACGCGAACGGCCCAGGATCGAATCTAGTCAGATACAAACGGCGTTTATCCGGTCTGTCGAGAAAATTTCCCCAGTAGAGTGCGTTAATTTACAAGCTTCGTAAGGGTAGAAAAAAAAGTTGTAGCTTTAGGAAACTGCGGTTATCCTTGCTGTTTTTTTTTTTAATTTTTATTGCTACTACTGGGAAATTGGCGGACAAGATTCGGCAAGCCACCAGTTACGTCACGTGGTTGCTGGCTGCCACTAACGTTGCCTCCACCAGCTTGAAGGGTTGTAGCAATGCATTTGGGGTCCATGCTTTCGTGCTGTTTCCTTCAAATTCTCACTGGGCCATCGGCATGGTGCAACTGAAAACGTGATTCATCGGACCACATAATTTGTTTTCAATTATTGACTGTCCAATCCTTGTGCTCCTGTGCGAACTGGAGACGTTTTCTCTTGTTAACTGCAGACAGCAAAGCTGTTCGAACAAGCCTTCGGCTGCCATATCCCATCTGATGCAGTGTATACGGCTAACAGTGCGTGCAGAGATCATTTGAGGGGATCCTTGATTAAGATGGTCTGTAATTTGCTGCACTGTTGCCCTTCTGTTGTCTGTTACCAGTCTGGGCACTCTCCGTTCCGCCCGAGCAGTCACTCGTCGATGACGACCACACGTTGCACGTAGAGACCTAGTTCTTTGGCTGACAGTCCAGTCTTTAAACACTTTAACAACAGCTGCTCTGGAACATTTCACGAATGCGGCGGTTTCGGCGATACTCGCTCCATGGCTCCTAGTTCCTACAATAATCCCACGTTGAAAGTCCGTCAAATCGCATTTTTTACCCATCTCGTCACCCAAAAATCAACTCTACTACTGTCGCAAGCACTAAGCTTTCCCTTTTTATGACCACCTGACAGACCATCTTAATCAAGGATCCCTATGGCGACATCAGCGTGCAGCCCTAGCTCATTTGCTTAAAACTGTCAGGTGGTCATAATAAAGTGGCCACTCAGTGTAAATTAAATAAGCCGAAGCTAACTACAGTTAGATGTACGTCGTTGAACTTAGAACCGAGGCTCATTAATATGCCCTACCCTCCTTTTGTAATATTAAAGAAGACACAAGTACCAATTATGATGGCTCATTATCCCCATACCCTTATCCGTACACTGACACAGTACCCAAAATGATTATCTTGCAAAAACATTTCGAATTCCATGTCTCACTCACACATATCTTAAAAGACAAAACGATTTATCGCTACTGTTCCATGAGGCAAAATGGTGATTCGTGGATCAAAATAATGGCTATACTTAAACAAGTTAGTGAAATCATGCAATGCATTGATTATGATACGCTTTCCAACATACCAGAAATCATTACTCAAGTTATGAGGATAATGGCTGTGGAATAAATCTCGCTCCTGTGCCCAGACTTTTGACCCCATTTCGATGATATTAAACATAATTGGTTCAGTAAACCTCCGGAACAACATACTAAAGTTTTGTCGCAATCGAAGCATTTTTACGTAAGTTGTAATGCATAAGGGCAATGGAATGGATCCCGCTCCTATGTCTTGTCCTTCGACCTCATTTCGCCCATTTTCAATAGAGTTCGTCCCCAGGTGGTGCCGTACCACATATTAAAATTTAATCGAAATCGAACCATTTTTAGGCGAGTTATTGTGTGGACGGACAGGCGGACAAAGCTGTAGCATACACGCTTCTTCAACCTACGGTTGGAAAGCGTAAAAAAAGGTGTCTAAGCAAGGAGGAGACACCAATACCACTGCGCAGTAAGCGATGAGTGACGAAATTAATATCAAAACAAGTTAGTAAAAACATGCAATGCATTGATTATGATACGCTTTACAACATACCAGAAGTCATTACTCAAGTTAAGAGGATAATGGCTGTAGAATAAATCTCGCTCCTATGACCTGACCTTTGACCCCATTTCGATGATATTCAACAGAACCCGTAAAGTATATTTCCGGAACAACAAGATAAAGTTTTGTCTCAATCGAAGCATTTTTACGTAAGTTAAAACGCATAAGGGCGATGGAATGGATACCGATCATATGTCCTGACCTTTGACTCCATTTCGTCCATTTTCAAAAGGATTCGTCCCAAGGTGGTCCCCTACCACATACTAAAATTTCATCGAAATCGAAACATTTTTAGGCGAGTTATTGTGCGGACAGACGGACGGACAAAGCTGGAGCATATATGCTTCTTCAACCTACGGTTGGAAAGCGTAAATTAGTTGTGTAAGAAAATTGCTTTGTGGCGTTAGCTTTTTATTTACGCTTTCCAACCGTAGGTTGAAGAAACGTATATGCTCCTGCTTTGTCCGTCTGCCCGTCCACACAATAACTCCCGTAAAAATGGTTCGATTTCGATGAAATTTTAGTATGTGGTACGGGACCACCTGGGAACAAACCCTATTGAAAATGATCTAAATGGGGTTAAAGGTCAGGACATAGGAGCCGGATTTATTCCATTGCCTTTATGCATCATAACTTTCGTAAAAATGGTTCGATTTCGATGGAATTTTAGTATGTGGTAGGGAACCACCTGGGGACGAACCCTATTGAAAATGGGACAAATGGGGTCAAAGGTCAGGACACAGGAGCGGGACCCATTCCATTGCCCTTATGCATCATAACTTACGTAAAAGTCCTTCGATTGCGACAAAACTTTAGTATGTTATTATCGAGGTATACTGAACCGGTTCTGTTGGATATAATCGAAATGGGTTTAAAGGTCAGGACACAGGAGCGAGATTTATTCCACAGCCATTGTGACATGTTTTAGCGAGCTTGTGGTTCCCAGGCCCATTTGGTTCGTTTCGCCCTTTACAAAGTACGGCCTTAGGGAAAATATCTTCAGGAATTCATTTGCTAAGAAATCCGAGTATTTATTCAAGATATATATATATATATATATATATATATATATATATATATCATCATCATCATTGTCAACCATTATTAATCAACTGCTGGACGAAGGTCTCCCCAAGTTTCCTCCACAACGGTCTGTCTTGTGCCAGTCTCCTCCATGTCACTCCCGCATACTTTCGAATTTCATCCACCCATCTTCCATGTGGTCTTCTTCTGGGTCTTTTCCTGTCCCTTAGAATCCAATCTAAAATTTCGGCTGTCCATCGATGGTCTGTTCTTCTGGCAGTATGTCCAGCCCATTGCCATTTCAGGGATTTAACTCTGATCATGACGTCTTCCACTCTTGTCATTTTTCGGATCCACGAGTTCCTCTTCTTATCTCTCCTGGTTACACCAAGCATGCACCTCTCCATGCTACTTTGAGTTGTCTGCAGCCTTTGTATGTCTCTTTTAGCTAAGGTCCACGTCTCTGCACCATACGTAAGCACTGGAAGGATGCATTGATCAAACACTTTTCTTTTAAGACATAATGGCATATTGCTCTTGAAAATTATGCTGTTTCTTTCAAAAGCTCTCCAGGCAAGTTTTGTACGCCGATTAATTTCTTCACCAATGTGACCCTCACTTGATATCTGCTGTCCAAGATAAACGTACGTGTCTGTTATCTCCAGCTTTTCTCCATCAATCGATAAATCTTCATTTCTTGTAAAAGCATTGAACATCACTTTTGTCTTCTGAAAGTTCATTTTTAATCCCACTTCTTTACTCTTGTCAGCAAGTTCCTGCATCATGCTCTGTAGCTCTGATGGGGTAGTTGCAAAAATGACTATGTCATCAGCAAAACGAAGGTGGGTTAGATAATCTCCATTAATCTTTATGCCTTTGTTTTCCCAGTTCAGTGATTGAAAGACATTTTCCAATGTGGCATTAAAGAGCTTCGGAGATATGGTGTCACCTTGTCTCACTCCTTTTCCAATTTTTATGTGTGTTGTATTTTCAAATAGCAGAATCTTTGTACTTGCATTTTCATAGATGTTATTAATAATATTAATGTATGCATCTTCAATACCGCAGGATTTCAAAGCCATTGTAACTGCTGATGGTTTCACCGAATTAAAGTCCTTTTCATAATCGATAAAAGCCATGCACAATGGAAGTTCATATTCCATCGCTCTTTCAATTAGTTCTCTCAGTACGTGGATATGATCTATTGTGCTGTAGCCACTCCTGAATCCAGCTTGTTCTCTCGGTTGAGCCATGTCCAGTGTTACCTTCAAGCGGTGTGAAAGAACTTTAGTGAAGATTTTATAAACCACTGATAGGAGACTGATAGGTCTGTAGTTCCTGGGATCCTCAATGTCACCTTTTTTATGTAGCAAGATCATTGTAGCGTTGTTCCAATCCTCAGTAATTTTCATTTCATTAAGGCATCGAGTGAAAATTTGGGCGAGTATGTTTCGATTTCTCCACTTGCTTCTTGTATGATGTCTACAGTAATTCCATCTTCTCCTGGAGCTTTCCCCGCTTCATGTTCTTGATTGCATGTGCAACTTCTGCTGGAAGGACTGGAATAAAACTGGTACCTTTCATGATGCCTGGAGTACATGTATCATCCCTTTCATATAATTTGGAGTAGAAATCTTTCACTCTTGTCAAAATTTCGCCTCTATTTCTTGTTAGAGAACCATCTTCTTTTCTCAGTGCCATAATCTGTTTTTTTCCTTTACTGAGGTGTCCCTTTGCTATCTTTAGGCTTTGGTTGTTTTCAATTGTTTTCCTTACTAGTTCACAGTTGAATTTCCTTACGTCTTCAGTGATACTTTTTCGTAGTGTCTTGCATAGCTCTATATATTCCACTTTGGAAGTCACATCTTCTTTAGTTGTCCTCATCTCTCTTCTTTTTTGCATCAACATTTTGGTTTTTCCTGATAATTTGTTCACATGCAATTTGTTCTTAGACCCAGCTAATTTTGTTGCTGTTTACATAAGAGCTTTGGTTACTTTTCTGTCAACTTCAGAAATATCCACTTCTTCCGATGTAAGGCCTTCTAAAGCAGAGAATCTGTTCTTCAGTTGGAATTTGAAGGTATTATGGTGTTTTTTAAGGTTGGTTATGTCAATACATTTTGTTTGTCTTATGATCTTGCTATGTTCGAGTTTAGTGTTGAGGTGCATCTTACATCTCACCAATCTATGGTCACTGCCTGTGTTGAACTTGTTTAGCACACTGCAGTCTTCTATGACGAATTTTTTGTTACACATAATAAAATCAATTTCACTTGTCGTCCCATTTGGATGTCTCCATGTCCATTTCCTGTGTGGCTTTTTCTTCAAAAAGGAGTTCAAGATGAAAAACCCTTCTGCCTCTGCAAACTCTATGAGAGTATTTCCACGCTGGTTTCTGTTGCCGTGACCGAATTTACCTACTGAAGTTTCATTCTGTTGCCGTTGCCCTATTTTTGCATTGAAATCTCCCATAATTATCTTCAAGTGCTGCTTACCTTTATTATTTAGATCACGAATTTCCTCAGGTGATGCGTAACATCACAGTATCTCCTTGACAAATGTCAACCCCGCCTTCTCGTGGTACATCCTGTTCCCACTAAAGGGGCTCTGACGACCGCCAATAGCGGTATAACTATACCATCGGGATTAGAGGAAATGCTATCCCACACTCACCAACCCGCTTGGCCAGCGTGGTGAGTTATGGCCAAACCCCTCCAAAGTATGACTCCACAACTTAAATCTGACAAGAGTAAAGAAGTGGGATTAAAAATGAACTTTCAGAAGACAAAAGTGATGTTCAATGCTTTTACAAGAAATGAAGATTTATCGATTGATGGAGAAAAGCTGGAGATAACAGACACGTACGTTTATCTTGGACAGCAGATATCAAGTGAGGGTCACATTGATGAAGAAATTAATCGGCGTACAAAACTTGCCTGGAGAGCTTTTTTCTATTCAAGACTTCTTGAATTGGAAGAGGAACTACAAAGGATCAAGTGGGACATCGTCGGGCTAAGTGAGGTAAGGAGAAAAGGAGAAGATCTCATTGAACTGACAAAAGTGGAAGACATCTCTTCTACTATCGTGGGACAGATACTGGCAGAACTAGTGGTGTTGGATTTATAATAAACAAGAAACTGAAGGATAAAGTTGTAGAAGTTGATCAGAGTTAAATCCTCTGAAATGGCAATGGGCTGGACATACTGCCAGAAGGACAGATCATCGTTATCCGAAATTTTAGATTGGATTCCAAGGGACAGGAAAAGACCCAGAAGAAGGCCACATGGGAGATGGGTGGATGAAATTCGAAAGTATGCAGGGGTGACATGGAGGAGACTGGCACAAGACAGACCGTTGTGGAGGAAACTTGGGAGACCTTCGTCCAGCAGTGGATTGATAATGGTTGACAATGATGATGATGATGATATATACAACTGTACATTATTTACATGCTTTATGGGTTATATCCCATACAACGAAAAAACATTATGCTGTATCACCGTGACATCTCCTTCTCCTCGCGCTTCGAATCTCTAAATCCTCCTCGTCTCCCTTCCTCCGCGAACCCCCAACGTTTTCGGGGGTTGCATTGTTGACACCTCGTAACGAATGTTCTTTAAGTTCCGCCTCAGACCATGTAAGAAGGCGTAACGAATATCACCATGTACTTGACAACCAACGACTGTCTTACGAGTTCGAGTAAAATGGAGTCGTTGAGGACCAATGTCCCCAAAATGTTCAGCAGTGAGTTTGCAAAGATAAATTGTCCGTTCTCGTGCAAGATATCTTACACGGCTGTCACTTGAACACATACATATACACACGAAAAAGACGCCTAAATCATATTTAAGTATTTCAAGGGGCCTCTCGTTCGCAGAGATCCACACACACCCCTTCCAGTTTAACATTACTCGACCAAGGTCGTGAAATGGAAACAACTTAAACTTAAAGGGTGTTGCTTTAGTCCCAGTACCATTTTAGAACTAAGAGCCAAAGCAATTTAAAACATAGTTATACGCAAATAGCATTAAATTCCACTCAGACAACATTTTCAATTTTTTGATTGGAGGTTTAACGACCACCGTGAGCAACTCAATGGGCTATAAGCAGTCGCCCGTCCCTAATTTAGGGTCACTGGTTCCAGGGAAGGGAGAGAGCCAGTACCGTAAGACAAACACAGCATCCATGCCTCACCGGGGTTCGAACCCGAACCCTTTTGGGCGAATGATCAGAGGCCATCGCTTAGACCACTGCGCCACCGGGCCGGCCGTTTTCAATTCACTTGGGCAGGAGTTAATTCTTTCAAGAATCTGACATTACCAATAATAGCTCCTTTTCCCGTTCTCCATTCATTGAGCCGTTACTCTTAGCATTAGACGTAGTAAATTTACTTTACCAACGTAACATACATATAGCATCAAACACTGCACCTATCAAATATGACATTGTCATGAAAATAATAATACACAAGGAAATATGATTATTTCTTGGTAAACTTTTATCACTTACATTAATTGCGCACAATACTAATTCACCCTGAACGTTTACTGAAATATCATTTACAATGGTTCATTCTCCATTTTTTCCCCAGTAATATCTACGCATTCTCATGTCCGAGTCTAGAGAGCACCCGCATCAAGATTAGCCCTCCCACGAACTGTTACATTGAAACGAGCTATTGCTAACGCCCATCTTTGCAATCTTGCATTTTTAGGAATGCCTTCTGTTCAAAGGATGGGCATTAGCAATAGCTCGTTTCAATGTAACAGTTCGTCATAAATCTGGGAGGGCTAATCTTGATGTGGATGCTATCTCTAGACTCGGACATGAGAATGTGTAGAGGTTACTGGGGAAAAAATGGAGAATGATCCATTGTAAATGATATTTCAGTAAACGTTCAGTGTGAATTAGTATTGTGTGCAATTAATGTAAGTGATAAAAGTTAACCAAGAGATAATCATATTTCCTTGTGTATTATTATTTTCATGACAATGTTATATTTGATAAGTGCAATGTTTGATGCGATATGTACACTGCTGGTCACCCAAAATGCAACACCAATAAGGATACGAGATAGCAAAGCCAGATTTACTGGACACATAACAACAGATACAAAGATGAAACGATTGAGCTTACAGGCCCGTGAGACTTGCGGAACACGCAGACATCAATAGTTCGTGTGGCCCCCATGGCTGGCAATAACGGCCGCTACACGCCACGGCATCGAACGAAAGAAGCTTTGGATGTGGGCTTGGGGTATGTCGGTCCAGGCTGCTTCGACGCGTTGCCACAGTTCATGAGGCCGCGGGTGGTACTTTTCCGGGCCACTCGGTTGCCGATCAGCGACCAGACGTGTTCGATGGGCCACATATCGGCAGAACAGGCGGGCCACGGAAGCAGTGACACCTGGTGGGCCGTGAAGAATTGTTGCACGATGCGTGCCACGTGCGGGCTCGCATTGTCCTGTTGAAACGTGGCCGCTGGCAGGCCCTGCAGGTAAGGGAGGACTACAGGCTCCAAAACGTCGGAGATGTAGCTGTGGCTGTTGAGTGTACCGGCGATGCGTAACAGAGGGGTGCGGGTGTCATATCCAATTGCGCCCCAAACCATAACGCCAGGCGACGGACCGGTATGGCGATGCATAATGCAGGCGTCATACAAACTCTCGCCGCGGTGCCGCCACACGCGGATCCGACCATCGTGGTGTTGCAGGCAGAAGCGGGATTCGTCGGAGAAGACAATGTCGTGCCATTCCGTAGTCCAGGTGTGCGTTCAACGGCCCGCTGCCGCCGCAGTCGCCAGTGGTGTAACGTCAATGGTAATCGGAGCAATGGGCGCCATGCGACAAGTCCCCGCTCCTGCAGACGACGTCGAACGGTACGTGCTGACACAGGTTGTTGCGCAACACACCCTAATTCCTGCGCTAACGTTCGTGATGTGGCGGTGCGAGCATCAATGCCCGCCGCACAACATGCCGGTCCTCTCGCTCGGTGGTGTGCCGCGGCTGCGGCAATTGCTCAGGACGGTCCGTCCATCCCTCGTGCACCCACCGAATCCATACTCTCCTCACTGTGGCTGGATGTCGTCCCACACGGGTGCCAATGTCTCGGTACGATAAACCGCTGTCGCGATAAGCCACTATTCGTCCTCTGTCGAACTCCGAAACGTGCTGGAATGACTGCCGTATTCTGCGACGAGGCATCAGGAAGCTTCTCACGCACAAGTCCGGCAGCACAACACACTTCCACTACTTACCCCCGCCTTCTGTGTACCCTTCTTATAGTGCTTCTCGGTGACGTGCCGGGCGCACATGATTTGCATATGCTCTGCAATGCTAATCGTTTGCATGCCCTCTCGCGGGCGACGGATGCTGCGAATTCCGGGTGGCCAGCAGTGTATGTTACGTTGGTAAAGTAAATTTACTACGTCTAATGCTAAGAGTAACGGCTCAATGAATGGAGAACGGGAAAAGGAGTTATTATTGGAAATGTCAAATTCTTGAAAGAATTAACTCCTGCCCAAGTGAATTGAAAATGTTGTCTGAGTGGAATTTAATGCTATTTGCGTATAACTATGTTTTAAAAATGAAGAAGTTAGATGATGGGACATAAACAGAAATACACACGGCACAGTAAGGTGCATTGAATATTTTAAATTGCTTTGGCTCTTAGTTCTAAAATGGTACTGGGACTAAAGCAACACCCTTTAGGTTTAAGTTGTTACCATTTCACGACCTTGGTCGAGTAATGTTAAACTGGAAGGGGTGTGTGTGGATCTCTGCTAACGAGAGGCCCCTTTAAATACTTAAATATGATTTAGGCGTCTTTTTCGTGTGTATATGTATGTGTTCAAGTGACAGCCGTGTAAGATATCTTGTACGAGAACGGACAATTTATCTTTGCAAACTCACTGCTGAACATTTTGGGGACCTTGGTCCTCAACGACGCCATTTTGCTCGAACTCGTAAGACAGTCGTTGGTTGTCGAGTACATGGTGATATTCGTTACGCCTTCTTACATGGTCGGAGGCGGAACTTAAAGAACATTCGTTACGAGGTGTCAACAATGCAACCCCCGAAAACGTTGGGGGTTCGCGAAAAAAGGGAGACGAGGAGGATTTAGATATTCGAAGCGCTAGGAGAAGGAGATGTCACGGTGATACAGCAAAATGTTTTTTTGTTTTGTTTTGTTTTTTCAGCGACCGTGCCAATTCTTTTAGTTCCAGTATGAAGAACAGTTGTTCCGATTCATGCAATTTTTTTCCGGGCAATGGGCGAATACCGTTCCTATTCGTCCTTTGTTCGGGTCGGATCCTTGGTGATCTGCGCTAGCGTAACATGTTTTAGCGAGCCTGTGGTTCCCAGGCCTGTTTGGTTCGTTTCATCCTTTACAAAGTACGGCCTTAGGGAAAATATCTTCAGGAATTCATTTGCTAAGAAATCCGAGTATTTATTCAAGATATAAATGTCAGGTGATGCGTAACATCACAGCCTCTCCTTGACAAATGTCAACCCCGCCTTCTCGTGGTGCATCCTGTTCCTACTAAAGGGGCTCTGACGACCGCAAATAGCGGTATAACTATACCATCGGGATTAGAGGAAATTCTATCCCACACTCACCAACCCGCTTGGCCAGCGTGGTGAGTTATGGCCAAACCAATCCAAAATGACTCCACAACTTAAATCTTGGCCCTCAGTCTCCGGCAGCTGGAATGTACCTGGCCAAGACAGCGGCCAGTGCGACATGAAGGCAGAGGGTGCTAAGAATCCCCGGAGGACCGGACTAGGCTGCCATCTGATGCTCACCTTGGCAACGTACAATGGACGCTCCCTATCTTCTGATTCAAGGCTTATTGAATTGGAACAGGAACTACAAAGGATCAAGTGGGACATCGTGGGGCTAAGTGAGGTAAGGAGAAAAGGAGAAGATCTCATCGAACTGAAAAGTGGACATCTCTTCTACTATCGTGGGACAGATACTGGCAGAACTAGTGGTGTTGGATTTATAATAAACAAGAAACTGAAGGATAAAGTTGTAGAAGTTGAAAGTTCCTCTGACAGAGCTGCACGGCTTGTTATCCAACTCTCGAAAAGATACCAGGCTCAGATTATTCAAACTTATGCACCCACCACAAGTCATCCTGAAGAAGAAATTGAAGAATTTTATGAGGAAATTTGTCATCTAAATAATAAAGGTAAGCAGCACTTGAAAATAATTATGGGAGATTTCAATGCAAAAATAGGGCAACGGCAACAGAATGAAACTTCAGTAGGTAAATTCGGTCACGGCAACAGAAACCAGCGTGGAAATACTCTCGTTGAGTTTGCAGAGGCAGAAGGGTTTTTCATCATGAACTCCTTCTTCAAGAAAAAGCCACACAGGAAATGGACATGGAAACATCCAAATGGGACGACAAATGAAATTGATTTTATTATGTGTAACAAATAATTCGTCATAGAAGACTGCAGTGTGCTAAACAAGTTCAACACAGGTAGTGACCATAGATTGGTGAGATGTAAGATGCACCTCAACACTAAACTTGAACGTGGCAAGCTCATAAGACAAACAAAATCTATTGACATAATCAACCTTAAAAAACACCATAATACCTTCAAGTTGGAACTGAAGAACAGGTTCTCTGCTTTAGAAGGCCTAACATCGGAAGAAGTGGACATCTCTGAAGTTAACAGAAAAGTAACCAAAGCTCTTATGGAAACAGCAACAAAATTAGCTGGGTCTAAGAACAAGTTGCATGTAAATAAATTATCAGGAAAAACGAAAATGTTGATGCAAAAAAGAAGAGAGATGAGGACAACTAAAGAAGATGTGACTTCCAAAGTGGAATATATAGAGCTATGCAAGACAGTACGCAAAAGTATCACTGAAGACGTAAGAAAATTCAACTGTGAACTAGTGAGGAAAGCAATTGAAAACAACCAAAGCCTAAAGATAGCAAAGGGACATCTCAGTAAGGGAAGAAAACAGATTATGGCACTGAGAAAAGAAGATGGTTCTGTAACAAGAAATAGAGGCGAAATTTTGACAAGAGTGAAAGATTTCTACTCCAAATTATATGAAAGGGATGATACATGCACTCCAGACATCATGAAAGATACCAGTACCAGAGTTCCTCCAGTCCTTACAGCAGAAGTTGCACATGCAATCAAGAACATGAAGCGGGGAAAAGCTCCAGGAGAAGATGGAATTACTGTAGACATCATACAAGAAGTAAGTGGAGAAATTGAAACAGTACTCGCCCAAATTTTCACTCGATGCCTTAATGAAGGAAAGATTCCTGAGGATTGGAACACCGCTACAATGATCCTGCTACATAAGAAAGGTGACATTGAGGATCTCGGAAACTACAGACCTATCAGCCTCCTATCAGTAGTTTATAAAATCTTCACTAAAGTTCTTTCACACCGCTTGAAGGTAACACTGGACATGGCTCAACCGAGAGAACAAGCTGGATTCAGGAGTGGCTACAGCACAATAGATCATATCCATGTGCTGAGAGAACTAATTGAAAGAGCGAGGGAATATGAACTTCCATTGTGCATGGCTTTTATCGATTATGAAAAAAGCCTTTGATTCGGTGAAACCATCAGCAGTTACAATGGCTCTGAAAACCTGCGGTATTGAAGATGCATACATTAATATTATTAATAACATCTATGAAAATGCAAGTGCAAAGATTAGGCTGTTTGAAAATACAACACAGATAAAAATTGGAAAGGGAGTGAGACAAGGGGACACCATATCTCCGAAGCTCTTTAATGCCACATTGGAGGGTGTTTTTCAGTCACTGAGCTGGGAAAACAAGGGAATAAAGATTAATGGAGATTATCTAACCCACCTTCGTTTTGCTGATGACATAGTCATTTTTGCAACTACTCCATCAGAGCTGCAGAGTATGATCCAGGAACTTGCTGACAAGAGTAAAGAAGTGGGATTAAAAATGAACTTTCAGAAGACAAAAGTGATGTTCAATGCTTTTACAAGAAATGAAGATTTATCGATTGATGGAGAAAAGCTGGAGATAACAGACACGTACGTTTATCTTGGACAGCAGATATCAAGTGAGGGTCACATTGGTGAAGAAATTAATCGGCGTACAAAACTTGCCTGGAGAGCTTTTGGAAGAAACAGCATAATTTTCAAGAGCAATATGCCATTATGTCTTAGAAGAAAAGTGTTTGATCAATGCATCCTTCCAGTGCTTACGTATGGTGCAGAGACGTGGACCTTAACTAAAAGAGACATACAAAGGCTGCAGACAACTCAAAGCAGCATGGAGAGGTGCATACTTGGTGTAACCAGGAGAGATAAGAAGAGGAACTCGTGGATCTAAAAAATGACAAGAGTGGAAGACATCATGATCAGAGTTAAATCCCTGAAATGGCAATGGGCTGGACATACTGCCAGAAGGACAGATCATCGATGGACAGCCGAAATTTTAGATTGGATTCCAAGGGACAGGAAAAGACCCGGAAGAAGGCCACATGGGAGATGGGTGGATGAAATTCGAAAGTATGCAGGGGTGACATGGAGGAGACTGGCACAAGACAGACCGTTGTGGAGGAAACTTGGGGAGACCTTCGTCCAGCAGTGGATTGATAATGGTTGACAATGATGATGATATATATATATATATATATATATATATATATATATATATATATATATATATTCTATAAAGAAGATACCTAAGCAAAAAAATTAGTCTTCAGTTTTGCTCTTAAGTATATATATATATATATATATAGGGATGTAAGGTCAGGTGATGCGTAACATCACAGCCTCTCCTTGACAAATGTCAACCCCGCCTTCTCGTGGTGCATCCTGTTCCCACTAAAGTGGCTCTGACGACCGCCCATAGCGGTATAACTATACCATCGGGATCAGAGGAAATGCTATCCCACACTCACCAACCCGCTTGGCCAGCGTGGTGAGTTATGATCAAACACCTCCAAAATGACTCTACAACTTAAATCTTGGCCCTCAGTCTCCGGCAGCTGGAATGTACCTGGCCAAGGCAGCGGCCAGTGCGACATGAAGGCAGAGGGTGCTAAGAATCCCCGGAGGACCGGACTAGGCTGCCATTTGATGCTGACCTTGGCTACTTAGAATGGACGCTCCCTATCTTCTGATTCAAGGCTTCTTGAATTGGAAGAGGAACTACAAAGGATCAAGTGGGATATCGTCGGGCTAAGTGAGGTAAGGAGAAAAGGAGAAGATCTCATCCAACTGAAAAGTGGACATCTCTTCTATTATCGTGGGACAGATACTGGCAGAACTAGTGGTGTTGGATTTATAATAAACAAGAAACTGAAGGATAAAGTGGTAGAAGTTGAAAGTTCCTCTGACAGAGCTGCACGACTCGTTATCCAACTATCGAGAAGATACCAGGCTCAGATTATTCAAACTTATGCACCCACCACAAGTCATCCTGAAGAAGAAATTGAAGAATTTTATGAGGAAATTCGTCATCTAAATAATAAAGGTAAGCAGCACTTGAAGATAATTATGGGAGATTTCAATGCAAAAATAGGGCAACGGCAACAGAATGAAACTTCAGTAGGTAAATTCGGTCACGGCAACAGAAACCAGCGTGGAAATACTCTCGTTGAGTTTGCAGAGGCAGAAGGATTTTTCATCTTGAACTCCTTTTTCAAGAAAAAGCCACACAGGAAATGGACATGGAGACATCCAATTGGGACGACAAGTGAAATTGATTTTATTATGTGTAACAAAAAATTCGTCATCGAAGACTGCAGTGTGCTGAACAAGCTCAACACAGGTAGTGACCATAGATTGGTGAGATGTAAGATGCACCTCAACACTAAACTGGAACGTGGCAAGCTCATAAGACAAACAAAATGTATTGACATAACCAACCTTAAAAAACACCATAATACTTTCAAGTTGGAACTGAAGAACATATTCTCTGCTTTAGAAGGCCTAACATGGGAAGAAGTGGATATTTCGGAAGTTAACAGAAAAGTAACCAAAGCTCTAATGGAAACAGCAACAAAATTAGCTGGGTCTAAGAACAAGTTGCATGTGAACAAATTATCAGGAAAAACCAAAATGTTGATGCAAAAAAGAAGAGAGATGAGGACAACTAAAGTAGATGTGACTTCCAAAGTGGAATATATAGAGCTATGCAAGACAGTACGAAAAAGTATCACTGAAGACGTAAGGAAATTCAACTGTGAGCTAGTGAGGAAAGCAATTGAAAACAACCAAAGCCTTAAGATAGCAAAGGGACATCTCAGTAAAGGAAGAAAACAGATTATGGCTCTGAGAAAAGAAGATGGTTCTATAACAAGAAATAGAGGCGAAATTTTGACAAGAGTGAAAGATTTCTACTCCAAATTATATGAAAGGGATGATACATGTACTCCAGACATCATGAAAGGTACCAGAGTTCTTCCAGTCCTCCCAGCAGAAGTTGCTCATGCAATCAAGAACATGAAGCGAGGGAAAGCTCCAGGAGAAGATGGAATTACTATAGACATCATACAAGAAGCAAGTGGAGAAATTGAAACAGTACTCGCCCAAATTTTCACTCGATGCCTTAATGAAGGGAAGATTCCTGAGGATTGGAACAATGCTACAATGATCCTGCTACATAAAAAAGGTGACATTGAGGATCTCAGGAACTACAGACCTATCAGCCTCCTATCAGTGGTTTATAAAATCTTCACTAAAGTTCTTTCACACCGCTTGAAGGTAACACTGGACATGGCTCAACCGAGAGAACAAGCTGGATTCAGGAGTGGCTACAGCACAATAGATCATATCCACGTACTGAGAGAACTGATTGAAAGAGCGAGGGAATATGAACTTCCATTGTGCATGGCTTTTATCGATTATGAAAAAGCCTTTGATTCGGTGAAACCATCAGCAGTTACCACGGCTCTGAAATCCTGCGGTATTGAAGATGCATACATTAATATTATTAATAACATCTATGAAAATGCAAGTGCAAAGATTCGGCTGTTTGAAAATACAACACACATAAAAATTGGAAAGGGAGTGAGACAAGGTGACACCATATCTCCGAAGCTCTTTAATGCCACATTGGAAAATGTCTTTCAATCACTGAACTGGGAAAACAAAGGGATAAAGATTAATGGAGATTATCTAACCCACCTTCGTTTTGCTGATGACGTAGTCATTTTTGCAACTACCCCATCAGAGCTGCAGAGTATGATCCAGGAACTTGCTGACAAGAGTAAAGAAGTGGGATTAAAAATGAACTTTCAGAAGACAAAAGTGATGTTCAATGCTTTTACAAGAAATGAAGATTTATCGATTGATGGAGAAAAACTGGAGATAACAGATACGTATGTTTATCTTGGACAGCAGATATCAAGTGAGGGTCACATTGATGAAGAAATTAATCGGCGTACAAAACTTGCCTGGAGAGCTTTTGGAAGAAACAGCATAATTTTCAAGAGCAATATGCCATTATGTCTTAAAAGAAAAGTGTTTGATCAATGCATCCTTCCAGTGCTTACGTATGGTGCAGAGACGTGGACCTTAACTAAAAGAGACATACAAAAGCTGCAGACAACTCAAAGTAGCATGGAGAGGTGCATGCTTGGTATAACCAGGAGATATAAGAAGAGGAACTCGTGGATCCGAAAAATGACGAGAGTGGAAGACATCATGATCAGAGTTAAATCCCTGAAATGGCAATGGGCTGGACATACTGCCAGAAGGACAGACCATAGATGGACAGCCGAAATTTTAGATTGGATTCCAAGGGACAGGAAAAGACCCAGAAGAAGACCACATGGGAGATGGGTGGATGAAATTCGTAAATATGCGGGAGTGACATGGAGGAGACTGGCACAAGACAGACCGTTGTGGAGGAAACTTGGGGAGACCTTCGTCCAGCAGTGGATTGATAATGGTTGACAATGATGATGATGATGATATATATATATATATATATACAACTGTACATTATTTACATGCTTTATGGGTTTATATCCCATACAACGAAAAACATTATGCTGTATCACCGTAACATCTCCTTCTCCTCGCGCTTCGAATCTCTAAATCCTCCTCGTCTCCCTTCCTCCGCGAACCCCCAACGTTTTCGGGGTTGCATTGTTGACACCTCGTAACGAATGTTCTTTAAGTTCCGCCTCCGACCATGTAAGAAGGCGTACCGAATATCACCATGTGCTTGACAACTAACGACTATCTTACGAGTTCGAGCAATAGAGCGTCGTTGAGGACCAATGTCCACAAAATGTTCTGCAGTGAGTTTGCAAGCATAAATTGTCCGTTCTCGTACAAGATATCTTACACGGCTGTCACTTGAACACATACATATACACACGAAAAAGACACCAAAATCATATTTAAGTATTTAAAGGTGCCTCTCGTTCTCAGAGATCCTCACAGCCATTATCCTCATAACTTGAGTAATGATTTCTGGTATATTGGAAAGCGTATCATAATCAATGCATCTCACGATTTTACTAACTTGTTTATTTATTGGTTGTTAAGACAGTTTTTTTTAAAGGAAAACAATTCTCTGGCCGAAGACCCCGGTTTGAACTTGGTTTAATTTGATGCTATATGATGCTACTTTCACCGTTAGATTGTTTTTAAAATTTATTCACGTCTGAATTCGTTTTATAATGCATATTCCAAAAATTCTCTCTTATCCACGTTCTAACAGAATTTGTTTTCTCATGAGGGAATTTATGAGGTGTTTCTGTGCAGGTACGTGTGTTTATATCGTGAATCGCTAGACTAAAATTTCCGACCTAGTCTAGTCGTCCCAATCAGCCCCTGTCTATACTTGGCGGCGATAACTCGTCGTGAAATCGTGGCAGACACTTCAAAATCTGGCAGATCTTTGCATTCTTCCGCTGTTCCCCCATCCCCAGTCTGGTCGCTCGACGATTCAGTTTTAACTGATCCTGTTTTCTGTGATGAAATTCGCTCTATGATCTCGTCTTATGTGCAACAACTTTCTTCGTCTGACGACCCAGTGGCTCTGTGGCTTTCCACGAAAATTTCAATTATTTCTTTCGCACGTCAGTTTTTTCTCTTTCCGTACTTCTCGCTTTAAAGATATTGATATTCTCCGTCGTAAATTGCAGACTATTTCTCCTTCTGATCCTTCTTTTCCCGTGTTTCAAGCTCAACTTCGTCGTATTCTGTTTACTTTTGCTTCATCAGCCCTTACTCGTCTGAAATTCACTCACTTGCGGTTTCACGACGACCCCTTTTCCAGTTTGAAGTCCCTTGAGGAGTATCATGTTAAAAGCAACACAATTTCCTTTCTTTCACTACCTGACGGATCTACAGTTACCGACCCTTATCGTATCTGTGAACTTACTTTTTCCCATTATTCTGATCGTTTTCAACACCGACTCCTTTCTACTGCAGATACCTCTCCTCTTCTTCATGTCCTCCCTCAGGTTCCACATTGATTTTTTTTATTCTCTTGTTTCTCCTATCTCTCCTTCTGAAGTCCGCTCTGCTATTTCCAGTCTGAATGACCGTTCTTCCCCTGGCGCGGACGGTCTTCCGCTCTCATTTTATAAGAAGTTTCTTCCTTCTCTCCTCCCACTTCTGGTTGCTTGTTTTAATGCCGTTTTTACTTCTTCAAATTTTCAGTCTTCTGATTTCACTTTTGCTATTCTCCGTCTCATCCCCAAAACCGGAAACCTTGGTCTTTTTTCTAACTGGCGTCCTATCTCTATTTTTAATACTGACTACAAAACCTGGGCTAAAATTCTCGCTTTTCGCCTCAATCCCGTCTTGCAGCATTTAATCCACCCCGATCAAACTTACATTATTCCCTCCCGTTCGATTACTACCAACATTTCCACCATTCGCAACTTATATTTTCTTGCTTCCCATCTTTCCGATCATCCCTCTTTGCTGTTCTTCGTCATTTTGGCTTTCCTACTCTTTTCTGTCAAGCTCTTATTAATCTTTACTCTCACTCTTCTTTCCGTATTCGCACTTCCACATTCATGACAGCTACCATCCCCTTTGACAACGGGATCCGGCAGGGTTGTCCCTTTTCGGGTAAACTTTTTACGCTTGCATTTGAACCTCTCTTAATTTGTCTGCGTTCTCGTTTGTTTTCTGTGATTCCTCGCAGTATTGCTCCTACTCGTCACCACCGCATAGTGTTGTCTGCATATGCTGATGACCTCACTCTCTTTCTTCGCACCAAACGTTTTTTCGGTGTTGTCCTTTCTGCTTATCGTGAGTATGCTTCAATTTCCGGTTCCGAACTTAATCTGTCTAAATCTGTTGGTCTGTGGGACGGATCGTGGGTGGCGCACAGTGATCGCCCTTGGGGTGCCCGTTGGTCATCCTCGGTCATTAAACTTCTTGGTTTGTACGTTGGAAATCCCGTGGCGGTTGCTGATGCCACATGGATTCCTTTGGTTCAGCAGCTCAATCGCCGTCTTGCTCCTTTTTGCCGGTTCAAACCTTTTTTGTCCTTTTTTAGCAGAGCACATCTGGTTTCTTCCTTTCTTCTTCCCATTAGGACACATTTGTGGTTCGCTTATTTTCCCTCGCCCATTTTTCTCCAATCCGCTCAACGTTTGATTACTGATTTCATCTGGAATAAAGTTCACTGGGTTCATCGTTCTACTCTCGTCCTTCCTCTGTCCTTTGGAGGTCTTGCCCTCCCAGATCTTTTTCAAAAATCTAATGCTATTCATCTTCAGACCTTTCTCCGTTCTTTTTCTTATCCTCAGATTTCATCGATTACTATTGTTGATACTTTACTTTTCCCTCGCAGTCCGTTTCTCACTCTCGCTACTTTCCTCCGTATGGATCTGTTCCCCCTCATTCCAGATCACTTTCCCGATACTTATCGCACCTTCTTTTCCCTCTGGCATTCCTTATGTCCCGTCCGTCTCCCACCTACCTCAACTTATGATCTGCTTGCGGAACCTCTCTTTTACTCTTCTGCACTCCGTTCTCCCTCTTCACCGTACCTGTGCTTCTCCACCTGGTTCGCCAGTGGCGTGGTACAGGTATCCCAACTTGTAGATGCTTCTCTCCGCTGGAAGTCTCTTTCCCAAATTGACCCCTCTCTTGCTGACACTCCCTTACATCGCGCCCAACTCCAGTTGCTTCATTTTCAGCTTCAACGCCTTTACCCGTTCCTCGTGAATTCTTTTTGGTTAATTGTTTCTTCCTCGGCGTCCCCGTGCCTTCTTTTTCTGGTTTATTTGAATGATGTTCCCTTTCTGGTGCATCAAGTTACTGCAAAACTCTTGTACCGCCACTTTCGTACTTGTTTTAGAGCACCTCTCGCTATTCCTTTTGTTTCCTCCTGATGAAACCTCTCAGACATGGATCGATTCTCACACTTCTCTGGCTTCCCCAAAAGCAACTGATATTCATTGGCTACATCTTCGTTGTCGCTTGCTCACACCACGAACTTTTCATCGTTTTGGTCGCCTGTCTTCTCCCTTGTGTTTTTTCTGTTCAACGCTCGGTGATGTTCATCACGCATATGACTCCAGTTTAGTTTTACAGCCTCTTTTTTCATTGATGTTTGCTCTTCTCTCCAATGTGTGTCCTTCCTTTCACTCTGTTTCACATTACTATTTTCTTCGCCGTCATCATCCTTCCGCTGCTGTTCACAATCCAGTATGCGCGTTTTTAATTTTGCAGGCCAAACTGACTATTTATTTATACTATCATACCAGTGTTGATCGGCCTGCTCTTCGTCGATATCATCCTGCGAGAGTTTATCTGTGCCGTAGGTTTCGTTCCTCGATCAAGTCCGTCATCCAACTTGAGTACGAGGTAGCTCTGGCCCGGCAGGCAGTTCCTGCTTTCTTCTCGATCTGGTCCCCCCACCTTCCATGGTTTCGGGTTGAGCATGGGTTGATTGAATTCGTTTGATCAGTTTTTTTCTTGTTTTTGTTTTGGTGTACTGGTTTCTTCACTTTGTTTGTTTTTGCTTTTCCGGGTTGTTGTCTTGTTCTGTTTTTGATTGAGCTGCAGGTTTTTTTCCCTTGTATTCATTCTTTTCCTCTGATCCTGTTGTTTTTCCTTTTAATTGTTTACCGCTTTCCTTTTTTTTGCTTTTATGATGGCCCTTTGGTAATGTTGTACTGTTTTGCTTCCTTGAGATTCCGGTCTTTTTGTTGTTTTTTCCCCTGTGCTTTGTTAGCTCATTCTACTGGTCGGTATATTCTTTCTTGGATAGTGCTTTTCTATACTTTTCCTCTTACTAGCGGCCTCGGCCTCTTTGTCTGAATTTTCTTGCCGTTTTGCGCTGTGATTGGATGTTTTACAGCTAGTTGCTTTGACTTTTTTCTGTCCGGAGTCCGTGGGCATTTGTGTTCCTGTGTTCTGTGTGTATTTTTGTTGAGTTGTTTGTCTATGTATTATTGTGTGCTTGCTTTCTATGTTTTCGTCGGCCACAGTTGTTGGTCGACGCATTTCTTGCTGTGGGGTTTTGTTGTACTGGTTGGCCACCAATTGTTTGTGATCAGTGTTATTGTTTGTAATAGTGTGATGCTTGTTGGGTGTTGTTGTTTTCCGTTGGGCTAGTCTGTGTTGTCTAGTTTTGCAAAGTTTTTTGGCGTGTTGTGTTTCTTTTGTGCTTGTTTGTTTGTTGTTGTTCCTGATCTTCTTTTTTGTACTGTGTTTCCTGTATGTGGTATTCCCGTGTTTTTGTAATTGCTCTTGCTTTTTGCACGTGTTTTGTTTAGTTGTTCGGATGGCGGCTGTCCTACTCGCTCTGCTTCTGTGTGAGTTTTTTAATACTGTGATTGTATTTTACCTATACTGCTAATGTGATAATCTTGTTTTTTACTTGTTTGTGTATGTTCTACTTTCGTGTTTCAGTTGGCCCCGCAGTTTAGGGAGCCTTTTTTTTTCTCTCATGCCCTGTGTTTCATGTTCACTTGTTTTGCTTTGTTTTTTTTATGAACTTTGAATTACTTAGTGTGGCCCTGCTGGTCTCGTTGTGTTTTTTCATTGAGTACTCAGCCTTATCTCTCGTTTTCTATACAGTGTGCTTCTCGTGCGTATCTTGTCTATTGGGTAACGTTGACCCAAGGAGTTGGTCAACGCACTATTTCAGGGTTGTTTTGTCTTGGTGTTGACCGTGCATTTTAGGGATTCTCATGTGCGCCTCTTGCGGGGCTTCTTTGCTTTGTGCTCATTTTTTTTTTACTGTGCCTCTTGTGTTTTTTTCTTGACTGTATGCGACTACATGTGTAGTGAAGTAATCAGTCAAGGCAGTTTTGTCTTTGATTATGTTTTAAGTGCACTTTTTGTGTTTTCGTTTTTGTGTTTCTTTACACTCAAGCTAGGGTTCTACGTCTTGCTTCGTGTTTCTCCTGTCTGGGTTTTTCCTGTAATATTGTACTTTTTATCGGCCCAGCCTTCTGTTGCCGCGCACGACTGGACGTACTTTATGTTGTTTTCAATGTGTTATGGTGCTATGCGATCTTGTTTCCGCGTGATTCTCTCTATAGCGTCACGTCGGCTTTCGGGGTTTGTCAACGCGCGAGTTCTTGTTTTGAGTGTGAAATTTGAATTGAGTGCGATTTTTTTTGTGAACCTCGTGTGCCTTTTTGGCTACATTTATTTTGTGTGATGCAGCGGTTTTTCCCCTTATTATCATGTATTCTTCTGTACAGTTTTCCTTCTGACATACATGCGTCACTTCGTATTTCGTTTTTAGTTATAGCGGTTGGTTAACATCCCTCTTTATGTGAACCGTTCTTTGTTTTTTATGTTCTTCTTGTACTAATGTTTTGGCCGCTGCTGCATGTTTTCAGAAGTACAGTTTTGTTTCTCCTGTCGCTGTCTTGCAGTGTCAGTCAATTTGTGTTGTGTTGTATTGTTGTTGTGTTTTTTACCTGTCACTGCACTGTTTCCATTGCATCTCGCGTGTTATTTCTCAGTGTCGTTGTATTTCCTATCCTACCTGCCTGCCTTCGTGTAAAACTAGGATGAGAATGTGCTTATATTTAATTGGGGTGATTTGTTCTGCGTGTTGTTTCTTCTGTTGTGTCACGACGACCAAGAACGTTGATCAACTCGCCTCTTTTATGTGACACTTTGTCTTGAGGGTGATGTTCAGCCTCACTTGTGCAAACCTTTTCTGCATTCATTTGTCATGTGTTTAATTCCCTTTTTTCTTCGGTGTATTTTATGTAGTGTTTTTTATGTTTTTGTTAATGAATTGTTGGGTCACACTTCCGTAAAAGCAGTTGTTTGCAGTCCTGCTGTTTCGTAACTCACATGTCACTTTCATTAGGTTTTGCATTCCCTGCCCTAGATTCTTGATTTAATGCAGGACTGGTATTATCTAGTGACTTTATTTAATACTGTTATTTGTTCTGTGTACTTTGACGACTCAGAGTGTTGATCTTCGGTTCTGTCACGCAGGCCTAAGGAGTTGGCCACAGCGTTTACTCTTTTGTAATGTGCATGAAAATTTGTTTTGAGAGTGTGGTTTCAGTTTTGTTTGTACACACTTTTTCTGCACTCCTCTGTCTTGTGTTTTACAAACAAATAAAGATATTTTTTTATTATTATTCAGTGCTTTTTCTATAGTGTTTGTTATCTGAATTAGATTGTGAACTTTTGGGTCATAAATCAGTTACAGCAGTTGGTTGCAGCTCTGCTTGGCCCGAGTTTTTTTTTTTTGTTATTTACAGTTCTATTGTGTGTTTCCTATTACTGTTTTTTTTTCACGATTTGTCACACCATGTTTTTGCGTTCGCACTGCTATGTACTAGTCTTTGGAATGTGTTTTCTATTTTATATTTTAATCTTGTTCTAATGTTACCAGTTTTCTTTCCTCCTTTCTTTTGTGTTGAGACTTCTTAGCCTCGTCTCTTTTAATACAGTCTCATGTGACTGAAGCGTATCACATGTACCTTGCTTTTAGACTAATAAAGGTTTATTTTGAAGGCAGTGGTCTAAGCGATGGCCTCTGATCATTCGTCCGAAAGGGGTCCGGGTTCGAATCCCGGTGAGGCATGGATGTTGTGTTTGTCTTACGGTACTGGCTCTCTCTCTTCCCTGGAACCAGTGACCCTAAATTAGGGACGGGCGACTGCTTATAGCCCATTGAGTTGCTCACGGTGGTCGTTAAACCTTCAATCTGAAAAAAAAAAAAAAAAAAAAAAAGAACAATGCAATTCAGATATCCCTGACCAAATTCCATTTATTCGGATCTCTCTACTAAAATCTGGCAACAGTTCCTGCATCCAGTTCTGATACAGTTGATCAAGACATGGTCAAACGCTTCCG
This sequence comes from Macrothele yani, assembly GCA_039090855.1. Classification (NCBI taxonomy): domain Eukaryota; kingdom Metazoa; phylum Arthropoda; class Arachnida; order Araneae; family Macrothelidae; genus Macrothele; species Macrothele yani. The sequence continues at coordinate 71,663,526 of CM077011.1, read as the reverse complement.
CTTATAAGAATTTCATTGCTGCTCATGTAACTCTGCGTGCTTTCACTTAATTCAAAGGTGGTTATTTGAGCACTAGTATTCTTTGATGCTCTTTCATTATTGGTGCTCTATAAGTAGGTAAAAAGCTGCCAATTTTACAAAAGCCTTTGTCTTTTTTTTTTTGACCTACAATCCCATTTCCACGTTTCCTTTTTGTAACAAAATTGTTAAACAAATTTGCATAATAGATTCCAAATGGAGCAACCTAGATAAAATCCCTAACAAGTATTGTGGAGAATCATTGTAGAGTTTGTTATTTCTTGATGTAAGCAGCCACTTGTGTGCCAAGTTTCAAACATCCTTAGTTTGTACGAAATCCAGCTTTTATATGTCCAGAATGAATGAATTGATAAAATTACTTTTGGTTTTGCAACAGTTACTAAGCCAGATTTATTATGCATGTCAGACAACTGCATCCTATGTAATGTGATGGAAAATTGCATAGGGATGGTTGAAACCAATGTTACCAGATCGCTAAAGCAATGTTGACCAATGCATATTAGTACACAGACTGCCACTGTCTCACTCGGTGGTCGCTGTAAGTTTTTGGACAGGGTGTAAAAATACTTCTCACATGATTTTCAAGAAGTATTTCGTGATTTCTAGAAGTAGCCACCCCAGCAACAACCCCCATTTCTAAACGACTGTAATAAAAATTCTCACTTTTGAAAAACTTTTTCAATTTTATTAAAAATATACACTCGCCGACAATGAAATTTGCGCACCTAGAAGAAAACATGCTACAACGGCGAAACTTTGCAAATAGCTAGAGTGCGTGCTGGTAGGCAAATGATCCACGTTTGGTGCGAATGCGTATGACGGCACACCCTGTGATGGAGCTGCAAGCATTAACCGGTAGCCTTATCAAACGGAGTGTAGTCGGTGCCCCATGAAAGCGAAAAGCACTGACCGACGCAAGCAAGAGTACAGTGACAAGAATGCCGGGTAGGCGCCAGAGACGTCGATTTGCGCAACTTACGGACTTTGAGAGAGGACTGAAAACCGCAGGGTGGTCGGCGCGACGTATAGCCCGCCTCGTGGATCATTCTGACCATACCGTCCGACTGTGTTGGGAGCAGGTGACACGTCGCGGCATTGAAACACGGCGGAGAGGCTCTGGACGAACCAGGAGGACCACCGGTAGAGATGGTTGACGGATCATGCGTCAGGCACGAACGGAACCTATAGGGACCCGGTCCATTATACAGGCAGATGTAGCGCCTCCTGTGTGCCTAAGAACCATTTCCCGAAGCCTCGCGGAAGCGAATCTGCGATTCCAGCGCCCCTTGTGTGCTGCCATTAACACCGGAACATCGCCGGCTCCGTGTGCAGTGGTGCCAGGCCAGAGCGACGTGGAACGCCACATACAGGCGACGTGTGGTGTTTAGCGATGAGTGCCGCTTCGTTTTTGGGACAGACGATCATCGTGTCCGGGTGTGGAGGTCCCCAGCACAATCCCAACCTCGCGCCACACCTCCCCCCACTGCAGGCATTATGGTCTGGGTTTTGCCATTGCTTACGACAACAGATCAGCTGTAGTAGTAGTACGTCGATCACTGACGGGCCAGCGCGATGTGGATGAGATCCTACAGCCCCATGTGCTCCCATTCCTGGCCGGAATTCCAGGTGCGCTATACCAGCAGGATAATGCCCACCCGCACAATGCTCGGTTTGCCCAGGACTGCCTTTCGTCATGTCCAGACAGCTCCCCGGACATGTCTCCTATCGAGCATGTGTGGGACCAGTTGAAACGCCGGCTGCCGTACTATCCGAGATTTGGAGTACACCGTCCAAAACGCGTGGGCCAGTCTGCCACAGGACAGCATCACGCGTCTGTTCGCCTCCATGCAGGACCGTATTGCAGCATGTATCGCCGCACGAGGCGGTGCGACGCGCCATTGAAGATGACCGGACTGCATGCCACAGATCCCTCAGTAATTGTCCTGCAGTTCTGTTTTTGCCATCATGTGTATCATTCATCTGTATCATTACGTCCATAAAATTTCAGTTCAATCCGATGCTTCCTTCTTGGTGCGCAAATTTCATTGTCCGTGAGTGTATATGCATTACAATAAAATAACCTGCTCTTTGGATATGCAGTTATTTTAATTATTTTGGTATGTTTAGCAAAATTTAAAATAGAGTAATAATTCCTAAGGTTAAAAATATGCAGCAAAAATTTCTTTTAATCCTCCTCTAGGTAATGCTCTTTCTTAAAGGCCACATCTAAACAATAAAGATTGGAATGCTTCCTGTCTTCCTTTTATTTACCCTCCCATCTCATGTGTTTTATGTTGAATAGGACCTGTTCAGGTTAAGATTGTCAGGATGTAGTACATGGACTTGTAAACAAAACAGAGGGAAGAAAGGTCAACATGAAAAGCACATGAAGGTTGTAGACCTGATGGAACTCTACAAGGAAAATTTTGTTAGATTGTACTCCTGCCCACCTACAGCCAACTTCTGGGAGTTGCAGGTTTTTGTTTCGGGGGTTTAATGACCACTATGAGCAACTCAATGGGTTATAAATAGTCACCCATCCCTAATTTAGGGTTACTGGTTAAAGAAAAGGGAGACAGCCAGTGCGCCATAACACCAACACATTATCCATGCTTCACCTGGGATTCGAACCCAGACCAACCTCAGAAGCCAGTATTTAGACCAAGGGCGCCCATAAGGGGGGCTAGAGCCCCCCTCCCAGCCGTTGGTATAGCTAAATTTTTGATAAATTTAAAACACTAAAATAGATGAAACCTTTTTTTTTTTTTAATACACTGGCGGAAAGTGAAAAAAGAACACCAAGAAGGAACTGGCGGCCACCCCGGTGGCGCTGGCCTCTGATCATTCGTCCGTAAGGGGCCCGGGTTCGAATCCCGGTCAGGCATGGATGTTGTGTTTGTCTTACGGTACTGGCTCTCCCTTCCATGGAACCAGTGACCCTAAATTAGGGACGGGCGACTGCTTATAGCCCATTGAGTTGCTCACGGTGGTCGTTAAACCTCCAATCAAAAAAAAAAAAAAAAAAAAAAGGAACTGGCGGACGATCATGAAATTTACATATGTTAATGGGGTTGAGTTGACGTAGGTGTGATGTTAATTTCGGGACCAACCGGTGAGCGCTTACGCCACAGCACGGCATACTATTCAAATTATCGTCGGTGGTATTTAAGGAGTACAGCGAAGTGAATGTAAACAGTGAGCCGCGGATGGCTTAGTGGTTAGTGTTTCAGATTATCGATGCTGGGTCCCCAGGTTCTAGCCTGGGCTGATCTTTCAGAGATTGTGTGATTTACTAACAATCGCTGAATATCCGCCGTGCATCGGACGAGCACGTAAAGTAACGGCCCCCAGGCTGGACCCACTGGTTAAATGGGTATCCTTTCCTATGTCTTCCCTGAAATTCTCTCACCCATCTATGTGCAATATCGTACTTGTACGGTGGCGCCATCTACTGTACTCTAATCTCACTACAAACTGTTCTGTCAAAAGTCGTTAGACTTGCTCTCGTTGTTTCTGTGTCCTGCCCAAAAGGCGATCTCGCTGTAGGTGGCTGGGACCTAAACTCTACTCCCTGTGGACGGAAGTCCTACATGAAAATGACAAATGCTGTCGAATGTAATCAGTCGTCGGTGTACGGACACGTGCGAAGACCCTGAAGAAGCTGCAATGCCTGGACATGGAAGACGTGTACGATTTCAGCAGTTATCGGACTTTGAGCGAGATTGTCTAGTCGGACTCCGCGAGGCCGGGTAGTCGTATTGCGGAGCGAATTGGACGGGAAGTATCGGTGGTGGCGCAGATGGTCCGAGGAACATTCCCACACGAGAAGACGTGGAACCGGGAGTCACAGACGGACTGATGAGTGGACCGATCGACGCATAAGACGAGCGGCGTTGTCAAGCAGAACATCCACTGCGACGCAAATCCGAGCTGCCATTGCACCTGAGGTGACTGTGCGAACAATCCGCAACCGTCTACTGGATGCAGGACTACGTGTGCCTCTGACTCCAGCCCACCGTCAGGAACGGCTGCAGTGGTGTCGCCAAAGTCTGCACTGCAGAACGCAATGGCGATCTGTCGTGTTCAGCGATGAAAGCAGATTCTACTTGGAAGCCGCCGTGTGCGTGTTCTCAGACGCATAGGGGAGCGTCTCCAGCCTTCTTGCATCCGCCAGCGACACACAGGGTACACCTGGTTTCCTGGTGTGGTGAGCGATCAGCTATCGCTCCCGTACACAACTAGTGTTTGTACCGGGTCGTACTTTAAACAGCACCTCCTACATCAACATTCAGCCCGTTGTTGTGCCATTTGTAAGGTCGGTCCATCGTGTTTTCCAGCAAGATAACGCACGCCCACACACGGCACGTGCAATGCAACATTCACTTCAGGGTGTGAAACAACTTCCATGGCCCGCACGTTCACCGGATTTGTCTCCCATTTAGCACGTGTGGGATTTTATGGGACGACTTATCCGGTCTCCACGGCCATCCCCGATTTACGCGTCCAGGTTGAGGATGCTTGGAACTCAATACCCCAAACTTACATCTGTACGACAGACACCATGCCAGAATTGCACAGTGTGACGCAGTTCATGGCGGTTTAACCTCGTATTAACCATGTTACGCGAAAATGTTATTTTTCAGTTTACCAGCAAATATACAGCTGTATTTTGCCATAATGTTTTGATCACGTCATCCTCTGTATTCCGTTATTATGCTGTATAAATTTCGTTGATATCAGAAGTCTCCTTCTTGGTGTTTTTTTTTCACTTTCAGCCAGTGTAAAAAGATATTAATGATTGATTGCAATTTTTTTATCAAACTTCTTTATTTTTGTTGTATTTTAGTATCTTGTACATTTACTAAAATGTTTGACAGCCTTGGAGGTAAGGATTTTTCTTACCCCCCCCCCCCCCAAAGTACTAATATGGGTGCCACTGATTTAGACCACTGTGCCACCAAGGTGGCCATGATACAATTTCAATGACATTGTATTTATTAAGCTAGTGAAACATGCAAAATTGTCTTATTGAAACATATTTCA